>JAYKYS010000015.1:10000000-11200000 GCA_036924285.1 Asterella californica
GAATCTGAGATGTGTCTATGGCAGGCTGTGCTGCTGCTGTTGGAACCACCGTAGGTCCTCCTTGAGAACCAACTCCATCCTGACCAGGAGTCCCTTGAACATGAGCACCTTGAGTAGTAGCCACCCCTTGTACAGCAGGACTGTGATCCATTTTCAACCCAATCTAGCCAATTCTCCAAATCGATCACCCCAATTTCTCTCAGTGGAAGCACCACATGTCGGATCGAGAGTCTTTCTTGGGGAGGACGAACCTCCTGATTGTGATCGATCCAAGAAAACGACTAGAAGAGAAAAACAAGTAGCCGCTGACGATGAGATCTCCAAAACCCTGCTTCTTGCGTCCACCAATTACAAAAACAAGCACTCAAACACACCTTGGGTACACAGAAGGTCTCTCAAGATTCAATTAACTTTATTACAGTGTCGTCTGCACTACCAATTTCTCCAACTGTACAAAAAATCTCTCTCTTCCTCTCCTGCGCATCTCTCTTCACCCGTCAAGCCAAAAGTCTACCCAGTATGTCTCAATCCGAACCTAATAGAGAAATTCAGGCCCCTGAATCTTATTCCTCTCCTTGTCCCAACTGAAACTTTCAGAAATCCGATCCAACGTCGATCAAAAGTCCCCTGTAGATTTCCAAACGATCTCTCTCAATAGAACTGTCTCCTGAGAGAAATTTCTCCCAAGAACAGTTTATTTAAACAACGTCCAAGCCTAAAACTCATGCCTCTCTCTCTTACGATGCTCTCCCAATTCAATCTGTGAGCAATTTGACCTTCTCCAGCCTCCTAGCTTCTCTTGCGTGTCCTCAACCCCCAATCCCTAATCCTCCTCCTTCCGCTTCAGTTCTCTCAGAAAACTCCCTTGAAAAGTCTCCCTGATCTTTAGCCGCCGCAGTATTTAACCTAAAGTTTTAAGGCTCCAGCTTAAGCTGCCCCACTGCTGTCCTTATGCGTACAAAGCTTTATTTACAAGTTTGGCCCCTTTTTAATACAAGTTTCACAGTTGTCTCCACAAACTCTACCTCTTCACTAATAAAGGTTCTCACAGTCTCATTCCTCATCTTAAGCTGACTCGATGGTTATTTAACAAATTAACAAAAGTTTTCTTGTGCTCTTGATGCCATCTTGATGCCATCCTGAATATACTACAAGCCATCCAATGTAGGCCGAAGCCTTAACACTTATGAGGCTGCCCCACAGGACTTACAGCCCCCCCATACGCGCACCAGGTATCTCCCATAGTATATTCAGGATGGCATGCGGAGGCTTAGGCCAGGAAGCCCACGATTAAGAGAGATACCGATCTCCCGCCCCTAGGTATACAGGACATGGCTGCATACCCAACATAGACTCCCATCCGGGAGGCCAACATGCCAGAATAGGAACCAGAGGCCAGGAGGGATTGATCCTGAGACCACTTCCCTCTTAGGCAGGCGCCCTATCACTAGGATGGCCTTTGGTTGCGTTCAAAAAGCTTTTACAGTCTGTACATATGCTTTGCTAAGGAAATCTTCCTGTAAGGTCTTTACTAGCTTTCTGTACGCTGACTTCTCTATACAACTCCGTTTTAAACGAGTAAAGAGTCAAAACTATAGTACTTGTGAACACCTACACACTCACGCAATCAGATTCTGAGTTCGAGTCACGAGTCAGAATCGACAGATTTCCCTCTATCGCATATTTCTTAGTTTAAAACACGTGCTAACTATTACTTAAAGCACTTTTTGTCAAAACTAGAAGTACAACGTCGCTCTCCTCGACGAGCTCTACATTCTGAGAACTTTGGCCCTCTTTAGGGTGATATTTCAACCCAAGCTAGGGGGCAGCTTGTCAAGCACCACCCCAGCTTAGCTCTTGCCCAGCTTGATAAGCTACAGGGCAGGTTCTTTTACACAACAAAGAAAAGATCTCTTTGCAACTAGTTTTCACTGTACAGACCCATGTACAACACGACAACGTAAGGTGAACTATGATGGCAAGCTGAAGAAGGTAACCGTCACAGATGGGGACTTGGTTCTTCTCTACGACAATCGACATTCAAGTTCCCTGGGAAACTTCATCTTCGCTGGATGGGTCCTTATCGCGTCTTGGAGGTCTTCACCAATGTTTCCTTGCAGTTGGAAGAGTTAGACGGTATGTTGATGACCACTCGTGTAAATGGGTGGCGTGTCAAGAAGTACTGGACGTGAACAGAAGTGCTGAAGCGCTGATGTTTGCGGGGACTCAAACATGTGAGGGTGGGCGTATGTGGTGCCCACAATTTACACGATTCAAGAATTTTTGAAATTTTTAAGATTAATAACTTGTTTGTATAACTGAAGAAGCGTTGTTACTTAAGATTACGGGTTCCTTAGAAGGAAGATGATCTTACGAGCTTTTTGTAATAAGAAGTTGACTTCTTCGGAAGACGACCGTCTTCCGGAAAGCGTCTTCTCGGATGTGTCTTCGGAAGACGGAGGACAACGGAAGACGGAAGACACGTATCTTCCGGAAGACGGCAACCGCGGAAGCTTCACCACGTAAGAAGTAGGTGCACCTACCAGGTAACACCAAATAGGTTAGGTAGGTCGGGAGGGTCGAAACCCCTAAACTGTGAGGAAGATACGCAGGAAGCGCATTAGCATATTTCAGCTTCCCGCAGCAAGAGCGCTTCTTGGTTGAGAAGATCGATTCAAGAGTGATTGATTCGAGTGAGGAAGCAGCGAGGTGAAATTGAGAGAGGTCAGGATTGATTCGAAGCTAGAAGGAAGACAAGGTCGAATTATTGAGAGGAGAAGCATATCGAGCTGAAGGAGTTTTTCTGTGAACTCTCGGAAGCTGACATTGGAGGACGGCTGAGTGGAATCGAAGGTGGAAGTCTTGATCGATTGAGGCATAGTCAGGAGCTGACGACAGAAGTAGCTTTGTGGGGTCACATTGGAGTTGGAACTAGAGCCGGAACCGCGCGGAAGATCGAAGACAGCTCGGGAAGCAGACAGAAGATAGTAGAGGTTCTTCCCATGTTCTTTTTCCTTCCTCACTGCTTCTCGCCTTTGTTTGGTATCCCTTGCGCTTCCTCGGTTGTCTGCAAGCAACCTGATCGATCAATCCCCCATCCCTATTTTCCTATTGTGACATTGGGTGCGGAAGCGCTGCCCAATTTCCGTCAGACATCTTCTTGCTTCTTCCCGAGTTCAATTCGAGCTTCCCTACCCCTAGTCCTCAAATTGGAGATCCCAGCTATCAATTTCCCTACCCTACCATCCCTCTACTCCCGAAACCTTGAACAGAAGACGCTTAAAAAGATTGGAACATCTTCGAAAGACGCTTCGGAAGCCTGACTGTCTTCAGAAGCCTGACTGTCTTCGGAAGTCGACTGTATACAATTCGTATGAAGAGTGGATTTGCTTTGCTTTTGTGTTAAGAGATACGAATTCCGAGTGGCTTGGTGAGTTGTTTTGTTATTTCGAGAAGTTGGAAGTCAGGAACTAGGCCTGTGCCTCTCGGTCTTCCAAGCTTCTCAAATCCACATCTTCTTAGAGAGACTAGAAGACTGGAAGGGCTGGCAAAATGCGCGAGAAGACGTGAGGGTCCATTTCGGGTCTCTTCTGTCCGACCCATAGCAGTCCATTCCTTCTTCTTCCCGAACTGTCAGAAAGTACTTACAATCTCCAATAGAGCTTGTTTGCACGGGTCCACAAACATCTGAATGGATCAAGGCCAACAACTCTTTTGTTCTTGCACCTCCCTCCTTTGGAAAACTCTTTCTGCTTTGTTTTCCAAATATACATCCTTCACATATATCTCCAGTAGTTGATAGCTTGATCCTTGGTAGTCCTTTACCATATGATTATCCATCATATGTTTCCGAAGTTCAAGTGTGCAAATCTCTGATGCCAAAGGCTTGCTTGATTATAACAACCATAGAGACATCTTGGACTTGAGGCTCAACATTCAAGATATATAATCCTCACTTCTGATATCTCCTTCCCGAAGCAATAACTCTCTGATTATGTGAACCATCCAGTATGTGCACCTTCATATCATCAAAAATCACCTTCATTTCATGATCTGTGATTTTTCCAATAGAAAGCAAGTTCTTAGTGAGCTTTGGAATAAAGAGTATCTCTTGTATACTCTTCAGATCTCCATCACTTGTTTTCACTGTCACAACTCCAGTAACTTGAACTTCACATCCTGTACCATCAGCTTGAGTAACCTTAGAGCCTGCTGTTGCTGAAAAGTCCTTCAAGAGTGATCTTTGGCTGGTCATGTGCTTAGAAGCACCAGAATCAATGTAGCAATTCTTGTTTTTTGTTGCTGTAGATATCAAGCTGGTAATAAACATATTATCAACATCCTTCTCTTCTTATGCATCTTCTTGAGCCGCAACATTACTTGATGTAGAATTCTGACCTCCATTTGCCTTTCTAGCATAGCAATCTTCAATCTTGTGACCTTTCTTTCCACAGAAAAAACAAGTTCCCAACTTCTTTCTGCACTCTTCAGTCCTATGACCTTTTTTCTTACAGAATGAGCAGAAAATTGTGCCTTGATTTCCTGCGTAGGAAGACCTATGTTTCTGAGATTGCTGCTCCTCTCTTCTGTATGTCTTCACCATAAAAGCAGATCCTTGATTTTTCTGAGGGAAAATTTTTTTGATCAGCTGCTCTTCTTCATGTAGTAAACTGCACAACTCCTCATAAGTTGACATACTCTCTCTTCTGTTGATATCAGAAACAAAATGAAAATATGGAGTACTAAGACTATTCAAAGTTATAGAAACCAAATCTTCTTCACCATATGTCCCTCCTGCTCTGGTTAGCTGCACATAAATACCATCTATCTTCTCAAGGTGCTCATGAATATCTGCACTCTCATCCATCTTGATAGAGTGTAAATCATTCTTCAACTTTGTTACTCTATTTTTTGCTCACATTATCATATCTGATAGCTAGCTTCTCCCAAGCTTCTCTTCCTGTATCACAAGCCTCAGTAGTAAATCTGATACCCTCCTTCACAGCAAGAATATTGGATAATGCTCTAGTTTGCTTCTTAATGAATCTTAGAGTTTCAAGAGAACTCTCATCATAAAATGAAGCAAGCTTCTCTTCTCCAGAAACCACACCCCATAAATCCTTATCACTCAGAATGGCTTTCATGATCAGTTTTCAGGAACTGTAATTGTTAGGACCTGAAAGTCTAGTGCTCTCATTCAAACCAAACTCACTGAAAGTAGCAGCCATGAATGCTATCTTGCTGAAAAGATGAGTCCAAAAATCCCCAGAAACTAAATACCAGATTATCAGAATTTTAAACCCTTAACTTGAGCAACATGAGCTCTGATACCATGTTACAAAACAGGGAACTGTACTCCCAAGTCTCTCAGAATATAGAACTTTATCTCCCACAAGAATTTTATCATAATCACAAGCTGTGCAGAGTCTAGAGAAAACCCATAAGTATAGAACTGTAGCACGTGCTGCTCAAACCATAAGCCTAGGGTCTGGTAACTGATAATCATTAAGTTATAGGTGATTTAACTTATTACCTAACCCTTCCTATTGAAAAGGTTAGGTAATAAATTAAGTGAAGATGGAGAAGATGATTATGTAGGCTTACCTGCATATTCACCTCTTGGAAGAGTTAGGCTATAAATTAAAGTTTACAAACTAAAAATATGTTCACTCGTGGGAGGCACAGATCTTTATACCAGAGGAAGGTTTTGTTCAAGTAAGTCATTTATGGATTATATATAACTGAAGTGAGAATGTGTAATCAAGTTACTAAGTGAGTTTTAAATTTAATGATTTAAAATTAACACTTTAAATTTAGTGAAGCTAATTTAGAAAACTTTAACACAAGTCACAATTTGCAAACCCTGTCGAGCAATACCTTTTGTATTTTTCATATAGTTTTTCACTAATAAAGTCGAAAAGCTTGCATAATAAGTCCAACAAGCCGAGCAGAATCAGTTTGTTACCTAATCCTCCTGATGGGAGGGTTAGGTAATAAATTAATCACCTATAACTTAATGATTATCTTCGTGTATGCCCGGTCTTATGGTTTGAGCAGTGCGTATCAAGATTTTGGTACTTGTGGATTCTCTCCCGACTCATCGCAGCTTGTGGTTATGATAATGGTTAACATTTATAAAATAAAATAAATTTCAACTTAAACTTATTCTAAAATATTTATTTAATATCTAGACTTTTATCTATAACCTAAACAAAAATATCACTAATAGACGTGAAAAAGTGTTTTTGAAGGATGTGAAAATAATCATTGAGCTCATGTCATCTTCTGAAACCGATCCATTCTCTCTAGTTTTTCTCTCATACCCTGCTTGTCCCTTTACCGGCTATCCTTGATTAGGTCTCAAACGAACTAACCAAGGATACTTCTAACGAAATGAGAGCTAGGTGAATATGCAATACTCTTCCTTGCAAAGGTTGAATTTATCACATTATAGAATTAATATATTTGTTATTAGCAACCTCTCGAAGTTACACTCTCAGAAGCGAGTCTATCTTTGCTCACTTTATGGCTTATGTGTAGACGCACTGCAACTCTGGTTGCGGTTAACATTTATAACTAAACTTGATATTTTGAGTCAGTTTACTATAGTCAGTTTATAACACTTACGTCTAACAGAAAGCGGGAAAAAGTTCTCTAGAAGTTCATGTTGTATGCATATTATTCAGTATTATCTGTTACATTGTATTTTTAAATAGGTATGAAAAAAGATAATTCAATAATACTTAACAATATTCAATTGTCAAAGATGTTAGATTCCAATAGTTTATTGGTTAGATTTTTAGTGATTTTGTTCTAAAATGATTTGAAACATTGGTTTAGTTACAAGTAATATGGTTAGGTTTAAAGTGATTCGGTTCTAGAAAAGTTCAGTTTTAAATAACGTGGTTGAGTTCTAAAGATTGGAAACAAATAGCTACACTTGCAATGGAATTGTGAACTATGTAATAGCGATTTATCCGGATCTGAACATTCTTTTTCCCTTTCCAAGTTTCAGTGATTTCAACATTTTAGTCTCTTTTTAATAGTATGTTAATACGAAAAAGTATACTATATGATAACAATTTTTCTTTTTCTTTCTGATTTTCACAATCCATGTATAAGTATGCTAACGTGTAGTAACAATTCGATTCAAAATGGTTAAAGTTTTAAGTGATTCGAGTAGTTCGATCCAGAATAGAACCAAAATTCTCAAATTTTATTTCAAATGGAACGTGAAATATTGAATCGGAAAGATGGAAAGATAGCGAGTCCAGACTGGTGTTTGCGATGCAGAAAATAATCGGAACTGCAATTCCCGTAGTGAATCGGAAAAGCGGTAAAAAGAAAGAAAAGAAAAGATGTTGATAAGAGGCATGGTGCTGAGTGTATCAGTTTGCGTCTTCACTTGAAGTTATTATCAGCACCGTTATGCTCATATTGGATGGCACCTGCATATTCACCCTCTTCCAAGTTCGGAAGAGGGGGAATAATTATTTAAATTATACCTAAACCCTTCCGGCAGGAAGGATTAGGTATAATTTAAATATCACGCCTCGTTAATGTGACAGTCAGTAAAGTCCTCCGGTCTTGTACTTCTTGAAGCGCGGGAGGCGAGACTTTACTTATGGGTTCTTTCCTGGCTTCTCCGTCTTTTCAGGCATGAGTTAACATATAACGTTTACATAATTTTTTATTTTTATTTTTATTTAATATATATTATTTATTTAACATTTACATATTTTTGAGATAACAATAAACGAACAGAGTTCCCAAGGTTCATCGAGGGTGTATATTAACATCCCGGTTTTACCGCTTGTCTGTTTCCGCTCCCTGGCCGGAACCTCCACTGCTACGCATATTATCAGCACCGTTATGCTCTATAGTACCAACGGTGTCGGTCTCGTGCTACACTTCCCACTGCACTGGGGGACAGTGCAGCCGAGCTTTGAATGCTTTATTAATTCATTACAGTCTAGAATCTCTGTACATTCTCGTCTACTCTAAGATTTGCCCAACTCTACTGAATGTATGCCAGTAACAGCAAGAGGTTAACTCTTTTCATCTTAATTGTCTTGTCGAAATAAGAATATATCGTTATCTTCTATTTCATTGAATGATCAAGATTAATGTAAACTCACACAACACCAATAAATATGAGTAGAGTTAACTCTGAATCATAAAGTGTCTCCCTGCATTCCATCAACATTGTCTTGGACTCGCTGTCCCATCCTCTAGCCAAGATAAGTAACTTCTTACCCGCGGTGAAGTTGAACTTCTTCCGAAGCGCTTCCACCGACTGTGCTAGCATCTCCTGTGCACGAGCCTCCGCTGCTTCCCGATGCGTCTTCTCAACTGCAACTCGCGCTTCTGCGGCTTCTTGCTGCTTCGCCCATGTCATCTTCTCCTTTGCGAGGGCGGTGATCTTCCCGCACTCGGAGGACCTCCTGATCGCGCTGCTGTACACGCGCCTGCACCTCCTCGTTGCTCTTCCGAAGTTGCACCAGCTCCTTGGCAGAAGCGGCTGCTTCCGCCTTGTATTTGACTGCGAGCTTCTCCGTGGTGCGGAGACTAGCTTCCAGCGACTCCGTCTTCTTCTGGTCTTCTTCCTGTCGCAGCAAGGTGCGCAGACCGAATCCAGGTTGCAAGGGCCTCTCCTGAGCCTTCGCTCTCTTCTCTAGCAACTCCATAGCTGGCTGGATCTCCTTGTGGAAGAAGGCGTTGAACTCTTCCAGTCTTCTTCCTGTGGAAGACAAGTTCATCTCCACTACTCGCTCTGAGGTGTCGACCTTGTCTTCCGGAGGCAAGGATGCCTCTTCTACCACAATGGCCTTCATCTTCTACGCACGAGAAGAAGCTACTCTTCTCATCTTCAGGGATGGAAGATCCCTCATGGCAGGAGCGGTTCGTTTCACTGCGCTTCCCCGCATTACAGTAGGAGTATCCCTTCTTCTCTTGTCTTCTGGAGTCTTCGGAAGACTCCCAGGTGTTGCAGAAGCGGTCTTCTGCTCCGATCGGGTACTCAGCAGTTCTTCTTCCGAGTCGGACTCCGATCCTGAATGAATGAGGGAGGTGGGCTTCCTAGGTACACTTCTAGGACCCATCTTCCTCGGTGGCGTGGCGTCTTCCGACCCACTAGACTCGTCTTTCCTCACCAGAAGCGTCTTCTGGTGAGAGCCGGGCCTCAGCTGTGACATCAGAGTGGGAGGGGGAGTTGCGGCTGCTGCTCGGTCATCGTCTTCCGAGGTCTCTTCCTTCACCTCCTGTTGCCCTGTTGGTCCATACTCCGTCAGCTGATCTTCCCTAAGATCCCCCATGGCTACGTACAAGTAGCAGAGGAAAGGTGTCAAGTGTCCTCCCGCCGGGGTACCCAAGTACGCTAGCTCCGTCTGTACATAGTTGTGGACGTATGCGCCCCAGTAGATGGGCACTCTTTTATCCCACACTGCTTCCAGGAACTCTACGTCCTGATCTCCCATGTACCTCGTCTTCTGCGTTTTCCCTTTGGGAAAGAGGTGCAGAAACAGCTTCGCCAGAAATCCCTTCTTCGGCTCCCGGTAAGATTTGATCTTCCACCCATTCCTACCCTACCTGTCTTCCACGAAGAGACAAGTGGTGCTCCCAGGCACATGCCACGCACTCACGACCCTGGGCAAAATCTTCTTCTCAAATCAATACTTTCGGTCCTCGGATTCTGGCCTGTGGAAAGCCCTGCGCCACCAATCTTCAGTCCAGGAAGATGGTCTTCCTCGAGCTACTCTTGCCTTCGCAGGTACACGGTTGCGAGGTGGTAACGCTGCCCACACCTCCTCCAGAAGTCCCTGGTCTGCGAGGTTCCAATCCCATAGGAAGAAATCGAGACCCAACTCCTTGAGGAAGGGCGTGGCCTCGGCCAACTCTGCTGCTGGTAACACCAACCCTCGAGGATGCATCGTCATACTGGAAGATCTGTTGCACTAAGCCACAAGCACCTACTATGAGCTGAAGGCTCAGTCCTTCCCAAGTGCCCACAGTCTAGCTTCTACTTCTCAGAAGACGAAACTAGTCTTCCAGAAGACAACTACTCCGTCTTCTGGGATTCTAACAGTACTTCCTAGATAGCTCTCGTCTTCCGAGCTATATCTAAACAATCCTATCTAAGCAAGGCCTCGCATGGATTACCAAGAAGACAACCCACCTTGCATTACATCCTACTTCCTACCAGAAGATACAAGATTTGCGAAACATAAAGTGCATAACAAGTTCGGAAGATGGTTGCGGGCTCCTGCGGTGACAGTGACCTCTGAGAAGACACCCGGGACAGTTTCCGATTCAATGTCTATCTCGGAAGACCTCCCGAAGTCAGGCTTCCCTTCACTGATCTCAACTGTCTTCGTCTTCCTACGCGCAATCTATCCTCACAACAGACTCAAGACAATTGCACTCTGTTTTTCTGACTTCTCACCTCTCATACGCACTCAGAAGAAGCTTGCTGCTCGGTGGGAAGACATGACCCTCGACCATTTTCTCCAGATTCTGTCAGCAAGTCTTCTCACGACTCTCTCCTAAGTTTGGAAAAAAGAAGGAATGGCTGCTATGGGTCAGACAGAAGAGACCCGAAATGGACCCTCACGTCTTCTCGCTCATTTTGCCAGCCTTTCAGTCTTCTAGTCTCTCTAGGAAGATGTGGAGTTGAGAAGCTTGGAAGACCGGGAGGCACATGCCTAGTTCCCGACTTCCAACTTCTCGAAATAACAAAAGAACTCACCACACCACTCAGGATTCGTACCAAGCTTCTCTTAACACAAAAGCAACACAAATCCACTCTTGATACGAATTGGTCATAGTCGACTTCCGAAGACAGTCTTCCGAAGACAGTCAAGTTTCAGAAGCGTCTTCCGAAGATGTTCTAATCTTCCGAAGCGTCTTCTGTTCAAAGTTTCGAGTGTAGAGGGGTAGTAGGATAGGGAAATTGATAGTTGGGATCGTCAATTTGGGGACGATGGGTAGAGAAGCTCGAATTGAACTCAGGAAGAAGTAGGAAGATGCCTGACAGAAATTGGACAGCGCTTCCGCACCCAATGTCACAATGGGAAAAATGGGGATGGGGGGTAATCGATCAGGTTGCCTGCAACCAACCGAGGAAGCGCGGGGGACACCAAACAGAGGCGAGAAACAGTGGGAAGGGAGAAGAACATGGGAACAACCTCTACAGTCTTTTGTCTACTTCCCGAGTTGTCTTCGACCTTCCGCGCGCTTCTGGCTCTGGTCCTAGCTCCAATGCGACTCCACACGGCTGCTTCCGCTGTCAGTTTCTGGTCACGCCTCAATTCCACCTTCGATTCTACTCAGCTACCCTCCAATGTCAGCTTCCCGGGAGCTCACAGAAAACGCCTTCGCTTCCTGTCTTCCGTGCTTCAGCAATTCGATCTCGCCCTCCTCCTAGCTGTTAACTGGTCCTCACCTCGCTCGATTTCACCTCGCTCGAAGCTCACCCTCTGAAATCGATCTCCTCAAGAAGTGCTTGTTGCGGAAAGTTGGAATGCGCTAATGCGCTTCCTGCACATCTTCCCCGCAGATTAGGAGTTTCGACCCTAGGTGACTTACCCGATCTACCTACCACCTTGGTGTTACCTAGTAGGTACACCTACTCCTTTACCTGGAAATTCATGGTTAGGCCTTCGCAGTCGCTGTCTTCCGGAAGATGGGTGTCTTCCGTCGTCTTCCCGTCTTCTGAAGACGCAACTGAGAAGACGCTTCTCGGAAGACGGTCGTCTTCCGAAGAAGTCAACTTCTTATTAAAAAGCTCATAAGATCATCTTCCTTCTAAGGAAGTAGTAATATTAAGTAACAACGCTTCTTCAGTTATACAAACAAGTTATTAATCTTAAAAATTTTTAAAATTCGTGAATCCTGTAATTTGTGGGCACCACAGATTGAAACTCAAACACTAAGAGTTGTTAATACTTGCCTTCTTGCTGTCAACATACTCCTACATCTTTTGAGAGCCGTATGTGTCATAGTAAGCTCATCAGGCTCAAGAGATCTGTTCTCTCGAGAGACATGTGGTTTAAAAAACTCGATAAATACAAAAATGTAGTCAAGGAATTAAATTAAACATGTAAGCCAAAGGAGAATGAGCAAAAAAATAGAATAATAAGAAAAGTACGTAAAAAATACAAAAAAAAGAGAAGAATAACAAATCTAGCTTTCTTGTAGACAGGGTGGAAAACTGTCTTGTCTATAAGAATGCGTTGTCGTGATGTCGTGATGTCGTTGTGTCATGATGTTTTCTTATCTAGGAATACACTGGGTATCTGACTGTGTAGAGTACTTGCAACACTCTGCGACATTATAACAACATCTCGTATCACTTCTTGATGTCAAAACAAATATATAATTTTTTACCGCATAGTGATCAATTGCCTTGGTGGATTATGGCTAAAGTTGATACTTATCACTTGTGCTGCACATTTTAATTCATTTTTTAAAGGTTCTATTCTTATTCCTCAAAGATGTAATCAATTACATTAATTACTATGGAACTTCGTGATAATCACACTCGTTATAATCACTAATCTCGTGAAGATTGATTTTTTTAAGTGTAAACTCGACCTTTATAATCACTAACTCGAACTTTATAATATTATCACGCTGCAACGATTTCTCAAGAATTTACAAGAGGAGGTGATTATAGTAAATTTTTATATTACAAATATAGCTACATTTCATCATGTTTAGATTGCAAAACTCTGTTATGTACATTCGGAAGGTTCTGCAAAGATGTGATTCTGGATTTCCTGTTACAACATTGTTCTCTGAGGTTTCTCGTCAAAACTTGCAGGCCTCCACATGAAATACCTCTGTCGACAAAGACTGCATTTATGTAACCGTAAATGAGGTGCCCAATGACTTCCGCGCTATCAGTGCTCTTAGTTGCAAGTTCATCTTTTTCATTGCCATAAAATTCCAGAAGAAATAAAAATGTTACGATGTCTAAAAAGTTCATTGAGTTTTAATCAAACCCTAATCTTTACAACTCTATTTGCAGATATTAAGATATATATATATTAAGTACATTCTAGAGATTTCTTTTGAGAAATATGACTATACATTTATAGTCACATTTTTTTAGTTTTACATTATAGTCGTGAATATATATATATATATATATATATTAGCATAAACTTTTATTTATCACACAAAACATAGACACCGAGTGTATGATCATAAGGAAGTTTCACTAACAGCACGCAGCAACAATGCATGATGGTAGTCATAGTTATTGCTTGTTACTCAAATCTCAATGCCTTTATATTAATTAATATCTCTATTTTCATAAATCCAAGTGTTTGATATCTCATATGTCAAATCACCAACTCTCACTTCTAATTTTGGGTACCAGTTGCAGTTCTCACTCTCCTGATCACAGTTCGACTCCGAGCTTCCTTCCCGGAGTTCCGGCGTCCGGTTCTCATGCTTGAGGGTTGGATACGCTCTTCTACTTTGTCCGGCTGGGTCCAAAAGAATTCCAGTACTAATTTTTCGTCAGCAAAAATGTTTGGTTGTCTGCACTCCTTGGGTAATGCTAGTGATGTTTATCGCTTATTAGATATGTGTATCTCTGATCTTATAGTAGTGAAATCCATGTTGTCCTCCAAAAAGGATCGGATTTCTAAGCTTGTCAATGTCTTTGATTGTAAAATTACTTTTAATTTAATTTAATTTTGAAATTAATGTAAAATCGATGTATTTATAGTTATATTTATTACAGAAACAGCAAAGAACACTGTGGGGAAGGAAATCAAAGGATATCCCGAAAATACTCCTTGAGCCCACTCCACCCGAGAACATATCTACTTTTTATATTTCTTCTTTGTTTGTGCGTTTCTCCTTTTTCCGGTCCATGTTGGCCTGGGCACTTTGGATGCAATATTCACTTCTTTTATCTGGATGAGGATAGAAAGCTTAATTTATTATCTAACGTTTACGTCAAGAATTAATTTAAAATATTGATTAGATTAATTCTTTTAAGTTGGTAAGCATCCGCACTTGGAGGAGTGCGGGTTTTCTATTTCTACATAACATTTTTATATTTTATGATAATAGAAAACGAGCAAAAGTTACCCAAAGGTGATTGAGCGTGATTATTCACATATGTATATAACCACTGTAGGAGATCTTGTCAAAAGGTTTGTACCCTACTGCTACTGCAGTTCACTATTCCGAATGAGCGAAATATTTCAGATCTTCTTTTATTTTTCTACGATAAATGTACATATTGATCTAGACATTTTGCAAAACCTTGTGATAATTAATAAGAAAATAAGAAAAGAACGCAAGATAAAATAAAGCGAGATAAAATAAGAAAAGAATCTGCTTTCATGCATAATTTCAGTACTTCAACAAATCCAAATGTATTTACAGTTTTATACATACGATTATATGGATTAAAATTGAAGCAGTTTATGTTTCAAGGATTCTCGTTAAAATAAACAACAAGTTTGTCAGATTTATTCTTAGGTTAAATTAATGTTGACTTTATACACTTATGGACAGTATTCCTTTGGTAACGAGATAGCTTGATATTGTGTATTTGTATATATTTATTCCTTAATACAACAGAGAAATATGGTTTAATGTCATTTAAATTTTTATTTTATAGTTTTCGGTTTGGGTTTGACATCGATGTTTTCATCCGCTGAAAACATCTGGAATTACTGCCACAACTTTTACACTTTAGAGTGTCTGCTACTTTACGGTGTATTTGGCTACTTTGCAAAGCAGATACAGTTGCTAAACGATTTCACTAAGCATCTCGCTAAGCATATTTCTTGAAAACATCGCTGATGTTAATTATTTTCTCATAATAGCAATACACTACAACATGCACTTCTGGCGGAGGAGAAGACGACCAATGTTTACACCGTTCGGAAAATTATCGTAAACAATTAGCTGGCAAATGGATTCAGAAAAGTTTTGTAATGAATAAATTAAACAACAAGGGATAAAACGTAGACTTTTATAACAAACAACTCGACTGGAAACAAAACTAAACGTAGATTTTAGAACAAAAGATCTAAACTGACAACGAAGTTAAAATACAGTTTCTAAATATCAATTACTATATTAAACTATATATTAAAGAAGTTCTTGTATACATGCAATGTTACACTTGTTACGGAAAAGAGGAAAACACTTAAGTTAAATACTCTCATGAACTCTCATGTTCTCGTAAAAGTCTTTAATAAATTAATTTAAAAACTTTATTTTTTGATCTAACCTTTTTAAGAAAAAAAAGTTAAAATATAAATTAAAGTGCTTGCATATTTCCCCTCTTCGAAACTTGGAAGAGGGTGAAAATGCACACCTGTGAACTGGACTTTTTTCCACACGGAAGGATTACGAAAAGCACGGAGCGCAGGGCAAATCTTGAGGTGCGATTGACATGAGATTTGTAATCATATTATTATGATCACTTATGTTCAGTATTTCAGAAAAAAATTGTTTATGTTAAAGTAAAATTATAGACTAAGTAATTGGTGATAACTTAATTAATCTAATCGTTAAATGTGACTTCCAAGCGAGAGTTAAAAAGAAAAATCCATAAATTAATTACTTGTAAACACGCTGTAAAAATTGCAGAGAGATAACGTGCCAGGTTAAAAAGAAGAAAAGTTTGATTGATATGTAATTTATTATCTAACATTTTGATAGTAAATTAAACTGCTCATTTCTTCAGCAGTGCTAGGTGAAATATTGCATCGTACATATACATCAGATACTTGGATCGGCAGATAGAGGGAGTGAAGACACTTTATGGTCTTCCCTCGCTTCCGATACCTGCAACTGCATCTTCTCAAGCTCCAGCACCATCTACTGGAGCCGGAATGGAGAAGGAGGAGTTCGACCTCGCTGTGCACTTGGTAGTGACAGCATTGGAAGCCGAGAAGACTCCGGAAGACGCCCCGGAAGACAGGAAGACGAGCCGTCTTCCCAGGTATTCCACATGGAGGAAGCGACTTCCCCGGACTCCTATGAGGTTGCCATGGTCCCTAGTACCGAGCTGATGCTCCAGAAGAGCGAGGAAGCACCGGTAGACTCCGCTTCCCAGAAGACGCTTCTGTCTTCCGAAGCAGAAGCCGAAGCCGAGGAAGACGTAGCAGCAGCGACAGCAGGGCCAGCGAAGAACGATGAGGAGGAAGCCACCTCAGTGACACCCGAGGTAACTGCAGGACTTTCTAGCTTATCAGAAGCCGCGTTAGGAGCTCCGATAAGAGCAGATCAGGTACAAGTTGCCTCCGAGCAATCAGAGTAGATAGTAACCAAAGTTGACTATTCCAGATTTAGTAGGACCAAATATGTTATCTTAAGGGTGGAAGTTTTTCAGTGTAAAATTAGTTAGGATGCCATGTGGTAGCATAGGTAGCGTAGGAGCAACAAGGTGGATGGCTAATTAGGAAAGGGAACCGCTTGCGTGTGGGGTGACAACCTCCTGTCAGCGCCTCTCTCTCCCTGGTGGTCGTCTCATCTGATTCTTATGGCAGCGACATAAGTAGGATCGAAGAGTAAGAAATAGGGGGGTGCTGTAGGCTCTGCACACACACACAGCGATTTGACGGTGCAGACGAAGAGCACACCCAGACACATGATAGGCATTATAGTGTACACTACACTCGATGTTGGAATAGGAGGATAACGCAGGAAGAAGTCTGCATTCTCTTACCGCCAGCAGCGATTCGAAGATGTAGATGAGTAGTGGACAGTCTAGGAGCAGGGAACGGCATCCTCGTGCAATCCTGCTGGCTAGACTGATGTGTAGAGGAGTAGGGACAGACAGTAGAGGGAGTGAGCTTCCCAACACCTATGTACCTTCTTCTCGGGGAATGGATTGCTGATTTGAGTGCAGAAGCTTAACTCGTGTCTTCTGGATGGTGGATTTCCTTGAATTCGCTCCCAATTGTGCATGGGAAGTGTTCTCCTTGAGTGGCGGTGACTGTCAGCAGTTGTGGAAGTGTAGCTTGGCTCGTCCAGTAGAGCACTTAGGATCTGCGTACGGACGGTCTTATGGTTAAGAGATCCCAGAAGACAAAGTAGTCAGAGCAGCGAAGTGAAGAAGAAAGAAGTCTTCTTCCCACAGCAGAAGACGACATCCTCAAGAAGAAGACGGTGCAACTGTACACATGTTTGTTGTCTTCCTCCCCAAACTATTACAAGCAGGGATGGCTTGTTAGTTAGGATCCGAACTAGAAGCATGTCGGAATCTTAATTTCCTCTTTTCATCTTGTTTTCTCTTGTTTGGATTTTCTCTTCTTCCCCATCTTCTCTCATCTTCCCCATCTTCTTACCTTCTTCTAGTGAGCTTCCGAGATTTCTATTGAGCTTCTGTGAAGGTGAATGTCGTTGTAGTGCTGCAGGAAGACCATTTCTGTAGGCAGAAGCCTGGGAAGGCTACAGGGGGCATACACCCTGTGATTGATCTAACTCGTTGTAATGTGAGTGTGAGAGTAAGGTGTAACAGCCGTGCTAGTCGACTTCTGCGAAGCAGGACAATCTTCTGGAGGTGTGAGAAGACGAGCTGAACCCCCAGAAGACGAGAATTGCTTCGGGAAGACGGTATCGAGAAGACCGGAAGAAGTGACCTAGAAGCAGGAAGATCGTCTTCCCGAGCTTCTCTGTGAATAGTTGTGTGATATTTTAGTTAGTAGTTGTTTGTTTAGTTTCAGAGCACCTTTTTGCGTGTCTGGAAGACGCGTGGTTTTGTGAGAAGACGGGATTTCTAGGCAAAACCCGTGTGTTTGTGTGTTTGAACAGATCTTAGAACTTAGAGCAGCGTTACTTGTGCAAATCCTCTGTGGGAACGATATCTTGTATACTAAATGGGCAAAAGGAGTAATCCTGTGTCACTACACAATCCTACTTGTGTTTATGTTTTTCTACTAATACTTCTTTGCAATTGTGGCAGGCGGGTTAAGGATCTCAAGTTCCCACAAACAAGCTCTCTCTTGATCATGAGGAGGAGGAGGACGAAGAGGAGGATGCTACTGAAGAGTTGGCTACTTGTCCTCATAGCCGTCCAAGGAAAACCGATGTCCAGATCTAGTCAAAATAGCGTGGTAAGCGCTACCAACTATTAATGTAACAATTTTAGAAGTTTATGCATTTCTAATTATTTGATTTGTATTTTAATTTATGTATTATGTGAGATTAGGCTAGCGCTGGACATGCATGCTGGTCTCAGTCAGCTTCACACTTTATGTCTAACTTTGCAACTATTGCACGTGGTAGAGGTAGTGGAGGATGGTCCCGTTCTACTGTTGGATCTACATGTGGACGTAGAGATAGATCATAGATTTAGATGATGAGCTTCAATCCAGATTGGCTAGTTGGTACAAACTAGCACTATCTTATATGTGTACATATGTTTTTTGTCATCGTGAAATACATAAAACACGCTCATATCTTTTATTCTTTGTGTATACATATTCTTGTGAATGTCAATGTCTGTCGACATTAATATCATTCTAAATATCATTGTACATTATGTTACGATGTAAAATCTGTCGCATACAGGCAAAAGATTAAACTCTAATCTTAAATTACGGTAGACTATGCGTAGAAATTTAAGAAACAACTATTATAAAAAATCTATGATGTGAATAGCATCACACTTGCGATACATACAGTTGGAAACCAACTGCTTAGATCTTCCCCTGCTATACTTATTGCCCCTTCCTTGTCACATTGCATTTCTAAGTCTGACCACCCTCCTCCACTCAGTTGCATTTGATCAAGATATCTCACCTTTAGCTTTTCGCTTGATGTGACCAAATTTCTCATCGTTCTAAAGACACTCGTAAGATAAAAATGAGACTTTTCTCTCAATTTTCAGTTCATCATCTAATGCATTAAGTGGTATAACTTGTATAAGCTTCTCATGGAGATTTTATTTGCTTTGTTTGGATGCTTAATCATGAAGTTGTAGATTTCTAAAGATGGAAATATCAAAATAGCTTACCAATTGTGCAAGGTCCTGATTGAGAATATACTTTTTTTAAAAATTTGAAAAGTCCTCTTTTTGAAAAAACTCTCAATACAGTGAAGAATAATCTTCCTATAGTGACATACTATAGTAATTGTTGTGGAATTCCTTGTTGAACCTGCACATAAATGTTTAGACTTAACTTGATATACTAAAAATCCAGTGGAGGTGATACGTAGAATTTACAACTGAAACCTATAAAATGTTTTAGGAGAATTACGCGAAAATATTTTACACCCAAGGTTTGAGTGGCCCTAATAAGTCACTATTACTCAGAAGAGATGCATTCGAACACTGTAACAATCGTTCAAACAGACTCCGTATACGGATGTCTAACGAGTACTCCCGCCCCGTCGGCAGTTGAAGACGTGAAAAGGGAGTCCCTGAAAGAAGTTAAACCGTGAATCTGCAAACGTAGTTCTCCATGCATGAACGGGAAAAGATTACTATGATGCAGCTAGGCTTTTATTATTGTTCTAAATTTTGTTTTTATATAAAAGTTTTATTTATTACAAGTAAGAAATGGATACAAGATCTGACTGACAAAATCTAATCATAGACGGTCGACGACGCAACTTGCTATATGCTCAGTGGTCCACTGCCAATAATTGTACCCAATCATGCGCGGCGAGATATTACTGAATTACGGTAAATATATATCATAGTGTAAAAAGTAAATAACCAGTTTATTGATAAATCGATCAGTTAACAGCTAATAGTTTGCTTGTAAAGATCCGGCTGAGTATAATTCCAACTCGCTTTTTCCAAACCCAAAAGCCTCCGGTTGTTCTTCCAAGTAACTCCGGTTAGCTCCGAGCGCTCTGCCGGAGACTATCACTTCCGATTTGTAGGGACTGAAAAGCGTGAGAGTTCGTTTATATCGGCTGTCTGCCGGTTTTCATAATGGATAACTTGTCGCTTTGTGCTATTTTGCGTTCCGCCAAACCACAATTTTAACTCGACTGTTTAGAATTCCAGCCGGTTAGCCCCGAGCAGGGGAAGAGATGGAGACATGCATTCGACACCTCAAATCTATAAGAATCGCTCATGATCTGTGGGATCGGAGAACGAGTCGCTTCCTAGCTCGTTGAAGGCGTGATTTGTTTCTCTCCGATCGTGTAAGATTAGGAATTGTTCAGCTCAGCTGGCTTGCTGTACGCGTAGCAGACGGAGCCGAGAGAACACCATGAAAGCATAGAAGAGTTTTCTGACGATCAGCTGCAGTCATCTGAGCACGAGGAGATATATCTGCGATTTACAGCAATAGACTTTTTAATCGTTCGAATTCGGCGAAGGAAGGATGGGGAGAGCAACTGTCGAGCAACATCGTCGTCGAGCTCATTTGCTCATGGTTTATTCGGGTGGAGCAGGGCATTACTACCCATTTCATCAGATGTTGTACCTCCTCTCTTCTCCCGAATACGTGAACAAAGTCTTTGTCACGGCCGTAAGCAGCCAGAGCCGAGTGGAAGAGCTTGCGAAGCTCAAGGAAAGGGGCGACTTTGGAAGCCTGGACTTGCGCACTGAAGCATTGCCGATGCCTGCCTGGGGGAAGGAAGCCTTCAAAATTCTGAAGGAGAAACCGGGGCCCGAATGGTTCATCCGAGTGGCAGAAAATGCATTCAACAACGTTAAGGACAAGCTGTCGCTAGAGAAAGATAATGTCGATGCACCCACCTGCATCCTATCAGATATCCTCTACACCTTTCTCGCGGTATGTGACAACTGCAAGCTCTCCTCTCATCCTCTCGTCACAGGTCCTCCTTTCGATCTGCAGCCACGCCCGGAACTGCCGTCGATCAGTTACAAGATGATGAGTATATATCACTGTGGTGGTACGACCGTAGGCGTACGTTGAAGCACAAGTTTCAGCTTGAGCGAAGAATCCTGAAGTCCAAATTCTCTTAATATTCTTAACTATCCAAATACCTTAACAAATATAGAGTAGATGAATGAACTTTTCTATTCATTTCATTAAATTTCTACTAAGTTAGTAAAGTATCATCTTCCGGAGTCGACAAGAAACTAGCTAGAACGCGTGACGTGCAGTCTTGCACAGCTCCGAGTCTCCGGGTAATCAAGTGACATCATGTCGTTGTGTTTTATGAATTCGTAATACTGACATCATTGTGCGGATGACCAGGAAGTAGCAGACGAGTTGAAGGTCCCCTGGTATCCTATGGGGACATCAACTTCATGGTATACCTACAGCTATTTCCTGGGATCGGATCCACTGCTCCGTTCAGAAGATCCGGAAGTAAGGAAACGGAAGATACCCGGCCTGGATTTTTCTCGAGTATTTGACTACCCAATAGATATACTCCACTACCCTGAGTTTTATGCCACGAACTGCGAACGTTACGCAAGATGCACAGCGATTCTGATAAACGCATTGGAAGAGTGGGATGCACCGACTGGAGCAGTCACTGCTCTCAGGGACTGCCTCCAGCGGACGAAGGCCGTCACCCAGAACAAACAGGTAGAACATTGAGAGACTCATTGCCTGCTTTCCTGGCAATTTCCTGTCGTCCAATTTGTCAAAGTCACTACTCAGTAGTCCGTGTCCAACAGAAATTGGCTATCGAGGAAAATACAAAGTTTGTGTCATCCACGTCTTCCTACATCTTTCAAAATGATACAGGGCTACAGAAGCTGTAGATATCATCCCATGCGTCCCTAACTTAATATCTGTTGATGAAGTTAACCATCATAAGTAATCTCTTGGCTGATTTGTTGCGAACTGAATCGGCCTTGCAGAGCCCCAGAGTTCTGCTAATCGGTCCTGTTGCTAATGTTGCTGGTTTCACCTTGGCTCCTTCACCGAAGTATGTGGACACGAAGAACCCACAGTGCCTTACATGGCTGGACAAGCAACCTGCAAAGTCGGTGTTGTATGTTGCCTTCGGAAGCGTGATGAACCTCACAGAGAAGGCCATGTTAGAGCTGGCACATGGCCTAGAACACAGCGGAGTATCATTCCTGTGGGTCAATAAGCCAGGTGCCTCCGAGACTCTGGCATCCATTCTTCCTTCAGGTTTCGAAGACAGAACCAGAGTTCGAGGTCTCATCGAGATAGGTTTTGCACCACAGTCTCAGATTCTGCAGCACCCTTCTGTGGGCGGATTCCTGTCACACTGTGGGTGGAACTCCAGTATGGAGAGCATCTGTGCCGGAGTTCCTCTCATCACATGGCCTTTGTGTTTCGATCAACCGCTCAATGCCAGGTATATATTAATGAGAATTTCGGTCATTGCCTTGGCCACAATAATATTATTTCTCTAGTTACCAGAAAGCTGAGACGCGTCTTAAGCTTCCGTTACTGGAGAAAGGTCAACATACTCGCAGCACACCGAAATGCGGCCAACGTTTCTGCATTCAGTATATATTGGTCGTTGTATCCTTGGAGGGGACGAGTGCATCAGAATGCTGGCTATCAGTAGTGGACCTAATTCACACGGTTCTGCAACAAGGAAATCGTTGTGTCCTAATCCAGAATGTCGACTGATTCATTGCTCTAACGGGACTTTGTGTTTGTGTAGATTCCTGGTGAATGTATGGAAGGCGGGGATCGGGATCAAGAACCCGGACGAAGACTACATGAGCGATGTGAGTAGGGAGGAAGTGACGGCGGCAATTAAGACTCTAATGATTGGGGAAGAAGGAGAGGTGGTGAGAAAGAATGCTCAGATGCTCAAGACTCTGGCAGAAACCGCTGTAACAAAAGGCGGTTCGTCCTACGCAGCCCTCCATTCCTTTGCAGAAGAGGTAGTAAATTCCACACAAAAATATGAATCCGAATCATATGATTTCCCCCTTACTGTCAGCCATAAGATTAAGTAGTCTACCTCCATTATGTTACTATTGCAGAACCGTGTCCGTTCTTATCTGTACAGATTACTGTATATTCTCTGTGGTGTATGGGGTCATGCAGGGACTAGACAGTAGACAGATGAGTTGGTTCCTCTGTATAACAGCGAGGCAAGAAATTCCATTGGCTTTCGCCAAGCTGCGCATGCATATTACTTGGCTACGTATTCGGAAAAGAGTGAGAGATATTGGACTAAATACAGTAAAGCAGAAATCTGTAACATATTTATGTTTCACATCGATTAGTTAACTATGCAACTACGTAGGAAAGCAAAAAAATTGTTTCCTGTAAATTTCTTTTGATTCAAAAGTAATACAATGACCAGGTATTTCAGTAACTCGCAACTAAATATTGTTATGGGCCGAAAGTGGGGGGTTGTCAAACCTTCGAGAAAGATGTGAAACCTCCTTAACTTGCAAGCATCAAGTTTCGAATCCACGTCAAAGTTTATCTAGATGTTAAAATTTGGTTCACACGAAAGTTCATTGAGATGTTGACAAAAACCAAGCTCGTCTAAGAATTCAAGGAAAAGTTCGTACCATTTCCCGCGGAAAAAACCCCAACCCCAACCCCAAATCTGTATTGCCGTAATATACCGTAATATTTGATCCCTATATAATAATAATTGATCCCTATCACCAGAGTATTATTATATTTTTTTCTTCTTTTTCTGGACCGATTTTTTCCCGATAAGACATATTAGTAGAATGTTCAATTCAAGTACTCTAACAAAGGAAAAGAGCATCGGACCCTGATGATAATCATATATAGTGAAAACAAAAAAAACTTGTTTGATCACACCTCTAATAGGTTTATCATGCTTGGTCGCACCCCTCATAACAATGAATTGTTTTATCACACCTCTGACTAGCTATTGACTGTAAAATTAATCTCTCTATCATATGATCGATGATTTATAATACTGCAAGTATCAATTTTTAGAGCATGTATAGTCTGTAGCATACTTATTGTTGAAAAAAGTTGAATGACAGATGTATTTAATCACAGTCGAAAGTAAAAAAGAGGAATGACATTGGGCGAGGATTCTTCACCGACATGTGCAGAAGCTGTGGATCGAAGATGACATGGTGTACATCGGCACCTTCGTTTCAGTAATCTACATGAGGATGGGGTTGATTACTGAAGAAGACAAGAAGAAGTTGAGATTCGTAGATCAACCCGAAGAAGATGAATTCGTAGTTGAGCCAACTCCGTAGAGAGATGTATCGATGGAGCAGTTGTTTGACGAAGTCGTCACTGATGAAGTCACTACTAACGAAGTTACGGAGGAGCTAGAGATCGTCAACTTGGACGAAGTGGAAAATACCAAAGTAGTCGCAGTGCCAGTGCGAAGAAGTGGAAGAAGAAGAATCTTGGGAGAAACACCAAGATTCGCACCACCGACTTCTCGGAAGAAGATGAAAAGAAAGCGAACAGTGTATGTAGAGGAGATCAATGTGGAGGACGTCGCTATGGAGGACAAAGATACACCGGTCGAGGAGAAGAAAGAAGAGCTCAAGAAAACACAAGGTCTTTCTTCTTCGGTAGAAGATGTTCATTGGTTGAGTAGTCAGACGAAGTACCTACAAGAAGTTGTTGTACTATTGCTCTTCGCCCTTGAAGGAAACCGTGGTACTGCTGTCGCTGCCACCTTCTGAGACGTCTAGAACGATCCCATCCAGTCTTCCTTCACCTTGAGAAGCCTCTCCCACACTTGGGAAGATGTCTTCCGCGTAACCAGTACCAAAATCTACTTTATACACGTGGTCACCCGGTTGACTTCTGTCTTCTCCAAAGATTATGCTCGAGATGGCAGGTTCTTCCAAATCTACTGATCGGATCTTCCTGAGCTCTTCTTCTTTCTTTTGGTGTCTGAGGGATACCCGCTGCTCTCCAGAAGCGGTTCGCTGGGATGAATGTACCCACTCAGGGTCTTTATCCGTACGTCTTCTGCTTCTTCTTCTGGTCGGAGGCATCCACCAAAGTGCTGAGAAGAGATGTCCCTCTTCTTCTAATACTAGATCAGGCAGACTGGATGTCTGAACAACGTGTCACAGGTTCGGAACGTCTTCTTCTCCTGTTTCATGTTGCACTCACTGCAGTCTTCCAAGATCGAGTCTTCCAAGAAGCTCTTGGAAGCAGGAAAGCGGCTTCTTCCAGTTCCCCCTGATGTGTCTCATCAGCTTCTGGTTGCGGTTCCTGTCTTCTAGCAAGATAGAGTCCCACAACACATTCAACTGCAACCCAAGTTAGTTCGGAATGAAGCTAACTACTGGCACACAGATCCAAGAAGCTTAGAACAATCATTACTAAGATGAAATCCTCCGCAACGACGTCAAAAATGAGTGCTTACTATATGTAGTGACTTAAGATTGCTCTTTTGCTCATTTAGTATACAAGATATCGTTCCACAAAGGATTTGCATAAGTATCGCTGCTCTAGTTCTAAGATTTGTTCAAACACACAAACACAGGGGTTTTATCTAGAAATCCCGTCTTCTCACAAAACCACACGGCTTCCAGACCCTGCAGAAGGTGCTCTAGACCTAAACAAACAACTAGCACCTAAAATATCACACAAATATCTACAGGGAAGCTCGGGAAGACGCGTCCTTCCAGGTCACTTCTTCCAGTCTTCTCAACACAATCTTTCCGAAGCATTTCTCGGCTTCTAGGGGTTCAACTCGGCTTCTCACACCTCCAGAAGACTGCTCCTGCTTCGTAGAAGTCGAACTAGCAACGTTTGTCAAACATTGCTCTTCCAAATCTCAACGGGTTAGATCAATCACAGGGTGTATGTCCCCTGTAGCCTTCCCAGGATTCTGTCCACGGAAACGGTCTTTCTGCAGCACTACAATGACATTCACCTTCACTGAAGCTCAACAGAAGTCTCGGAAGCTCACTACAAGAAGATAAGAAGATGAGAAGATGGAGGAAGATAGGGAAGAAGAGAAAATCCAGTCAAGAGAAAACAAGATGAAAATGAGAAATTAAGACTCCGACAGGCTTCTAGTCCGGATCCTGACTAACAAGCCATCCTTGCTTGTAGTAATTTGGGGAGGAAGACAACAAATTTGCCTACAGTTACACAGTCTTCTACTTGAGCATGTCGTCTTCTGCTGTGGGAAGAAGTCTTCTTTCTTCTTCTATCGCTGCTCCGACTACTCTGTCTTCTGAAATCACTTATCCATAAGACCGTCCGTACGTGGATCCGAAGTGCTCCACTGGATGAGCCAAGCTGCGAATCTGCACAACTGCTAACAACCACCGCCACTCAAGAAGAATGCTTCTCATGCATTCTTCTTGAGTGGCGTCCTCTTTTTTCTCAGTTAACTTTAGTATCTGTGTCTTGTGATTCGATATTTTTATCATGGTTAGATGGATTTATTCTTTATCACCCGTCAGCACTGAAAGGAGACACACAACCACCAACAGAAACAAAGACCCGAATGTTCGTCTCTCTACTATTGTGATCGGTGATCGTCTTTGATGAGTCTTTTTCTATTCTCTTTTCGGTGGCTTAATAAATCTTGCTTTTCTCTTTAGGAAAGAAAAGAAAAAACAGTCTTCTCGCCACAAATGGCTCATCAGAGGGGTAAGCTATTAAGAGCTGCTCTGAACTTACAATTTTGAAACTGCGGAATGAATTTTCACAGGTGCGAGTGAGGATTAGTAATAAGCAGGATGTCCGGACTACGACCAGTTTCAGCTCACGAATAAAGTTGAAATGGAATGGTATAGTTTTCCGAAAATTTAGGAGATGGTTTCAAAACTGTTCTTTTTCACAGTTTCGAACGCGGCTCGAACCAGTTCTGCCACGTTAACTAGATTTCCGCTAGATGGTGAAACTGCGATAAACTCAGCGAAACCAAACTGCATCGAGAATGCTGGAAACTGCGATGAAAAAAATATGAACCTGTAGTTGCAGAGACGCTCTAAGCATCTACTGAAACTTTTAGCCAACAGGTTGGAGGTTGGCTAAAGGTTTACCTGATTGGATTACCGTTTGAACCAGAGCACGTTGACGTTCTCTCAATTATATACATAAGTTGGATGATAAAATACAAGTACTATAACAAGAGGACAAACTCTTCGTACCATGTTGCTAATCATGTACAGTGAACTGCACTTGCACTATACATGGATCATCTTGTAAAAATGAGAACGGGATTAGACTTTAACTTATATGTCAAATAATCTTAGTCTTCAGAAATGCACGAACTTCCGATTGAAAAGATATACAACGGTTGTAAAAGAAAGAAGATTTACGACAACAACTGCTTATGATCATTCCTAGAAATTGTTACAAGTATCTCCGGAGATAACCCGTTCGGTTCACATGGAAAACTTCAAAACGGATACTGGAGCGACGGCAACTTATTACACGTGAGGTTCGAGACTCAGCATGGAGCAGCTATTTACTTGACAGACCTTGTGCGTGCAAATACTTGCTTGACAGGTCTCGCGTGCACAATACATTACTTGACAAGACCTCTTATCGATCACAGTCAGTCAGTGACTGCCAATGTGGCACTATAGTCTGATGAGGCAGTCAACATGCAGGTTTAGGGTGACGTGGCTCGAATTATGATTGCATGACGTGGAGTTTCGATTTAAGATGACGTGGAGCGGACGAGGTGTAGGTGTCTAAATAACAACATGATGTTATTTATATTTTCACATCGTATCATAAAACCATAAAATCATATCCTAAAAACTTTATCCTTAACTCCATTTAAATAACAACTTGTTGTTATTTACTCTTCCCACGTGTGAAACTCGCACGCACGAAGTCCGGGTTCAGAATTGTCGTTAAATATCGGAATTTGAATTCAAACATCCGGACGGAATCAAGCGAACCCTTTAATAACAACATGTTATTATTTTGATATTAACGCACCAGAATTGCGTTGCGGAGGCCCTCCCGGTATTCCATTCCGATGACCAATATAATAACAACAACTTGTTATTTAAAGGTCCGGATTGTCTTACATAATAACAACATGTTGTTCTTCAAAGTTCCGGGTTTTAGGATCGATTTTTTCTCGGGTTTTAGGACAGAGTGTTCACACGTGTGAAAATATAAATAACATCATGTTGTTATTTAGACTTGCACACCTCGTCCTTTTCCGTCATCCTAAACCGAAATTACACGCCACGTAATTATAATTCGTGTCATGTCATCCTAAACCTGCCTGCTGGTTATCTCGTCAGACTATAGTGTTACGTTGGCAGTCGTCGATTTGTAACTTGTAAGGGGTCCTGTCAAGTATTGTATTGTATGCGCGAGTCCCGTCAAGCAAGTATTTGCGCGCACCGGGCCTGTAAAGTAAATAGCTGCAGCATGGAGTGATCGCGATGTCCGGGATAGCAGCAGCGTTCAAAGAAAGATGTTTTGCTTATCGGTAAATACTCGAAATCCGTGATAATTTATAATCAATATCAACTATTGATAATTTTATCAATAGTTTATACCCGGTTTCATTTAAAAATTTACGGGTTGTCCATTCCTATGTGAATTAAGAGCACGTAAAAACAGAGAAAAGTCTATTTTACCCGAAAATCATAAGATTTGCCAGTTGATATAATAAGGGGTGTCAAAGTTTAGAAGAAAGATTCTTCAACGGCTGAGAGGTAACTGGACGTAAAATTGTCACCGGTAAGTTTGTATATAACCGCGGTTCATTCTAGATCGGGTCTGAGATTGAACATCAAGATTTTATCATTGATTATTTTTCCGTTTCTACACTCAAGATAAGTACTCAGAGTAGCAGAGAATTCATTGCAAAAAGAATCAGAGAATTCATTGCAAAAAGAATCAGAAAATACCAGTGAATAGCCGTGAAGAAAAGGTCCACGACGTTTTCCTGCGGGTACTTTTCAAACACTGGCCGCAGTCTTGCCGAATCCGTAACTCACGCCCGCGGCTCCGGAATATGTCAGAGATTCTTTAACTTTGACACTCCGGTTACCTCCGGGCACTCGGATCGACAGCAGGCTCGCTATGGTTACGGGAGGGAAGGGCGTGGGAGAATGGAATTCCGGAACGCTATGAAGTTTGAACTGATGGTCCGTATAATAAATATCTCCTAAGATCATTAATTTGCTGAAACCAATAATGCACACTAACGAGTTGCGTCGCGTCGCGTGTTTCACATAATGCACACTAACGACATGTACATGTGCTGAAGCCAGTAATGTGAGACAATAATGCATGAAATTTGCGTTCGTTATCCAGTTCAACCCGCTCAACGCTGATAACAGATTCACAAGTGATCACCATCGGGGTCCGCTTTATGACCGCTTTAGTGCTGAGCTCCACTGTCGGGAATGTCGAAATCTGTCAGATACATCCAGTTTGTTTTCATTGACGTACAAGCCGCACGTTTGTCTGCGCTTCCAGGAGAATAAATGGAAAGCGATTTTTTATAAAGCAAAGGAGTCGATTACGTCAGGTATTACGAGTGCGGCCTGGAGCCCGGGGAAGCTGGTTACGCGATCATCCACCGAGGACCTCATAGCCCAGCAGACCGCGGCAGACACCATCCTCTCCCAGTGCTCGGGAGCTTTTTCTAGCTTGTAGCGGCTAGTTTCCGCCGGTTTTTGTTGGTTCTCGGAAATACCATTATCTTCCTGGTAGTTCTCGAGTAAGTGTCGTTAGGGAGCTTTCCTTCGCGCTCTCTCGCTCTCTCGGTATACGGGTGGTCTGACTGCAGGTTCCGTTTTGTTTACCCCGTTTGTGACAGTAATCTACAGAATCGATGAAATCAGTCGAGTCGATTCAAGCCCCTAGCTCTTCTCGTGATCTAAGTGCGATTTTTTGTTCGTAGCTCACTGGAAGGTGCGCACCTTGGTGTTGTCGCATTCTCCAGTCCCCGAAGATGGAGGCTCCTGATCGAGATGCCGAGGCCCCGTTGTTAGAAAAGAATCCAAGGGAAGATGATGTTGGCTTGCACGAGAGACCTGCAGCTGTGGAGATATTTTATGAGGCGAAGATTCATTTGGAACTCGGAGTGCCCGTCGTCCTCATGGGTTTGTTGGATTTCTTGGTCCAAGTTATTTCCGTCGTCTTTGTGGGTCGCCTGGGTGCGATGAATCTGGCTGGAGCTTCTATGGCGGCCAGCTTTGCAAATGTCTTTGGTTTCGCCGTTCTCGTAAGTTCTTCTGTTGATGCGCTACGCCATTCTCGTGTCTCTTCCACTTTCATTCCAATTACTTTTCCGGAGCAATGACACCTCTATGCTCCTTGGACAACTCTCTCTACGGCTGTCGGTTAGAAAGAGGTCCATGGTGTTTGCGATGCCCTGTCAAATTCAGCAGTTGTAAATGTAAACATGTATGTGTTCAGAACATTCCTCGAGACAGAATATCCGTTCCAATGTTAACCAATAGAATTTGTGACAGTCTTAGCTAGCTACCTCGAATCGGACCTGGAAGAACTAATAATATTACTACCAACCTCTGAAATCTTGTTACGATTTAAACCAGAAGCTGGAATCTGTTTCCAGGAAGGTCTGGCAAGTGGAATGGAGACTATTGGTGGCCAAGCGTACGGTAATGGACAATCACATCTGCTTGGCTATCTGCTCCAAAGAGGACAACTTGTGTTGATGACATTTTGTTTACCCATCTGCATTCTTTGGGGACATGCAGCGTGGGTCCTCCGGCAGTGGGGCCAGGTACAGACGGACTAAAACTTTCCGAGTACTTGAAATGTTTTCCCGTTCCCTTTCCGTTCCTTGCGCATGCGCGGAGGAGATTTTAGATAGACCTGACGTTCAAGGGCCATACGAATATATATACTGTTCTGGTGGTTTTACGGAGTATCTCTCGTCAGTCTCGATCTCACACTCACGCATACAAATCGAGCTGTCTGTCCAAGCGGTGTGTGAGTAGAAATATCGATTGGATTTAACATAAGCATGTATGCTTGACTTTCAGGACGTTGAGATTGCAGCTCTCGCAGGGCAGTACGTGATGTTTCAACTTCCTGGTCTCTTTGCTACCGCGCTCTACCTGCCGGTGTCCAAGTTTCTCCAAGTGCAGAGGGTCACAAAACCCTTGGCAGTCATATCTTGCGCGGTCTTGATTGTCCACGCTCCCATATGCTGGTTGTACATTTACGCTCTGGACTTGGGATTTGTTGGCGCCGCTCTGGCAAATAGCACTTCCAACGTGGTGACCTTAATACTGCTGGTGCTATTTCTGAAATTGGAGGGTTCTGGAATTCTCAATCGATCGTGGCCTGGTTGGTCCCTAGCAGCATTTAAGAATCTGGGACCGTTTCTGGCTCTTGCTCTCCCAGCATGTGCCATGACCGCGTAAGTTGGGGATTACATTTATACACTCCTCAAACCGGCTTTGACGATCTGAAATTCCTTCAAAGGGCATGGCTATGGTGGGGAGAGAAAAGTATTAATATGTGTACGTACAACGTGTCTCCAGGTTTGAATGGTGGGTTTGGGAGATCATACAAATCATGTCTGGATGGCTACCGCATCCCGAGATTGCTGTTTCGGCCATAACTATCTGGTGAGCACTAACTGATTGATACTGAACTGATCGATACTGAACACTAATTGATACAGAATAGATTAATGCTGAATTGATAAGATCTAGAGAACCACTGGTTCCTGGGTCGGATTTACGTAAACATGATTGCGTTTAATTTTTAGACCACCAATCTTACAATATTTCGACGTCCGATCTGGCTTTTGACAGCTTTCAGACTGTCGCGATATTCTTCATGCTTCCTCTTGGACTCGGCACCGCAGCCAGGTAAGTTGAAAAATATCATGGTAGGACAGATGTTTAGTTCAGTTCTCACACCTACAGTTGCTGGTTAGGACTTCTCAAACTAGACAGTTATTGGATGATATCAATTTGAGAACGGGCAGCTTCTCAGCTAGTTTTATTTTCTGCGACCTGGGTAAAATACAGTCAATGGAAGGACTGTCTAAAGAGCAGAAGGTGTTTGTTAGGTTCAGAATATTAAACTAGCTATAGCATGGAGGTCTACTGAACTGGACATCCATACTAGCTACTAGCTCCTCTCGCACAAAATTAACTTTTCGACCAATAGAAATGAAACGTTTTCAAGAATTCACCCGAGTGTCAATGTTAAGCTTCACAAAGACAGAGTGTCATTGAGCTGGGTACAAAATTCAAAATTTTTGGGTCTTAACTACCGGGGAATCAATGTGTTACATGTTAGTGTCATATTTACATGTGAATTCTGACCAAACTTCGTAGTTAAATTTTTGACATAAACCCAACAAAATTTTATATATACTCTAATCTGACCAATGGAAATTAGATTGCAATGATGTGGATAGCTGCAAAATTCTCTGCATTTGGAAACAATTCGATACTGTACCCTTCAGTATGTTGGGTTCTATAGTTTGTTAATTCGGAATTACCGATTGAAGTGCTGGACATATTTATCTTTTGCAGCATTCGAATCTCGAATGCACTTGGTGCCCAAAGGCCTGGAAGAGCAAGACTGGCAGTGATAGTTTCCTTGACACTGACAACGATCCTCGGTGGTTTCCTGGCCATAACTTTGCTAGTCGTAAGAAAGCCCTGGGCAAGTGTCTTCATCGACACCTCTGAAACAGCGGTTTTGCAAGCAGTTGTTGATTTAGTACCAGTCGTGGTGGCTTGCATCATGGGAGTAGGGTGGAATGCGGTTTTGTCTGGTACGTATATCGTGGAAGTGTTGAGCTATTTCCGACTTCAGTTTTGACAACCGTAGAACATGGCGGTGTTCATGTGAAGGTAGAAACAAGTTCTAAGATCAAAAAGTTCCTGCATAAGTTTGCGATCATATATGAATCTTGTTTGACCATTACAGCGGTTCTAAGAGGATCGGGGCAGCAGTTGGCTGGATCTGTGGTTAATACCATTGCACTGTACGGGTTTTCACTACCACTTGCTTACATCTTCGGTATAAAGATGGAGATGGGTTTACAGGTATGGACTGTCAGTCGGTGAATTTGGGACCCATCCAGTAGTAGAACAGTCGGTATGTAGTGTTTCTCGCTCTACGCCGTTGATATTTGCGAGTACTGCAGACAACTTTGCCTTGAGATGAGATCACGTTCACGTGCAGCCACCTTTTCCCGATGAACCTGCCGATCCATCAGTTTCAGTAAGCGGTGGAAGGTGTTTCTTGCTGGTTCCGGAATCGCAATTTGCCCTGCTCCCCTGATTTCTAGGGACTGCTTGTCTGACACAGTTGTGCTATGCTCTCTTGTACAGGGACTTTGGTGGGGGATGATGGTGGGAGTTTTCTTGCAGCTGATAGGCCAGTTCGTTCTCACTGGTAGAACCAACTGGGAGTATCAGGTCTGCAACCTCCCCTGCACTGAGGCTTCTCTTGTTTTCCTTGTTGACGCATGGTTATTCGGATGGGATGAAGACAGTACGTATGCTCTGAAGTGGGAGCAATTTTTTGGAGCTTTCTAGCGTTTTCATGTAGTCACGTCTGACTAACTTCGGATGATGGATACAGGCGAAGAGAGCAACCATGACGGTTAACAGTAATTCGGACCAAATTCAAACCAATCTACAAAAATAATCTACTAGAAACGACTATAGAGATTAAAACCTGTTCTAGTCGAAGTGGAACATGGTCACTGAATTATGAAGCTAAGCATGCATAATTCGCCTTCTCTATCTTCAGATGGAGAATGTAGCATGCTCATTAATTTATTACCTTACCTTTTCGTTAGGAAAAAAGTTAGACAAGTTAGATGATAAATTAACGTATGCAAATGATATCTATCCGGTACCAGGCTATCGCAGTTGTAGTTTCGGAATCGCGTCCCTGTGTGTTTGCTTTATGGGTTATGTCTTGTGCTTGCAGCATCTCTCCTTATACATTAACATATAATAGTTTATATAAAACTTCAATTTTCGAAGTAATTAACACTAGAATTTCTAGGTAATATTTCCCTATTTCTTGATAATACAAACAAACTCCAAAAGCAATTTGGGATGTTTATTTACACTAAGTCTCTGAAAATCGGTATAATTAACATCTAATGGTTCTAAAATACTTTCACTTTTCAGATTAATTAAGACTAAATATCTATATAATCTTTACCTATATCTTTATAGTACAAAATAAACTTGAATTTTCAAAAGCAGTTGAGGGTGTTTATTTACATAAAATGACTCACAATAGATAGACATTAGAGTAAACCACCTTCTCTCGTCCCATATACCTTAAACTCCATACCCAGCGAAAACGTAACCACATATATATGTGGTTATATATGTCGCATGCATATATATAACCACGCACTTCTGGCCGAGGACAATAATAACACAAACGGTTACGCAACTCAAAATATTATCATGAACAATTGGCTTGCTTCAAAAAGACTTAAGTGAAGTATACATGGAACAAAACTCATACTTACTGGGAACAATATAAGAATGATGCTCGAATGAAAATAAATTTTAGAGAGAAGAGAAATGAGTGACACATCTTTTCTAGATTTATCATATTCATTAATGTTCCTGAATTTAAGTTACTAAATTAAAAATCTATAATTTAACTTAGTTCACTTGATAACACATGGGCGTTGAGCCACTAAACCCATATGCAAGGTATGTAAACTGGTCTACCTCTTGGTATAAGCATCTCTGCTTTGAAGAAGTAAAAGTATTTTCAATTCAAAAACTTTAATTTATAGCCTAATTCTCCTTTTAATAAGAAAATTTAGGACATAAATCAAAGGGCGGGCATATTCACTGTGAGTAAATTATCTTCTCTTGTCCCCATATCGCTTAAACTCCATACCCAGAAAAAATAAAAATATATTATTGGTAGTCTAAAAACTTTTCACGCTTTGAGATAGCGCTCCCAACTTCCTACCCTCACTTGGGATGTATACATTTGCAGAGATGCTGCTTCATTCCAGTCACAACTTTTAATGACATATTTTCCAAAACATCTATGTATCCTGCGTTAAGTAGCTTTGGCATATACGTTATCGTTGTGATGACTTGATCACATAATCAAACCGCTCGTTGGAAATATGCGAGTAAACCTAACCGTTATCATATCATTATAAATTTTTCACGTGAAATTTGTTCTATAATACATAGGGTATATGGCTGTGAAAGTATCGTGTGCAAGAACAAAAGTGTGAGACATGCAACCATGAGAACAAGCCCTTCAGATAGACCAAATTTCACTTTATGTACACTTCCGCTGCAAAACACAAAACTGAGAAACAAAAGTAAATTTTATGCACATTATACTCAAATCCTTAATCAAGTTTCTGAATCCAACCTAAGACAAGAACCACCGAAACATAATTGAAAGTAAGAAAAACACCTCTTTGATAACAACAAGCTCCATAACAACATCTCGTCACCCAAACCTTAGATACTCTATGTAACAGCCACTACCGCAACTCTGTGATCATATCAACATTGTCGCTCATCACTATCCCAATTCAGAGGACTAGTGATGTATCAGATCACTAGTCCTCTGAATCACCCTAATGCAAATGAAAGTTGTGAGTGCAAACCACCTAACTAAATATATAGAGAACGCCACTCAACATCAAAAACCTAAAACAACACCGTCGTTATAACTCACTATACGACTAGCCCAGCGGTCAAATCATCTTAAACCAAATGAGGGTCGTAAGTGCAAACCACATAGCCAAATGGGATAAAGATAAATGTATCCAAAACCTGACGTATGTATCAACTCATAGCGAAGAATCCCAAAAACATCAATTTGGGGATTTCCTCATTTTCCAAACAAACTTCAGCTATCTGAGATCCATCTCCTCTCCTAAGTATACGAGACTCCTCTCCTAAGTATACGAGACTAGGACATCCCTGTTAGTGCTTTCTCACTCACTCAAGGATTAACTGTGTTTTGCTTACTTATGGCTTGTCTCAAGTGCTCTCATCATAAGTCGCTGCAACGGATGAAGCGTACGTTCTTATGAGAGAAGAATCTGGAGGGTAAGACTAAATTATCTCTTATCGGCTAGGACTACATCATGCAGCCTATCCAACATCATGGATTAGGAAATTTTAACCTTCTGAATTTCCGGACTTCCCTTCTGTATGAATACGTGGTTACTGCTCTCCTAGTCCTAGTTACTGCTCTCTGCTCTCCTCTCATGGACTCTTAGTCTGTGGACTGTCCAGTTTTTTTTGTTTATTATCCCCTCATCGTTCCTTTCCTTTCGCAGTTTCATTTTTTCACTCCACTCAGGATCCCAAGTTCCAATTGACTATTATAAGAATACATAGATAAGAATGCATAGAATGCATAGTAGTCAACTGCTCTCCATCCTTGGACTCTTAGTCTGTGGACTGTCCAGTTTTTTTGTTTATTATCCCCTCATCGTTCCTTTCCTTTCGCAGTTTCATTTTTTCACTCCACTCAGGATCCCAAGTTCCAAATTGACTATTATAAGAATACATAGATAAGAATGCATAGAATGCATAGTAGTCACCCGAGTCTAGTTCGTCAATTGTATTTGAATGTCATTGTTCTTTTATGTGATTTATTTTTCACTCCAAACCAATCATGCGTTGCTATAGACGGCTCTAGTGAAGAGTACTGTCCAACAGACCTCTCTAAGTCATTGTGGAAAATCATATTTTTCTTAACTTCATCAAGGATCATCTGAAATAATCTGATCTGGTGACTATGCAGACCGTACCCGTACAGCCTTCTTGCCAAGTACTTCGCTTTAAACTTATTTCTTTTTTTCAGATTCAGGATTCGAACCCTAACGGATCCGTCTCCAAACCCAAGTTCTTGTCACTGCGGCAGTCATGGTGTATAAACACAGGTGTATAAACAGAAATTCTTCACTTATGTTTATAATAGAACGTTTCATTTATAACTTGAAGGTTCTTATTGTGTCATGATAGAAGATTCTTATTACCACACGGAATTTCTAGAAGAAATATATTTGCTCCTTATAATATTACAAAGAGTCGATTTTATTCTATTTTTAATATTTTTGTCCTACTACAACCAATTATCGTCTAAAATTTATCTTCCATTTTACACATTTATCCTTTTCCTCCTCCTTGCGAAAAGTGCATGTTGCATGCATATATTTCTCAAGAGCATGCTTATAACTACAGCTATTTCTCAAGAGCATGCTTATTGACTATAGCAACCGTTCGGACATGGTGTCAAGTATATATATACTTCACATGAGATCCGGCCAACTTATCTTTACCATGGGTTCTTTCTCTGCGTACTAAAACAAGGCAAGTTCCATGGTCCTCTGCTGCTTCATTATTGTCTCTCCTAGCTCAGCTCGGGACTTCAACACTTTCTACCTTCATCCAAGTACTCCGCTCGACTGCTCCGCCGCCCTTGGAACTGTACTCACTTAAGAGTCCGTGGTTAACAAATTTATTAGTATCTTCGGCTCACTATTGGCTTCTCCAGCACCAATGACATTTTCTCCTTGTAAACAACTCAGAATCATTTCTTCTTTTCAGCTTTCAATGGCTATGGTTTACGATTGTTTGATAAGGTTTACACGAAATAATGATATGGATCCGCTCAACGCTCGCTGATTTCTACACTGGCTTGATAACGACTGGGCCTCTTTGTGGCATTTTCTCACTTATCCTTTTCCCCTCCCCGGCCGGATGTGCACTTTGGTCACTTGCATGCATATTCACCTCTTCCAAGTTCGGAAGAGGAGAATATTGCACAGTGGTTTAATTTGTCACCTAACCTTTCCTGTTGGAAGGGTTAAGTGATAAATCAAACCTAAAATAAAATGAGAATATACTGATATTATAGGTGCAGGAGTGCAGTTTAATGTACACGGGTTATGGGTTATTTCCTGAATTCTCGGTATGCACTGTGAACGTATCAGACTCTTTAGCCAATAACATTCAGGAGGCAGTCCACTCCCAACCTGTAGATTCTTGACCACAGTTATTACTGCGATGCCTTCACTAGGTGATAAAGAAGTTTCAAATATAGCTATGTGGTAAGGAGCCCGTCTGCAACATATGCATATATAGTCAGTTACTAAATTAATACACATTCCCAGAGTACATAATAATAACCAAAAGTGAACGACCATCACAACAATATTACAGCGGCATTGACCATTACAATAATAAATGGTGCTTGACAGGTTTTCTCTTTTGACGGACGGCCCTATCCGTTCTGTGAATTTCCCCTCCCTGATATTGATTCTTGTCTTTTTCTGCCTATTTCCACTAAGCGAACTTTGGATGCATATTCTCAATGCCTCTATTCTCCATCATCGGTCCATCATCTTTCTTTGGCGCTTACTTCACAAGAGCTTCTTTACAGGACAGCGTGCATCTCTGGTCCTACGGCAAGCTCAATCGTGCTCAGCTTGTCACTCTTTAGTTGAAGATACTTGCTCTTTTTGTAGTTCTGCATGGTCCCGGATTATTTCTGATGTACCCGCTATACGTTCTCAACCTCAAGCGGTACTGCGAGGTGACCCGATTCCTTCTCTACTCCGTTCATTGATCGGTCTATCGTCTATTCAGGCACAAACGTTGCTACTGTTGTTCTCATTTGTTTTACGCTGCTGCTGGCTATGTACATATCACTTACTAGCTCGGCTCCTATATTCTCTGGATGCTTGTTTATTCACCTCTTCCATCTGAAGATGGAAAAGTACTGCAAGTTACATTTATTTATTATTTAATTTTTTCGACGAGAAGGGTTAGATAATAAATAAATATATTTATTAATGTATCACTTTGATCTAGTAGGCTCTTGCACTTAGACCCTCTGAAACGCAGAGACTTGCACACCACTTATAGATTTTCTAATAATATTTCCATTGTTGTTAGAACACCTAATATTTAATATTTATTTAGTAATTTTATTGAACTTAATCTAGAATATTCATATAACAGTTATAATATTTCCTGTAACATAAAGAAAATAAAACGTACTGAAGTTTATCGAGCATGCTTATTGCTTATTCTCTATCTTTCAACCAATGTATCTGTCCTCGTAGCATGAATATTCACCCACAGATGAAAGTTGCGCTTCACAGGTTATTATTTTCCGGTTTAACGTTTTATTTACAGCGGACGGTCAATAGTGCTTGGGCTTGAGTGGTTTTAGGCGTTCGAAATGACAGCGTGGACTACCTGTTTTCAATTCCTCGAAATCAGCCGTCTGGACAAATAAAAATTACTCCCACACAAGGATCTTACGCGTTGTAAAAAAGCTTTTATTCTCGACAGCCAGAAGATAAATCGTGCTCGGGGACATATATGCGCACAGTTGTGGAAAGCCGCTATGGAGGCCACTAGGCAACAGTGCAGACTCCTCTGAACACAGTGTATGGTATTTATATGACAGTAACTGTACATGCTGTGGAGAAGCGACCCTCTACAGCATTGACAAACATACTCGACTACATGGGCTGTGTACATGCTGAAAATAATGTCGACTGCTTGCTGTTACTATATATACTATACACAGCAAAAAATACAAGTGCTGAATGCTACTAGTGGCGTTACAGCTGCTTCCTACTCCGGTTCCATGACTATTCGACTCGATAGACCGATTGTGGCTGCCGATAAGCTGGCTCTTATGCTCGGTCCTCAACAGCACATCGACGAGAGCTATGAAGTCTGGGAGAGTTCGCTGCTCCTCTCCATCTTGCACGGTTGGCTGCTGCGGGTCCGGTTGCTCTTCCTCGTTGCTGCGTAGCTCATCCTCGCCTCGTTCTTGTTCTCCATTGCCTGCGTTTCAAAATACCTGCAACTGCAATGTGGACAGCGTCTGTTATCAATATGAAAAAAAATTTATTCACGTCCTCTGGTGTGACCTGCTCGGATCTGATGAAAGAGTTCCACAAGGAGTCCGATCGCTTCTTCTGATACCTGCCTGCATAATCCACCTAGGTGAAACTGAGTACTTCTCTGAAACCAGCATCTGACGGAGACAGTGAGACAAAGTGTTGGAGAGGAGGTGTGAGCTCTTATATCTGTTAAATTGGAGTGCCTTGGGTAAAAATTTCATGTAAGTCAGCTCAACATGATTCTTTGTATCTGCAGCTCCTAACAACATAAACAACTCCTTATCGTCTGCCATCTATTCTCAGTGGTATTCTTCATCACGGCACGATGATGTTGGAGTTTCTCATCTTTTAAACAGTAGCCAATCATGCCCACAAATGTGTGCAACCCTTTGTTGGAGAGTTGCTTCAAGCAGATCTCAGCACCAAGCGGACACTGCTGGTCCCATCCAAGTACATGGAGTAGACAAGATTTCCCGTGGATGGATATAACGCCCTGGAAATGCAAGTGCAAGAGACTACCCCCCTTTCAACAAAGAACATCTCTAAGAGGCACTACTTGTGCAAGAAACTAGAAAGGAGTGGGAACAAAGAAAGCTCAAAGTCACTCCTCGTGCAGCACACTATCACTGACAACTCCAATGTCGATGTCCTCGCTCTCGCTTGTCTCCGTAGAGACATACTGCCGATCCAAGCTCGTGTGATGGCGACAGATATATCGGTATCTAGATGGCTCGAGTTGAGTATAAATGCAAGGTAAATGAATAAGTCTGTAAAGGCACTGCACAGTCGAACGTTTACTATCATATTGGCGGACAAAAAAGAGATAACTAGACACCCAAAACCGTCTGTCTCGCAAGTACAGCGAAAGTCCATCTTTAGAATAAGAGAAGAACCGGTATGGCTCAGCTAAACCTACAATAGGCAGGACTTGCAAAAGGTAAGGATAACTCGTTTTCGCTATCTTCACATAATCGAACTTGATGAGGAAGCTGATGCTACACGTGGAGTATTGCAGGTCCAGGTAGATGTAGCAACGGGTTAGCTGTAGTGCGCTATCGTCAAAACTAATCATTGACAACTTGCTAAAGTAGAAAGAGAACCCCGGAGTAGTGTCTGGAATAAGCATAGTTTTCAGCAAGCAGTTTTGTTCGAATGCGGGTAAGAGGTTGGACTTGCTTGTTGAATCAAAAGACTCTTTTGGCTGTACGGTGTCGTAGTGCGTGGCGTTCAAGATGATGAAACGGAGCTTCAGAAGACACTCACCAGCATTTGTTCAGGAAGCTGCGCCCTAGCTTATCAAGCTGGGCAAGAGCTAAGCTGGGGCTATGCTTGGCAAGCTGCCCCCTAGCTTGGGTTGAAATATCACCCTGAACGAGGATGAAAGTTTCTAGAACGCAGAGCTCGACGAGGAGAGCGACCTCATGCTTCTAGTTTTGACAGAAAGTGTTTTAAGCAATAGTTAGTACGGGTTTTAGACTGTGAAATATGTGAAAGAGGAAAATCCGTCGATTCTGGCTCGTGACTCGAACTCAGAATCTGATAGCGTGAGTGTGCAGGTGTTCACAAGTACTATAGTTTTGACTCCTTATTCGTAAAAAACAGAGTTGTATGCAGAAGTTAGCGTAGAGAAGGCTAGTAAAGACTTTATAAGAAAACTTCTTAGCAAAAGCATATGTATAGGAAGTTTAACAGTTTTGAACAGTCAAAGGCCATCCCAGTGATAGGGCGCTTGCCTAGGAGAGAAGTGGTCTCAGGATCAATCCCCCCTGGCCTCTGGTTCCTATTCCGGCATGTTGACCTCCTGGAAAGGAGTCTATGTTGGATATGCAGCCACGTCCTGCATATCTATGGGCGGGAGATCGGTATCTCTCTTAATCGTGGGCTTCCTGACCTAAGCCTCCGCATGCCATCCTGAATATACTATGAGAGATACCTGGTGCGCATATGGGGGGTTGTAAGTTCTGTGGGGCAGCCTCATAAGTGTTGGGGCTTCGGCTTACATTGGATGGCTTGTAATATATTCAGGGTGACATCAAGAGCACGTGAAACTTTTGCTAATTAGTTAAATAATCATCGAGTAGGCTTCCGATGAGACATGAGGCTATGAGAACCTTTATTCGTGAAAGGGTAGAGTTTGTGGAGACAACTGTGAAACTTGTATTAAAAAGGGGCCAACTTTGTAAATAAAGCTCTGTACGCATAAGGATAGCAGGGACAGCTTAGCTAAGGCCCTGCTTCTGATAAGTGACTGCGCTTATAAGGACAGCAGGGGGGCAACTTAAGCTGGGACCTTAACTTTTAGGTTAAATACCTGCGGCGGCTTGGGATCAGGGACAGTTCGCAAAGGATTTTTCTGAGAGAGCTGAAGCAGAAGGAGGAGGATTAGGGATTGGGGGTTGAGGACACGCAAGGGAAGCTAGGAGGCTGGGGGGAAGATCAAATTGAAGATTGAATTGGGAGATCATCGTAGGGAGAGGGACATGAGTTTTAAGCTTGGACGTTGTCTAATAAACTGTTCTGAGGAGAAATTATTCTCAGGAGGCTGTTTTATTGAGAGAGATCGTTTGAAAATCTACAGAGAACTTTTGATCGACGCTGGATCAAATTTCTGAGATTTTCAGTTGGGGCAAAGAGAGAAATAAGATTCAAGGGTCTGAATTTCACTATTAGGTTCGGATTGAGACGTACTTGGTAGACTTTTGGCTGAGAACTGATTGACGGGAGAGAGATGCACGTAGGAGAGGAAGAGAGAGAGATTTTCTTTACAGTTGAAGAGATTGATGATGCAGCGACACTGAAATAAAGTTATTTGAATCTTGAGAGACCTATCTGTGTACCCAAAGTGTGTTGGAGTGCTTTTTTTGTAATCGGTGGACGCAAGAAGCAGGATTTTGGAGATCTCATCGTTAGCGACTACTTGTTTTTCTCTTCTGGTCGTTTCTCTGATCGATCACAGTCAGGAGGTCCGTCCTCCCCAAGAAAGACTCTTGCCACGTCATCTGGTGTTTCCACTGAGAGCTATTGAGGTGACTGATTTGGAGAATTGACTGAATTGAGAAGATGGATCACAGTGTTGTCGTACAAGGTGTAGTTGCTGCTCAAGGTGCTCCTGTTCAAGGGACTCCTGGTCAAGATGGAATTGGCTCTCAAGGAGGGCCTACGGTGGTTCCAACAGCGACAGCACAGCCTGCTGTAGACACGTCTCAGATTCTTCAGGCGTTGGCTGCCTTGATTCAGCAGCAGTCTGCAATTGGGGAGCTGAGCAGAAGTCCACAAGAGCATTACAAGCAATTCTTAGTCAATGTGGACGATTCGATGGAAGAGACGTTACTAGGTACCTGCGGGAGTATGTGGGTGAGATGGAGTTGGTCAGGGCACCTGAAGTTGAGGTAATTCTAAGCTTTGAGTTGACTGTTGTCCCTGAATTGAGAGAGAAGGTGAGAAATTTACAGAGAAGACATTTAGGTGGGTGGACTCTGAGGTTTGAACGTGCACTGAGAGAAGAGTTTCTACAAGAGGATTCTGAAAGAGTCACCAGAAGAACCCTCATGGATTGGACAGAGCGTCAGCCTGGACGTTCCATGGGATTGAATGAAATAATTCGTGAGTTTGAGAAGAGGTACTCTCAGCTTTCTGGTCTAGAGAGGTTGACGCTGGATGCTAGGAAGACGGAGTTGTTCTTGGAGGCTCTGGATGAGTTCACAGCCAACATAAAACAAAGTCTTATGTTGGCTGATTGTGGAGCTGAAGGGGGAGTTACATTTGATTGGAGGAGAGTGGAGGAAGCAGTATCCACCCTTGCTAGACAACGTCTCGGTAGGATGGTACTGCAGCTAGAGACCTTGCCAGAGCAGAGAGTAGCTCCTCATGTTCCTGTAGCTCTTCTTGCAATACCTCAAGCACCTATTGTGATTCCTCAAGCACCTATAGTGGTTCCCCAAGTGGTTTCTCAAGCGCCTGTAGTACCTATCCCAGCACAGAGAGGACCTAGACAGCAGCAGCGACCTGTTGAGAACCGAAATCAACATAACTTGATAGAAGAACTTACTCAATAGTTGAGAGATTTGAGGATTGAGATGGCAGATTTGAGGAGAGATCAACGACCCGTTGCACTAAGTGCTCGACCTGTAGGAGGAACCTTTACCAAGAGATGTATTTGGTGCGACAGCCCAGATCATCTCAGAGGAGACTGTCAAGACTTGGCGGTTGCCTTGCGAGATGGCGTAGTCAACTATCAGAACAACAGGTTGTATCTAATCGCCACTGGACAGCCTCTGAACACATATTTTGGAAGAGGAGGAATGAGGAGTTCTCTTCCAGCACTTACTGGTGCGAATACTACAGCGATGACTGCGGGTTCTGCGGAGGCTGAAGTATATACTGGGAGAGTTGAGGTGCGCTCTAATCCAACTAATGGTTGAGCAGTCTGTTGAGGTTCCGGTTGAAATGATGAAGAGAGATGTTGAAAGCATTAGGAGAGCTACTGGATGGAGAGACCCAGTAGATGCAACTTCTATTCGAGCGTTTTTAGAGACGAGTGGTGAACAAGATGCCATGATCGAAGACAAAAGAAGACGTGACGCTTCTGATTTTGATGCAGGAGTACCAGAGGACAGTGATCGTCAGAGGGTTACGAGGAGGAGAGCAGCGGAACCATCACCATCTGTACCAGCTGGTAGATTTCTTGCTGCAGAGGATATACCTTCTACCTCTATAGCTCCACCACCTGTAGTAAATCCTATGGAAGGTGTACAGGATTTGCCACAAGAGACTACTGCTACAGATAGAGTATGGGGAAAGAGGTTTACAGCACAGGAGAAGGAGAAAGCTCCAGCTTACAAGTTAGCGGCAGACATCGCAAAGAGAGAGTTTCATGAGTTGATAATAGACATCATGAAGAGAAAGAGACAGGTATTGACTGAACAAGTAAGTAGTCAGATGGTTGGAGCACTAGATGCTATTGGTGTTGATCAGTTCAGAGATGATAAGTATGAGGCATGGGTTGCTGGTCCAGCTGTTATTGAGAATGAAGATGAAGAGTTTGAAGAGGATAGGTCAAACGCAGACAGCGATTTCAAAGAGAAGCACTGGGCAAGAGCGACAACAGAGACGCAGGTTCGGCTTGGAGGACTTTTTGAACCAGTACCTGCACTTGTGGATCACGGGTCGGAGATCAACATCATTTCCAAGGAGGTTTATGAGAAAGGGCAGTGGTCAATCGAAAGGAATCATGGTTGGGTACTTCGTGCTGCAAATAATCAAAAGGGTGAGTTATATAGAGCTTGTCCCAATATGCGTGTAAGGATTGGAGATGTAGAAGTTGATCAGCATTTCTTTGTACAATCGTCTGCCTCCTATCCTGTCATACTGGGCCAACCATACATCACCGCTGTTCGAATGGAGACAAAGGTGATGAATGATGGGTCTCATTATGCCAGAGTTCGGAGTCCTGATGATAAGTATTCAGTACAGTTTTTGACGGTTCGTTCAAGACATGAGCGGAATCGACAAACCCTCAGAGATTCTCAAACGAAGAGATGTAAGGGTTTTCGCAGTCCACTCCTATAGAGTGGGAAGACAGGGGTGTAGAACCTACTATTGAGGTCCCGTCAGAGTTGGAAGCGAGACATGTACAAAGGTCTGGAGCCAAGTGTGGTGTACAGAGTTGGCAGTCTGGATTGCTGATGTTTGAGACAGATGGGTGGAGTCGATTTACAAGAGTTGAAGATATGAGGAAAAATACAAAAAGATGGATGGTGAAGCAGATATCAGAGTTGTGGCGTGTAGGAGTTCTACCTGAAGACGAAGTGGTTTCTGGTTTGTTTGAAGAGTTTATGTCTGTACAGTCAGTTGTCGGTTGGTTAGACAGTGTGAGTAGATTGGTAGAAGAGAAAATAATGTGGCGGTGATCTCTATCCACTCTCGACGCTGTCGGAGTGTAATCCGTCTATCTAGGAAAGCGCCGGGCTTCTGGCTGTGGTTGTTCACTCAAGAGGTTGGCTTTCAGGTCACAATAGGGCTATAAACACTCACACAGATGTGTAAGATCTAGTAATATACCCAGAAGACGAAATTCAGGTCTAGCTGGCAGTAATAGGATTCGACGGTGAACTTTGACACTCACGGAGAGGAAAACTATGAAGGTTTAGACCTCTAAACTTCCCCTACATGCAAATGAGGTACTACTGAACTCACAGACGAAATTTCAGTCTGAGATCAAATTCTGACACGGAGATATGAACAGAAAAGTTTTGAGCAAGAAACTACGGTAATTTCTGGTACCTAGCTGGCTATTTCAACCTATAACAGGAGTTTGGCTCGATCAATTTCGAAGTTTCTTACAGGATTTGCAGTCTACAGGGTGCTGAACATCCCTGTGAAGTTGGGGCTCCTGAATGTACACAGAACTGTAGATCTCCTCCTCTGAAGTCGCTGCTCTAGATTAAGAGCTTTTCAGACCCCCTCAGCTTCAGCGGCCGCCCTGAATTACTCAGTTGCTCAATCGATATGAAAATTTTTGTGAAATCGTAGCCCTGCTGGCGGAGAACACAACCTCGAAGGTTTGAAGCAATTTCCTCAAATCTGCTGCGAGTGACACAGAAAACCCTAAATCCAACCAAAATGATTCAATTCTAGCACAATCCGAACTTCAATTGCTAATAACTCCGTCTTTATTGACTCAAATCGATCGAAATTTTCACTGGAAGTGCTTGGCATGACGAGACCTCTCTCCCTGTGCTCTCAGATTTCGAAGATCCCTCACCAAATGCTCGAACTCTCCTTTAGAGCTCTGTTTCTAAATTTAGAGTTAAACTAAAGACAAAATCAGACCAATGGGAGTTCATAGCTCCACTTGGTTGTCCTTTAGTACCCTAAACCACGTGGCAACTTAGTTTTACTCATAGGCTACCACGTCAAGCCCCCTAGAGTGCCAACGTAAAACTTAAATTACTTAAAACGACACGCAGCCCCGAAAAATAACTTAAATCAGCTAGAAAGCGTGCATGGGCGACACGCAAATACAACCCATGAGCTTAAGCCCTATTAACATGGTAATCAACCTACTAAGACTCAAAATAGTGTTAACACCGTATGCAAAGGTGTCAAACATATACATAAACGACTAGAAGTAATATAAGCTAACTTCTAGAACTACTAAACTCAAGCGTCGGAGTAGAAATATAACATGTAGCCGCCAAGTAGCGCGACAACGCATATATGAGGAGATTGCTACATACGTGCAGTCACTTCCTCATCCGATGCAGAATAATGAAGGGAGAGAAGCAAGTTGTTGGTGTGCACTCCCTCGGGAAGCAGATGTCCATGAGAAGTACAAATATGTACTAAGAAAGGTAAGACCAGTAGCAGCTCAACTACCTGCTAACTCCCAGCAGCAAGTACAGTTAGTGGGGACTGAGTCTATATTGCGTGATCATAGACGAGTAGGGCACCAGTTTACTGAGGAGACATTGAAGGAGCTCCAGATAGGAGGGGGTGATATCTTGACTGAGGTCGAGAAGGCAGTGTTTGAACAGATGATAGTGAAGCATGGTAAGCATTCTCTTTTTCAGCAGAAGAGGTAGGTTGTGTGGACCCAAAGGTTATAGCGCCTATGGTTATATTCACAATCCTTCATGTGCCTTGGGACCTGAAACCGATCCCAGTTCCTCGTGTTTTGTTGTCTAAGCTCTTCGAGTTGTTGAAGGAGAAAGTACAAATGGGGATACTTGAGCCGTCTATGGGATCATATTCTAGCAGGTGGTTCACTGTACCCAAGAAGTCAGGAGCTTTACGTTTTATTCAAGACCTACAGCCTGCGAATAACGTAATCATTCGTAATGTTGGGACGGGTCCTGTGATCGAAGAGGTAGCAGAGGCATTTGCAAAGAGAGCTATCTATTCGATGGAGATCTATATTCTGGTTATGATCAGTTCCAGCTGGCTGTGGAGAGTAGAGATTTATCTACTATGGGATTGATGCGGATGTGTACTCTTCCACAAGGAGCGAGGAACTCAGTGGTCCATATGCAGAATGCGATGCATAAGATACTAAAGGAATTTATGTCTGATGTTACCATTCCATTTCTAGATGATATTCTTATAAAAGGTTGCGCGGTTGAAGACAAGGATGAAGCAGTACTTGCGAATGGTGTTGCATATCATATCAGGGATGTAGAACGTATCTTAACTTGTTTGGAGGAGGTACATCTCACCTTGTCGGGAGCTAAGTCCAAGTTTGGTGTGTCTAAGATTTTAGTGGTTGGACATTTGTGTGGTGCTTTTGGAAGACGACCAAATCCGGAGAAGGTTGAAGCCATAGTTAGGATGGCAGACTGTAAGAATATCACGGAGGTTCGACGTTTTCTAGGTGCTTGTGTATTTTATCGTTTATCCATTCCTCATTATGCTCATGTTGCTGAGCCTTTGTATGCATTATTGAGGAAGAGTAAGAGGTTTGTATGGACCTTAGTCCATCGAGAAGCTATGAATAAGCTGAAGGAGGCTCTACAGTCTCCACCTGTTCTGAGAAGAGTAGACTACGGATGTGAGAGACCTGTCATTGTCACAGTAGATACTAGTCCAAAGGCGATTGGTTGGGCAATAGGTCAAGATGATGCGGATGGTATGCGATTTACTTCTAGGTTTGGAGCTAGGATCTTGACAGACAGGCAACGAGACTATCCTCAGGTGAAGCGTGAGTTGTGGAGAGCGGTGACAGCGATGAAGACAGACCGTGAGTTTCTGATTGGTGCTCATGTAGTCCTAGAAACGGATTGTCTACCTCTATTAGGTATGATATTCAACTGCAACACGCCGGACATAGCAATGTTACGTTGGATTGTCTATATTAGAAGCTTGAATCCAGAGCTGAAGCATATAAAAGGAAAGGAGAATGTGATCGCAGATATGTTGTCAAGGGCTCTATTTGTAGATGAGGATGTCATGCTTTCAGAAGCTGAGGAAGAAGCTGAGGAAGAAGAGAGAAAAGATGCTCAATGTCAGATTAATCAGCGGGCTACAGACTTGGAGCCGTTCAGAGAGGAGTTCTACACGAGAAGGTTACGTGACATTGGATTCTTTCTGAGTTCTTTAAACAGGCACGAGGGTTTGAGTGATGCAGAGTTCAGAGAGGTAAGAAAGAAGACATATGATTACTTGTTGCGAGATGGATATCTTTGGAAGCGTCCAAAGAGAAGAGATGGAGCACTTTTATGAGTTATAGATGATCTGCAGACCAAGCAACGATTGATGAAGGAGTTTCATGACACCTTGTGGGCCGGACATCGAGGAGCTTGGGCTACCTATACAAAGTTGAAGGAGAGATACTGGTGAAGAGGACTTTATCAAGATGTGATGAACTTTGTGAGTTCATGCTTGCACTGTCAATTTTATTCAAAGGTACGTTACAGAGATGGCCTTGTACCAACCTATCCGCCCAGTATCTATTTTCAATGGGTTCTTGATTTGGTAGCAATGCCTCCCGGGTTATGGGGTATGAGGTACTTGGTGTTGGTTCGAGAAGACCTCTCCAACTTTGTGGAAGGACGAGCTCTGAGGACGAAGACCACAGAAGGGATATGTAGGTTTGTTCTTGAAGATATTATCTGTAGGTACGGATCTATAGAGAGATTGCGTGCAGACAGAGGAGAGTTGCGTGGTACGGAAGCGAAAGAGTTCTTCGCCCAACACGGAGTGAAACTCAAACTCACTACTGCTATGAATCCGGAAGGGATTGGTAAGAGCGAGAGAGGACATCCGTCGATTGTTCAAGCTCTGGTAAAGGCATGTAATGATAGGCATTGACAGTGGCCTAGGTTGCTCCCTTTTGCTCTATGGGCTGACAGGTCGGTTCACTGCACTACTACTGGATACATGCCCATTGAACTGATGCTGGGTCAAAAACCGATTATGCCAGCAGAGGAGGACTTTCCTACATGGACTACTTTACCGTGGGAAGACGAAATGGATCACGTACAATTCTTGCACTTCGAATCAGGCAGTTGGAACATAGAGAGGAGGATCTTATAGAGGCTCAACAGAAACTAAAAGAGGCCTGTTTCAAGAACAAGGACAGGTTTGACAAGACCCACAATCTCCGACTGAAGTCCATACATGCTGGAGACTGGGTTTTGATGTATGACAGTACTTAGAGAATCAGCACTCTCTGTCGGAAATTTTCTAGGAGGTGGTTTGGTCCGTATGTTGTCTCAGAAGTACATCAGAATGCTACTTACTCTTTACGGGAGCTCGATGGTACACCTCTAAGACTTCCTGTTGCTGGTAAGCGTATCAAGTTGTTTAGAAGAAGGGAAGAATCCATTGAGCTAGATGAATTTTTGGAGTCGGATCAGATGATGGATGCAGAAGCAGATCTGGTATCAGAAGAAGACGTAGAGGACGATGAGGAGGACGATGGTAATTTAGAGAACCTTGGAGACTAGTGGAAACGTTGGCACATATCGGAGGATGTGTAGGTTTAAAGGGGGTGAATGTCGTAGTGCGTGGCATTCAAGATGATGAAATGGAGCTTCAGAAGACACTCAACCAGCATTTGTTCAGGAAGCTGCGCCCTAGCTTATCAAGCTAGGCAGGAGCTAAGTTGGGGCTATGCTTGGCAAGCTGTCCCCTAGCTTGGGTTGAAATATCACCTTGAACGAGGGCAAAAATTTCCAGAACGCAGAGCTCGACGAGGAGAGCGACCCATGCTTCTAGTTTTGACAGAAAGTGTTTTAAGCAATAGTTAGTACGGGTTTTAGGCTGTGAAATATGTGAAAGAGAAAAATCCGTCGATTCTGGCTCGTGACTCGAACTCATAATCTGATAGCGTGAGTGTGTAGGTGTTCACAAGTACTATAGTTTTGACTCCTTATTCATAAAAAAACGGAGTTGTATGCAAAAGTAAGCGTAGAGAAGGCTAGTAAAGATTTTATAAGAAAACTTCTTAGCAAAAGCATATGTACAGGAAGTTTAACAGTTTTGAACAGAACCAAAGATCATCCCAGTGATAGGGCGCCTGCCTAGGAGGGAAGTGGTCTCAGGATCAATCCCCCCTGACCTCTGGTACCTATTCCGGCATGTTGACCTCTTGGAAGAGAGTCTATGTTGGATATGCAGCCACGTCCTGCATATCTAGGGGCGGGAGACCGATATCTCTCTTAATCGTGGACTTCCTGGCCTAAGTCTTCGCATGCCATCTTGAAGATACTATGGGAGATACCTGGTGTGCATATGGAGGGGCTGTAAGCCCTATGAGGCAACCTCATAAGTGTTGGGGATTTTTCAGTGATTAGCTAAAGGACCGCAGGGCTTCGGCCTACATTGGATGGCTTGTAGTATATTCAGGGTGGCATCAAGAGCACGGGAAACTTTTGCTAATTAGTTAAATAACCATCGAGTAGGCTTCCGATGGGGAATGAGGCTATGAGAACCTTTATTAGTGAAAGGGTAGAGTTTGTGGAGACAACTGTGAAACTTGTATTAAAAAGGGGCCAACTTTGTAAATAAAGCTCTATACGCATCAGGACAGCATGGGGGCAGCTTAGCTAGGGCCCTGCTTCTGATAAGCGACTACGCTTATAAGGACAGTAGGGGGACAGCTTAAGCTAGGACCTTAACTTTTATGTTAAATACCTGCGGCGGCTTGGGATCGGGGACAGTTCGCAAAGGATTTTTCAGAAAGAGCTGAAGCGGAAGGAGGAGGATTAAGGATTGGGGGTTGAGGACACGCAGGGGAAGCTAGGAGGCTGGGGGGAAGATCAAATTGCTGACAGATTGAATTGGGAGATCATCGTAGGGAGAGGGGCAGGAGTTTTAAGCTTGGACGTTGGCTAATAAACTGTTCTGAGGAGAAATTACTCTCAGGAGGCTGTTTTATTGAGAGAGATCGTTTGAAAATCTACAGAGAACTTTTGATCGACGCTGGATCAAATTTCTGAGATTTTCAGTTGGGGCAAAGAGAGGAATAAGATTCAAGGGCCTGAATTTCACTATTAGGTTCGGATTGAGACGTACTTGGTAGACTTTTGGCTGAGAACTGATTGATGGGAGAGAGATGCACGCAAGAGAGGAAGAGAGAGAGATTTTCTTTACAGTTGAAGAGATTGATGATGCAGCGACACTGAAATAAAGTTATTTGAATCTTGAGAGACCTATCTGTGTATCCAAGGTGTGTTGGAGTGCTTGTTTTTGTAATCGGTGGATGCAAGAAGCAGGATTTTGGAGATCTCATCGTTAGCAGCTACTTGTTTTTCTCTTCTGGTCGTTTCTCTGATCGATCACAGTCAGGAGGTCCGCCCTCTCCAAGATCTCGCCACGTCAACGGGAAGGGAAAGGACCTCGTTCGCTTTCTCTACACCCTTTAAGGAGTCTATGACAAGCAAGAGGAGCTCATCATCATTTGAGGACATGATCTCGCCGAAGACTAATTATCTCATCATAAGTCGAAACTGCATCGAACAACACATACAGCAACCAGTAAGAAAAGTTAGAGGCTTAGCGTACCACAATTCAGAAGCGGTTACTTCACCTGCGTGAAGAACCGAAGTACAAAGTACAGACACAAACTCTCTTTCCGTGAGAGTCCGCGATAGTGTCAGCACGGCGATGTCCATTGACACCAAAAAAAAAGAAACTGAGATGCAAACCGCACACAGACCGTCGGCCTGCAGGAGTTCCCACCTCTGCACAGCCCAGAAGAACGACAGGCACAAACCTCGAAACAAGAGTCCTTCCAAAAAATAGCCAGATGCGAAAAAACCACAAGTGCGAAAAAAAGACAAAAAAGAGAAGAGAAACGCAATTGACTTACCGAGAGCAAGAATAAAATATCACGCAAACCGTCAGTCTCCCGAGCAATAAACAAGGCAGCCCAGCAAAACGAGATACGCAATTCACTTACCGCCACCCTCCCAAGCGGTCACGATGGTAGCGAAAGAAGAAAAGAGCAAACGGTAGAACCGTCAATTTGTCACATATACAAACTGATGAGGAGAAAAATCCAGAAGCTCCAAAGAAAGCGTCCAACCATCTATTTTCCGCAAGTTGTTTCCGACACCGAAACCTGCCACACGAGAAGTGACCAGAACCTCAAAACCAAAGCAAAAAATTGTCAGTTTATCACACCGCGAGAGCCACAAAACGAAAACCGTCAAACGAAACAAGGCAAACTGTCAATCTGAGACAGCGGACAGCAAACAATCTCGCCACCCGCGTCCCCGCACCGCCTCTGCTGCACAGCGAAAGAAGGCAGAAACCGCGAAATGAAAGAAAGCGAGCAGATTCTCGACACCAGCGTCTCCGCACGACAGAATGATACCAAGCACCTGCGTACTGAGCCTCTCATAGCCGGGCCCCGCCACACATCGACGAGTAACCCCCCACACAATACAAACGTGATAACGAGATGATAAACACAGAAGTGTCGAGACCTAACCGTAACCCACAAATTCGAATCATATAATACGTACGCATTTTCTCGCCACCGTCACATCTCTGCCTGCGTCTTATCGACAGAAGTATTTACACTCGCGCTCATCCAGCTTGTCCGTTTCTCCTCTTCGTCAAGAAGTAAACTTTGGAAGCATATTCTCTATATACAAATTCCTTGTTTATTTACCTCCTCCATCTTCCGATGGAGGAGCTGAATATGCAAGGAGTTAATTTAATACCTAATCTTTCCGACAGAAAAGGTTAGATATTAAATTAAACTTAGTGTACATTAGTGGTTTAATGAGCAGTGGTTCCCGGACTTGTACGTTTTGAAGCGCGGCACTGAGGTCAAGCTTTACGGGTTATCTCCTACTCTCCCCGTGTTTTTAGATATTTTCAAAAATAGAAATTAAAATAATCAATTAACTTTATTAAATTACGTCCAACTTCTTGGTATTTCAGGACTAATTTAGCATCTTGATTATCAGAAAGTGACCCTAGATTATATCGATAGCTCTTTAAACATGAGTTCCGTTTTAAAATAGAGAAACATCTTTCTTTGTTATATCTCAAGACTGAAAAGATGGCAAAGGCATTTCGAGACATTTTAGCATATCTTCTAGACGCTAAAGATCTTGAACCTGATCAGTGTTAGAAATATATCATCTGCCTAGGAATTTTAAGCAATGAAGATGTTTGGCACTCAGATGACTATAGAAATGCTTTAGAATATCTTACAAGAGTTCAACTTTGACATTATCCTTTAGATTGAAGCAATAATTATCTGACGGTCTCGTCGTAGTTTGGTGACGACCTCGAAGTATCGTATAAGAATAACACACCATCAATAAGTAAATATATGTCATAACAATCGTTGTGATGGCCTTGTTATGATTTGTGGGTTCATTCTTGTTCAATTTATTCAGAAATGTGTCGTTTTCATTCAGAATGTGTCCACACAATCCTTGGTTAGATTGTCGAGAAAATTATTGAGATTTATTTAACAAATACTTGCATAAATTTTTTTCATATATAATATATTGTATTGATACAAATTTTAATTTTCAGTAATTAATTATTAATTATTAATATATATTAATAGTAATATTTCAAAATTAATATTATATTTACCTCGAATATATATTTAAATGAGATTAAATATTCATAATACTACTGATTACAATTTTAAATTTTATCAAAAATTAACGAGTTTTTTGGTATTTAAAAAGTTTTAGATATTTAGAATTTCATTTTGGAAATTTACAGTCATTTCTTGTTCTCTTCTTTTTTATAAACTAGAAGATTCACTTTGTTTTAATACACAATTCGCATTTAACTTTTGGAATGTTCAACTTCTCAGTTGGATCTTGAATTGTCTAGATTTACTCAATATATGGATTAGTCTAAATCTGAAATGTAAAAAGTTGAAGTGGTGCCCTATTTTAAAGGTACTATACACTTTCTGTTGTGCATGGGTATTCTAAAGATACACCTAGCGGCTGTATTTTATTTTTTATTTTTTGACTCGAAAAATGATAACGTTTATTGAAGTAAAAGCCGTAGTGGTTGTATTTTCAAGTTCCCCTATTTAATAAAGATAAATGAAAAAGGATTGAACACATGGACACTTCAAGGGATCTCAACATGATCATGCTCTATTACTCTGGATGCCTCAAGGCATATCTGTCCCCAATGAAGAAAGTGATTTCTTATACCAGGCGTATTCACATTGCTTGTGGCCCGTCGCTGATGCACTACACGACAAGGTCCATTTGTGAATTCTCCCAGATGTGCGACCAGCTGCCTGACGTACTATACCTCTTGCCGGGTCCAGTCTGTCCGATGACTTGCTATAGCTTGACGTACATTTGTGCTCGGATTACAAGAACACTCTGTATAACTGGTGCAAAAATTTATAAATGTATTATGAAGTGCATGGTTCTTCGACAAGAATTGTAATAGACTTCTTACTCGAAGCTATGACGTATGTCAAAGAAATGTAGTTTGAAATGCATTCACGAGCAGCTAGAAAGATTCCTGTTCCAGCTCTTGGGTAATTTTGTCTTATCAAACGCATTCCAACTTGACGTAAGTCTTGCTGCAATGTGAATGCCCATAATTTTCACTGTCGGCCAAGACTCGTCCACCGTCTTGTCCGACCGGTTTAGTTTACTGCTTTCCCAATCCATGCTTGAACGAGACAAGGTCGAAAAGAGAAATATTGTTGTCAAAATCTGTAATAGTTTCAACCTTTTCTCGCAGAATGAAATTAATGGAAACGTTATCTTACCTTCAGTTTTGAAATAATAGACTAAGAATAAAGTAGAAAAAGCTTTTCAGTTTTTCTTTTAGATAATATGGATGGCAAATTATCTTCACTGAGAAAGAGAAAAACAAGAAAAGATGCAGGTGTTTTATAGGTCCGCAGCCCACAGAGATAGAATATCCATTGGGTGTGAGTTTTCCAACATCGTCATATAAGGGATTTTGTGCACCACCTGACCTAGACAAATACAATTCAGCATTTATGCAGTTCTGAATGTAAAGATCTCACAACCAGAAAACCAGCTTTTGTATCTGAGTGATGTAGGAATAAATAAATGTAGGTGAACATCTGGTTCAACATTTGGAATATGCATGTCCTTTAACTTATGTACTAATTCTTCCTCTTGAAAGAATTAAGTTATACATTAAAGTTTTTATATTGATTTATGACTCGTTTACTGAATGCTTTTTTTGGTAACATGAGAGTTCATGAGGGTACTTCACTTATGGGTCTTCCTTCTTTTCATAACAAGTTTAGCATTGCTGTATATAGAGAATCTTCTTTATTTAAATCATATAAATATAGTAATTTAAATTTGAAACTTTTATTTTTAACTTCATTGTTAATTTAGATGTTTTGTTCTAAACTCTGCGTTTAGTTCTTTTCGTTTCACATGTTTGTTCTAAAAGTCTACGCATATTCTCTAATGTGCTTTTCATAAAATATTTTTGAATCCAGTTGCTAACCAATAATATATGATAAGTTTCTAGACGTTTATCTTTTTCTCCTCTTCGGTCAGAAGTGCATGTTGTATGCATATATCTCCATGTGAAGGAGGATATTCATCGATGTACACTTCATTGTATATTAAATAACATTCTAATTTTTCTCGTTGAAAGAATTAGAATATTATTTAATATTTTTGATAAACGGTGTTATTTTACAATTACCGTTCCGGATTTATACCCCAGGAGTGCAGCAGGCTGCTCTTCACTTATGGCTTCTCTCCAGATGAGTTGGCTATTCCCTGACTGACTAACATATAATATTTATGAATTAATTTAAATTTCTATAATAACTTAGTAAAATAAATTTTTATAATATTACATGTTTTTCGATAAGAGAAAACAAAATTCACTGTACAAGGCCGTGAGGAAGGATATTTAGTTGCCTTTTCTGAACCCATCTTTATTTCCTCTTTTGTAACATAGGTCATAATTGTTATTTCTATTTTAGTGTTTATAAGCGCTCTTGGAAAATCTGCACATATTGGAGTAAAATGAATCCCATAACCTTTCTTCAGTCAAAATAATATGATTTTAATTTACTCTCGGAGTTTATCTTAAATCAATGTTCATTTTCAACAATTGATAAGATAATATGCATGCAATCTGAACTTCTGAGAACTTGTGTTCTCCTTTTGTTATCAGAGAATTATATAAGTGTTAAATAATATATATATATATATATACTAAGTAAATATAAATAATTATAATATTCTATAGACATTATTTGTTAGCTCATACCTGGAAATACGAAGAGAACAGGCAAAAACCCATAAGTGTAGACTGGATCCTCGTGCTTCAGAAGGTACAAGTCCGAGACACTATACTCATGAATATATAGTTTTAATCAGGCGTTTAATTTAATACCTAACCCTTTTTGCCGGAAGGGTTAGGTATTAAATTAAACGGACATGCAACTCGGAAGAGGATGAATATCTTTCCTCACGGCCTTGCACAGTGAATTTTATATTTTCTTATCGAAAAATATGTAAGTATTATTTTTTCCTAAGCTATTATAGAAAATCAAATTAATTTATAAATATTATATGTTAATCAATCTCAGAATAGTCATCTGGAAAAAACTCATAAGTGAAAAGTGAATTAATGCGTTAATTAATATTCTAACGCTGAAAGAATTAGAATATTAATTAACGTACACCTCATCTACACTTCAGTGTACATGAGGTGATTATCCTCCTTGCTCTGTGACTATGAATGCTTAAAAAAAATACCCTTGTACTACAAGGATCTTGCAAGTAAGCTAAGGTTCTTCAATTAAGAATACAAAGCGTCTACTTATGGATGAAGTGTATTCGAATTCATCTAAGTCAGCACCTAAAGGACAAGAAGAAAGTGATTTGCTACTTTTGATAAACCACTAGTTTAATGGTTTACCTTAAATAAATCCTTTTCACAATAGAGACAAGAATTAGCTTTTTACTTTTTAAATATTTTTATTTTATTGACAGGCGACAAGACGCCACTGAACTTTATTAGAAGTGACAGTTAAAAGTACAGTAACGGCCGGAGGAGGAGGCATGAGCAGAAACATCGAATGAGACAAACTGAAGACGTAATAAGTCCGGGAAGTCAAGCACAGAACAAGTATCGCGAATGCACCCAATCTAGAACTAACCACATTAAGCAGTCCGAAGAAGGAGCCTGTGGGACCACCATCTAGTGACACTAGCAGATAAAGCGACAGCGACAAGCGGCCCGTGGAGCATGTGGAAACTAAGTAACCTATGAAACATAAAACCGAGGAAATGAAAGGGGAAGAAATGAAACCCTGAAACACTGAATTAAGAAGTTCTAAACGCATCATGTTGAAGCGTGCGACGAAGCCGGAGAAGAGCCTGAAGAACATCCTGTAGTAGAACCCGTCGAGTAGCAGAGCGAAGTAGAGAACATTATCTGGATAGTTTCCAGGGACAGATACAGTTGGCTGAAACATAGAGAATAATATCCATTCAAAGTTTAAGGAAGGCGTAGCGAGATTATGGAATATATATTATATAATATATATAATATATAAATTTTTGAGTTATAACTTGAGGCTAAAGATAATAAATAAGACCAAAAGATATCCATGAGAAAATCATTTGTGAGTGAACCTTCGTAGAAGGTGGGCATTGTAGAAGTGTAAGGATGACTGAGGAAACTTTTGTAAAAGTCATCATCAGTCAAGATACAACTGAACAGATCATACAACATATATTTATCAAAAACACGAGAATTTTTTTTAAGTAAGATTGGAATTTTCTTCCATATTTGATGCATGGAAAACAATACGGTGCTAGTACAGTGAGTTTCATTCCATACGAACTTGAGATGAGATCGTAGAGCAGTAGGAAATACAACTTGAAGTATCACATTCATCAAGTATCTTCATGAGGAACTCCACACGGTGATGTCGAATACTGATATCGACTGCATAAAAGATTGACATAAGTATGGTCAAGGAGCTACTATAATCCAACCTTCGCATATCTCTTTATCGCTTCCACCGATGGTAGGAATGAAGTTCATCCTCACAAAGATACAAGAGCCCTCCAAATCAAAGATCAACAATTTCTTGTTGCGTTTTGACTCCATAGGAGTATGCATAGAAGAGTCAAATAAAACTAGAAGAGATAAGATCGAAAGCAAAATAAGACATTATTAAAGATGAAACAAGTATTTGTGTAATATCTTCTACAAAATTATGAATTGTACATATGACCTCTCTAGGACTGCAAGTACATGAATGCGCATCAGAATGAGACGTAGTATAAAACATTGGTGTCTTTTGAATAGACAAAAATCTATGATATCGTTCTTGTTCATCATTCTCTAAGAGTTGAGACCTCTAAACATATTCTTTTTGAGCCTCATTATACTCTTGTCGAGTCATTCCTTGGATGATGTGCTCTACGCGACCTGATCCTTGAATTCCTGAAATGAATATAATAGTATATTAACATCTTGCTTTGCTTATACAATCATCATCATCTTTAGCGTAATATAAAGATCTATCTCACAATCTATTGATTTCAATGTTTTCTGGACTTCGTGCGTTAACTCGTTATTATGTTGCAAAGAACTAATATCTTTGCTGTCCCTGATGCTAACAATTTTGACTTATAGAATTCAATTGCTAAACGGTCGAAACTAACAAACATGTCACCTATCTGTGGAGCACCCATAGGACATGTGAAGCAGCGTCTTAGTGTGTGACTGTCTGCATGTATTTGTTTCATAGAGACAGGAGTAAGGACAGTGCAAATAACATTCTCAACTGTAGTTGAACGTCACTACGAGGATTTTCGTCTTGATTGTTTTCTTCACAAGTATTTTAAAGACAAACATTCTCATCGTCATTATCTCCACCTCCACTTGGAGATCTCCATCTCCTACATCGTTATCATCAAAACCTTCATCTTGATCAAGTGACTCCCCTTGTTCTTCGTTATCAGTTCCATCTCTTTGAGAAGTACTACCTCCTCCTCTATTTTGTAGAAGTCTTTTGGTCCCCCGCATCATAGCTTCTACTATATCAGCATCAATGACCTGAAGTTTCTCTATCCAATTTGTACCATCCATGCAATCATGACCAATATCATCTGGTTCAACGTTTTCATCACTTATGTCCATATCTATGATCGTCAAATTGTGTTTTGGGGGAACTTTCACCAGCTGGTATGTAGCTAGTCTCACAGCATGTTCATCAAGTTGATGAGCTATACCTTGAACAAGACGATTAACTAAGCTTGCAACCAAAGCACTCTCTTGCGCACTTTCTGGTTGTGCTTGTGTCATGAGTTTATTGTGATCGACATCATAATCGCATATCATTTCTTTGGTCTTCTAGGTTCTCGTCTTGATCGACAGGCTTTTCTCTTTGGTCTGCAAGCTTCTCGACGGTAGGATTATGCTTAGATGCACCTTATTGTGATGTTCTTGGTTGTGTGCTCAGTGCCTTGCCAATCTTCTTCTAACACTCGATGTACTTGGTCAGCTTGTGGTCTTTTAAGACATTCTCCAAAATGATAAGAGACCAGTCTGTCATAAACTAGACTTCCTTGTCGCTCTCTCTGAAACAAAGGACAAAACGTTTCAACATAATGACTTCACATATCATGACACTGCCTGAAAAGTAACCCATCACGGTTTTGTTTCACAGAGTGAAGAGATGAAGTAGAGATAAACACATTTGATGTGATTTAGTGTCAGGGTTAACCCGCCCATCCGGTAGATTTGTGAAAGAAAACTTTGACAACAATAGAGATTGCTGTTTGAAATATCAAGAGCAATCTTCTTTTTCATCTCCTCTCCAGTCTCTTTCAAAGGCACTTGCTCTTTTGGATACTTCAGGTTTGTATCATCATGAGGATCATAGTGGAAGTTGAGTCTAACGGGTTCTCGCTTCAACCTCTCAACATTCCTAACTACTGCTTCCCACATGTTAGCACGTTCATGATGAGTCCGCTCTCGCTTTCGTCTATCTTCGAAACTAAAAATAATAGCAAGATAGCATCTGGTTTGCAATGCCAATGCCCTCTAGGATTCCGGTGTCGTGATGTGAATCATTTGACATAGTAAATGATTCACTTATCACTGCTGTCGCGTTACTTAGCGCATGTTATTTCTACTCCGACACTTGATGTTCAGTAGTCTTAGAAGTTAACTCTGTACTGTTCTTAGTCTTTTATGCTTATGGTTGACACCTTTTGCATATGGTGTTAACTCTGTCATATATTTTGGATCCTAGTAGGTTGGTAGTATGACATTTATCTTGTTCAAGCATTCGTACGCTTGTGCAAGTAAATTCATACTTATCTATGATACTCAATGTACATGACTTAGATTTACCATGTAGATAGGGGTTTGAGCTCATGGGTTGTACTTACTTGTCGCCCATGCACGCTTTCTAGCTGATTTAAGTATTTTTCGGGCTGCGTGTCGTTTTAGGTAGTTTAAGTTTTACGTTGGCACTCTAGGGAGCTTGACGTGGTAGCCTATGGGTAAAACTAAGTTGCCACGTGGTTTAGGGTACTAAAGAACAACCAAGTGGAGCTATGAACTCCCATTTGTCTGTTTTTGTCTTTTGTTAAACTCTAAATTTAGAAATAGAGCTCTAGAGGGGAGTTCGAGCAATTTGTGAGGGCACTTCGAAATCTGAGAGCACAGGGAGATAGAGCTCGTCGAGCCAAGCACTGTCAGCGAAAAGTTTGATCGATTTGGAGCAATAAACAAGAAGTTATGGCTGATTGAAGTTCGATTTGTGTCAGAATTGCAGCACTTCTGTTCAATTTGGGGTTTTGAGTGTCATTTGCAGCAGAATCGAGGAAAGCGTTTCAAAGCTGTGATCACTGTCAGCAGGGCTACGACTGTCTCCAAAGTTTTATGTCGATTGAGTCAGTGAGTAATTCAGGGTGACCGCTGAAGTAGAGGGGGTCCGAAAAGCTCTCAATCTGGAGTAGCAACTTCAGAGAGCGAGATCTAGAGTTCTGTGTGGAATCAGGAGGCCCAACTTCACAGAAGTGTTTATCAAGCTGTGTACTGAAAATCCTGTAAGAAATTCCCAAAGTGATCGAGCCAATTCCTTGTTATAGGTCGAAATAGCTGTCTGGGTACCAGAAACTACCGTAATTTCTCTACTCAGAAAGTTTCTGCTCATATCTTAGTGCTCTGAATTGATCTGAAGCTGAAATTTCGTATGTGTATCTAGTAGAACCTCATTTACATGTAGGAGGAGTTCTGAAGTCTGAACCTTCACATATTTCTCAATCCTGAGTGTCAAAGTTCGCCATCTGATCTTATCATTGCTAGTTAAGCCTGAACTCTGCTTCCTGAACTTATCAGAAGAGCCTAGAGACTTACATGAGTGTTTTCAGTATCACCTTGAGACCTGAAGCCTATCCTGTGAGTAGACCAGCCACAGCCAAGAGCCCAACGCTTCCCCGAGTAGATTGAACACAGCCTTCAAGCTCATATCACAGCCAGAAGGTTCGCCCTTCCCAGGAAGACTCTCAACCTGACATCTGGTGCTTCCACTGAGAGCTCTTGGGGTGATTGATTGAGAAGGTTGAGCTGCTACAAGGAGAAGAGATGGATCGCAAGAGCGGAGCTGCTGCTGCTGCCTCTAGGGCTGGAGCATCAACGTCTACTGCTGCACCGTCAACTGCACCTGCGTCTTCTACAGCGACATCTGCATCTGGTCTGGACACGGCTGAGATCTTGAAGACGCTTGCGGCCCTGGTCCAACAGCATCCGATCGTTGGAGGGGGTGAGTTAAAATCCACCAAGGCTTTGCAAGCGATAGTGAATAGGTGTGGAAGGTTTGAAGGTAGAGATATTTCTAGATATCTGCGTGAGTATAGAGGAGAGATGGAGCTGGTTAGGGTTACTGATGCGGAGATGATAGCAAGTTTTGAGTTAGCTGTCATTCCTGAGTTGCGGGACCAAGTTAGGGATGTAGAGAGAAGAAATCTTGGAATCTGGATGAGTTTTGAGCGATCTCTTCAAGAGGAGTTTCTTGAGGAGGATTCAGAGAGAGTTACTAGAAGGACATTTCTAGACTGGATTGAGCAGCAACCTGGTCGTATGATGAGCCTGAGTGAGTTGTTGAGAGAGTTTGATCGGAGATACCGATAACTTTCAACTCTAGAGCGAATCACCCTAGATGCTAGGAAAACAGAGCTTTTCCTGCAGGCCACCGATGATGCTACGGCAGATCGGTTATGTTTTATGTTGGCCGATCGATCTGCTGAAGGGGGTGTTACTATGGATTGGGGGAGAGTTGAGGATGCTGTGGCTGTACTGACAAGGCAGAGGAGGGGAAGAGTGGCTGTGGGAGGACGTCCGCTTGCAGAAGTGGTCACTCTACCTTATGCTGCTCCTCAAGTACAGCAACCTTTGGCCCCTGCTCCCAGACCTGTTGTCCCAGCTGCAGTTCCTTTGATGCCAGTTGTGCCAACTCCAGCACAAAGGACACCTGTTCAGAGACCTGCGGAGAACCATGGTCAACAGAATCAGATTGAAGACCTGATTCGGCAGATGCGAGAGCTGAAGGTAGAGCTAGCTGGATTGCAGAGAGAGCAGCCACCGGCGCCTGCTGCTGCACGTCCAGGAGGTGCTCCTGTCCGTAGGTGTATTTGGTGTGACAGTCCTGATCACTTCCGAGGAGACTGTCAAGAGCTCACAGCTGCTTTGCGAGATGGTGTGGTTCGCTATCAGAATGGTAGGCTGCACCTTTCTTCGACTGGAGAGCCGTTGAGCACGCAGTTTGGACGAGGAGGCATGAGGAGTCTACCTCAGATTGCTGCGGCGGCAACTGTACATGCATTGATGGCACCACCGGTAAATCTTGATGTATATGCTGGACATATTGAGGTTTCTTCTAGTCCTACGTTGCTAGATAGGACTGCTGAGAAGAGTATTGCCCCCGTTCCTTCTGAAGTACTGAAGAGGGGAGCCGAGTCTATTCGTAAGGTCACAGGATGGGGAGATCCTGTAGATGCTGCTTCTATCAGAGCATTCTTGGATGTAGATAGACACGTTCATTAGCAAGATGCTTTTGTGGAGGAGAAGAGGCGGCGAGAAGCCTCTGAACTTGATACTGGAATTCCTGAGGAGACTGGGGATAGACGGAGAGTCACAAGGAGACGAGCGGCTCTTCCTGAAGACATCCCGTCTACTTCTGCAGCTCCTCCACCTGCGCCAGGTCCTATGGAGGATGTGCAGAGATCCCAGCAGGAGCCAACGACTGCTGGTAGGTGGTTTACTGCCCAAGAGAAGGGGAAGGGATCGGCTTACAAGTTGGCAGCTGATATTGAAACTTCTATTGATCTGAAGAGTATCTTGGAGCAGAGGATACTGGATGCGCGAATCGAGTTTTCTCTTCGGGAAGTTCTTGGTATTGCAAAGAGGGAGTTTCACGAACTGATCATCGACATCATCAAGCGCAAGAGACAGGTGATGTCCGAGCAGGTAGAGAGTCAGATGATAGATGTAGTAGGAGCTTCTCTGAATGATGCAGAGTTTGGAAAGGTGCATTTTCAGGAAGCTGATGATAAGAGATACCAGCAAGAAGCGTTGGTTGCTGGTACCGACACTATTGAGTTCAACGATGAGGAAGCTGGTGGGGAGAGTCCAGCTAGTGAAAGTGATTTCAGAAAGAGACATTGGGCTCGTGCCACAACTGCTACGTGAGTTCGTCTTGGAAGTTTGGCTGAACCTGTTGCTGCTTTAGTTGATCACGGATCTGAGATCAACATCATGTCACGGGAGGTGTACGAGAGAGGTCAGTGGTCTATCGAGCTAAACCATGGTTGGGTGTTACGTGCTGCAAACAACCAGAAAGGTGAGCTATACGGCGCTTGTCCTAACGTGAAGGTGAAGATAGGTGATGTGGATGTGGATCAACATTTCTTCGTGCAATCTTCTGCTTCATATCCTGTGATTCTTGGTCAGCCTTATATCACTGCGGTTCGAATGGAGACCAAGGTGATGGATGATGGATCTCATTATGCTAGGATCCGTAGTCCAGATGATAGACGTTCTGTGCAGTTTCTGACCGTTCGTACGAACCACGAACGAAATCGTCAAACTTTGAGAGATTCTCCTATCTGTAGGGGGAAGGGTTTTCTAAAACCACTCTCGTAGGACGGGATAGCGAGAGTGATGGATCTACTGCTACTATGATCCCGCTTGAGCAGCCTGAGGGATCACAGGAGGTTGATGGAAAGGCTGCTCAAGATTCAGAAAGTAGTTGCACTGTGCATAGTTGGAAATCTGGGTTGATGACTTTCAGTTCTGATGATTGGAGTGAGTTCACACGGATGGAGGATTTTGACTGAGTTTAGCTGCTATTTCTGTTTTTGGTTTTATTGCTTGTTGTTTTGTTTGGTTCAATAATACAGCTTATCCTAGTGAATTTTATTTTTTATTACAATAAATATTTCTTATTTATAAAATAGTTTTGAAGGAAATCTTTAGGTTTATATTCTACTTCATAAAAAATTAATTTGACTATTATTTGCACGTATAAACAAATAAATTGAAATTTTTTTATAAAATTTGCAAGATTGTTTATTTAGTTGAAAAAAAAAGAATAATAACAATTTACAAAATGATTTCTAAAAAAAACACGACGTAAATTAGGATATCGACAAAAGTCAACTCGATTTATAATTGATTCTATTTTTTAAAATGGAAAAGAAATTTAATTAAAAAAAAAATTTTCATTCAAATATATTAAAAAAAAAGAATCAAATCTATAAAATTTTTTAACAAAATTTGGCCAATATGGCGTGGCATTAGAGCTTAAAATGAAACCGTCTAAGGCAACAAATGATATTAATACCACTGTTGCATTAGCCTTACTTACATCCGTAGCATATTTTTATGCAGGTCTCCAGAAAAGAGAAGAGTAGAAGGCAGATGGAGAGGTGTGCAGCAAATCTGCGTTGTACAGGAGTTCTGGAGGAAGATGAGATGATTTCTGGAGTTTATGAGGAGTTTGTAGGTGTACAGTCTTTTGTTCGTTGGCTGGATGATGTAGATAGGTTGATGGAACAGATGGGAGGTAGGGTGGTGATCCCCATCCATTCTCGTGAAGTCTATGAGGAGATTATCTCGTACTTGCGATATCGTCCTCATCCGAGACTGGAGAATGGATGGAAGGATGCAGTCTGTTGGTGTGGCTTACATCAGGAAGCGGAAGTACACGCCAAGTATAAAGCTGTAGCGAGGAAGGTGAGACCTGTGGCGACCCAACTACCTGTTGATTCTCAGCAGCAGATGGAACTAGCGGCTGCTGAGCCTGTGCTTAGAGATCCTACACAGGTAGGACACAAGTTTACTCAAGAGACACTCGAGCAGCTCCAGATAGGAGGGGGTGGCTTCTTGACTGAAGAGGAGAAACGAGCTTTTGAGCAGATGATAGTGAGCCATGGTAAGGCATTTTCTTTCTCAGTTGAGGAGATAGGTTGTGTGGATCCTAGTGTGATAGCTCCGATGGTTATCTTCACTGTTCCTCACGTACCTTGGGACTTGAAGCCGATTCTAGTCCCTCGTGCCTTGCTACCGAAGGTGATTGAGTTACTGAAGGAGAGGATGCAGATGAGTATTCTTGAACCATCTATGGCTCCGTACTCTAGCCGATGGTTCACAGTACCTAAGAAGACAGGAGCTCTGCGCTTCATCCAAGACTTGCAGCCTGCCAACAACATAACGATTCGAAACGTTGGAACAGGACCTGTGGTTGATGAAGTAGTTGAGGCGTTTGCTGGAAGGTCAATCTATTCTATTGGAGATCTGTTTTCAGGTTATGATCAGTTTCAGCTTGCTTTGGAGAGTAGAGACTTGACTACCATGCGTACACCTTTGGGGTTGATGCGGATGTGTACTCTTCCTCAGGGTGCGACAAACTCAGTAGCCCATATGCAGAATGCGATGCATAAGGTGTTACGAGAGTTTGTACCTGAGGTCACTATCCCATTTCTGGATGATATTCCCATGAAAGGCTGTCCGGTGGAAGACAAAGACGAAGCTGTGACTTCTGATGGATGCAGAAAATTCGTTGCAGATCACATTCGAGATGTGGAGAAGATTCTGATGCGTTTGGAGGAGGTACACCTCACTCTATCAGGTACCAAATCTCGTTTTGATATGTCAGAGATTGTGGTGGTGGGTCATTTGTGTGGTACTTTTGGGAGGCGTCCGAACCCAGAGAAGGTAGATGCTATAGCAAGGATAGCTGACTGCACCAACATCACTGAGGTTCGACGGTTCTTGGGAGCTTGTGTGTTCTTTCGTGTGAGTATTCCTCATTATGCACACATTGCCGAGCCTATGTATGCACTTCTGAGAAAGGGAAGGAGGTTTACTTGGCGGCAAGAACATCATGAGACGATGGAGCAGCTGAAGGAGATTTTGAAGTCTCCACCTATACTAAGGAGGCTTAGCTACGAGAGCGGGAGACCTGTGGTACTGACTGTTGATACGAGTCCAAAGGCGATTGGATGGGCAGTTGGCCAAGTAGATGCAGAAGGTGTGCGGTTTGTTTCAAGGTTTGGAGCTCGGATCTTAACAGATAGGCAGCGTAACTATCCTCAAGTGAAGCGTGAGTTGTGGGGAGCTGTTACCGCTATGAAGGTAGATCGAGAGTTCTTGATAGGAGCCCGGGTGATATTAGAAACAGATTGTTTGCCTTTGTTGGGTATGATAGCAAATTGCAATACACCAGACATAGCAATGCTACGATGGATTGCTTATGTCCGGAGTCTGAACCCTGAGCTAAAGCATATAGCAGGAAAGGACAATCTAGTTGCAAATATGTTGTCTAGGGCTCGTTATACAGATGAGGATGAGATGTTTGCAGAGGTGGAGAATGAAGAGAAGAGAGACGTTTGGTGCCAAGTTGGTCAGCAGACTTCAGACTTGGAACCACTGCCGTTCAATGAGGGGTTCTACTCAGAAAAGTTCCGCGATATTGGATTTTATCTGAGTTCGTTATCCAGGAGAGAAGGATGGAGTGATGCAGAGTTCAAGGAGATCAGACGGAAGGCGTACAGCTACCTTCTACGTGAAGGTTATCTGTGGAAACGTCCGAAGAGAAGAGACGGGATGCTTGCTAGAGTGGTGGATGATCAACCGACGAAGCTGAATCTGTTGAAAGAGTTTCATGACACCTTGTGGGCTGGACATCGTGGAGTATGGGCTACTTACACGAAGATGAAGGAGTGTTACTGGTGGAAGGGTTTGTATCAAGACGTGGTGGATTTTGTTGGGTCGTGTCTGCACTGCCAATTCTACTCTAAAGTCCGTTACAGAGATGGACTTGTACCTACTTATCCACCTAGTATCCATTTTCAATGGGTTCTTGATCTTGTGATGATGCCACCGGGGTTATGGGGGATGCGTTATTTGGTGTTGGCTCGAGAGGATCTTTCCAACTATGTGGAGGGACGAGCACTACGGACGAAGACTACAGAGAATATCTGCAGGTTCGTGCTAGAAGATATCATCTGTCGTTATGGATCGGTTGGGAGATTACGTGCAGATAGAGGTGAGTTGAGAGGCGCTGAAGTGAAGGAGTTCTTTGCTCGTTATGGAGTAAAGCTTCGACTTACCACTGCTATGAATCCAGAGGACATTGGTAAGAGTGAACGAGGACACCCTTCTATTGTTCATGCTTTAGTGAAAGCATGTGATGGTAGGCCTAGAGAATGGCCGAGATTACTTCCATTTGCTTTGTGGGCGGATAGAACTACACACTGTACTACGACTGGCTATATGCCAGTTGAGCTTATGTTGGGTCAGAAACCGATCATGCCTGCTGAAGAGTACTTTCCTACGTGGGCTACGCTACCGTGGGAAGATGGTATAGATCGTGCTTCACTCCTAAATTTACGTATAAGGCAGTTGGAGCGAAGGGAGGAGGATCTTGCTAATGCGCAGGAGAGGCTGAAGGTGGCTCAAGTCAGAAACAAGGAACGTTTTGATAAGACTCATCGACTTCGACCGAAGCCAATACGTGTTGGTGACTAGGTTCTGGAATATGATAGCACGTTGGAGAATCAGCATTCTACACTCCGTAAGTTCTCTCGAAGATGGTTCGGGCCTTATGTTGTGCTAGATGTGTATGAGAATGCCACCTATAGTTTGCGTGAGTTGGATGGTACTCTTTTGAAGCTATCTGTGGCTGGCAAACGTGTGAAACTGTTCAAGAAACGCGGAGGATCAGTTGAGTTATTCAACTTTCTGGAGTCAGAGTTGAGGACAACAAGAGACGAAGACGTCCCAGTGTCTGATGAGGCTGAGGCGGAGGAGAGCGATGATGATGAGGATCAAACAGAAGACTGAGGAGATTGGCACATACCGGAGGATGTGCAGGTTCAGAGGGGGTGGATGTCGTGATGTGAAACATTTGACATAGTAAATGATTCACTTATCACTGCTGTCGCGTTACTTAGCGCATATTATTTCTACTCCGACACTTGATGTTCAGTAGTCTTAGAAGTTAACTCTGTACTGTTCTTAGTCTTTTATGCTTATGGTTGACACCTTTTGCATATGGTGTTAACTCTGTCATATATTTTGGATCCTAGTAGGTTGGTAGTATGACATTTATCTTGTTCAAGCATTCGTACGCTTGTGCAAGTAAATTCATACTTATCTATGATACTCAATGTACATGGCTTAGATTTACCATGTAGATAGGGGTTTGAGCTCATGGGTTGTACTTACTTGTCGCCCATGCACGCTTTCTAGCTGATTTAAGTATTTTTCGGGCTGCGTGTCATTTTAGGTAGTTTAAGTTTTACGTTGGCACTCTAGGGAGCTTGACGTGGTAGCCTATGGGTAAAACTAAGTTGCCACGTGGTTTAGGGTACTAAAGGACAACCAAGTGGAGCTATGAACTCCCATTTGTCTGTTTTTTTCTTTTGTTAAAATCTAAATTTAGAAACAGAGCTCTAGAGGGGAGTTCGAGCAATTTGTGAGGGCACTTCGAAATCTGATAGCACAGGGAGATAGAGCTCGTCGAGCCAAGCACTGTCAGCGAAAAGTTTGATCGATTTGGAGCAATAAACAAGAAGTTATGGCTGATTGAAGTTCAATTTGTGTCAGAATTGCAGCACTTCTGTTCAATTTGGGGTTTTGAGTGTCATTTGCAGCAGAATCGAGGAAAGCGTTTCAAAACTTCGTGGCTGTGATCACTGTCAGCAGGGCTACGATTGTCTCCAAAGTTTTATGTCGATTGAGTCAGTGAGTAATTCAGGGTGACCGCTGAAGTAGAGGGGGTCCAAAAAGCTCTCAATCTGGAGCAGCAACTTCAGAGAGCGAGATCTGGAGTTCTGTGTGGAATCAGGAGGCCCAACTTCACAGAAGTGTTTATCAAGCTGTGTACTGCAAATCCTGTAAGAAATTCCCAAAGTGATCGAGCCAATTCCTTGTTATAGGTCGAAATAGCTGTCTGGGTACCAGAAACTGCCGTAATTTCTCTACTCAGAAAGTTTCTGCTCATATCTTAGTGCTCTGAATTGATCTGAAGTTGAAATTTCGTATGTGTATCTAGTAGAACCTCATTTACATGTAGGAGGAGTTCTGAAGTCTGAACCTTCACATATTTCTCAATCCTGAGTGTCAAAGTTCGCCATCTGATCTTATCATTGCTAGTTAAGCCTGAACTCTGCTTCCTGAACTTATCAGAAGAGCCTAGAGACTTACATGAGTGTTTTCAGTATCACCTTGAGACCTGAAGCCTATCCTGTGAGTAGACCAGCCACAGCCAAGAGCCCAACGCTTCCCCGAGTAGATTGAACACAGCCTTCAAGCTCATATCACAGCCAGAAGGTTCGCTCTTCCCAGGAAGACTCTCAACCTGACAACGGTCTGAACGGAACTCAAAAGATGCCCACATAACGTCAACATCATAACGGTCGAAGAAAGAATCCTTTGCTCTAAGAACCATCATGACATCTGGTCCCGTATAAACTGCAAACATGAACACCAATATAGCATACTTATTGAAAGTAAGCCCATTCTTAAGGATAATCTTAGTGACCTCGACGAAACATGTAATCGATGACAACTTCTGCACAAATCGATAAACACAAACTCTTGTTTGTGTTCAGAACCTGAAAGTTTACTCATATTTATGCTGCACTTGGTGTTGTAAGGCAACACCGTCCAAGGATAAGGACTTGTTGGACCCTTTTTTTTCTTTGAGGTAAAGTACATATAATTACACCAGTGAGCAAACTTCACTTCCTTGTCCTTCTCGTTCTTCACCTTCAAGATTCGAGAAAGGTTACTCCTTTCTTTGAAGTCACACCAAAGTCAGGCTCTAGCTACTAGAGATCAAGAGAGCCAAGACCTATAAAAAGCACCTTGAATTCTCTTTCAAGAAAGATAATCATCTTCTTAACTGTTTTTCTATCTTCTTTGATATTGTTGGTCATCTCTTCGAATGTTATCATCTTCCCTTTGTACCCAACATCTCTCTTGAATAGTACTTTACATCTACGACTGCCTTGAAAACTTGCATAATCTGATTTTCATCATCTGTGTCACAGAAGCACCGCATCATGTTCTTAGTAACATCCTTCTACATGTGTGTCTTTTTAAAAACTTCTCTCACTCCGTCTTGCAGTTTGTCATTACACCAATCACTGATCATTATTATCCACATCTCGGTCATCTTATCAGACGTGGAACAAATCCACTAAATTTCTTTGATGTTGTTGGCCCCAAATACAAACCATAGTCTAAATTCATGTAAGACATCCAGTTCAAGTTATGTCAAACACGGTTTTAATTAATACATGTTTATTGCAAGTTGGTGAGGCTCATAAAGTTTGCGAGACCTCGCACAGTTGAGGGAGGGATATAGAGCTTGCAAAAGTTTACGAGGTGCATAGCCGAATGAGAGAGCGAGGGCTCACAAAAGTTCACGAGCCTTCGCGCAATCGATGATGACTCATAAATTTCACGAGGTCTCGTCTAGTCGACGAGGGCTCATAAAGTTCACTAGGTCTTGCACAGTCGCCGAGAGTTCATAAAGTTTGCAAGATCTCGTACAGTCAGCGGGGCTCGCATAGTCAACGGGGACTCAAACATTAAGCAGTGTCTTGCACAATTTACGCGGTCAATCAATTCAAGTCCAGAGAACTCTCGTCAAGTTATACAAAAGCTCTCTACATAATGTCAAAGTAAAATAACATCAATAACTGAACTCATCTTGTATTCTTTTGACATAGCATAGCCGTGCCCTGGTGTAGTGCTGGTTGACTGAATGTAATATACTGATTCCTCTCATGGAGGACCGTCTCCACAAAGTATTCTCGTAAGAGTTCACTTTATTTTGAAGATTCGCCAGCTACGATATCTTTGTTTTTTTTTTGTTTTTTTTTTTGAAAGGCCACAGAAGGCCGGTTGATAACTTTATTATCGGCTAATGGGAGCCACTCTTAAGCTAAGTACAATCGGCCTACGGCCTTCGCGGTGGCCCTACACCGTGGAAGTCGTCGGGGTCCGAGGTCTGTCCCCGCTTGTTCTGTCCATTCTCATTCTGGTGTAGTAATTCCTCGTCGTACCGCCCTCGTCAAGCGCGAAGGCCTCGATCGCCCTCTTGATGCTGTTGTCAGGGTCATGGTCAGATCTCGACTTCTTCTTCCGATGCCGCTGCCTCCCACTCTTCTTCGACCTAACCCAACCGGCAGTGTTGACGTACTCATTATCATCATACTCTTTCGGCTCGAATCTCGAGGTAATCGCAGCCATGAAGTTCCCCATGTTATTGTTTTTGACTTGATTGCTGCGGTTTTGCCACTTCAACAGAGCGAGAGTCACAAGAAGGCGGTCCCACCTCGGCCAAGCAGATCTGTACTCATGATTGAAGCAGCCACGCGGGCTGACCTCCTCATCTCGTGCCTCCCATCGAGCACCTGGTCAGGAGAGTTATCATTGTTCGACATCTGCTTCCCCCTCGTCGACCTCTTGGTCTCGGTAACAAGCGTCCCTCACTCCCCCTTCTTTCTATTCACCATAGAAAGAAGGGGTAAACGCAAACGCTAATCGTTTCGAGAGCAGTTAGACGAGATGCTGGCTTTGACTTCTTGATGAAAGGGTTTGTCATCTTCTTTGTATTGACCCTAGAGTAGTCATCGCGGCTTCCCAAGCTTTCCTCTGTTCCTTTCCAGCTTCTTCGTTCAGTCTTGCCCATAGAGCTTTACTGGTTTCGGCAACGATCCTGGCTGCTGGACGATCTGATCGGCCTCCTCTAAAAATCCTATCCGTCCTCTCAGCCCACGCCGCCTGGGAGTGTTGCACGAGAAGATGAAGGAGGACTGGGTTGCGATTCTGAATTTCCAAGGCCTTGTCAATTGTTTCTAGCAGATCGCTTCCTTCAACGTAGCCGATATGCACTCCTGCTCGTGGATCCGAAGCCTCTCCCATCTGTTCTTCACCACTCGGCAGTCCCAGAACAGATGACTGATAATTTCGACCTCACCACAACCTTTAGCGCATCTCCCATCACCAATGCCCATCATCCTCACCCTCCTGTTGGTAAAGAAGCTGTGGTTGAGGATTCTCCATAGCCATAGGTTTGTCCTAGGGCTGCCTCCTGATAGCCAGACTCTCCTCCATCTAGTTTCCCATCTTTCCACCGGGTCGTTAACCTCCCATCTCGCATTTAAGAGGTCTAGGTTTTTCATTTTGGCAGGTAGCAGACTCTTCCAGGTTCTGAAGTCTAGATTCCAACCCCAAAAGGTTTTGTTCTCTATTCTCCATTGCCAGTTCTCGCTGTCTTGCAGGCCTCCGTTGATCACCTGGGTCACTCCGGCCCATCTCGTTAGTTTCGCTATGTTGCTAGTTTCTGCCCTCTCCTGGTCAACTATGTGCCTTGATAGCGAGACGACCCTCAACGAGTCGTGAAGGTCCTTGAGTTTGAGGGAGTTAAGAGAGATTAGAGAGCTCTTTTTTATTTCTCTCAGTACCTCCCTTTTTCCTACCTCATTGATTCCTTCCTTCCTGGCCCACAGCTCTACCACCACCCTTGATGGCAGGTTCCCAGGTAGTTGTATTGTTCCCTCTTCGAAAACGATTTTGCCTGCCACCTCCTTCCAACACTGCAGCATATTGTTCAGAGTCGGCAGGCTGCGCACCCTGAAACCAGGCAACATGAGAATACAATCTTCCGGGGTCCATCCTTCCGTCATCCCCTTGTATCTTTTTTCTCTCATCCTCTCTTTGATGCCCCACTTCGCTATATTCACCCAGTCCTGTTTACCCCGTTGAGGAGTTTGGCGATGTATTTTAGCTTGAGCGCCTGAGCCACTTTTCTGAAGGGAACTATGTCTAGCCCCCCCTCACTCTTAGGTTTCGCTATCGTTTCCCAAGCCACTACCGGTATCTTGGGCTTCCCGTCCGAGTTTCTGCCCCATAGGAAGATCCTGCAGACTTCTTCTAGCTTCTTGAGGCCGTTAACCGAGCAGTCAACTCCCGTAAGTTGATAGGCAGGGAGCTCGGAGGACGTGAGTCAGTAGTACTACCCGGCTGGGCCACGAGAGCATCCGGTTGGACCAGTGTTGAAGTTTGCTTTGAATTCTCCCGACGATCCTTTCGATGACCTGACATTCAGACAGATTCCTCCCGATCCAAGCACCATGGTACTTGACCATTTGTCCGGGCTTGGTCAGTAAACAGCGGGTCGTCTCCAGCCATCTTGGGACCTCTTTCATCCCCAACGGTATGACCATCGTCTTTTCCAGGTTGAGTGCCGCCCCAGAGATTTTCTCGTATCTATGTAGTACTTCTTTCATTGCGTTGAAGCACTCCTCAGTGCCTTCAATAATTATCCCGGTATCGTCGGCGAAGAGCTGATGTAGAAGAGGGGGAGCTTCGCCCGACCATAGCCCTTCAATCTTGCCCAGTTCTCTGGCCCTCTTGATCATATTCATCAAGGGCTGGGTGGCGATGACGAATAGGAAGGGGGCCATCGGACATCTTTGCCGAACACCTCTCCCTAGTGCGATTTTTTCCGTGAACCCCCCCTTTATGTGCACTTTGGACTTTCCGTCTTCCGCTAGGCCCTTGAGCAGTTGCACAAAATGAGAGTCAAAGCTCATTGACTCCATCATTTTCCACAGGTAGGTCTAGGACACCCGGTCGTAGGCCTTCATAAAGTCAATCTTTAGGAACAGTGACTCCCAGCCCTTCGCTTCGGTCATCTCCTGCCCCAACTTAAAGCTTAATATATTATCGTGTATGTCTCTTCCCTGGATGAACTCTGTTTGTTGCTCGTCGACCACATTCCCAACGACCATTTTCAGCCTCTCCGCTAGGATTTTACCGAGAATCTTGTAGGTGGCCGAGAGCAAGGTGATTGGTCTCCAGTTTCCCAGTTCGTTTCTGTCTCCTCCTTTCAGAACTAGTTTGATTACCCCCTGCCGTGTTTTTTCATCAATCTTGGCTGTCTTCCAGAATTCCAACACCATCGCAATACAAACCTCTTTAATGAAGGGCCAGCAGGGCTGTAGCATCTCGTACGTGATGCCGTCTATGCCAGGCGATTTCTCCTTGGGGAAGTTAAGGACCGTTATCTCAATTTCCTCACTAGTCGGAGGAGCAACCAAACGTGCATTTTTCCCCACAAAGATCCACTTAGAGGTGAGTTGAAGCACCTCCTTCCTATCCTCCTTGTGTCTGGCAACTTCCGCATCCTTCATAAACAGCGCCGAATAGTACCTGTGCACTCTGCTTAGGATTTCTCCGTGATCTTCAGTGGACTCCCCATTTTCCAGTAACACCCCTTTCATCTCTTCTCGCCTGTGTTTCGCTTTAAGTTGGGCGAAGAAATATCGGGATGGCGCCTCACCCTCTTTCAGCCATCTGATGCGACTTCGCTTCCTCCAGAGGATAGCGTTGTCATGCTACTTGGCGGCTACATGTTATATTTCTACTCCGACGCTTGAGTTTAGTAGTTCTAGAAGTTAGTTTATATTACTTCTAGTCGTTTATGTATATGTTTGACACCTTTGCATACGGTGTTAACACTATTTTGAGTCTTAGTAGGTTGATTACCATGTTGATAGGGCTTAAGCTCATGGATTGTATTTGCGTGTCGCCCATGCACGCTTTCTAGCTGATTTAAGTTATTTTTCAGGGCTGCGTGTCGTTTTAAGTAATTTAAGTTTTACGCTGGCACTCTAGGAGGCTTGACGTGGTAGCCTATGAGTAAAACTAAGTTGCCACGTGGTTTAGGGTACTAAAGGACAACCAAGTGGAGCTATGAACTCCCATTGGTCCATTTTTGTCTTTTGTTAAACTCTAAATTTAGAAACAGAGCTCTAGAGTGGAGTTCGAGCATTTGGTGAGGGATCTTCGAAATCTGAGAGCACAGGGAGAGAGGTCTCGTCATGCCAAGCACTTCCAGTGAAATTTTCGATCGATTTGATGCAATAAAGACTAAGTTATGACCAATTGAAGTTCGAATTGTGCTAGAATTGAATCACTTTTGTTGGATTTAGGGTTTTCAGTGTCACTCGCAGCAGATTTGAGGAAATTGCTTCAAAACTTCGAGGTTGTGTTCTCTGCCAGCAGGGCTACGATTTCCCAAAAAGTTTCGCATCGATTGAGTGACTGAGTAATTCAGGGCGGCCGCTGAAGCAGAGGGGGTCTGAAAAGCTCTTAATCTAGAGCAGCGACTTCAGAGGAGGAGATCTGGAGTTCTGTGTACAGTCAGGATTCCTAACTTCAGAGGGGTGTTCAGCATCCTGTAGACTCCAAATCCTGTAAGAACATTTGAAATTGATCAAGCCAATCTTCTGTTATAGGTCGGAATAGCCATCTAGGTACCAGAAATTGCCGTAGTTTTCTTGCTCAGAACTTTTCTGTCCATATCTCCGTGTCAGAATTTGATCTCAGGCTGAAACTTCGTGTGTGAGTTCAGTAGTACCTCATTTGCATGTAGGGGAAGTTTAGAAGTCTAAATCTTCATAGTTTTCTTCTCCGTGAGTGTCAAAGTTCACCACCGGATCCTATTACTGCCAGCTAGACCTGAATTTCGCTTTCTGAGCATATTACTAGATCTTACACATCTGTGTGAGTGTTTATAGCCCTATTGTGACCTGAAATCCAACCTCTTGAGTAAACAACCACAGCCAGAAGCTCGGCGCTTTCCTAGGTAGACGGATCACACTCCGATATACTCTCTTTTTGGTGAACTCGACGTGAAACACCTAGGGTGGGAGTTTTCTTGAGAGTGTTACAGGATCAGATATCATGGCCAACCAAGGATCATCAAGTGGAGGTGCTACTGCTGCTCAGCAACCTGTTCAGCTTGATGCTGCTACGATGAAGATGTTCCAAGCTTTTTCCATGTTTATGCAGCAGCAGCAGAGCACAGAGAGGAAGGAGGTATTAGCAACCAAGGCGTTGCAATCTGTGGTGCATCAGATGGACCAGTTCAAGGGGGCAGATATTTCCAAGTACGTGCGATACTATGCTAGGGAGATGGAGGTGAACAAGGTACCTGAGAAGGAGATGGTGGAGAACTTTGAACTTGCTGTTGTGCCTGAGATTCGTGGGCGTGTGAAGGAGCTCAAGCAGCAGCAAGGACAGAGTTGGGAGAGCTTTATGCGAGCTTTGAAGGAGGAGTACTACACTGAAGATTCAGAGAGGGTGACCAAGAGAACGTTCTTGGAGTGGGTGGTGAAGCCTAACAAAGGTTTGTCTCTAAATGAGCTGTTAAGGGAGTTTGATCGTCAGTATGCTCAGCTTTCTAGGACAGAGAAGCTAACACTAGAGGTGGAGAAGACCGAGCTTTTCCTACAAGCAGCGGACGTGACTATTCAAGAGAAGCTTGAGCTGTTGCTGGAAGACAAGAGTGAGGAGAGAGGATTGAAGACTGACTGGAAGGAGGTTGAAGAGGCTGTTTCTTTGCTGACCAAGAGACAGAGAAGAAGGGACAAGGTGGTGGTAAGTGAAGCAGCACCTCTGATAATTCCTGTCAAGCAGTTGCCTACTAAGCCCGCTTTGGTAATCACCGTCTTGATGAGTTGATTAAGGGTATGAAGGAGCTTAAGCTTAAGCTCACTAGGTTAGAAGATAAGGAGCAGAATGTACAGCCTGCTATGCAGAGACCTCAGATGAGAGAAGGCTTTGTTCATCGTTGTATATGGTGCGATAGCCTAGACCATGTAAGAAGAGATTGTGGAGAGTTTTCAGATGCATTGAGGAAGGATCTTATCTTCTTCAAAGATGGTAAGATCCATTTGAGAGAGACTGGGATGATGCTGGGAATCAACTTTGGCAAGGGTGGTATGAAGAGACTTGTGAATGAGATATCAGCATCACATGCTGTTTCTCTTGTGAATGCTGCTACGTGTGGAGTGAAAGTGAAAATGGAGAAAGAGAAAAGGACTACTGGGTTGTGGTCAGATGTAGTGCGGTCCGTAGCTAGAACAGAGTTAGACAAGGATGTGCTACGGAGGGTTGGACCCTCAATTCGAGAAACTACAGGATGGAATGACCCTGTAGACACTATGTCAGTGCATGCTTATGTTGCAAGAAGTCATCATGAAGCTGTACTAGAAGAAAAACGCAGGAGGGAGGATGCAGGTGAGGCTTCTACAGCCAAACGACCTGCTACAAGGAGTGAAAGGGCTAGACCAGAGACAAGGCAGGAGACAACACCTACTCAGGAGGAGACTATGGAGGATCTACCACCTACAACACCAAAGGAGAAGGAGAGAAGCAAGGAGAAGGGTAAGATGCCTGCATACAAACTTCAGTCTGACATTGAGATTGCTACAGACTTGAAGCAGGTGTTAGAGAACCGTATCTTGAATGGGAAAGTTGAGTTTACTTTGGGTGAGATTCTTGGGATTGCAAAGCGTGAGTTCCATGAGGTTATTATAGATATCATCAAGAGGAAACGTCAGATTTTGGGTGAAGCAGCTACGCTTAACGCTCTAGGGACCAAACTGTCGGAGGATGAGGAAGATGAGATTGCTGGTTACTGCTCTCAAGTATCAGAGGGAAGATCAGATCAGCACGTGAGGTTTGAAGATGAGGTGGAAGCATCGCAGAAGAGCCATTATTCTCACAACCATTGGGCGAGAGCAACCACATAGACCTTAGTGAAGCTGGGAGATCTAGAGGAACCTGTGGTGGCATTGATTGATCATGGCTCAGAGATTAATCTGATGTCTAAGGAGCTGTATAAGCGTGGGAGGTGGCCTATAGACACCGACCATGGATGGCTTATCCGTGCTGCCAACAACCAGCGAGGAGAACTCTATGGTGCTTGCCCCAACATCAAGGTAACTGTGGGTGACATTAGTGATGTTCAGAATTTCTTTGTGCAAGACATGTCAACCTATCCTATCATTCTAGGGCAGCCTTACATTACTGCTGTTAGAATGGAGACACGAGTTATGGATGATGGTTCAGCCTATGCTAGGATACGTAGTAGAGACGACAAAAGAGCTGTTCAGTTTTTGACCGTTGCTGCAGAACATGAGAGGAATCGTGATAGCTTGAGAGACCATCCACTACCTAAGATTACTCAGGAGTTTAGAGAGTCTAAGGGTTTTGGCAGAGTACCATTGAAGAGCGAGACTTCAACGGTACAGTAGAGCTAGGATTCTCGCCTGATCCAGTAGAGCAGGAAGCTTTATCCACTAGCTTCTTAGGATTGACGTCATGTGGATCAGTGTGTTATAGGAAGGTTGAGAATCTGAAGAGGTTTGAGAGGCAACATGTGAAGTATGTACAGCAGTCTTTGTGGGATAGTGGAGAGTTAGGAGGAGATGAATACATATCTGGAGTGTTTGAAGAGCAGTATTTGGTAGATACTATAGGAGAGTTGAAATCTATATTAGAAAGCTCTACAGATGATGTAGATAGAATGGTGAGAGTGAGCTCCAAGGAGCTTTATGATGTAATTGATAAGTTTATAGATCGACAAGAAGTGTATGTGGAGACCAAGTACAAGTCAGTGGCAAAGAAAGTCAAACCAGTGGCTTTGCCTTTGCCACTCGATTACAATCAGAAGATGGAGCAAGCTGCACGAGAACCGACGCTTAGAGGACCGAGAAGAATTGGGCACCAGTTCACAGAAACAACACTGAAGGAGCTGAAGATTGGAGGTGATGGATTTCTTACCGAGCAAGAGAAGAAGAGCTTCAGGGAGATGCTATCTAGGCATGGTAAGGCGTTTGCATTTGAGTCACATGAAGTAGGATGTGTAGATCCAAGTGTAGTTGCACCTATGGTAATCTTTACTATACCGCATGTACCTTGGAATCTATGTCCTATCCTTGTGCCTAGAGCTCATCTGCCAAAGCTGATAGACTTGCTTAATGAGAGGATTAGGATGGGTATCTTGGAACCATCTATAGCTCCCTACTCTAGCAGATGGTTTACTGTTCCGAAGAAGAGTGGAGCTTTGAGATTCATTCAAGATATGCAACCAGTTAACAAGGTGACTATCAGGAATATGGGTATAGGACCTATTGTAGACGAGTTTGCAGAGGCTTTTGCTGGTCGTGCTATCTATTCAATGGGAGACTTATATTCAGGTTACGATCAGTCTCAGTTATCCTCTGAGAGTAGAGACTTGACTACAATGAGGACACCTTTGGGGTTACTAAGGATGTGCACCTTGCCACAAGGTGCTACCAATTCTGTAGCACATATGATGAATGGCATGAATAAAGTTTTGAGGGATTTCATTCCTAAAAAAAATATGCCATTCCTTGATGATGTGCCGATCAAAGGGTGTGCTGAGGAGGAGAAGAATGAGGTAATGGATCAGAGGGGGTGCCGTAAGTTTGTTGCAGATCACATAGCCGACTATGATAAGATATTGAGTCGACTGGAGGAGGTTCATTTGACTTTATCAGGAACAAAGTCTGTATTTGGAGAACAGGAGGTGTTAATAGTGAGACATCTGTGTGGATCTTATGGTCGGAAACCTTGTCCAAACAAGGTTGATGCCATCCGAAGGATGAAGGAGACATGTGGATCAGTTACTGAGGTGAGAAGGTTTCTAGGTGCATGTGTGTTTTATCATATATGGATTCCACACTTTGCACATGTAGCAGATCCGTTGTACAAGTTGCTGAGGAAGGGGCAGAGATTTCAGTGACAAGAGGAGCAAAGCGAGTCTATGAAGAAGTTGAAGGATCTGTTGTCTTCACCACCAACTCTACGGAAGGTAACATATGAGTTGGGCAGATCTGTTATCCTTACTGTTGATACTAGTCCTATTGGCCTTGGGTGGGCTATAGGACAAGATGATAAGGATGGAAATAGATATGTGGTGTGTTTTGGTGCTAAGGTCTTAAGTTCACGGCAGAGAGACTACCCTCAGATCAAGAGAGAGCTATGGGGAGTAGTTACTGCGATGAAGAGTGATAAGGAATACTTGATAGGAGCACCTGTGGTTGTGGAGACAGATTGCTTACCTCTCTTGGGAATGATCACTAGCTGTACAACTCCAGATATTGCTATGTTGAGGTGGATAGCATATATCAAGTCCTTGAACCCAGAGTTTAGACATATCGTAGGAAAGGACAATCCTGTGACAGATATGTTATCAAGGGCTAGGTATTACGATGAGAAAGAAATGATAGATGATCAGGAGGATGTGAGAACAGAGTTCTATTCTAGTGCTCTTGCTAGAAGGGATAGAAGCTGTTTTGCAGCTCCATTGGAGTTATTTGAGGAAACTATGTACGATGGCGAGTGGTTGGATCTTGGGCGCTATTTGAGTTCATTGGAAAGGCAAGAAGGCTGGTCTGATGCAGATTTTAAGAGGATCCGTAGAACAGCTTATGGGTACCTTTTATATGGAGGACATCTATGGAAGCGCCCTAAGCTACAAGGAGGTGTACCACAGCGGGTGGTATGTGACCTAGAATTGCAGCAGAAGCTGATCAAGGAGTTCCATGAGAGTCTATGGGCCGGTCATAGAGGAGTTTGGGCTACATTTGCCAAGATAAAGGAGAAGTATTGGTGGAAGGGTATGTATAAGGATGTAGTACAGTTTGTTTCATCCTGTATATCTTGTCAGATGTATTCCAACATACGTCATCGTGATGGATTGCATCCTACTTATCCTTTAGCCATTCATTACAAATGGGTAGTGGATCTGGTAACTATGCCATTTGGGCTTGGACAAATGAGGTATCTAGTCTTGGCTAGAGAAGATCTATCTAACCAAGTTGAAGGCCGTGCCTTGAGGACGAAGACCACTGCTAGTGTCTGCCGCTTTCTACTTGAAGATGTTATTTGTAGGTATGGGTGTGTGGGAAAGATCATTGCAGATAGGGGTGAGCTGGATTCACAAGAAGCAGTTGAGTTCTTCAAGCGATTGGGAATCAAGTTGGCGTTAACCACTGCTTACAATCCTGAAGGGAATGGCAAGAGCGAACGAGGTCATCCGCCAATCATCAAAGCTTTGGTAAAAGCTTGCAAGGGTAAGATCCGTGAATGACCTAGACTGCTACCATTTGCTTTATGGGCAGATCGTACAACTCATAGTACCGTTACAGGTTACATGCCAGCAGAGTTGATACTAGGACAGAAACCTATGATGCCAATTGAGGAGGTTGTGCCTACTTGGAATGTTTTGCCATGGGAAGATGGTAGAAGTACGGAGGATCTTCTTGCATTAAGGATACAGCAGTTAGAACGAAGACCTGAGGATGTTGCCAAAGCTGTCGAAAGGTTGAAGACTGCTAGAGAGAGAAACAAAGGCAGATTTGATAGAACGCATAGATTACGACCCAAACCAGTTAAAGAAGGTGATTGGGTGTTAGTTATGATAATAGTCTTGATAATCAGCATAGCACTATCAGGAAGTTCTCCAAGAGATGGTTTGGACCTTATGTGGTGTTAGAAGTTTATGATAATGCCACATACTCCTTGAGAGAGTTAGATGGTGCAGTGCTCAAGATACCAGTCGCAGGAAAGAGAATCAAGCTCTTTAGGAGGAGAGAGGAGGACCAGAACGTTGCACAGTTTACGGAGGATGAAGCTGAAGACCCAATGCAGGTTGAAGATGAGTTTGAAGCCTAAGCTGAAGAGTCTTGATTTGGATGGCACATACCGGAGGATGTGCAGGTTCAGAGGGGGTGGATGTCGCGCTGCTTGGCGGCTACATGTTATATTTCTACTCCGACGCTTGAGTTTAGTAGTTCTAGAAGTTAGCTTATATTACTTCTAGTCGTTTATGTATATGTTTGACACCTTTGCATACGGTGTTAACACTATTTTGAGTCTTAGTAGGTTGATTACCATGTTGATAGGGCTTAAGCTCATGGGTTGTATTTGCGTGTCGTCCATGCACGCTTTCTAGCTGATTTAAGTTATTTTTCGGGGCTGCGTGTCGTTTTAAGTAATTTAAGTTTTACGCTGGCACTCTAGGAGGCTTGACGTGGTAGCCTATGAGTAAAACTAAGTTGCCACGTGGTTTAGGATACTAAAGGACAACCAAGTGGAGCTATGAATTCCCATTGGTCCATTTTTGTCTTTTGTTAAACTCTAAATTTAGAAACAGAGCTCTAGAGTGGAGTTCGAGCATTTGGTGAGGGATCTTCGAAATCTGAGAGCACAGGGAGAGAGGTCTCGTCATGCCAAGCACTTCCAGTGAAATTTTTGATCGATTTGATGCAATAAAGACGAAGTTATGACCAATTGAAGTTCGAATTGTGCTAGAATTGAATCACTTTTGTTGGATTTAGGGTTTTCAGTGTCACTCGCAGCAGATTTGAGGAAATTGCTTCAAAACTTCGAGGTTGTGTTCTCTGCCAGCAGGGCTACGATTTCCCAAAAAGTTTCGCATCGATTGAGTGACTGAGTAATTCAGGGCGGCCGCTGAAGCAGAGGGGGTCTGAAAAGCTCTTAATCTAGAGCAGCGACTTCAGAGGAGGAGATCTGGAGTTCTGTGTACAGTCAGGATTCCTAACTTCAGAGGGGTGTTCAGCATCCTGTAGACTCCAAATCCTGTAAGAACATTTGAAATTGATCAAGCCAATCTTCTGTTATAGGTCGGAATAGCCATCTAGGTACCAGAAATTGCCGTAGTTTTCTTGCTCAGAACTTTTCTGTCCATATCTCCGTGTCAGAATTTGATCTCAGGCTGAAACTTCGTGTGTGAGTTCAGTAGTACCTCATTTGCATGTAGGGGAAGTTTAGAAGTCTAAATCTTCATAGTTTTCTTCTCCGTGAGTGTCAAAGTTCACCGCCGGATCCTATTACTGCCAGCTAGACCTGAATTTCGCTTTCTGAGCATATTACTAGATCTTACACATCTGTGTGAGTGTTTATAGCCCTATTGTGACCTGAAAGCCAACCTCTTGAGTAAACAACCACAGCCAGAAGCCCGTCGCTTTCCTAGGTAGACGAATCACACTCCGACAGCGTCTTGATGTTCTCTCCTTCTGACTTTTTCCTCTGTCTCTTGTAGTTTTCTCTTTGTTTCATCAGAGTCGTCCCCCCGATCAAGCACCCAGAGTCTCTGTAGTTCCCCTTCTAGATCCGCATTGAAGGCGGTTCGTCGACCCACTGCCCTTTTTTCTTCCATCAATACTCTTCTTATCTTGACCCAGCCAACCACCCACTTAGTCCTTGGGTCACCGTTCCTTCTTTGCTGCTCCCTCCACACGGATTCAATCTTGTCTCTGATTCTCGCATCCTTTACCATCTCTGCCTCCATTTTGAAATAAGAAGATCTTTTGATTTTCACTCTCACTTCTTCTTCCTTAAGTTGGATTTCCACCGTCACCGGTATGTGATCAGAGAGCGTTTGTCTTCCATCGTGGACTATACGTGTAATCCCCGAGCACCAATCAGCGCTGTTGTTAAGATAGCACCTGTCAAGCCTGGCCTGGTCCCGTCTGCCTCCAGCTTGGACCTGTCTGGTGAAAACAGGTCGTTCCCTCCTTGTAGCACAGAACAAGGCGTCAACTAGGTCGGCCTGTAGGAGGGTGCTCCTCCAGAGTCGAAGCTCACTGCCGTGCAGAAGCGGCGAGGGCCCCACGCTATCGTCTGGGAGCTCAACCATGTTCCAGTCCCCCGTCAGGATCCACATCCCTTCCTTCGTTCTATTTGCAATCCATTCCCATAGCTGTCTTCTGCCATCTCTTTTGTTCGGAGCATAAATCGAGGCTACTCCGATGTATCCTATGGCCGAGTCGATAATACCCCACGCTACGGAGCCATCTCCCTTAACTCCTTGCTGTACAACTTTCAAGTGGTCTTTTATCAAAAGAGCAGCACCTCCTCTGCCCCCCTCCGCGTAGTCCACTATCCTTGTTCCTTCTCCCATAATCTGTTTTAGATTGAATTCAAGACGCTGTTCTTCTGTCTTCATCTCCTGCAGGGCTATGATGTCAGCCTTGACTCTTTCTCTTCCCGGCCAACGGCGAAGAATAGTCACACGATGCGGGTCGCTCAGTCCTCTTACATTCCACGAAGAAATTTTTAGTTTTGTCTGCATTTGATAACTGTTGATTGGTGGTATCTATTCCTCCGGTAAGCCTTTTGTTCTTCCTTGCGGCTAGATAGGAGTCAACGCAGTCAACAGGTTCCTGGCTCTCGCCAAGTTACCTTTCTTCTTCGGTTTCTCTTTGTTCATGGAGATCTTCCCAATTCTCCTCCCTATGGGTTTGGACAAGTTTCCACCGTCTTCGGAGTGCTTTCTCTCCTCGTTCCTCTTCTGCTGGATAACAGGTTAGGTACCAGCTCACTTAGTACCTCTCGCTCAATTGGCTGAAGAGGCGAGGATGGGATGAGTCCAGGAAGGATCAGAACATCCCATGGTCCCGCCGAGGCCGGTCCTCGCTGACTCCCAGAGTCGTTCTCGTCAAAGCCCGTTCCTGTTCCGCTAGCGTTCTTCTCACTTGTTGATTCTGGAATCTTCGGTCCTCTTCCTTTTCTGCCGTCGCCAGTTGAAGCTTCCCAAATTTCAAGTAAGGATATCTCTCTCTCTGGGCAGAGGGCTCTTCAGGCACGTTGTCGAGTTGAGAGTCTTTTTTGGAGAGGACGGACCTCCTGACTGTGTCCGATCAGAGAAAAACGACCAGAAAGGAAAATAGGTTGCTGCCAACGATGAAATCTCAAACCACAGCCTCTTGTGCCCATTGTTTTACAAAAACAAGCACTCCAGCACACCTTAGGTACACAGATAGGTCTCTCAAGATCCAAATAACTTTATTTCAGTGTAGCTGCATCATCAATTTCTTCAACTGTAAATAAAATCTCTCTCTCTTCCTCTCCTGCGTGCCTTTTTTTCCCGTCAATCAGTTTTCAACCAAAAGTCTACCAAGTACGTCTCAATCCGAACCTAATAGTGAAATTCGGACCCCTGAATCTTATTCCTCTCTTTCCCCAACTGAAACTCTCAGAAATTTGATCATGCGTCGATCAAAAGTCCTCCGTAGATTTTCAAACGATCTCTCTCAATAAAACTGCCTCCTGAGAGTAATTTCTCATCCGTATAGTTTATTGGACAACGTCCAAGCTTAAAACTCCTGCCCCTCTAGAGCCCTACGATGATCTCCCAATTCAATATGTCAGCAATTTGATCTTTTTCCAGCCTCCTAGCTTCTCATGCGTGTAATCCTCCTCCTTCCGCTTCACCTCTCTCCGAAAAATCCTTTGCAAACTGTCCCCGATCCCAAGTCGCCGCAGGTATTTTACCTAAAAGTTAAGGCCCCAGCTTAAGCTGCCCCCCTGCTGTCCTTATAAGCGCAGTCACTTATCAGAAGCAGGGCCCTAGCTAAGCTGCCCCCCTGCTGTCCTTTACGATGACCCCCTCTTAAACTCTAATTCTCCTCCTTCCGCCTTCCGCTGTAATCTTCCGCTTCAGTTTTCCGTTGTAATCTTCCGCTTCCGCTGTAATCTTCCGCTTCAAGCTTCCGTTGTAATCCTCCGCTTCCGCTGTAATCTTCCGCTTCAGTTTTCCGTTGTAATCTTCCGCTTCCGCTGTAATATTCTGCTTCCGCTGTAATCTTCCGCTTCAATTTTCCGTTGTAATCTTCCGCTTCAGCTGTAATCTTTCGCTTTAATTTTAAGTCCCCATCTTAAGCTGTTCCCCTGCTGTCCTTATGCGTACATTATAATCAGCAAAAGTTTCCCGTGCCCTCGATGCCATCTTGATGCCACCCTGAATATACTACAAGCCATCCAATGTAGGCCGAAGCCCCAACACTTATGAGGCTGCCCCACAGGGCTTACAGCTCCCCCATATGTGCACCAGGTATCTCCCATAGTATATTCAGGATGGCATGCGGAGGCTTAGGCCAAGAAGCCCACGATTAAGAGAGATACTGGTCTCCCGCCCCTAGATATCCAAGACGTGGCTGCATATCCAACATAGACTCCCTTCCAGGAGGCCAACATGTCGAAATAGGAACCAGAGGCCAGGGGGGAGTGATCCTGAGACCACTTCCCTCCTAGGCAGGCGCCCTATCACTGGGATGGCCTTTGGTTCGGTTCAAGAAGGTAAAAACTTTTGTACATATGTTTACCTGAAGAAATTTTCTGTAAAATCTTTACTAGCCTTTCCTACACTAACACTCTATACAACTTTGTTTTTAATGAACAAGGAGTCAAAACTATAGTATTTGTGAACACTTACACGCTCACGCTATCCGATTCTGAGTTCGAGTCACGAACCAGAATCGACGGATTTCCCTCTTTCACATATTTCACAGCTTAAAACTCATACTAACTATTGCTTAAAACACTTTCTGTCAAAACTAGAAGCACAAGGTCGCTCTCCTCGTCGAGCTTTGCATTCTGGTGTCTTTCGACTCCTTTAGGGCTGATATTCCAACCCAAGCTAGGGGGCAGCTTGTCAAGCATAGCCCCAGCTTAGCTCCTGCCTAGCTTGTTAAGCTGCAGGGCAGCTTCCTTTACACAATATAGAAAAACATTCTCTGCAATACTTTTCACTGTACAAACCTATGTACAATATGACATTCACCCCCTCCAAACCTGCACATCCTCTGGTATGTGTCAATCCGTCACCGATCCTCGTGGTCCTCCAAATCGTCTTCGCTCTCTTCGACCGTCTCAGAAAGGTCTTCATTTGCTCCTGTCTGCTCTGAACCTAAGAACTCAGCCAGCTCCACAGTCTCCCCTCTCTTCTTGAATAACTTCACTCGTTTCCCAGCAACTGGAAGCCTTAAAGGCGTGCCATCTAGCTCTTGCAGGGAATAAGTAGCATTCTGATGTACATCAGAGACAAGGTACGGGCCAAACCACCTTCTCGAAAACTTTTGAATTGTAGAGTGTTGGTTCTCCAATGTACTGTCGTATACCAACACCCAGTCTCCAACTTGTATCGGTTTTGGTCGAAGTCTATGAGTCTTATCAAACCTTTCCTTGTTTCCAAGTCGAGCCGCCTTCAGCCGTCGCTGCGCTTCAGCGAGATCCTCCTCTCTACATTCTAGCTGTCTGATTCATAGTGAGAGAAGCTGCACATAGTCCACATTGTCCTCTCATGGCAAGATAGCCCAGGTAGGAAAGTCTTCTTCTGCTGGCATCATCGGTTTCTGTCCTAGCATTAACTCAACAGACATGTACCCTGTAGTAGAACAATGAGTTGTTCTATCCGCCCATAAAGCAAAAGGGAGTAACCTAGACCACTCTCTATGCTTACCATCACACGCCTTCACCAAAGCCTCAACTATTGATGGATGTCCTCGCTCGCTCTTGCCAATCCCCTCTGGATTCATCGCAGTAGTAAGCTTGAGCTTCACACCATATCGAGCAAAAAACTCTCTCGCTTCCGTCCCTCGTAGTTCTCCCCTATCTGTCCGTAGTCTTCCTACAGACCCATACCTACAGATAATATGTTCAAGAACAAACTTACATATTCCCTCTGTGGTCTTCGTTCTCAAAGCTCGTCCTTCTACAAAGTTGGAGAGATCCTCACGAGCCAAAACCAAATATCGCATGCCCCATAACCCCAGAGGCATCACCACCAAGTCGAGAACCCACTGAAAGTGAATGCAAGGCGGATAAGTTGGCACGAGACCGTCCCTATACCGCATCTTTGAGTAGAACTGGCAATGCAAGCAGGAACTGACGTAGTTCATCACATCCAGGTACAGACCTTTCCACCAATACCTTTCCTTCAACTTGACATAGGTAGCCCAAATCCCTCGATGTCTGACCCATAAGGTATCATGGAACTCCTTCATTAGTTGCTGCTTAGTCTGCAGATAGTCAACTATTCGTATGAACATCCCATCTCTTCTCTGTGGTCGTCTCCAAAGATACCCATCATGCAGAAGATAGTTGTAAGCTTGTTTCCTTATCTCTCTGAACTCTACTTTGCTCCACCTCTCTTGCCTCTCCAACAAGCTCAGATAATACCCTATGTCACGAAGTCTACTTGTGTAAAGCTCTTCTCTAAACATCAACGGCTCCAAGTTCATAGTCCGTCGATTAACCTGACACTGAGCATCCTTTCTCTCCTCTTCCTCAGCTTCTGAAATCATGACATCCTCGTCTACAAATTGAGGTCTTGACAACATATCTGCGATCATATTCTCCTTTCCTTTTATATGCTTCAGCTCTGGGTTCAAGCTTCTAATATAGGCAATCCAACGTAACATTGCTATGTCTGGCGTGGTACAGTTGGATATCATGCCTAATAGAGATAGACAATCCGTTTCTAGGACTACATGAGCACCAATCAGAAACTCACGGTTCTGTCTTCATCGCTGTCACCGCCCCCAATAACTCACGCTTCACCTGAGGATAATCTCGTTGCCTGTCTGTCAAGATCCTAGCTCCAAACCTAGAGGTAAGTCGCATACCATCCGCATCATCTTGACCTATTGCCCAGCCAATCGCCTTTGGACTAGTATCTACTGTGACAATGACAGGTCTTCCACATCCGTAGTCTACTCTTCTTAGAACAGGTGGAGATTGTAGAGCCTCCTTCAGCCTATTCATAGCTTCTCGATGGACTGAGGTCCATGCAAACCTCTTACCCTTCCTCAATAATGCATACAAAGGCTCAGCAACATGGGCATAATGAGGAATGGATAAACGATAAAATACACAAGCACCTAGAAAGCGTCGAACCTCCGTGATATTTTTACAGTCTGTCATCCTAGCTATAGCTTCAACCTTCTCGGGGTTTGGTCGTCTTCCAAAAGCACCACACAGATGTCCAACCACTAAAATCTCAGACACACCAAACTTGTACTTAGCTCCTGACAGGGTGAGATGCACCTCCTCCAGTCGAGTCAAGATACGTTCTACATACCTGATATGATCTGCAACAAACCTCCTACATCCATTCGAAAGTACTGCTCCATCCTTATCTTCAACCGCGCAACCCTTTATAGGAATATCATCTAGAAATGGAATAATAATATCAGGCACAAACTCCCTTAGTACCTTATGCATTGCATTCTGCATATGAGCCACCGAGTTCGTCGCTCCTTGTGAAAGAGTACACATCCGCATCAACCCCAGGGGCGTACGCATAGTAGTTAAATCTCTACTCTCCACAGCCAGCTGGAACTGATCATACCAGAATATAGATCTCCTATCGAATAAATAGCTCTCCCTGCAAATGCCTTTGCTACCTCTTCAATCACAGGACCCGTCCCAACGTTACGTATGGTTACGTTATTCGCAGGCTGTAAGTCTTGAATAAAATGCAAAGCTCCTGACTTCTTGGGTACAGTGAACCACCTGCTAGAATATGGTCCCATAGACGGCTCAAGTATCCCCATCTGTACCTTCTCCTTCAACAACTCGATGAGTTTAGGCAACAAAGCACGAGGGACTGGGATCGGTTTCAGGTCCCAAGGCACATGAGGGATTGTGAATATAACCATAGGCGCTATAACCTTTGGGTCCACACAACCTATCTCCTCCGCTGAAAAGAGAATGCTTTACCATGCTTCACTATCATCTGTTCAAACACTGCCTTCTCGACCTCAGTCAAGAAATCACCCCCTCCTATCTGGAGCTCCTTCAATGTCTCCTCAGTAAACTGGTGCCCTACTCGTCTATGATCACGCAATATAGGCTCAGTCTCCACTAACTCTACTTGCTGCTAGGAGTTAGCAGGTAGTTGAGCTGCTACCGGTCTTACCTTTCTCAGTACAGATTTGTACTTCGCATGGACGTCTGCTTCCTGAGGGAATGCACACCAACAACTTACTTATCTCCCCTCATTATTCTGCATCGGATGAGGAAAGAACTGCACGTATGTAGCAATCTCCTCATATATGCGTCGAGAGTGGATAGGGATCACCGCCACACTATTTTTCCCTTCCACCAATCCACTCACATTATCTAACCAACCGACAACTGACTGTACAGACATAAACTCTTCAAACAACCCAGAAACCACTTCGTCTTCAGGTAGAACTCCTACACGCCACAACTCTGATACCTGTTTCACCACCCATCTTTTTGTATTTTTCCTCATATCTTCAACTCTTGTAAATCGACTCCACCCATCTGCCTCAAACATCAGCAATCCAGACTGCCAACTCTGTACACCACACTTCTCTCCAGACCTCTGTACATGTCTCGCTTCCAACTCTGACGGGACCTCAACAGTAGGTTCTACACCCCTGTCTTCCCGCTCTACAGGAGTGGACTGCGAAAACCCTTACATCTCTTCGTCTGAGAATCTCTAAGGGTTTGTCGGTTCCGTTCATGTCTTGAACAAACCGTCAAAAACTGTACGGAGTACTTGTCATCAGGACTCCGAACTCTGGCATAATGAGACCCATCGTTCATCACCTTTGTCTCCATTCGAACAGCGGTGATGTATGGTTGGCCCAGTATGACAGGATAGGAGGCCGACGACTGTACAAAGAAATACTGATCAACCTCTACATCTCCAATCTTCACACGCATATTAGGACAAGCTCCGTATAACTCACCCTTCTGATTATTTGCTGCACGAAGTACCCAACCATGATTCCTTTCGATTGACCACTGTCCCTTCTCATACACCTCTTTGGAAATGATGTTGATCTCCGATCCGTGATCCACAAGTGCAGGTACTGGTTCAGAAAGTCCTCCAAGCCGAACCTGCGTCTCTGTTGTCGCTCTTGCCCAGTGCTTCTCGTTGAAATCGCCGTCTGCGCTTGACCTATCCTCTTCAAACTCTTCGTCTTCATTCTCAATAACAGCTAGACCAGCAACCCATGCCTCATACTTATCGTCTCTGAACCGATCAACACCAATAGCATCTACTGCTCCAACCATCTGACTACTTACTTGTTCAATCAATACCTGTCTCTTTCTCTTCATGATGTCTATTATCAACTCATGAAACTCTCTCTTTGCGATACCAAACACTTCACGAAGAGTAAACTCAACTCTAGCATCCAAAATGCGTTGCTCCAGAACAGCACGCAAGTCTGTTGTTGTTTCGATGTCTGCCGCTAACTTGTAAGCTGGAGCTTTCCTCTTTTCTTGTGCTGTAAATCTCTTTCCCCGTACTCTATCTGGAGTAGTAGTCTCTTGTGGCAAATCCTGTACACCTTCCATAGGATCTACTGCAGGTGGTGGAGCTGTAGAGGTAGAAGGTATATCCTCTGCAGCAGGAAATCTACCAGTTGGTACAGATGGTGATGGTTCCGCTGCTCTCTTCCTCGTAACCCTCCGACGGTCACTATCCCCTGGTACCCATGCATCTAAATCAGAAGCATCTCGTCTTCTTTTGTCTTCCACCATGGCATCCTGCTCACTGCTCGCTTCTAAAAATGCTCGAATAGAAGTTGCATCCACTGGGTCCCTCCACCCAGTAGCTCTCCTAATGCTTTCAGCACCTCTCTTCATCATTTCAACTGAGACCTCATTAGCCTGCTCAACCATAGTTGGATTAGCGCGCACCTCAATCTTCCCAGTATACACATCAGCCTCTGCATAACCCGCAGTCATCACTGTAGTATTCGCGCCAGTAAGTGCTGGAAGAGAACTCCTCATTCCTCCTCTCCCAAAATATGTGTTCAGAGGCTGCCCCGTTGTCAGAGTGTAATCCGTCTACCTAGGAAAGCGCCGGGCTTCTGGCTGTGGTTGTTCACTCAAGAGGTTGGCTTTCAGGTCACAATAGGGCTATAAACACTCACACAGATGTGTAAGATCTAGTAATATACCCAGAAGGCGAAATTCAGGTCTAGCTGGCAGTAATAAGATTCGGCGGTGAACTTTGACACTCACGGAGAGGAAAACTATGAAGGTTTAGACCTCTAAACTTCCCCTACATGCAAATGAGGTACTACTGAACGCACAGACGAAATTTCAGCCTGAGATCAAATTCTGACACGGAGATATGAACAGAAAAGTTTTGAGCAAGAAAACTACGGCAATTTCTGGTACCTAGCTGGCTATTTCAACCTATAACAAGAGTTTGGCTCGATCAATTTCAAAGTTTCTTACAGGATTTGCAGTCTATAAGGTGCTGAACATCCCTGTGAAGTTGGGACTCCTGAATGTACACAGAACTGTAGATCTCCTCCTCTGAAGTCGCTGCTCTAGATTAAGAGCTTTTCAGACCCCCTCAGCTTCAGCGGCCGCCCTGAATTACTCAGTTGCTCAATCGATTTGAAACTTTTTGTGAAATCGTAGCCCTGCTGGCGGAGAACACAACCTCGAAGTTTTGAAGCAATTTCCTCAAATCTGCTGCGAGTGACACTGAAAACCCTAAATCCAACCAAAATGATTCAATTCTAGCACAATCCGAACTTCAATTGCTCATAACTCTGTCTTTATTGACTCAAATCGATCGAAATTTTCACTGGAAGTGCTTGGCATGACGAGACCTCTCTCCCTGTGCTCTCAGATTTCGAAGATCCCTCACCAAATGCTCGAACTCCACTCTAGAGCTCTGTTTCTAAATTTAGAGTTTAACAAAAGACAAAAACGGACCAATGGGAGTTCATAGCTCCACTTGGTTGTCCTTTAGTACCCTAAACCACGTGGCAACTTAGTTTTACTCATAGGCTACCACGTCAAGCCCTCTAGAGTGCCAGCGTAAAACTTAAATTACTTAAAACGACACGCAGTCCCGAAAAATAACTTAAATCAGCTAGAAAGCGTGCATGGACGACACGCAAATACAACCCATGAGCTTAAGCCCTATCAACATGGTAATCAACCTACTAAGACTCAAAATAGTGTTAACACCGTATGCAAAGGTGTCAAACATATACATAAACGACTAGAAGTAATACAAGCTAACTTCTAGAACTACTAAACTCAAGCGTCGGAGTAGAAATATAACATGTAGCCGCCAAGTAGCGCGACATCCACCCCCTCTGAACCTGCACATCCTCCGGTATGTGCCATCCAGATCAAGACTCTTCAACTTCGGCTTCAAACTCATCTTCAACATGCATTGAGTCTTCAGCTTCGTCCTCTGTAAACTCTGCAACGTTCTGGTCCTCCCCTCTCCTCCTAAAGAGCTTGATTCTCTTTCCTGCGACTGGTATCTTGAGCACTGCACCATCTAACTCTCTCAAGGAGTATGTGGCATTGTCATGAACTTCTAACACCACATAAGGTCCGAACCATCTCTTGGAAAACTTTCTGATGGTGCTATGCTGATTATCAAGACTACTATCATAGACTAAACACCCAATCACCTTCTTTAACTGGTTTGGGTCGTAATCTATGCGTTCTATCAAATCTGCCTTTGTTTCTCTCTCTAGCAGTCTTCAACCTTTTCACAACTTTGGCAACATCCTCAGGTCTCCGTTCTAACTGTTGGATCCTTAATGCAAGAAGATCCTCCGTACTTCTACCATCTTCCCATGGCAAAACATTCCAAGTAGGCACAACCTCCTCAATCGGCATCACAGGTTTTTGCCCTAGTATCAACTCTGCTGGCATGTAGCCTGTAACGGTACTATGAGTTGTACGATCTGCCCACAAAGCAAATGGTAGCAGTCTAGGCCATTCACGGATCTTACCCTTGCAAGCTTTTACCAAAGCTTTGATGATTGGCGGATGACCTCTTTCGCTCTTGCCATTCCCTTCAGGATTGTAAGCAGTGGTTAACGCCAACTTGATTCCCAATCGCTTGAAGAACTCAACTGCTTCTTGTGAATCCAGCTCACCCCTATCTGCAGTGATCTTTCCCACACACCCATACCTACAAATAACATCTTCAAGTAGAAAGCGGCAGACACTAGCAGTGGTCTTCGTCCTCAGGGCACGACCTTCGACTTGGTTAGATAGATCTTCTCTAGCCAAGACTAGATACCTCATTTGTCCAAGTCCAAATGGCATAGTTACCAGATCAACTACCCATTTGTAATGAATGGCTAAAGGATAAGTAGGATGCAATCCATCACGATGACGTACGTTGGAATACATCTGGCAGGGTATACAGGATGAAACAAACTGTACTACATCCTTATACATACCCTTCCACCAATACTTCTCTTTCATCTTGGCAAATGTAGCCCAAACTCCTCTATGACCGGCCCATAGACTCTCATGGAACTCCTTGATCAGCTTCTGCTGCAATTCTAAGTCACATACCACCCGCTGTGGTATACCTCCTTGTAGCTTAGGGCGCTTCCATAGATGTCCTCCATATAAAAAGTACCCATAAGCTGTTCTACGGATCCTCTTGAAATCCGCATCAGATCAGCCTTCTTGCCTTTCCAATGAATTCAAATAGCGCCCAAGATCCAACCACTCGCCATCGTACATAGTTTCCTCAAATAACTCCAATGGAGCTGCAAAACAGCTTCTATCCCTTCTAGCAAGAGCACTAGAATAGAACTCTGTTCCCACATCCTCCTGATCATCTATCATTTCTTTCTCATCGTAATACCTAGCCCTTGATAACATATCTGTCACAGGATTGTCCTTTCCTGCGATATGTCTAAACTCTGGGTTCAAGGACTTGATATATGCTATCCACCTCAACATAGCAATATCTGGAGTTGTACAGCTAGTGATCATTCCCAAGAGAGGTAAGCAATCTGTCTCCACAACCACAGGTGCTCCTGTCAAGTATTCCTTATCACTCTTCATCGCAGTAACTACTCCCCATAGCTCTCTCTTGACCTGAGGGTAGTCTCTCTGCCGTGAACTTAAGACCTTAGCACCAAAACGCACCACATATCTATTTCCATCCTTATCATCTTGTCCTATAGCCCACCCAATGCCAATAGGACTAGTATCAACAGTAAGGATAATAGATCTGCCCAACTCATATGTTACCTTCCGTAGAGTTGGTGGTGAAGACAACAGATCCTTCAACTTCTTCATAGACTCGCTTTGCTCCTCTTGCCACTGAAATCTCTGCCCCTTCCTCAGCAACTTGTACAACGGATCTGCTACATGTGCAAAGTGTGAAATCCATATATGATAAAACACACATGCACCTAGAAACCTTCTCACCTTAGTAACTGATCCACATGTCTCCTTCATCCTTCGGATGGCATCAACCTTGTTTGGACAAGGTTTCCGACCATAAGATCCACACAGATGTCTCATTATTAACACCTCCTGTTCTCCAAATACAGACTTTGCTCCTGACAAAGTCAAATGAACCTCCTCCAGTCGACTTAATATCTTATCACAGTCGGCTATGTGATCTACAACAAACTTACGGCACCCCCTCTGATCCATTACCTCATTCTTCTCCTCCTCAGCACACCCTTTGATCGGCACATCATCAAGGAATGGCATAGTTTTTTCAGGAATGAAATCCCTCAAAACTTTATTCATGCCATTCATCATATGTGCTACAGAATTGGTAGCACCTTGTGGCAAGGTGCACATCCTTAGTAACCCCAAAGGTGTCCTCATTGTAGTCAAGTCTCTACTCTCAGAGGATAACTGAAACTGATCGTAACCTGAATATAAGTCTCTCATTGAATAGATAGCACGACCAGCAAAAGCCTCTGCAAACTCGTCTACAATAGGTCCTATACCCATATTCTTGATAGTCACCTTGTTAACTGGCTGCATATCTTGAATGAATCTCAAAGCTCCACTCTTCTTCGGAACAGTAAACCATCTGCTAGAGTAGGGAGCTATAGATGGTTCCAAGATACCCATCCTAATCCTCTCATTGAGCAAGTCTATCAACTTTGGTAGATGAGCTCTAGGTACAGGGATAGGACGTAGATTCCAAGGCACATGCGGTATAGTAAAGATTACCATAGGTGCAACTACACTTGGATCTACACATCCTACTTCATGTGACTCAAACGCAAACGCCTTACCATGCCTAGATAGCATCTCCCTGAAGCTCTTCTTCTCTTGCTCAGTAAGAAATCCATCACCTCCAATCCTCAAGTCCTTCAGTGTTGTTTCTGTAAACTGGTGCCCAATTCTTCTCGGTCCTCTAAGCGTCGGTTCTCGTGCAGCTTGCTCCATCTTCTGATTGTAATCGAGTGGTAAAGGCAAAGCCACTGGTTTGACTTTCTTTGCCACTGACTTGTACTTGGTCTCCACATACACCTCTTGTCGGTCTATAAACTTATCAATAATATCATAAAGCTCCTTGGAGCTCACTATCACCACTCTATCTACATCATCTGTAGAGCTTTCTAATATAGATTTCAACTCCCCTATAGTATCTCCCAAATACTGCTCTTCAAACACTCCAGATATGTATTCATCTCCTGCTAACTCTCCACTATCCCACAAAGACTGCTGTACATACTTCACATGTTGCCTCTCAAACCTCTTCAGATTCTCAACCTTCCTATAACATACTGATCCACATGACGTCAATCCCAAGAAGCTAGTGGATAAAGCTTCCTGCTTTACTGGATCAGGCGAGAATCCTATCTCTATTGTACCGTTGAAGTCTCGCTCTTCAATGGTACTCTGCCAAAACCCCTAGACTCTCTAAACTCCTGAGTAATCTTAGGTAGTGGACGGTCTCTCAAGCTATCACGATTCCTCTCATGTTCTACAGCAACGGTCAAAAACTGAACAGCTCTTTTGCCGTCTCTACTACGTATCCTAGCATAAGCTGACCCATCATCCATAACTCGTGTCTCCATTCTAACAGCAGTAATGTAAGGCTGCCCTAGAATGATAGGATAGGTTGACATGTCTTGCACAAAGAAATTCTGAACATCACTGATGTCACCCACAGTTACCTTGATGTTGGGACAAGCACCATAGAGTTCTCCCCTCTGGTTGTTGGCAGTGCGGATAAGCCATCCGTGGTCGGTGTCTATGGGCCATCTCCCACGCTTGTACAGCTCTTTAGACATCAGATTAATCTCTGAGCCATGATCAATCAATGCCACCACAGGTTCCTCTAGATCTCCCAGCTTCACTAAGGTCTCTGTGGTTGCTCTCGCCCAATGGTTGTGAGAATAATGGCTCTTCTGCGATGCTTCCACCTCATCTTCAAACCTCACGTGCTGATCTGATCTTCCCTCTGATACTTGAGAGCAATAACCAGCAATCTCATCTTCCTCATCTTCCGACAGTTTGGTCCCTAGAGCGTTAAGCGTAGCTGCTTCACCCAAAATCTGACGTTTCCTCTTGATGATATCTATAATAACCTCATGGAACTCACGCTTTGCAATCCCAAGAATCTCACCCAAAGTAAACTCAACTTTCCCATTCAAGATACGGTTCTCTAACACCTACTTCAAGTCTGTAGCAATCTCAATGTCAGACTGAAGTTTGTATACATGCATCTTACCCTTCTCCTTGCTTCTCTCCTTCTCCTTTGGTGTTGTAGATGGTAGATCCTCCATAGTCTTCTCTCGAGTAGGTGTTGTCTCCTGCCTTGCATCTGGTCTAGCCCTTTCACTCCTTGTAGTAGGTCGTTTGGCTGTAGAAGCCTCACCTGCATCCTCCCTCCTGCGTTTTTCTTCTAGTAGAGCTTCATGCTGACTTCTTGCAACATAAGCATGCACTGACATAGTATCCACAGGGTCATTCCATCCTGTAGTTTCTCTAATTGAGTTGCCAACCCTTCGTAGCACATCCTTGTCTAGCTCTGTTCTAGCTACGGACCGCACTACATCTGACCACAACCCAGTAGTCCATTTCTCTCTCTCCATTTCCACTTTCACTCCACACGTAGCAGCATTCACAAGAGAAACAGCATGTGATGCTGATATATCATTCACAAGTCTCTTCATACCACCCATGCCAAAGTTGGTTCCCAGCATCATCCCAGTCTCTCTCAAATGGATCTTACCATCTTTGAAGAAGATAAGATCCTTCCTCAATGCATCTGAAAACTCCCCACAATCTCTTCTTACATGGTCTAGGCTATCACACCATATACAACGATGAACAAAGCCTTCTCTCATCTGAGGTCTCTGCATAGCAGGCTGTACATTCTGCTCCTTCTCTTCTAACCTAGTGAGCTTAAGCTTAAGCTCCTTCATACCCTTAATCAACTCATCAAGCAGTGAGTCTTCCTCTCTAGCAATTACCAAAGCGGACTTAGCAGGCAACTGCTTGACAGGAATTATCAGAGGTGCTGCTTCACTTACCACCACCTTGTCCCTTCTTCTCTGTCTCTTGGTCAACAAAGAGACAGCCTCTTCAACCTCCTTCCAGTCAGTCTTCAATCCTCTCTCCTCACTCTTGTCTTCCAGCAACAGCTCAAGCTTCTCCTGAATAGTCACGTCCGCTGCTTGTAGGAAAAGCTCGGTCTTCTCCACCTCTAATGTAAGCTTTTCTGTCCTAGAAAGCTGAGCATACTGACGATCAAATTCCCTTAACAACTCATTTACAGACAAACCTTTGTTGGGCTTAACCACCCACTCCAAGAACGTTCTCTTGGTCACCCTCTCTGAATCTTCAGTGTAGTACTCCTCCTTCAAAGCTCGCATAAAGCTCTCCCAACTCTGTCCTTGCTGCTGCTTGAGCTCCTTCACACGCCCACGAATCTCAGGGACAACAGCAAGCTCAAAGTTCTCCACCATCTCCTTCTCAGGCACCTTGTTCACCTCCATCTCCCTAGCATAGTATCGCACATACTTGGAAATATCTGTACCCTTGAACTGGTCCATCTGGTGCACCACAGATTGCAACGCCTTGGTTGCTAACGCCTCCTTCCTCTCTGTGCTCTGCTGCTGCTGCATGAACATGGAAAAAGCCTGGAACATCTTCATCGTAGCAGCATCAAACTGAATAGGTTGCTGAGCAGCAGCAGCACCTCCACTTGATGATCCTTGGTTGGCCATGATATCTGATCCTGTAACACTCTTAAGAAAACTCCCACCCTAGGTGTTTCACGTCGAGTTCACCAAAAAGAGAGTATGTCGGAGTGTAATCCGTCTACCTAGGAAAGCGCCGGGCTTCTGGCTGTGGTTGTTCACTCAAGAGGTTGGCTTTCAGGTCACAATAGGGCTATAAACACTCACACAGATGTGTAAGATCTAGTAATATACCCAGAAGGCGAAATTCAGGTCTAGCTGGCAGTAATAAGATTCGGCGGTGAACTTTGACACTCACGGAGAGGAAAACTATGAAGGTTTAGACCTCTAAACTTCCCCTACATGCAAATGAGGTACTACTGAACGCACAGACGAAATTTCAGCCTGAGATCAAATTCTGACACGGAGATATGAACAGAAAAGTTTTGAGCAAGAAAACTACGGCAATTTCTGGTACCTAGCTGGCTATTTCAACCTATAACAAGAGTTTGGCTCGATCAATTTCAAAGTTTCTTACAGGATTTGCATTCTACAAGGTGCTGAACATCCCTGTGAAGTTGGGACTCCTGAATGTACACAGAACTGTAGATCTCCTCCTCTGAAGTCGCTGCTCTAGATTAAGAGCTTTTCAGACCCCCTCAGCTTCAGCGGCCGCCCTGAATTACTCAGTTGCTCAATCGATTTGAAACTTTTTGTGAAATCGTAGCCCTGCTGGCGGAGAACACAACCTCGAAGTTTTGAAGCAATTTCCTCAAATCTGCTGCGAGTGACACTGAAAACCCTAAATCCAACCAAAATGATTCAATTCTAGCACAATCCGAACTTCAATTGCTCATAACTCTGTCTTTATTGACTCAAATCGATCGAAATTTTCACTGGAAGTGCTTGGCATGACGAGACCTCTCTCCCTGTGCTCTCAGATTTCGAAGATCCCTCACCAAATGCTCGAACTCCACTCTAGAGCTCTGTTTCTAAATTTAGAGTTTAACAAAAGACAAAAACGGACCAATGGGAATTCATAGCTCCACTTGGTTGTCCTTTAGTACCCTAAACCACGTGGCAACTTAGTTTTACTCATAGGCTACCACGTCAAGCCCTCTAGAGTGCCAGCGTAAAACTTAAATTACTTAAAACGACACGCAGTCCCGAAAAATAACTTAAATCAGCTAGAAAGCGTGCATGGACGACACGCAAATACAACCCATGAGCTTAAGCCCTATCAACATGGTAATCAACCTACTAAGACTCAAAATAGTGTTAACACCGTATGCAAAGGTGTCAAACATATACATAAACGACTAGAAGTAATATAAGCTAACTTCTAGAACTACTAAACTCAAGCGTCGGAGTAGAAATATAACATGTAGCCGCCAAGTAGCGCGACACCGTGGCGGTTAAATACAACATGTTATTCTGATAGTTGACTACGCCCTCTCGCAAGACAACCGCCAAGTCTTGACAGTCTCCTCTGAGATGATCTGGGCTGTCGCACCAAATACATCTCCTTGTAAAGGTTCCTCCTACAGGTCGAGCACCTGGCGCAACTGATCGTTGGTCTCTCCTCAAGTCTGTCATCTCAACCCTCAAATCTCTCAGCTGTTGAGTGAGCTCTTCTATCAAGTTATTCTGATTTCGGTTCTCAGCAGGTCGCTGTTGCTGTCTAGGTCCTCTCTGTGCTGGGATAGGTACTGCAGGCGCTTGAGCAATCACTTGGGGAACCACTATGGGTGCTTGAGGAATCACAATAGGTGCCTGAGGTATTGTAGGAGGAGCTACATGAACTTGAGGAGCTACTCTGTGCTGCTCTGGTAAGGTTTCTAGCTGTAACACCATCCTACCACGACGTTGCCTAGCAAGGGTAGATACTGCTTCTTTCACTCTCCTCCAATCAGATGTAACTCTCCCTTCAGTCCCTCGATCAGCCAACATGAAACAAAGCCTATCTGCTGTGAACTCATCCAGAGCCCCCAAGAACAACTCCGTCTTCCTAGCATCCAGCGTCAACTTCTCTAGACCAGAAAGCTGAGAGTACCTCTTCTCAAACTCACGAATTATCTCATTCAATCCCATGGAACGTCCAGGCTGACGCTCTATCCAGTCCATGAGAGTTCTTCTGGTGACTCTTTCAGAGTCCTCTTCTAGAAACTCTTCTCTCAATGCACGTTCAAACAGAGTCCACCCACCTAAATGTTTTCTCTGTAAATTTCTCACCTTCTCTCTCAGTTTAGGGACAACAATCAACTCAAAACTTAGAATTACCTCAACTTCAGGTGCCTTGACCAACTCCATCTCACCCAGATACTCCCGTAGGTACCTAGTAACATCTCTTCCATCAAATCGTCCACACCGACCAACAATTGCTTGTAATGCTCTTGTGGACTTCTGCTCAGCTCCCCCAATTGCAAGCTGCTGCTGAATCAAGGCAGCCAACGCCTGAAGAATCTGAGACGTGTCTACAGCAAGCTGTGCTGTTGCTGTTGGAACCACCGTAGGCCCTCCTTGAGAGCCAATTCCATCTTGACCAGGAGTCCCTTGAACAGGAGCACCTTGAGCAGCAGCTACACCTTGTACGGCAGCACTGTGATCCATCTTCTCAATTCAGTCAATTCTCCAAATCAATCACCCCAACAGCTCTCAGTGGAAGCACCAAATGTCGAGTTGAGAGTCTTTCTTGGAGAGGGCGGACCTCCTGACTGTGACCGATCAGAGAAAAACGACCAGAAAGGAAAATAGGTTGCTGCCAACGATGAAATCTCAAACCACAGCCTCTTGTGCCCACTGTTTACAAAAACAAGCACTCCAGCACACCTTAGGTACACAGATAGGTCTCTCAAGATTCAAATAACTTTATTTCAGTGTAGCTGCATCATCAATTTCTTCAACTGTAAAGAAAATCTCTCTCTCTTCCTCTCCTGCGTGTCTTTTTCTCCCGTCAATCAGTTTTCAACCAAAAGTCTACCAAGTACGTCTCAATCCTACCTAATAGTGAAATTCGGACCCCTGAATCTTATTCCTCTCTTTCCCCAACTGAAACTCTCAGAAATTTGATCATGCGTCGATCAAAAGTCCTCCGTAGATTTTCAAACGATCTCTCTCAATAAAACTGCCTCCTGAGAGTAATTTCTCCTCCGTATAGTTTATTGGACAACGTCCAAGCTTAAAACTCCTGCCCCTCTAGAGCCCTACGATGATCTCCCAATTCAATATGTCAGCAATTTGATCTTTTTCCAGCCTCCTAGCTTCTCATGCGTGTAATCCTCCTCCTTCCGCTTCACCTCTCTCCGAAAAATCCTTTGCAAACTGTCCCCGATCCCAAGTCGCCGCAAGTATTTTACCTAAAAGTTAAGGCTCCAGCTTAAGCTGCCCCCCTGCTGTCCTTATAAGCGCAGTCACTTATCAGAAACAGGGCCTTAGCTAAGCTGCCCCCTGCTGTCCTTGTCAATGACCCCCTCTTAAACTCTAATTCTCCTCCTTCCGCCTCCGCTGTAATCTTCCGCTTCAAACTTCCGTTGTAATCTTCCGCTTCCGCTGTAATCTTCCACTTCAGTTTTCCATTGTAATCTTCCGCTTCAGCTGTAATCTTCCGCTTCAAGCTTCCGTTGTAATCTTCTGCTTCCGCTGTAATCTTCCGCTTCAGTTTTCCGTTGTAATCTTCCGCTTCCGCTGTAATATTCCGCTTCAAGCTTCCGTTGTAATCTTCCGCTTCTGCTATAATATTCCGCTTCCGCTGTAATCTTCCGCTTCCGCTGTAATATTCCACTTCCGCTGTAATCTTTTGCTTCAATTTTCCGTTGTAATCTTCCGCTTCAGCTGTAATCTTTCGCTTTAATTTTAAGTCCCCATCTTAAGCTGTTCCCCTGCTGTCCTTATGCGTACATAATAATCAGCAAAAGTTTCCCGTGCCCTCGATGCCATCTTGATGCCACCCTAAATATACTACAAGCCATCCAATGTAGGCCGAAGTCCCAACACTTATGAGCCTGCCCCACAAGGCTTACAGCCCCCTCATATGCGCACCAGGTATCTCCCATAGTATATTCAGGATGGCATGCGGAGGCTTAGGCCAGGAAGCCCACGATTAAAAGAGATACCGGTCTCCCGCCCCTAGATATGCAGGACGTGGCTGTATATCCAACATAGACTCCCTTCCAGGAGGCCAACATGCCGAAATAGGAACCAGAGGTCAGGGGGGAGTGATCCTGAGACCACTTCCCTCCTAGGCAGGCGCCCTATCACTAGGATGGCCTTTGGTTCCGTTCAAGAAGGTAAAAACTTTTGTACATATGTTTACTTGAAGAAATTTTCTGTAAAATCTTTACTAGCCTTTCCTACACTAACTTCTCTATACAACTCTATTTTTAATGAACAAGGAGTCAAAACTATAGTATTTGTGAACACCTACACGCTCACGCTATCCGATTCTGAGTTCGAGTCACGAACCAAAATCGACGGATTTTCCTCTTTCACATATTTCACAGCCTAAAACTCGTACTAACTATTGCTTAAAACACTTTCTATCAAAACTAGAAGCATGAGGTCGCTCTCCTCGTCGAGCTTTGCATTCTGGTGTCTTTCGACTCCTTTAGGGGTGATATTCCAACCCAAGCTAGAGGGCAGCTTGTCAAGCATAGCCCCAGCTTAGCTCCTGCCTAGCTTGTTAAGCTGCAGGGCAGCTTCCTTTACACAATATAGAAAAAAAACTCTCTGCAATACTTTTCACTGTACAGACCTATGTACAATATGACAACGTGTATACTTTCACACCGTGTGTCAGCCTCCGAGGCTCTTCTTTGTGTTTCATCACCTGTCCCAGCCTCCACTCTGTCTAGCTCCATCGCTTCCTTCTTGTCGTGACCCTCCTCGTTGGCTGCCTGGGTCTCATCCCTTTCGCCTGTCCTTGCCGTCGTGGTGTCCTTGACTGCCTCCTCCTTGTTGTCAGATTGAGCTTCAGTTGTTGAACTCCCACCTCGTTTCTCTTCTGGCTTGTTCTGGCTGATGTCTGTTAGCTGGTTATTCCCCGCTTCCATGTTCAGGTCTGGTAGGACCTCTTTAGCTTCGTTCGAGCATGGTTGTGTACGAGTAGGATCCGCATCGTTGATTGGAAGAGACTATTCAGTAGGTCTGAGCCTTTCGTTGGATGGTTCCAGTGTAATTTTGCTCCCCTCGTCTATTCCGGGTCCTTTCCTCTCCTCTGTTCTCGTCTTACCTTCCTCCTGCTCTCCTTCTTTAGTTTTCCTTTCTCCAGTCGTTACCTTCTCTTCCGTCTCTAGCGCTTTGTACCGGTTGGCAGGAGGCGTGGCGATCTTCCCTTGTATGGTCTTTCTCGACCATTTCTTCTTGGTAACTTTTGTGAACTCACCCTCTTTGCTAACAGACTGTGAGGCTTCGGTCGGAGGGGTTGAGACAGAGGTCACCTTCTGTTCCGCCACCCCAGTCGAACCTTTGCTCAACCCCTCACTTTTCCTGTCGTTATCAGGGCAGTTCTTCGCAAAGTGTCCCTTCTTTTTGCACGAAAAACAGGTGTAAGGAAACTACTGATAAACTACTGGCTGGGCGATCGTTGTCCCACCCCCACCTGTATCTGCAGGTGATCTTTTAGATCCGCTTCGGGGTCTAGCAAAACACATCCTCTTATGTGAGGGTACGCGTTTGTTGCTCTCGTTGATGACTTGTACAGTACCGGTCCAATGACTGCCAGCAGCCATTGGACCCTACGATATCTTTGTAAGTGTTTACTCACACGTCTTTCCATCAATGAGTTGACATCTTCACTGATGAAGGTTCCTCGAATGGTTGTAGGACATATTATCCGGTCGGTTCACAACCTCATCACTATCATCAACCTCACGTGTAAAGTGCTATCTAGAGATAACCATCAAGAGATCTCTTGTCATAATGAACTAAGTCAACTCCGCGAGAAGTTATAGAACATAACTTTTCTCTACACCATCCTCCATAACAACTCGATATAGAACTACATCAGCAATTGCTGGAATACCACTCGATGCTTTCATTCTGTTGATAACTTTTGTCAAGTGAGCAATGAACAAAAGCATCGTAGGAAGAGGATCAATTAACTTTGTAACTGGGACAAAAAACATATTAGTCGAAATTCAAGAGGCAATGCTCTCCAACACCTTCAGCGTATTAGCTTCCTTCATGGCAGTCCCTGTTTTTCCAAGTACAAGGACTAGAACGTCGGGATCCGCATCTGTAGTGATAGTCGCTCTGGAGATAAGCACATCTTTGACAATGACATCAGGTCTCACCTTCTTACTACGAACTACGGTAGAGACTGACCTTGATCTTGACGGATGGATCTAGAAGAGCGATTTGAAACTAGAGCAAAAGGTTCCTCAGATGCTCCATGAACCTCAGATTTTGCGTGCTGACTTTTTCTCTTCCATTGCTAGTTTTATCAACTGTTTGCTAATAAGGTTGTTGAGCAGTAATTTGTTGTAATACATTGTGTCGAAACGATAGCAGTCGAACATTATCCGCACCACGATACCTAGAAGAGCAGTGGATAGCGAAACCACAGGTACATCTGACCTTGCTGCTATACAGAAGAACCAACTCATCTGGCTATTATCTAGTCCTTGCAGGATCCCATACACCGGAGGGAATGTAGCTTGTAGCGATAAGAGTGGGACTATGATCTACATGAGATAACAGAGCTTCCATTCACATCGTGTATTCTAATTTTTTCCCATTTACACAGCTTGTCCTCTTCCTTCCCTCTGCAAGAAATGCAGTTTGCATGTATATATATTTGCTTTGAGATGAATCATATAGCTAATGAATAGCTTTTTATTTTATTTAACAAATTCTAAATTGAGAAAAAGACATCATCACGAGAATCATTTTCTGCTTAATAGTTAAATTTCTCAGTTCTCCGAAAGAAGACACGCAAAATAAGATATTCTGGGTTGCGAGGAGCACTTGTAGTCATACCCGGGGTTTAAGAGTAACTAATTCAAGTTTTCTCGTTCTTTCTCTTGAATATATTAATCTAAGTTAACTTTTCCACATAACATTCTTCTCGTATTATTCTTCACAAGGTAATTTGTTTCCGGACAAGACTACCACCAATAACACAGAAGAATTTTATTTGATTGGGGCGCTTTTCATCTCAAGTTCGAAATGAGAGAAAACTCTATAGTTTTTTCCAATAACTTCACAACTCAAGGTTTAACTTCATGGGGCTCTTGTGTAACGCCACTGCCCCGGCTCTCACCCCGTAACTGCCCGCACAATTATGTCCCAGTTTCAGTTCCTTGCATAGTGTTTACTGCAATGCGGGTGGAGGGAGGAGTCGAGGGTCGTTGTCACCGGTGGCCTAGGATCCTCTTGTTCGGAAGGCCTTTCTGTTGCCTTTATTCGATTATCTCGGTAAAATAAAAAAACTTTGCGGATTTCTCGCTTCGAAAAAAAAAAGGAAAAACACAGAAGATTATTCACGCGGACTGCTCGTTTCATCCATATAGTTCTTTCTTTGTCCTCCATGACCTTTCATGGTTGGAAATATTCTCCAACTGTTAGTAATACACATTCTTCCCACGTGTAGAGTGAGCAACGAATATGGATAAAGTTGCAAAAGCAGACGGTAAAATCCCATAATGATTTTATTCTACTACGAAAGAGTTTAATTTTCTACTCCTTTTCACTGACAATATATAACTTGTGTTCACCTTGATCAGATCAGGCCTTTCATACGTGGTCATTCGTACATCCAGCAATTGCACCGCGTGAACGAATCCCATATACGAGATACTGTTGGTAGTGTCTATTCCTTTTCATTTTTTGTTGTCTGAGAGTATAATGTCACTACTTTTGGAAACTCGCTTAAATGTTATTTGATAGGTTCAATCCAGTGCCCGGGGAGTTCCGGAATATAATGTTATGACATCTGGCCGTTTGCCAGGATTACCGTTCTTGACCAAATCTGTCGGAAAATTTTCGAGAGGAAAATTGAGAATTTAGTGGAAACTTTTGGAATTCCTGACTGGAAGTGTCAGTACTACCGGTAGTGGACCTCAGCACTAAAGCGGTCATAAAGCGCCCCCATGGTGATCACTTGTGAATCTGCTATGACCGGGTTGAATAATCCATGAAATTTGCATATACATACATATTCAGGATATGTATGTAGCTGAATAATCCAAATTTGCATATACATACATATTCAAGATATGTATGCATATGCGCCTAGCCCCAGTTCAGTTCAAGTATTACAGCATTTTTGTATTTTTTGAACATATTATTTATCTTCACAACCAATCAGATGTCTTCTTTGAATACTCTAACTCTGTTTTAATTCTTCAATTATCCCTCTAAGTCCTCTTAGAGAATATGAATTTCTCGTACGTCAAATATTTGTTAAATTAACACCCCAAATGATCTGTCATGCACGGAGGATGGTCTACCGGGTTTGAACTCCTGACGTGATGCACCAATCATGATAAAGAGTTTCAAGTGTCTTCTCCTTCCCACCTCCTTCTGACTAAACATCAACGGATTTAGTGCATGCTTGTCTCTTAACTCATCGACTCGATCCTCTCACCACTTTCTTCTTGTGGACATCCATGTATGTCCTCTCCCTCCATTTCATATTAGTTCTTCTCTATACCATGTTCATTGTACTGCATATCATGCCTCGGATTACGACAGTTTCACATGAAGGAGAGATTTTGCGCATGCTAGTTGGAAATTATGGACATTGGATGCTTCTTTGAGACACGAAATTGAGATCTCTCGCATAGTTTTCTCATTGTGATTGTAATCTTCTATTTAGTAAATATAAAACTCATTGTCAAGACGGATCATTTCTGCACTCGTTGATTTTCAGAGCATATTGTTTCTCATGCTGCCCTTTAAGATTTTTGCTGCAACTTTTACTGCCCTTTGTCTACACGCGATACCCAAGCTCATATCATTTTCAAGCAAATATTTTGGAAACGCTCACATACTCGCATCGCAAGTAATGTCTCACGTTTGAAAGCTCGCACAAAGTTCATTTTGTGCAAGAAAATCATCCTCGAGCGTTATGAAACTCAATGGATGATATGCCAAGTGGATTCAATGTGAACCTAGTGAGCTCTCTTGATATGGAGGGACGTCTTAAGAACATTAAGGGATATAGTAGAAGAGACTATCACATTTTTGGGTAGAGTTTATTTCGTGCAAAATCTATTTGTCTTCACAAACAAAGCGCTTGCTCGCAATGCATGTTTGTGAGAATTCTAGAATTCCTCAAGAAGAAGAAAGTGAAAATTAAGATCAATGTACATGGATTCATGGTTTTACTGAGAATATATTCTTGAGAACAGGTAGTTGAGCATAGCTCGAGGTAAATTGTATAAATTGTATAAATTCAAAAATCTCTGATCCATACAAATATATGAAATCTCATGCATTTTCCTTAGACTGATAGGCAACTTTTCAAGGTCCATATTGGTTTGCTGTGACTATATGGTGAACCAAAAAATCAAATCCAACACATGAAAAGGAAGAAGGTGCATGCCGTAGAACCAAGAAGAAATTACAGTCGCATGCATAATGGAGGAAGAAGCATGATCTAAACTGAAAATCAGTGTCAAACTTTATTAGACATAAAATGCTCATAAAAATACAAGCAGTTCCACTTCAATGAAATTCGAACATACTAACCAGCTTATCCACAAACAAAACACAATATTAAAGGAAGGTGAAAAGTTAACAAGTTGTCCTTATCATCATTGATGAAATAGAGAAAGCTTATGGACAATAATCCTTTGAGTAAATAAAATGTTGTCAAAGCTTCTCGAGCTTCAGCAGCAGTCCTGCTGCGATCGTCCACTATTGGGAATAGTAGATTCTTGAACCACTACTTCAACCGTCTCAAACTCTGTAACACATAAGAAAATCAAAAGATGCTCGAAAGTAGTAATTTAAAGATCGAACCCACAGAGATCCCGGTAGAGATCAAACTCAGGTCTATCCAACAAGACAGAGTTGATAATCTTGACAAATAACATAACAGATACAAAACAGGTCAAGGACCTCAAGAAATAGATGAACAACAGAGAAACAGAGCCACGGACGGAAATGTCATACGAGGAAGTACTGCTGAAGTGCTACTAGGTAGCCTCTAACACCATAAACGCTAAGTATCTTCACATTAAGTTACTTTCACTACTACTGCTCTTCGGAAAACTCTGGCGAAGAAGACTCTTCTTCCGCCGAAGTATCAGGTTCAACTTCCTCCAAAGTGTCTTCACTAAAGAACAACTTCTTCCAAAGTGAACTTCGTCCAAAAACGTCTTCGTAGTAAACTAACCTCGCAGGTGCTGGTCTATTCTCAGACTTTGCCACAAACTCCTACTCTGATTTCAGATGTCAAACAGCAAAGCCTTCGGCAACCAGACTAATTCCTACCACAACAAACTACGATACTTCGTAGGTAAATCTCCGAAGTTGACAAACACACAATGGCTCCACAAACTCAGGAAATAGAAAATCCAAAAATGATAAAACACATAGAGGTACTGAGCACGAACAACACAGCGCTTATATACAGATTTCTCCAAAGATGACGGATCTTCTTTCTAAGAAGTCGGAAGTACTTCTGGTCCGTCGGATGAAGATCTTGTGTCCGAAACGACACCAGGAACAACACCACTTCCTAACGCTAACTCTCTACCTATCTCACTAACTGAGAACTGAACGGTCGCTCTAACCTCCCTAAACTCTCTAACTACCCGTTGTCCTAGTCTAGCTACTAGGTTCTTCGTCGAAGAACCCTCTACGTCTGCAGCTGTAAACTCCTCTCTAATCTGCCGAAGAAATCCTAGCTCCGAAGTATCCAAATCTGTCGCGAAGTAGTTCTTCAACGTTGGCTCGACCCTACTCCGAAGTTGAGCGCTCAGTTCCTCGGCCTTGATTATGCGGCGCTTCAAGTCCTCGACCTCCTTCGTCATCTCCGCGACGATGTCTTGGTTCCTGTTACGCTGTCCACGCATCTCGTCCAACTCCTTCTTTGTCAAAGAAAGAACCTTCTCATGTTCCTTCTCTCGATCCAACTTCTGCTGAAGAAGTTCTTCTTTCTTTGAAGTCACGTTCTTGAGCTCCTCGGTCTTCACTTGAGTCTCCTTCTGCGCCATGAGGAGTGCTACGCGTAGATTATCTTTCTCCTCTTGCCAGTTACCTTGGCCGAAGTGCATCGTATGCATTAATTCCACTAAGTTCAACTTCCGACCGATAACTTTCTCGTAAGTTCCTCGATTCCTCTCCAAGGTGTGCAACAGTGGTACAACTACCTCCTGAATGTACTTCGCCGAAGTCGCGAGTTGCTCTACTTCTCTCATCGTCGATAAAGAAACGGTAGTCTTCGGTGTGATATCGTCGTTCTTCTCCGTCCGAGGAGTGTCCCCTTCTTCGGCTTCCTCAGTCACTTCTTCATCGGCTGCTTCCCCATCGATACAGACTATCTTGGTCATTTTCATCTTTTTCCTCGACTTCTGTGCGGACCTCGGTGTCTCGTCTAAGGTCTTCTTCCTTCCACTTCTTTGGACTGGAGGGGATATCTCAACTACCTCTTCGTCCTCGTTCGGATTCACCTCCTCAGTCGTCTTCTCTGGAACTGCTGCTGAGGTCGACACTTCCTGCTTCTGCGCTATCTCGGTCGCTACTTCGGTCGCTGCCTCCTCGGCGATTACTTCGTCGAAGAACTTCTCCAGCTGTACATCTCTTACTGGAGTTGGTACGACCTCGAACGCTTCTTCTTGGGTTGCTGCTGTGAAACCCAATCTCTTTTGATCTTCGGCCGATATGAGTCTCATCCCCATGTAGAACACTGAGACAAATGCTCCGATGTAGACAATGTCTTCTTTTTTCCAGAGCTTCTGCACATGAAGGTGAATGATCCTCGTCCAATGAGCTCTTTTCCCGATGAAAAGCTGCTCGATGAAATTAATCTGTCAATTTGACATATAAGTCGTTCTTCTTGACCGGAAGATCGCCATGATCGCATCAGCGACTTCTCGCTTCTTCGGGCTGCGACAATCACTGGTCTTGTAATCATTCCTCCCCTGTGGTACCTCCTTGAAGAGCCTGGGGAAGTTCTTCACTGCTTCGGACGATGCTGCAGCTGAAACACTGTTAAATAGAAGATCGTCCTCCTTGCCTGCATCGTCGATCCTCAAGACAAAGGATCAGTGCGCCCCGGTCCAATTACACGACCGCCCATAGGATTCGTATGCTGGATGCTGTATGCACACCTTCAATTCGTGCACCAGCTTAGAAGAAACCATCCCCCACCAAGGAAGTAAGAGGAACGTCAAACCCATCTCCTCGAGCTCTTTCTCATAGCGACGAAGACCCGCTCGGTTGACATCTAACGCTCGGAGCCTCGGTGGCCTGGATGTCTGCATCCCTCGCATGTGTCGAAACTTAGCTGCAACAAGGTACGAAGAAGACCGCTTCTTTGTCAGTAATCGACTTCCTCGCTTCCTCGCCACTAATCCAGTTCTTCGCTAGTAACACTGTTCTTCGTCAGTAACTCACTTCTGCAAAGAGTAGGTTCTTCGTCAGTCAGAAAATGCGGCGCGCTCTGCTCCTGCTCTCGCTCTAGAAGTGGTAAGTCAATAAGACAAATGGTTTTGTTATCCGACTTATATCTTGCGATGGCTTTTCCGCACGTGCCGAAGTTAGGGTTTCCTCCTTCTTGACTGACATCCTTCGGCGCTCGTAGTTCGGCAAAGTTCTTCCTCTGCAACTGCGATACATCTTCAGCCTGCTGTAACTTCGTCATTCAGCCTCCGGTTGTCTCGCACAACATTTGTTAGAAAGCTCTTCGTCTGAGGAATTCAACTATGAGGAAGTCATCTCTCAAGTGTCTCCATAGATTCGATAAATTCCTCCAGAACAGAGATTCTTCACTAAACTTCTAATTAACACTATTCTACTCATATCTTTTATCTTCTATCACATATTCTTCTTATTTACTTTACAACTAATCAATTAATTAACAAAAATGAAAAATCAAGGCTTCACAAACTCTAGGTCTGTACGTTTAATCAAAATTTTGTGTAGAATGTAGCAACAATGGATCTGAGGTGAGGTCCAATCAGTTGAGGATATAATGCATGTGTCTAGGATTTATCATTTTGTTTCAGTAATCCATACGGTTACTCGACTGCCATCAGACTCTTAATGCATGCATAATTGAAACTTGCTCTAAACTTCTACTAGAAGGAAGAACGTTGTCATTAGCCATTTCTACAGTTGATAACTGGAGTCTTTAAAAGATATGGTTGTATTGGGTAACCGTGATATTTATCCTAAGTACAGTTCTCGTCAAGTACTGTCTTGAACTAACCCATTGGCAAAAAGAAAAATACTGTAACAATATCTTGTCGTTAATTGATCCAAGCTATCCACAATATATGTGAAAGAATACTCTTTAGCATTCAATTATTCCTTGCATGAGAAGCAAGTGAATATTTTCCGAGTTGTAAAAATTAACTATAATCGCTCACCAGACTGGTGTACAAAACCCTTACAATGAATGTACTTACATCCCAACTCACAACAAGGATGAGGTTGGTACACACAGCAAGAAAACGTAATTTGTGCTTAATACTGCTATACTATTCGTTGCCAGTTTCGTACAGTAAGAGATAACACGCGTGGGATATGCATGCTACGTCTATAAAGTTTTCAAAATTCTAAAATAAATATGCACAAAACATCATTAAATCCAAGCATAAATTTAAATGCAAGTCTAAGATAAATCCAAATCTAAATTTAAATAGCTAAATTTGAGTGACTAAATTTTAAAATTAAATTTATATATCTATGAGCTGAACGTAACACATGGATTATAGGAGGAGGAAAACCTCATAAACACAATGAGTTCAAACGTAACCTGTTCTACTATAAGTTAACTCTTCTTGAAAAATAATAATAATATTTTTAATATATATTAATGTATAAGTATGCATAATACCAGACAGGTTTGACAAGACCCATAAGCTCCGGCCAAAATCATACACGTTGGAGACTGGATTTTGAGATATGATAGTACCCTAGAGAACCAGCACTCTACAGTTCAGAAATTTCTAGGATGTGGTTTGATCCGTATGTTGTCTTAGAAGTGCATCAAAATGCTACTTATTCTTTGTAGAAGTTTGATGGTACACCTTTAAAGCTTCCTGTCGTCGGTAAGCGTATCAAGTTGTTCAGAAGGAGAGGAGAATCTGTTGAGCAAATTGAGCCATGCTGCTCAATTTGGCTAACATGGTTGAGCTAGCCAAATTTTTGGAGTCAGACTAGATCATGAATGTTGATGCAAATCTTCTACCTGATGAAGATGTTGAAGACACTGAAGAGGACGATGCATCCTTGGTGTTCCCAGTGGAAGAGTTGGTACATAACGGAGAGTGTGTAGGTTTGGAGGAGGTGAATGTCATGCTAAGAGATGTCATATATAGTGAATCATATTTCTAGAAAACACCCGAGCGAATACCAAACTGGGCAGGACCTAAGCTAGGACTGAGCTAGACAAGCTGCCCCTTAGCTTGAATTAAACTATCACTTTGAAGAAGATTGAATGTACTAGAATGCAGAGCCTGTTGAGGAGAATGACCTCGTGCCTTCAATTGTGAGAAGTAGCGTTCTGTGCAATAGTTGTGTAATTTATAAGTTATAAAAAATGTGAAAGAGAGAAATCTGTCAATTTTGGCTCGTGACTTGGATCCATAAACTAAAGATACGAGTGCGTAGGTGTTAGTGAGCACTATAGTTTTGACTCTTCATTCATTAAAAATGAAGCTGTATAGAAAAAATGACGTAGAAGAGATCAGTAAAAAATGCAGAAGTAGTTTCTTTTAGGTTTATGTATGAGTTTAATCCCGCGAGTCTACTTATAAAGGCCCTAGCTTAGTTGAGGTCTTAAGGTTTTCATAAAGACCCTAGCTTAGCGGAGGTGTTAGGGTTGAAAACGGCTGGCATCGTGCGAAGAGGGATATTGTACTTTTTTTCCAAGGAAACCGTGGAGACGCACAAGGAAGAAGCCATGGGTTGAGAAGATCAAATTTCTGAAGGATTTCAATTGTGAGGCTGTCGTAGAGAGAGGAATAAGGTTTTAGGAGCTTGAATTTCATCTATTACATTGTTTAGAGGAGAATCTGTCTTCTAATGGAAAGAAGATGATCTTATTGAGTGAGAATGGGCTGTCAAACAAGAATTGACATCTTTGGAGGACTTTTAATTGTCACAGGAAGAGAAATAAAGCATTGGGAGTTCAGACTTCTTCTATTGTTGTGTTTGGAGGTGAATGTATTTTTGGTGGATGAGAATTGATCTTATTGAGTAGAGGCCGCCTGTTAGATAGATGTAACACACAAAAAAACCAAAAGATGCTCGAAAGTATTAATATAAGGATCGAACCCATGGAGATACAAGTAAATATCATCCAAATGTACTAAACAAGTGATAAAGGTGATTATTTATGATTGTCTTTTATTCTCACGGGCAAAAATCAGTCCCGGTAGAGACCGAACTCAGATCTATACAACAAGACAAAGTTAATAATCTTGACAAATAACATAACAAATACTAAACAAGTTAGTGACCTAAGAAAAAGAGAAACAACAAGTACAGAGCAACAGATAACAAGTCTAATAGAGAAGTACTGCTGAAGTGCTACTAAATAGCTTCTATCACCATAAATGCTAAGTATCTTCACACTAAATTATCTTCACTGCTACTGTTCTCGGAAACTATGATGAAGAAGACTCTTCTTCTGCCAAAATACGAAGTACAACTTCTTCTGAAGTGACTTCCTAAGATGAACTTTACCACAAAGATACTTCTTAAGAAGAATACTTTCTCTAAAGTAACTTCGTCCTAAAACTACTTCGCAGTAAACTAACTTCGTAGTTGTTGGTTTGTTCTCAGACTTCGTCACAAACTTCTTACTCTGATTTCAGTTCTAACTGACAAAGAACTTCGTCACCCAGACTAACTCTTATCACAACACACTACGAAACTTCGTAAATAAAACTCCGAAGAAGACAAGTACACAATGACATCATAAACTTCAGAAAAGTATAAATCCAAAATAACAAACACATAGAGGTCCTGAACACGAACAACATACTTCTTATATACAACTTCGTCCGTAGATGACGAATCTTACTTCGTAACAAGTAGGATGAACATCGGTACCACCATATGAAAGCCTTGCGCCTGAAACGCTCACCAGACACCACATCGGAACCTAACGCTAAATCTCTAGCTATCCCGCTAATCGAAAATTGGATAGTCGCTATGACCTCACGAAGTTCTCAAACTACCCGTTGGCCTAACTTAGCTAGAGATGATGTTGAGGAAGCTCAGGAATCCGAGGGCTAGTTCAGGGAAGCAGAGCATCTGCAGGGAAATGTGTAAAGTAGACAGGTTGAATTTATGCAAGCTGTCTGTGGTCAGAAGCGCTGAGACCAGCAGCTCCCACTTCATATCTGTAATCACCTTCCATGACCGAGAAGAAGAGCTTAGAAGATGCATGTGAAGGAGTAAAACAAAGTTCGTACGGGTCATGATAGGTCGGACCTAGGGTACCATGCGTGAACAGAATGTGCAGGTAGACACGATCCTCTCCTTGCTGACACATGAGAATCTGAAATTTGAGTCAACGAGCCCTTTCTTGTCTTCCAGCGAAGTTCATGTTGAGAGGAACTGACACGCCATTTGACTTGCGTGACTAGAAGTCACGAAATGAGATGGAGATTGGAATTTGGAATGTACACTCTGATCGCTGGTACACCCACATGTGTACATTCCAGTTTGACGTGAGGTCATTCTCATTCATTCACATGTTTGCATTGGCAGGATCGATGCCTTTTCTGGTCCGGTCACCGTCTTTATTTCTTCTCCAAGGTCAGCAACAGCTGGTTACTCAGCTCAAGTCAGCCTAGCTTTGGTGCCAGTTGCAGACATCCGGCATCTACTCGCGCGCACCGATCACTCGTGACATGTGTGGTAGTAACAGTAAGTGTACAGTCTTCGACTGCCAAGAACTTGCAAGCGCGGTCTTGTCCTAGTATGTCGTTACTGTACGTACTCATGGTAGCTAATGAGTCTGCGCCAGCCTTCTAGATGTCAGCATTTGAAATGCCTGTTCTGATCTCGATAATATAATGTCTGGGTACGGTCCCGAGATCTTTCAAGTCAACTCTCACAGTTTTTGCAAAATTGACTAAGAGAAATTGAAGTTGGAGTTCTCTGAACTGGGCCATCCTGTAAGGACTTTAAGACTTAGATATTGCTTGTACTCCAAGTTGAGACGACTTGTAGGCGATTTGTAAAAGGACGCAGTAAATTCCTGAAGGCTCCAGATGGTGTGATGAGTATAAGAAATTTCAATCATATTATCTCTAGTTTATATACTACCAGAGTAAACCGGCGGTTTACCGCAACCGCGCTTTGATTCCGGTGTCTCCCCCTACCTAACTGTAAGACTCCTAGTTCTGTCCGACCTCTGAACGTCTCAACGCAAGTGTGGAGTCGGATCTGATCACCGATAAGAGTTGGTGACAGAAACTGTTTGGGTCTTATCACGAGGCAAGGACTGTCACTGTACTCGTGGAGTCCAGACGATCTTCCAGTGTCTGTTGGATATTATTCACTTATTCGGCATTGACATCAAGAACATGTCTAATGCGGTTTGACATGTAAACATAAGAGACTGCACAGCTTTTGACAAGGCGACACACATCTTCAGAGAGGTTAGATGAAACCTCCATTTAAGAGAATATGTTCTCTCCGTTCAAAGTGTCCTTGGTACGAATCCTTCATTCGGGCCCGGTGTGATTGAGTTGCTAGACGAATGCACTCGATAGTAGACTTCACGGAATAGATTTGAGGCTCCTCATGCAAGCTCCGTGTTTGTTGCAATCGGTCCAGTTTACCATCATTCGTACCGGGGAAGCGACGACGATGATAATGGTTCTCACATAGGTCTATGTGGAGGGTACTTGAGAAGAAGGTAGTGTTGCGTACATCATGCTCATGCTCATAGTTTCATCCAAATCAAACTCTGATCTGTTTTCCTCCGTCTTGGACGGCAAGGGCATTGTCTCCATAAAACTCACCCACATTTCCGGTTCGCTCTGCTTCAATCTCTGTACTTTCTTCTACTTTCTCTGGAGGGAGTATTGCTTTCTCAGGTTCGTGGGCTTTCCTTCTGACGACCTTTGCTGCACCCTCCGATGAATTCTTTTTGGTCACTGAAACTAAAAGCTCCCTGGGATAATCCCCATTTCCCAGTTGTGAGCGGGAGGCCTCCACTGCAGATGGAGAATCATCAGCGGTCAACTCAGTCCTCGGCGAGGGCGAGCCTGTCCCCATGTACCCTGTCCACACCCTGTCCACACGAGGGCGAGCCTTCTTGATCTCAGCTCCATTCCTCGGCGACGAAGTTATGCCCGGCTTAGAGTTCCTGGAAAAGACAGGCAATGGCTCCTGTCAGACTGATCAGAAGCGAGAGCTGCACAGACAGCGATGCGCACGATGCAGCAAACGCTTTGAGGAAACTGGGAATATACATGGTTCCACAAACCTGGGAGAATCAGAAGGAAACAATCTGCTAAATGCAACTCTAAATGCCTCTGGCGCTCCTTGGCAATCGTCAGAGAGACTGGATCATACCAGCGCTCGGGGTAAAAAGTTTCGAGAACCGGAAATTATCCGAAGGTAATAAATGGAACCGGTATTCCAGTCATTTACCTCGCACCAGAACAAATCACAGAACATGACGACAACCCATGATGATAATTAAGTCGAAATACCATGTATGAGGGATTTCTTATTAAATCATAAGAAATCCAACAAAAAGCAAAAAATAAATAAATTCTGTTAGTAAGATTATCCCGTAACGATAAAAGGTTAATTATAAATTTTTATATTGTGCAGAGTCATGTCCTGTATGTAATGCCCTGATAAGTTATCGTCAACGTCTCCCGTGATGCCACACAGTTTTACGTATTACCTGCTTTCATGTTGAGAATGTCCGATAACCTGTTGACTTCCATATGATGTACGGTACAATTTGAACCTTTGGACTCTTTGGCCCTTCGGGGCATGCTTATTGTTATCGTTTACATTTAGTTGCAAGCTCTCATTAAGATCCACCCATATTCTCCTTATTTCTTCTCTTCTATATATATATTTCTCATGGAAAGTTACGGAGACTGACATCAATTCCGTACCATACCACCAGACTTGAAATTATATCAACCTACACAGAGACAAAGTGTACTAGATTGATTCCATGCTTATTATAAGTTCTGAGCCGGATGTTATGGGTGGAGGAATTCAGGCAGGTGACGACTTGATGGATCAGAGCACTATATGCTGAAGCTTGGTCTTTTACCGATTCTGTTCTATGCTGGTGATATCCTCTTTCAAAGGCATAGCAAACTGGACGCATTCTTTGTGACATCACTGAAAAGGATAAGTCAGCTTGACTTGCAGATAATATCTGCAGCAATCCAGATTGTTTGAGGAGTGGAGGTATGAGAAGCACCTTATCTGAAGTAGACTGAACTTTATTGTGTCCCGATTATTATTCTTTACTTTTTTTTTTCAAGTTGATGCGATAATCTTTGATCGGTTGAAAGAAGCGCATGAATATATGCTCGTTTTTCACGGTAATCATACACAGTCCTGGAGAGGAAGAAGCTAACAGAGCCATGACTGTTTTCAAGATTTTTCCTCTTCCACTAGTGAACATGAGCTTCTAGCTCTTATCTATAATCCTCCCGAAATTCTAGGAGCTGCGTGCAGAATCTTCCATCGTCGTACAGAAACAACACAGATTGCAACAGATGCTTTACAAAAAGAATGACCTTGTGCAGAATAGCCGTACGAAGTTTGTAGACACTTTGACGTACTTCCACGTTGCTCTGATTGTCCAAGCAGACATCCTGTGCACCAATCCATAGAACAGAAAGTATCATACACATACAGCAGAGATTGGTTGTTAGTAGGCAGAATTATGTATCCGTAATGAAAAATAATCCGTAACTAATCCCTCTAGAGCATCGAGCTTTGCCTCGGTTGCTTTGAAGACCTCATTAGACTTAGCTAAATCCTCCTCAAGCTTCTTACTGTGTTCCTTCAGCCTCGCTATCTTTGCCTTTTCTTCATGCAAGCTCACACTGCTTTCGAATTCTTTAGCTCTTTCGGGCAGTTTTTTTCAACTTCGCTTCCAACATCTACAGCTAGGTCAATTGAATTAGAGAGTCTGATTAAAACACATGAAGAGAGTTCCAAATCTCACCAAGATGCGGTGGAATCTTTAAAAGCTGAGCTCTTGGATGCGAAGACAAAGATTCCAAATCTCAAGGAATCTGACGCTGAAAGATCTGAACTTGGAAACAGCTTACAAGCTGCTGAAGAGAAGGTGACCCAGCTAACGGAGAAACTAAAGTCCGCACAAGGCAAAGTTAGGGATCGTGAGGATATGGCTGCCATCCATGAGGACAATCTCAAGGTCTACAAAGATGCCGTCCAATCTTTGCAAAATGAAGTTAGTGAAAGTGAGACTAAAATGAAGGGAAGTGCAAACAAAGTGGCTCAGTTGGAAGAAAGCTTGTGCAATGCAGAGTCTAAATCTACCGAGGTTGAAGAGAGATTGAAAACTGCCAAAGTGAAGGTCAAGGAGTATGAGAGCACTGCAGAACTGCAAGAGAAGGATGTCATCCACTCTACAGACAAAATTGCAGAACTGGAAAGTATGGTTGTAGTCTATGTAGGAATTGATGAATAGTTGTAACTTCATTTTTCATTTAATAGATTTTAATTTCGTATGGAATCATAGTCACGAAATCTATTTTTTGTGAGAGTTGCGAGAGTTAAGCTGACGGTAAAGGTCATTTGAAGATAAGTTGTTTTAGTCTCGCAGTCCTATCACTTTGCTATAACTTCTTTTATATTCTTATCAATATGATGTGATTACGTTCTGCAGGTGAAACAAAGTGATAGTATTGATCCAAAGCAAGACCTATCTGCAGCAAAGTGTAGTATCGATCCAAAGCAAGACCTTCTTTCATAACGACGTTTTATCTCTGAAGTAAGTTAACGAGATCATAACTACTGCTTTTAATCATGAAGGTAAGACCTAAGACATCCAATTGAAATAGCTTTTTGTCTATTGTCATGATTGTATATATTATATCTATCTTGGATAGAAAATGATATTATGTGCATTTTTCAGGTTCATATATACAATGGATTCCACTATGTCCAAAAAAGGAAAAATGAAAAAGATTTTCACCGATGATACAGAAGGGAATGAACGCATACTACAAATACTGAAGCAGCCAAGTTCTGCTCCAACATCTCCTATAAAGTCTCCAAAAAGGAAAAAAAAAGAACAAGAGACAATTATTCCATCTGAAACTCCAACTGTAGATAAAAACTTATCTGCTCCAGCATCTCCTATAAAGTCTCCAAAAAGGAAAAAATAGAACAAGAGATAATTATTCCATCTGAAACTTCAACTGTAGATAAAAACTTATCTATATTTATAGATAATATAGAATATGTGAAAAGAAATGATATATTTGAAGGAATTATATTAACCAAATATGGTAATATTAATAGATTTATAACAAAAAGCTCATTTCTTCTTTTCGATATGGTTGATCGTCGTATGGAAAAGACGATTACATGTAGTGCCCAAGGCAACAACGCTATAAACTGGTCAGATAAAGTGAATAGAAATACGTATTGTAGGATACAATACTTTGATCGTAAGGCCGTGCAGGTAGAGAGACCAGTAAAAACTCTCAGTCACAGAGGGGATGTCAAATTCATCCTCTTGATCGATGGGCAAACAACATTTCAGACCATTACACTTTGGAGTTCTACTCCAATTTTTAAATTCCGACACTTCATGCCTCTCCGAATGTGCATGCGTCAACTAACTGTTCGATTCACGACAGTAGACATATCTGTTGCCGTTATTGTTGTACATGGTGCAAACAAATACCAAAAATGTACTTGTGCCATGGATTGAAGGGTATGTGGAAGATCTTTCCAATGGTAAACAATACATGGTCCATGCAAAAGGTAATTGGTTCCAAGATCTGATGGGCCTAGTGGAAACAGAGGTTGTCCAAAATTATGAGAGCGACAACCATCGAGATATGCTACTGGATCAAATTGAGGAGATCGCAACAATAGGAATTTCTCGTTAATTCAAACGGTGATTTTTGTGGATTTGATCAGGTATATAATTTATACTTTATTTCATTTTCATTGTAGAAGTATCATGATGATTTCTAATAATTTTTTTAAAACATTGACTCATGTCATCTCAAATTAATTGCATCAATATAAGAATCGCTATCGAATATTACAAAACCACTAATATAATGACATCATTGAACGTCTAACTTTTCTTTTTAACAGATCAAGGAGACTACATCTGCTGAGGGAGAATTGTCGAAACCTCCATAATTCCAACCGTTTAATCTTTCAACATCTGTAAAGTTCTAATAACTTTTTTTATCTAAATAATCTAGTTACACAAACATACGTAACATTGAACACTTCAAGATCTGTTTTGCCTTCTGCATTTATTGTCACTCTATATCTGATATTTTACATAATTATAATTTTACCATTGTAGTTAATTTCATGTATCTAATTTATAATAACTTTTATTTCTGACTTTTATTTTATAGCATTCAAGTAAATCAATACCAGTTGTAAATATTCCAAGGTAAATTCAACATTACCTGAAGTTTTCCAACAACGCTTTCTTTGATGTTGTTTTTCAAGTATATATCACATGATCAAACGGAGTCTGACCTACGATGATATATGTAGAACTTGAAACTCTTTTCCAAGTGCAACTCTATGAACATGCAAAACGCATAAAACAATAAAGCCCACCGAGAAACATATAAACTTGGAGAAAAAAAAACAAAAACCGACGATGTTGCTCGACAGTTGCTCTCCCCATCCTTCCTTCGCCGAATTCGAATGATTAAAAAGTCTATTGCTGTAAATGCAGATATATCTCCTCGTGCTCAGATGACTGCAGCTGATCGTCAGAAAACTCTTCTATGCTTTCATGGTGTTCTCTCGGCTCCGTCTGCTACGCGTACAGCCAGCCAGCTGAGCTGAACAATTCCTAATCTTACACGATCGGAGAGAAACAAATCACGCCTTCAACGAGCTAGGAAGCGACTCGTTCTCCGATCCCACAACTCCCATAACATCGTGCTGTCCCTGATCATGAGCGATTCTTATAGATTTGAGGTGTCGAATGCATGTCTCCATCTCTTCCCCTGCTCGGTGCTAACCGGCTGGAATTCTAAACAGTCGAGTTAAAACTGTGGTTTGGCGGAACGCAAAATAGCACACAGCCGATATAAACGAACTCTCACGCTTTTCAGTCCCTACAAATCCGAAGTGATAGTCTCCGGCAGAGCGCTCGGGGCTAACCGGAGTTGCTTGGAAGAACAACCGGAGGCTTTTGGGTTTGGAAAAAGCGAGTTGGAATTATACTCAGCCGGATCTTTACAAGCAAACTTAACAGTCACCGACCAATTAGCTGTTAATTTATCGATTTATCAATAAACTGGTTATTTACTTTTTACACTATGATATATATTTACCGTAATTCAGTAATTTCTCGCCGCGCATGATTGGGTACAATTATTGGCAGTGGACCACTGAGCATATAGCAAGTTGCGTCGTCGACCGTCTATGATTAGATTTTGTCAGTCAGATCTTGTATCCATTTCTTACTTGTAATAAATAAAACTTTTATAAGAAAGAAAACAGAACAAAATTTAGAACAATAATAAAAGCCTAGCTGCATCATAGTGATGTTTTCCCGTTCATGCATGGAGGTCTACGTTTCAGATCCACGGTTTAACTTCTTTCACAGAAATCTACTTAGTCAGCCCCTTCCAGCAACTTCACGACTCTGTCAACCTTCACAGTTCAAAAGTTTCTTTGTCAACCCCAGGACCTGACATTACCAGTAAGAGTAAGGCGCATCAACCAGTAGCCCGTAATATGGCAAGTAGAAGAACATATCACAGCAGATTTTTGCACTAAGGTTCTTCTAACACTTTTGTATCAAGAACATCATAAGAACTTTCCCGGTACATCCTACGTTGAGGTTGACAAAGAAACTTCTGATTAGTTAAGGTTTACAGAGTCGTGAAGTTGCTAGAGAGGGCTGACTAAGTAGATTTCTGCTTCTTTCAGGGACTCCCTTTTCACGTCTTCAACTGCCGACGCGATGGGAGTATTTGTTAGACATCCGTATACCGAGTCTGCTTGAACGATTTTTACAGTGTTCAAACGCATCTCTTCTGAGTAATAGTGACTTATTAGAGCCACTCAACCTTGGGTGTAAAATATTCGCGTAATTCTCGTAAAACATTTTAAAGGTTTCAGCTGTAAATTCTACGTACCACCTCTAGAGGAGATGGTACATCAATTTTACAAATTTTAACAGTAAATTTTACATATCACTTCTAGAATATATAGTACATCAATTTTACAGATTTCAGTTGTAAATTTTACATACTCTATTAAGATATATCGCACGAAAGTGATATAAGCAAAAAAGAAAGAACCAAAAGAGTGCACCGACTAAGAACAAACTTCATGTCATTTTCATTCAGAACAAATCAGTCCGCCTTATAAAATGCAATTGGAAAGAACATATGATATGATGAATAGAATTTATTATAACCTTTGTTCTGTGAAATTCAGAATTGAGCTATCAATTGAAGAACCATTCAGATTCAGCTTCACAAAGAACTCAATCGAGCCAATGTAGATCGTTATCATCTCGAGAACCGAACCAAAAGGATTCCACATTAAAGTATTGAAATTCCAAATACTTACCCGGGACCTTTGACAAACACAGACAAGTGAAATAGTGAAATCAGCAGATGGAAGATAAGACGCAAAACCATTCCATGATTAGCATGATCATGTGTTTAAGACGATGGAGTTAAAATCTTGAACCGAGGCTGTAATGCGAAGATGATTCTCCTCATGACTCAAGAAATTCTCTTGTTGTTCTATCGAGAGTAAAGTATACTACCGCTGACGAACTTAACAGCCTCGATAAACACTTTACTCAAACCTAATGGACAGAGTAACTTCTATAAATGACTTATTTTAGTTGAAGATTATGTAGCTGTTGATATCTCGTTACTCTTTTTCGCAATATCCGAAGAAGAGTAACGAGAGAATTAGATAAGAGATATTATGTAGATATTTACGGTTTAGCAAGTTCACTATTGTAGTATTGTTAGGAATCACTGGATTTTTAGTATGTCAAGTTAAGTCAAAACATTTATGTGCAGATTTAACAAGGAATTCATGAGCAATTACATAGTCAGGACCTTGCACAATTAGTAAACTATTTTGATATTTTCATCATTAGAAATCTACAACTTCATGATTAAGCATCCAAACAAAGCAAATAAAGTCTCCATAAGAAGCTTATAGGAATTCTACCACTTAATGCATTAGATGATGAGCTGAAAGTTGAGTAAAAAGTCTCAGTTTTATCCTATAAATGTCTTCTGAGCAAGAACGCACAACTTTGAAATTCTGTACAAGTTATTCCACGGTTGACAAGATGACATCCAACCTCTAACTTTGTGCATCCTTTGGTATGCACCAAGAGTCTAGTATTTTACGTGAAAGGTCTCTCCAAAAATACAGAATGTGAAGATATAGTGTGTGAAAGAGACGAGAAAGAGAATAACCACATAGAACAACCTCTTTGGAAATGCCAAACCTCACTGTATGTGTACTTTTGTCTTTGTCCTATAAACACAAAAGTTATGAACAAACACAACTAGTGTATATCCGCACATAAGCCTTTAAACGAATCTCTCAATCCAAATCTAAGACAAAAATTTATTGAAGCAGTTCAAAGCAAGAGATTCACAAAACTTTGCAACAGTTTCGTTAAACACAAACTTTGAACTAAACTCATCTATGTACAAGTTTTTTGCACCAGCAAGCTCTCTACAAGACACACATAGCAACTTCAACAACGTCAAGAACAATAACAAAAGCACCAGAACTTTTTTGTAAGAAAACATTTCACCAAAAGTTCTTCAAATGTAATAGGGTTTTCTCATCTTGACTTTGTTAGTTCCAAAACCTCTAATAGTCAAGATATCTCTAAATTTTAGTTGTATGTGATCTATCTTCTCTTTGCGGCATATACACGTCACACGCATTGGCAAAACAGCTCGGGGGTCACCACATGGAGATTCCATATGTCATGTGCGACATAAGTTTTCTTAGACTTTTATATCTGTAAAAACGGTATCTTAGACTTTTATATCTGTCATGTGCGACATGTGTTTTCTTAGACCTTTATATCCTTATATTATAATCATTACTTAAAAATAATTTCTTGATATCTTTGTTACATAATTTTAAGTTTTTTTATACCGCTTGTGTACTTACTAATATTCATGAGTCAACTTACATCTTCCTCTTCATTAGTTAATAATAAAATAAAATGTACATAAGGAAATGATATAAAATTCTCACATTGAATATCTTTTGTGCTTTCTTCTTTATTTCATAAGCTAGAAACATTGAAACTGGGTTAAATTTGTTCAAGATCTATATATAGTTATATGATGGAAATTATTCTTCTTTTTTTCTGGATGGAAGCTAAATGTCCTTTCTTTTCTACTTTGATTGAAGATATTGTAAATATTTAATTTTGTAATCTTAAACTACTGTTGTTGTAATTTATTTTTTATTTTTTATTAGAAATTAATATGTAATATTTTCTGCCCCTTAAATGCTTACAATGATTAGATAACATTATCCAAAAATATTTTATTGAGATCTTTATTAGATTGTACATGGTTGCTAATAGAGGATGAGTGACCACTCCGAGCAAACAGACTGTCCGATTTGGGATCCATCTTCTCCTACATCCAGATCTGATGTAACCAATTCATATCTTGCGTGCATGCATCAGATTTCTCAGTTCCTGGAAACATCTGTCGACAAATCATAGACACAAGTTGCTCTTAAGCTACCCCTTATATCAGTTTCACAATCATACCTTCAACCTAGATCAAAAGCAAACAGACCCCTTGCATCCAAAGTCACATAATATATGGTCAGTCTCTTTCACAATCAACAACCTAAGCTATAGCTTGATTCTTCCATCTTGTAAATTTCATATGTAACGATTAAGTGTCCAAATGAAATAAATAAAATGCTCATGATAAATTTACACCGGGCTCTACCACATGGTGTGTGTGAGTTAAAATTTGAGTATAAATTTTTTCTCAATTTTTTTATCATATGAACGTCTTTGGAGCATAACTTATAATCCGTCCATCATGACACGACATCTCGTTATACTGTCCTTATAAATGTTGAAGCAGATGCTCACATACATTTACTCTCATATCACTAAGATACAAAAGCAGAAGTTTTCTTGCGGTGGGATCTTTACATTCACTGAGATGTATTTGTTCAGTTCAGCTGGTGCACAAAATCCCTTATATTACAGTGTTGGAAGACTCATACCTAGTGGATATTCTATTCTCTGTGGGTTTCCTAGTCTCCTTGAAGATAATCTGGCATCCATATTTGCTGAAAGAAGATATGAAAGCTTTTTCTACTGTATTCTTAAATTATTCAAAATCGAACGTAAGATAAAGTTTCCACTAATTCCATTCTGCGCATAAATGTTGAAGGTATTACAAAAACTAGATAGAAAGCATTTCTCTATATGACCTTGTTCCGTTCAAGCATGGATTAGGAATGGCAGTAGAACTAAAACGACAGGACAAGATGGTGGACGAGTCTTGGCCGACAGTGACAGCTGCCGCTTTAATTTATACGAAGTCACTTTCTTCATTCCGGACAAATATGCCTTGACGCATCTAGAGTAACGAAGTACGATCATGTTGAGATCCCTTGAAGTGTCCATATCTCTGATCCTTTTTCATTTATCTTTATAATACTTGAAAATATAGCCATTACGGCTTCGACTTCAATAAATATTTTTTCTCGTTTCTTGAAACACACACTAGGTGTATCGTTAGAATACCCATGCACAACATAAAGTATATATCTTTAAAATAGAGTACCACTTCAACTTTTTACGTTTCGACTTAGACTAAGATTTATAACAAGGTTCGTGAAATACCAAAATTCTGGACACGAGACCAAAAATTCCTATATTTCAATCACCTATAATTTCCAATCGACTTGTTATCTAATATATATAATTATAAATATATATTTATCAAAAATCAAAATATCACCTGGTCGTTCGTAAGAACAAGTTGTCTGTGATCCGTAAGCACAAGTTGCTAGACTGTAATGACCCGAGTGATGACGGATTGTTCAAACGACGGATCATCGATCTTCATCATCTTGAAGGCGCTCAGTACCAAGTCGTTCTCAATAGGCATCGATCGCCTCTCTTTTACACAGACATCAGTCGCCCGTTGCTGTTCTTCCACGGACGCTGTCGATTGTCGGCTGTACATCGGATGCGTGGTTGTCTTTTCGCAGTAACTTGGGTTCCGGTCCCCCTTGCATTGGATCGTCGGCCTTTCTCCGATCGCCTTGGGTTCCACTTCTACGGGCATTGGAGCGTCGGTCGCCTTTAGTTGTGGATCATCGAAGGTGGGTCTAGAAGTTTACTCGTAAGCGACATTGTTTCTAACAAGATTTCAAAGAAATGATGATGGTCGTCTATATTTGATGGCGGTTGCCAGCTACTTGTTTGAATTCCATGATTTTGGTTTATATGCCGAGTGGAATAAAAAAATATCTCTTACACTTGGAATTCTATGAGTGTATTCTCTTATAAAGTATCTTGGAAAGAATATCTAGATCAACTACAATATTTTAGTTACACATTAATTTTTGCACACTATATTTCTTATAAAAGGATGAGCAATCTCATTTTTTCTTCTTCATTTTCATTTGTCTTCTCAAGAGTTTCTCTTATTTCTTCATCTCTCTTGGGTGGAGTCTTGAGGATTCTCTAGTGTTCTACAGTGCTAGTTGCATGATCTGTGCACTGGTCCTTTTTTGGATCAAGGTGATCTAAGCATTTCTACTAGTGTCGTGGCGGACTTGGAACGACGAATATAGTGGTTGAAACAATTTGGAGTTCAGTCTGATATCTTTGGGTGTTCCATGATGCTAGTTGCATGATCTACACACTGGTTTTTTTTGGATCAAGTGATCTGAGCATTTCTGCTAGTGTCGTGGAGGAACACTATCTTCTAATGATGCAGTTGGAGTCATGTTGCGATCATTTTTGTTTGAGAACAAATGTGGACACGGAATGCTGTCGAGGAGAGTCCTTCTCAAGAAGGATGAGCCTTCTAACTGTGATTAGTTGTGAGATAGAGGTTGAATAAAAAGACAAGACCAACCACCTTGCCTACAACATCCAAAGTCTCTCACAAATTCCAATTCATGTCTATCGGTCTGACGGTCAACTCTATCTAACAGTCGAGCTCTACTCAATAAGATCAATTCTCATCCACCAGAAAATAGATTCATCTCCAAACACAACCATAGAATAAGTCCGAACTCACAATGCTTTATTTCTCTTCCTGTGAGAGTTAAAAGTCCTCCACAAATGTCAATTCTTGTTTGACAGTCGATTCTCGCTCAATAAGATCATCTTCTGTCCATTAGAAGGTAGATTCTCCTCTAAACAGTCTAATAGATGAAATTCAAGCTCCTAAAACCTTATTCCTCTCTCTACAGCAGCCTCACAATTAAAATCCCTCATAAATTAGATCTTCTCAACCCTTGGCTTCCTCCCCATGCGTCTTCAGGTAGGAGTAGATCAGGAGGAGATCACACCCCGTGAATTACAGTAGGCAGCAAGTTAAGAAGACAGTTGACTTGCTAATTTTGATAGGAGTCTAAATTTGCTATCTTGGGAAGTGATAGTTTCCCTTGTAAATTTAGCTAACTGTCCATGTGACTAGAGTAGGCATCGCATGAGTAGAAAGCAAGTTTCTAAACCAAGGCAGGGACCCGAGAGTCGGGAAGAAGAAGGAACATGTTGCCATGGGTCAGATAGAAGATACTCGCAAAAGACCCTCATGTCTTCTCGCGCATTATGCCAGTCTTTCCAATCTTCTAGTCTCTCTAGGAAGATTGGGAGGCATAGGCCTGGTTCTCAGTTTCCTGCTTCTCCAAACAACAATCAACTCTCAAGCTCACTCTGGATTCGTATCAAGCTTCTCTCAACACAAATTCAATCCAATCCAATCACTCGATATGAATTACAAACAATCATCTTCCGAAGATGTTCAGACATTCAAAAGTGTCTTCTGTCCACGGATTCTGGGACAGAAGCATAGTAGGGTAGGGAAATTGATAGTCAGATTGTCGAATTTGGGAATGAGAAGAAGGGAAGCTCAACTTCAACTCGGGAAGAAGTGAGAAGATGACTGACGAAATTTAGACAGCGCTTCTGCGTCCAATTTTCTCAAGAGAAATTCAGGATAGGGAGGACGATTGATGGGCTTGCTGCAAACGATTGGGGAAGCACGAGAGACATCGAAACAAGAGACGGAAGCAATGGAGAAAAAGAAAGAACATGGAAAGAACCTCAGTACTGCTTCGGGCTGTTTCTGGTTGCTCCTTTAGTCTTCTGCGCGCTTCAGCACCTCAATTTCGTCTTCAATGTTGTACCACGATCCTGCTCGTAACTACTTCCACAATCGATCTCGACTTGCTACGCTCCGAAGCTTCTCTCCCGATTTTCTACTTGACCCTCAATTTCTAATCTTCTGAACCCTCAAGGATTCCTCAATCTTCCACCTTGAGTGCGCGTCCTGGCTGGAAGACGCCTTCTCCTATTCAGTCTCTTCAATTCCCTTTTGTGCGCTTCTAATCTCGACCTTCAATTCGAAGTAAGTTCTTGAGCAGAAGCAGCGAGAGAGCTCGGTGCTAATGCGCCTCCAGCTTGTATCTTCTCTTGCGCGAGTAGGGAATGGGTTCGATTACCTCGACCTACCTACTACTACGATGACTACTCGGTAGGTACACCTACCCCTTACCTAGGTGGCGTGCGGTTGGTACCCCTGCGATCGCAGTCACTATCTTCTCGGAAGAAGTCGACTTCTCTTCACAAAGTCCGTTAAGATCATCTTCCCGCTAATCAGGGCGTAATCTTAAATAATAAGGTTACTTCAATTATATAGACATGTCATTATCTTAAAATTTTTGAAAAAATCTCCATTCCTGCAATTTGTGAGCACCACAGCCGTCCATGGTATCAGAAGACGAATTAGGTGGTCAAGCAGGTGCATATCTCATGGTCGTCACACTTGGTGATTTGAAATAGATAGGAACATCAGTTAGCTGTTTATATCTCACTACTTTGTACAAAATCAGAGTTAGCTATTTTAAGCTGGACAACTCCCTTTTATATTTTTAGGTGACTGTCCATGCGAGATGATTAGTTACAGTAGGAGTAAAGAATACTTTCTTAAACTGAGAGGAGAACCGAAGTCTAGTAGGAGGTGGACCTCTGACGGTGTCTCATTTTATCCTCTAGACTGTGGTTGCGATTTGAAGAGATCCCCCTCATGTGATTCAAGACGATTGTATAAGATTGAGGTCAATGTAGAATTCTACATACAGAGTTTGTTACACATAGAGCAGGTCTACACCTCCGCTCCCAAGAGGAGATCGTGGGAATGTAGACAGGAGTAGATAGCATAGACAAGGAACGGCATTTTCATGCAATCCTGTTTAAGCTGGTGTGTCGAGAGGTAGTGACATGAAGCTAAAGGGGTAGCTTCTAGAAGCTAATGTAACTTCTTCTCAAGATTGGATTGTAGATTTTGTTTACAGAAGCTTTGTCTATGTCTTTTGAGTTTCATCGAATTCATACCCAATTGTGCATAAGAAGTCTTCCTGTTGAATGACGGTGATTGTTAGAAGATGTGCAGAGTCCAAATTTGTCTCATCCGGTGGAGCATTTTGGATCCACGCACAGATTGTCCATGGGAGATTGGTCCTTTGAGTCAGAGCAGTCGAAGTAAGGACAGAAGAAGCTAGAAAACTTCTTTTCACAACAGAAGACATCATCCTCAGCCAGAAGACAGTCCTGTAAGTAGATATTTGGTCTTCTTCCCCAATTTACTACAAGCAGGGATGGCTTGTTAGTCAGGATCCGGACTAGAAACCTATAGAAACATTAATTTCTCTCTTTGCTTTGATTTTTCTCTTCTTCTCTCATCTTCCCATCTTCCTTCTATCTTCTATTTGGATTCGGAAGCTTCTTTTTGAGTATCAGTGGAAGTGAGTGTCGTTGTAGTGCTGTCAGAAGATCATTTTCGTGACCAGAAGCCTGGAAAGACTACAGGAGGCATACACCCTGTGATTGATCTAACCCGTTGGAAATCGTAAGAGTAATTTGTGGTATGAACAGTAATTGGCATCTACAGAGCTCTTCTGAAAGTGTCAGAAGCCGAGTTGAACCCCCAGAAGCCCAGGAGATAGAGGCAGAGGTAGTACTTCCCAAGGACAAGGAGAGTCACTTGATCAAGATGAATGTTTGATGATAATGATGTAAAAGATGGGGACCACCAAGATGAAGGTGGAGATAATGACGGAGAGAATGTTCATCTTGAAAATACTTTTGAAGAAAATGATCAAGAAGAAGATCCTAGCATTGACGGTCTGACTAGAGTTGAGAATGTTATTTGCACTGTTCTTACTCCAGTTCCTCTGGGACAAATTCGTGCAAACAATCACTCACTCGATGTTGTTTCACATGCCCTTATGGATGCTCCACAGACAGATGACATGCTTATTAGTTTTGACCGTTTAGCAATTCAGTTCTATAGGTAAAAAATGTTAGCACCAAATGTTAGTTCTTCGTAACATAATAACGAGTTAATCTAACATTGAAATCAGTAGATTGTGGGATAGATCTTTATATTACGCTAAAGATGAGGATGATATTCGTATAAGCAAAGTGAGATATTATATTCATTTCAAGAATTCAAGGATCAGTTCGTGCATAGTACATCATCCAAAGAGCGACCCTACATCATCCAAAGAATGACCCGGCAAGAGTATAATGAGGCTCAAATAAAATAAAATATATTTTTTATTTGAGTCAACTCTTAGAAAACGATGAAAAAGAACGATATCATAGTCTTGTCTAGCCAAAAGACATCGTTGCTTGATACTCCGTCTCATTGTGATGCACATTCATGTACTTGTTTAGTGATATTCTCTGTTTTATTTTTGCTGGATATGGAGTTTAAAGTACGCGGGGACGAAAGAAAGTGGTTTACTCCAGTTGTCTATCTATTGTGAGTTATTTTGTGTAAATAGATACCCAACTGCTTTTGGAAATTCAAGTTTATTTTATACTATAAAGATATAGGTAGAGATTATATAGAAATTATAGTCTTTATTAATCTGGAAAGTGAAAGTATTTAATAACCATTAGATGTTAATTATACCGATTGTCAGAGACTTAGTGTAAATAAACATCCCCAATTGCTTTTGGAGTTTGTTTTGTATTATCAAGAAGTAGGTTAATATTACGTAGAAATTCTAGTGGTAATTACTTTGAAAATTGAAGTTCTATATAAACTATTAAATGTTAATGTATGACGAGAGATGCTGCGAGCACAAGACATAACCCATAAAGCAAACAACAGAGACACGATTCCGAAACTACAACTGCGATAGCCTGGTACCGGATAGATATTATTTGCATACGTTAATTTATTAACTAACCCTTCTAACGAAAAGGTTAGGTAATAAATTAATGAGCATACTGCATTCTCCATCTGAAGATAGAGAAGGCGAATTATGCATGCTTAGCTTCATAATACAATAGTGACCCTGTTCCACTTCGCCTAGAACTGGTTTTAATCTCTAGAGTCGTTTCTAGTAGATTATTTTTGTAGATTGGTTTGAATTTGGTGCGAGTTATTGTTAACCGTCATGATTGCTCTCTTCGCCTGTATCCATCATCCGAAGTTAGTCAGAGTTCACTACATGAAAACGCTGGAATGCTCCACAAAATTGCTCCCACTTCAGAGCATACGTACTGTCTTCATCCCATCCCAATAACCAAGCGTCAACAAGAAAACAAGAGAAGCCTCAGTGCAGGAGGAGGTTGCAGACCTGATACTCCCAGTTGGTTCTACCAGTGAGAACGGCCTGGCCTATCAGCTGCAAGAAAACTCCCACCATCATCCCCCACCAAAGTCCCTGTACAAGAGAGCATAGCACAAGTGTGTCAGACAAGCAGTCCCTAGACATCAGCAAGAAACACCTTCCACCGCTTACTGAAACTGATGGATCGGCAGGTTCATCGGGAAAAGGTGGCTGCACGTGAACGTGATCTCATCTCAAGGCAAAGTTGTCTGCAGTACTCGCAAATATCAACGGCGTAGAGCGAGGAACACTACATACCGACTGCTACTACTGGATGGGTGCCTAATTCACCGACTGACAGTCCATACCTGTAAACCCATCTCCATCTTTATACCGAAGATGTAAGCAAGTGGTAGTGAAAACCCGTACAGTGCAATGGTATTAACCACAGATCCAGCCAACTGCTGCCCCGATCCTCTTAGAACCGCTGTAATGGTCAAACAAGATTCATATATGATCGCAAACTTATGCAGGAACTTTTTTATCTTAGAACTTGTTTCTACCTTCACATCAACACCGCCATGTTCTACGGTTGTCACTGAAATCGGAAATAGCTCAACACTTCCACGATATACATACCAGACAAAACCGCATTCCACCCTACTCCCATGATGCAAGCCACCACGACTGGTACTAAATCAGCAACTGCTTGCAAAACCGCTGTTTCAGAGGTGTCGATGAAGACACTTGCCCAGGGCTTTCTTACGACTAGCAAAGTTACGGCCAGGAAACCACCGACAATCGTTGTCAGTGTCAAGGAAACTATCACTGCCAGTCTTGCTCTTCCAGGCCTTTGGGCACCAAGTGCATTCGACTGCAAAAGATAAATATGTCCAGCACTTCAATCGGTAATTCCGAATTAACAAACTATAGAACCCAACATACTGAAGGGTACAGTATCGAATTGTTTCCAAATGCAGAGATTTTTGCAGCTATCCACATCATTGCAATCTAATTTCCATTGGTCAGATTAGAGTATATATAAACTTTTGTTGGGTTTATGTCAAAAATTTAACTACGACGTTTGGTCAGAATTCACACGTAAATATGACACTAACATGTAACACATTGATTACCCGCTAGTTAAGACCCAAATATGGTAAAGAATTTTGTTGGTAGTTGCGACCATCCACCGTATCTCCTGTCGGTGAAATTCTCGATTCGGAAATGATACTACCCAGCTTAATGACACTCTGTCTTTGTGAAGCTTAACATTGACACTCCGGTAAATTCTTGAAAACATCTCATTTCTGTTGGTCGAAAAGTTAATTTTGTGCGAGAGGAGCTAGTAGCTAGTATGGATGTCCAGTTCAGTAGACCTCCATGCTATAGCTAGTTTAATATTCTGAAACCTAACAAACACCTTCTGCTCTTTAGACAGTCCTTCCATTGACTGGATTTTACTCGATTGACTGAAAATAAAACTAGCTGAGAAAGAAGCTTCTGAGATAAAATGGATTGTCAGCTTGGATCTCCTACCCAATTACTCTGCCCGTTCTCAAATTGATATCATCCAATACCTGTCTAGTTTGAGAAGTCCTAACCAGCAACTGTAGGTGTGAGAACTGAACTAAACATCTGTCCTACCATGATATTTTTCAACTTACCTGGCTGCGGTGCCGAGTCCAAGAGGAAGCATGAAGAATATCCCGACAGTCTGAAAGCTGTCAAAAGCCAGATCGGACGTCGAAATATTGTAAGATTGGTGGTCTAAAAATTAAACGCAATCATGTTTCCGAAAATCCGACCCAGGAACCAGTGGTTCTCTAGATCTTATCAATTCAGTATTAATCTATTCTGTATCAGTTAGTGTTCAGTATCGATCAGTTCAGTATCAATCAGTTAGTGCTCACCAGATAGTTATGGCCGAAACAGCAATGTCGGGATGCGGTAGCCATCCAGACATGATTTGTAAGATCTCCCAAACCCACCATTGAAACCTGGAGACACGTTGTACGTACACATATTAATACTTTTCTCTCCCCACCATAGCCATGCCCTTCGAAGGAATTTCAGATCGTCAAAGCCGGTTTGAGGAGTGTATAAAAGTAATCCCCAACTTACGCGGTCATGGCACATGCTGGGAGAGCGAGAGCCAGAAACGGTCCCAGATTCTTAAATGCTGCTAGGGACCAACCAGGCCACGATCGACTGAGAATTCCAGAACCCTCCAAGTTCAGAAATAGCACCAGCAGTATTAAGGTCACCACGTTGGAAGTGCTATTTGCCAGAGCGGCGCCAACAAATCCCAAGTCCAGAGCGTAAATGTACAACCAGCATATGGGAGCGTGGACAATCAAAACCGCGCAAGATATGACTGCCAAGGGTTTTGTGACCCTCTGCATTTGGAGAAACTTGGACACCGGCAGGTAGAGCGCGGTAGCAAAGAGACCAGGAAGTTCAAACATCACGTACTGCCCTGCGAGTGCTGCAATCTCAACGTCCTGAAAGTCAAGCATACATGCTTATGTTAAATCCAATCGATATTTCTACTCACACACCGCTTGGACAGACAGCTCGATTTGTATGCGTGAGTGTGAGATCGAGACTGACGAGAGATACTCCTTCAAACCACCAGAAACAGTATATATATTCGTATGGCCTTTGAACGTCAGGTCTATCTTAAATCTCCTCCGCGCATGCGCAAGGAACGGAAAGGGAACGGGAAAAACATTTCAAGCACTCGGAAAGTTTTAGTCCGTCTGTACCTGGCCCCACTGCCGGAGGACCCACGATGCATGTCCCCAAAGAACGCAGATGGGTAAACAAAATGTCATCAACACAAGTTGTCCTCTTTGGAGCAGATAGCCAAGCAGATGTGATTGTCCATTACCGTACGCTTGGCCACCAATAGTCTCCATTCCACCTGCTAGACCTTCCTGGAAACAGATTCCAGCTTCAGCTTTAAATCGTTCAGAGGTTGGTAGTAATATTGTTAGTTCTTCCAGGTCCGATTCGAGGCTCTTACTGACTGATGAAATCTTTCAAGTTCCATCGTGCAACATTCACTCGATCAGTGTACTGTATCTCATCCAATTTAGCTAAGATTGGTCACAAATTCTAATGGTTAACATTCGAACGGATATTCTGTCTCGAGGAATGTTCTGAACACATACATGTTTACATTTACAACTGCTGAATTTTACAGGGCATCGCAAACACCATGGACCTCTTTCTAACCGACAGCCGTAAGAGAGTTGTCCAAGAAGCATAGATGTGTGATCGCTCCGGATAAGTAATTGGAATGAAGGTGGAAGAGACACGAGAATGGCGTAGCGCATCAACAGAAGAACTTACGAGAACGGCGAAACCAAAGACATTTGCAAAGCTGGCCGCCATAGAAGCTCCAGCCAGATTCATCGCACCCAGGCGACCCACAAAGGCGACGGAAATAACTTGGACCAAGAAATCCAACAAACCCATGAGGACGACGGGCACTCCGAGTTCCAAATGGATCTTCGCCTCATAAAATATCTCCACAGCTGCAGGTCTCTCGTGCAAGCCAACATCATCTTCCCTTGGATTCTTTTCTAACAACGGGGCCTCGGCATCTCGATCAGGAGCCTCCATCTTCGGGGACTGGAGAATGCGACAACAGCAAGGTGCGCACCTTCCCGTGAGCTATGAACAAAAATTCGCACTTAGATCACGAGAAGAGCTAGGGGCTTGAATCGACTCGACTGATTTCATCGATTCTTCAACATCTGTAGATTACTGTCACAAACGGGTTTTTTGTAACAAAACGGAATCCTGCAGTCAGACCACCCGTATACAGGCGAGAGAGCGCGAAGGAAGCTCCCTAACGACACTTACTTGAGAACTACCAGGGAAGATAATGGTATTTCCGAGAACCAACAAAAACCGGCGGAAACTAGCCGCTACAAGCTAGAAAAACCTCGCGAGCACTGGGAGAGGATGGTGTTTGCCGCGGTCTGCTGGGCTATGAGGTCCTCTGTGGATGATCCCGTAACCAGCTCGTCAGTACTACCGGTAGTGGAGCTCAGCACTAAAGCGGTCATAAAGCGGACCCCGATGGTGATCATTTGTGAATCTGTTATCAGCATCTGACCGGGTTGAACTTGATAACAAATTTCATGCATTATTGTCTCACATTATTGGCTTGAGCACACGTCGTTAGTGTTCATTATTTGGGTTGACCAATTAATGATCTTAGGAGATATTTATTATACGGACCATCAGTTCAAGCTTCATAGCGTTCCGGAATTCCAATCTCCCGCGCCCTTCCCTCCCGCAGCCATAGCGAGCCTGCTGTCGTTACGAGTGCTCGGAGGTAACCTGAGTTCTATATATATCCGGGTAAATAGACTTTTCTCTGTTTTTACGTGCTCGTAATTTCACATAGGAATGGACAACCCGTAAACTTTTAAATTAAACCGGTTAACGTTATAAACTATTGATAAAATTGTTGATATTGATTGTTGATATTGATAAAATTGTTGATATAACCCGGGATAAGTTAATTATCCCGGGTTTCGGATATTTACCGATAAGCAAAACATCTTTCTTTGAACGCTGTTGCTATCCCGGACGTTGTGATCACTCCATGCTGAGGTATCAAACCTCACTGTGTAATAAGTTGCCGTCGCTACAGTGTTCTTTTCGAAGTTTTCCATGTGAACCGAACGGGTTATCTCCGGAAATACTTGTAACAGTTTCTAGGAATGGTCATAAGCAGTATGTTACCGTAAATCTTCTTTCTTTTACAACCGTTCGATATTCTTTCAGTTGGAAGTTCGGGTGTTTCTGAAGACGGTTTCTGAAGACTAACATTATCTGACATATAAGTTAAACTCTAATCCCGTTCTCATTTTTACGAGATGATCCATGTATAGTAGAAGTGCACTTCACTGAACATGATTAGCAACATGGGACGATGTTTTTGTCCTCTTGTTATAGTACTTGTATGTAATCATTCAACTTATATGTCCAACTGAGATAACGTCAAGGTGCTCTGGTCCAAACGGTAATCCAATGAGGTCATTCTTTAATCAACCTCCAACCTGTTGGCTAAAAGTTTCAGTAGATGCTCAGAGCATCTCTTCAACTACAGTTTTAGAATATTTTTCATCGTAGTTTCTAACATTTCTGGTGCAGTTTGGTTTTGCAGAGCATTTCTGGTGTCGTTTGGTTTTGCAGAGTCTATCGCAGTTTCACCATATAGCGAACACTTTTTATGTTTGTCTCACAATGAACTCTGCAAACACTTTTTATGTTTGTCTCACAATGAACTCTGCAGTTTCTTGAAATAAGTTAATGTGGCAGAACTAGTTCGTGCCATCTTCGGAACTGTGAAAACTGAATTGTAAAAGAACTGTTTTGAAATCATCTTCTAAAGGGTGATAAACTATACGATTCAGTTTCAACTCTATTCGAAACTGAAACTGTATCTAGTCAGAGCATCCTGCTTATTACTAATCCTCACTCGCACATGTGAAAACCCATTCAGCAGTTTCAAAACTGTAAATTCATAGCAGCTCTTAGTAGCTTACCCCTAAGATGAGTTGTTTGTTTGAGAAGACTATTTTTCTTTTTCTTTCCTAAAGAGAAAAGCCAGATTTATTAAGCCATCGAAAAGAGAATAGAAAAAGACTCATCAAAGGTGATCACCAACCACGACTGTAGGGAGAAGAACATTAGGATCTTTGTTTCTGTTGGTGTTTTGTGCCTCCTTTCAGTGCTGATGGATGGTAAAGAATAAATCCATCCAATCATGGTAAAGATATATATTTAGCAAGATGCAGATCCTGTAGTTAACTGAGAAAAAGAGAGACGCGGCTTGTGGAGCTCGTGTCTAAACTGGAGATTAGCAGAAAAAACAAAAAAGAAATGACTCAAAGAATGAGCTAAAAAATGCAATACTTAAGTAGGAATGAAAAGCAACGTACTTGTCTTGTTTTCATTAGCAATTTGCTTGATCAAATTCTCTTAACGATATATTGTTAGATCTCACTCTTGACTCTCTACTCACAATTCAGTCAGTTATTTTACCATGTCATTCATCCTTTTACTATTTTAGAATGTGATTAAATACATTTGTCATTCAACCTTTTTCAACAATAAGTCTGCTACAGACTTTATTACTATTTTGGCTCTAGGTTTATTATCATTGAATAATAATTCTCGAATTTTCATATTTTCATTAAGAAAAGCCAACAATAATGACATGTGTCAATATAGAAGATAATAGCTCTTCAAAATAAATAATTTGTATATTTTACTTTTACTTCAATGGAAGTCAGTAAATAATGGAACACATGTCAACATAAAAGAAAAATCTTTCTTAAAAAACTTTATACCAAGAAGACACTCGATGAATCTATTAATTTATAGAATATTTTCACTTCAATTTATTGATAATTTATGAACTGACATGTGCGGTGTTATTTCTTATTACCAAACCTAGTTTCAACAAATTAATCATGTCGTAAGGTTCATGCGGCATATTTTTTGCTTGACAAGATTTTTCAGTTTGCTTGTTACTTGGTCAGGTCCGTGACCGGGTATAATAAGTTCAAGCATTACACGTAAGCCGTGATGTACACGTGTGTCATGCGAAGTGTATGTGAGATACCTGATCTGACTCATGTTCAGCGATAGCTAACGTGGATCGGAATTTGAGACGAAACATCAGTGCGAGAGGAGAGAGCGCAAACAGAGTATGTGCAGAACAGAGTCGGATGAAGGATGCTGACCTTGTTACATGATCATCATCCAATAGAGCAATACCTCAGGATTTTGATTAGTTTGGGATTTAGTGTAAACCTTGACCAGTGTGAACTCGACTTTCCAGGCAGTTTGGTTTGTGTTCCTCATTTCTAGAGGTAATGTGTAGTCTATCTGATGAGCTCATTGTAACTATCATTGGTGTATGGTAGGGATTGGAACATCTAATTAATTCTATTCCGTCCACTCTTGTTGTTGTTAAGAACTTGTTCATAAGAAATCGTTGCCCGCTCAATGAACTAGCGCTGGTCAATGAAACTGATCAATTACATACCCATAATCTATTTGTTACTCGGATGAACCGAAACTTAAATCAAAACTGAACAGAAACAGAAACTCATAACTAGCAGTCTTTCTACGTGGCTTACAAGACATCTGCCGCCTTCAATTCAAATCACTTGTTCAAAAGTACACTGTTCGTAGTTATATGGATCATTTTCGAAGGAATCTCTGTATCGACTACATTCACTATACCGACACCATGCGGAGTCATTGCGGATGTCGAGATCCAAATCCCTCGTTCAGATAAAATGCCATTGTGCTCCCAGAAATAATAAACAGTACATGCTTATATCTCGATGCGTTAACTGAAACATCGTGAGGGTAAGGACCCATGAGCTATGGCCCATGAGTTACATTGACGAGCTATCTCTTGGCTATAGAGCACGAGAACGCATTGCAAAAAGCTTGAGTAGTCCTTGACATCGATTAGTATCGAAATTGTTGCATCACAACCAGGTAAGCAGAAATCCAGGGTAGATACACAAGAACTCGTGGGATGAACATGTTCATGATGTTTGTAATATCTGAATGCCGTAGTGTGGAGTAACTTGTGTACAACGCCATCTTATTCATTGCTAGTGTGCTTACATGTTGAGTTAACGATACTGTTCTAATTGTTATTCTCAACATGAAGAGATCACTTGACATAGTTATCATTAAGTTCTGATATTTTCTATGTACTAAGTAGTTTTGATATTTTCTATGTACTAAGTAGTTTTGACTCAATGGAAACGTAATGTTGCTATCTTTGTAACAAGGATCAACCTTTAACTAGATTTACGCATGCTCGTAAAAGGACACAACTAGTTGGACTCGGTTATTTTCAAAATGTGTAATGCATGTTATGCCAAAGCGGAGGGAAATAAAGAGAGTACAGTAGATCCTGATAACGAAAAGATGCGAGCTTCTTAGTTATGACAAATTATGAGATGTCCAAAATGCTTGATGTAGTGAAGGAGTGTTTTGTCGTAGAACTGACTGAAGATAATGCTGGTTTCTTTTGATTGACTGTTCGTCTAATCGATAAACCAATCATAGAGGAGTTTGCGAGCTGAAACTCGAGTAACACTAGTATTAAACTCTCGTCTTCGATAAAGATGAACGTCATTTCTAAGCACGTTGTTCACCACTTTCTTAGCATATGTACTGGCGTCGCTCTGCCAACAATTCTTTCGGGTCCTTGATAGCTGGAAGTTCTTCAAAAGTATGAAATGCCGGAGGGCTTGGGACCATCCATTCAAGTGTCGCTATTAAAAATTTAAATCAAATTTATAAAAAAAAATGACTTAGAATTTGCTAGTACGTACTAGTAGGAGGTCCGGAATCCACGTGCGAGCTCGACAGAAATGACGGTGTTCAAAACGATCCTCTTGTGTGTCTCACGCTGTGATCAAATTACATATCAGAGCCGAGAGTCCGCATCTATCTCACAGCACGCTTAAGAGAAAAAATGAAAGATCTCTAGGTTTGAGTGTGGAGGTACCGTTCGAGTTACAATAGACACATGTTTGAAAGTAATGCTTCTAACTTGTTAGCATCTGTTGCTACATGAGAAATTGACTTGCAACCTGAAACCTTTTCCAACATAAGCTATTGTGTTTTTAGAGAACATCGTCATCATGAATATTTGCAAATCTGAAGTGTATAGTATGCTTTGCGGTAAAGACATTATCAATCCTTTGAATATAACAAGACCCCAAGTAAACTTTTGGATTTCCAAAATCCATTCTAGAAAGTACCTATGTGACATCGACGACCAGATGAGATCTGCCTCTCTGCTGATCAGAAGTACTAGATTTACATCAAAGAACTTCGAGCAGGTGTTGTATGAACATACTTACAACTTCATGTCCTTTGGATTTTGCACCTCTTTCTTCGAGCGGACGAGTTCAGTACACAAAATTTTAGTAGATAATACAATTAAAACTAATTCAATGTCTGTTGAACTGTTCATGGTTGCTGCTAACTTGGGAGGATTTGGTGTTCCGCTGACATACTTGTTTTATTTGAAGATAAGTGATGATAAGAAGACCACCGATTATGAGATTGAGCAACATCGTAAGACAGTGCTGAAATCTTGGTTTGAGTGCTTGAGAGATAGAGGGTTGAAACCAGTTTTTGTCCTCACTGACAGAGACTCTGATCAGATCTCGGCATTACGAACAACGTTTGTTCCAGTGTACATCCAACTATGTTTGAAGCATGCTCAAGCAGCTATGGAGGAAAAGTGTATGTCATTAGGAAAAGCATTAAGCTCTTATACTGGAGTAGAAGCAGATGCAATTTTCTCTTTCACTGATCCAGACTAAGTTCCAACATCAGTTCCTGGTGGTACTAACTTGTCGGGAGTTCAAACAAGAAGAGAGTATTATCTTTGCTCACTAGTCACTACAATCTTCATCCACTTATTCCGTACTCCTCAGGTGAGATCGAGTCACGAAATGTATGATTGGTGTAAAAGACATAATTGTGTTTATCTTTGGAGATATTTGTGACGAGAGTGGTTTAGTCCCACAAACTTCAACATCTTCAGTCGTCCGTCGGAGTCTTTCCTTAGTTTACCCCGAACTACTAACATCGTGGAAAGTCATTGGAGAAAACTTAAACATGACTATAAGTTAACTAACCTCATAGACCACGTCTGAAGGTGCATTTAGACATGTGCTCTGATCTTTTATGGTTTGTTTCGTCATGTAACCCATATAGTTCTGACCAATAGCTGATCTCATACTTGTGAAAGGGGGTAGGTGAAAAAAAAAGAAAAAAAAGAAAGAAGTCATTCACATTTAGAGGGGAAAAATCTCAAAATTTTGAATTTTAGAAAAAATTTAAATATGTTTTTTATTCTTTACGTCATATCCAACTGGTCAGCTAATGATTGAACTTCCATTCATTTCTTGATCAAGAATTGGCTTTCTAGTCATTCGACGAGCGACGGACTGGAAGTTCAATCGTTTGCTGACTGGATGATTAGATTTGGAATGCAAAGAAAAATATTTTCAAAAAATCCAAAAATTAATTAAAAATAAAATTTTCACAAATAAATTATTTAAGTGTTTTAGTTCCTCTAAATTCATAATTTTAATAGACCAGAAATCTAGTCATTCACTAACAAATGACTTCTTTTTTCTCTCTTCTCACACTACCTCTTTGTGAAGTGTCTCTTCATTGTGGAAATATTGTGTACGAAGGTTGCTTTGGAACGTACGACTGAACAGTAGGGTCAAGGGACCCATCTCGATATGAAACTGCAAATTATAGTTGAGTCAACTTTCTGCAATTATCTCTAGCTTTTGGAGTAGATCTTTGATGTTCAGCCACAACTCCAACTCTCGAAACAACTCCAACATTCAACCCTCTTGATTCTCCATTTTTCTCATCAAGTGGTCCTTCTTTTATGCCGTGCATTTTTCAACGACTTTAGAATGTTGCCTTGAGAACTAAGGCACTCCGTGATGGCGTTTGATAATGATGACCGATGACTTGTCATTTGGACAATCCGTCATTATTCAGACCATCAGAGTCTAGGAACTTGTGCTTATAGACGATGGACGACATGTTCTAACGGATGATCGGATTTTTGATAAATATATATTTATAGTTATATATTAGATAACGGGTTGATTGGAAATTCTCAGTGATTGAAATTTAGGAATTTTTGGTCTCAAGTTCAGAATTTTGGTATTTCACGAACCTTGTTATAAACTTTAGTCTAAGTCTGAAACGTAAAAAGTTGAAGTGTGACACTATTTTAAAGGTACATACTTTAGGTTGTGAATGGATATTCTAAAGATACACCTAGTGTCAATGTTTCTATTATTATTTTTGAAACAAAAAAGAAAACATTTATTAAGTCGAAGCCGTAGTGGCTACATTTTCAAGTATTATAAAGATAAATGAAAAAAGATCAAAGATATTGACACTTCAAGGGATCTCAACATGATCATATTGTGTTACTCTAGATGCCTCGATGAAGAGTGAATAAAGTGACTTCTTCTAAAGCGGTAGCTGTCACTATGTAACAACCCAGAGAAACCAAATGTATCAGAAATAGTAAATTAAAGATCATTCTCACGAAGATACAGTTAACAATTACACAAATTACAGTACAACAACGTAACAATGATAATTCTAGAAGTTTTTTGTTATTCTCACGGAATAGAATGATATCCAGATGAGAGTCTTTAGTCTGATAAGGAACCAATTCCAAGCACAACCTGATAAATTGAATAAAAACAACGACAAAATAGTTCTTGATCAGGGACCCTTCCAACAATACAGATAAAAGATTCGAGAAGACACATATATGAATGAATGAAGAATGCAAAATACTGCTGAAATGTTACTAATATTCTTCCGTGAAGACAAAAGAACATTAAGGCTTCAAGAATAAGCCCATAATCTTCCTAAGAAGTGTTTTTCCAACTAAATCCTCAGTCTTAAAGATCCACTCTTATTTGAAGAAGCCGTCTTCAAGAAGAAGCAACCATCTTCCAAACTCTTCTTACAATTTAACTCACTCTTTTCAACTTCACAGTAACTGGTTTGTTCTCAGATCTTCGTCATAATTCTCATTCACGTACTACGAAGACTCTCTCTTTGCTGAAAACCAACGTCGAAGATCTTCGTCACCTAGATTACTCATGCGACAGCAAACTACGAATATTCGTAAGAAATTGTCTTCGTCTAAAACATTCACACGTTCACTCCGCAATCTTGCATAACAAAAAATTAACTGATAAAGATTGAAAACATGGAAAAAGTACATCTTTAGAAAGCTGGGTCGCTTATATATTCTTCTTCCTAACCTAACAGATTTTCTTCCTAAGAAGGCAGAAGACCTTCACTATCCTACGATCTATCTTCATCTTCACTGATCTACACTCCTAAGCCTAACTGTACTCTAAACTCTTCTAACTGTACTTCCACGTTCGCTCGTATCTCGCCTAACTCTCTATCTTCCTTCTGCCTAAGTCGAGACAATATTACCTTCACGCCATCCGCATTCTTCTTCATCTGCACTATCTCTATCTTCAACGCTCGCAGAAGACCAAGCTCCTATGAGTCCAGCCCTGAAGTCACATACGCTGTCATGTTGTGATTCCTTTTCCGAACCCGTTTCACATCAAGCTTCATTGCATCCACCGCGATCACTTTCGACAGTGGTTAGTTGCGTACTTTGGCGATGAATTCATGAGGAGAGTGATGGAGTTACAGCTTCCGGTGATCCTTCTGATCGTTACATACGGAGAAACTTGGGATGTGACGGTATACATCTTGTTGTGAGGAACAATGGATCTTAACTATCCATCGAATGTTCCTTTCAACTTTTGGGTCGATGTCCGGCGTCATTGCAGACCGAAGATCAATCATGGAGCTTGGATCGTAAGAAACTTCGGGCAAGAATATTTCAATCGAGTGATAGCTTCACCGTTTTCTTTTGTCGTACCTTTTATTATAGATCGTTTCCAGGTTGTAATATTGACTTTGTATTAGTCTGCGACTCAATCGTTCCATTCTGATTGAGTATTTTTGTGTAGTTACGGATTGCAAAGAATCCGTCGACATATCTGAAGAATTTTCTGAGGTCTTAGAGTCTTGTTGATGTCTTGTGTTTCCTTGGGAGTAAAAATTCGTTCTAGGAGAAAAAGTTGAGTGGAAAAAAGACAAAAATAAAGCTCTTTTTGCTCTTATTGGTCTACTTTTGGACCAATGGTGTTCTAGCTGATCCTCGCGACTTTTCTGTGGTTTCTGGAGGCTTTGGAGGGCCATTCGCAAAATGAAGGATATGGTTGGAAAGCTCTCGACCGGGGCTACAATCTGGGCTGAAGAATCGATCGATTTGATGGAAGGATGAGGGCGTTATGATCGATTGAGTGGAAGGGGTGAAATTTGTATCTACCGTTACGTTTCTGGTTGTTCCGAGAGACTCGTGAGGAGTTTTGAGGAGCTGTCTGTTGGGTTGGAGAGCTGACGACGTGCTGGTCGTTTTGATATCAATTTCATCATGTTCTTGATCGATTTGGATTGTGAACCGACAGATTGAAGTTGAGAAGTGCAGATGTGATAAAAAGAGAACAGCGAACTGTGATAGTCATGGATAGGTTGTTATTGCTTGAGTTGTGAGTCGAATTTCCGAGTGAAACTTTCCAGGATTGAAGTATGTCTTATCAATAAGATACTTGGGAAGTTTCACCTCAAATGGTCAGGTAGTTTGTTCAGCATCTTGGATCAAATGTACCTAGGTCTGTAAAGTTCTTAAGTTAGCGATTTCAAGTTTTTTTCGGTCATATCTATTGTTACTTTGGTCATTTTCGAGCAATTTGGAGAGGAGTTTGTTGTTGAAACTGCTATGCCTGCATACAACTCGAGATTGGAAGGTGTGGGGCTGATTTCAGCTCTTGGTGATGAAGAAGAACGGAGTCACCATGAGTCTTAAGCCCCTGTTTGGGTTCTCAGAGATGTCAGGTACTACCGCCGTTGGTGCTATATTGAGATCGGAGTAGTATCTTGGAGCTTGCATGCTTTACCTTGCTAGAATGCTTGGTAGGCCAGGGTGTACAGCAAGTTGTATCTAGATTCGATCAAGTTGGTCGAGCGATCTTATAGTTTTTTTCCGTTGTATCAAATAGAGTTGTGGCGGTCAAACTGATGGGTAGCTAGCATTGCTGAGAAGTTGTTAAATCATGCTTTTAGTGATTTAGAGTTACTTGCATGCAGATAGTACAGAGCTGAGTACTTCATGTAGAGTACAAAAGGATTTGTATGTAACACAAATTTGTACAACTTATACGTATCATTGGACCGTAGCAACCTTTAACCTTGAGTCGAGAGATACAAGATCACTTGTCCGAGAAGAGTAGATAGAGAGCATTAGGGTTGAAGGATCAAGGTTCAGAGCCAACATGTTCAAGTCACCTACCTCTACACAGCCATATACCCCGTGTATTCTTAGACAAAAAAACACGTTATACGATAACGCGGTCACAACCAGCATCAACTTCTTCCGAAGATCTTCGACCTCTTCCACCTTCGTCTGAAGATCGTCCTTCTCCTTAGTTAACTCTGCAACTGTTACCTGATATTCTTGTCGACTTCGTAGAAAATCCGCCTTCTGAGTCTTTAACTCTTAGAGTCTGTCCGAGAAGCTCTTCGTGGATACCTTCAGCTCTTCCTCGCGCTGTTGAACAGTCATCTTCAGCTCTTCACACTGTCGTCGAAGATCTTCATTCAGCTTTTCTGTCTCCATTCTTAACTTCATCGCGTTCCGCACCTCTTGGCGAAGATTGTGCTGCTCCTCTCTCCAATTATCCTTACTGAAGTGGACGAAGGCAATCATCTCCGCCAAGGACCTCTTCTTCCCGCCTCTTCTTCATACTCCGCCCTTTTTACCTCCCGAAGTCGCAGTACTAGTACTACTACCTCTTCGTCGAAGAGCATCGTCCCTCGAAACATGTCAACGTCATCAAGTGCTGGTGGCTTCGAAGCTTCTTCGTCGAAGATAGCGGCATCTTCCATCTTCGTCTCTGAACTACTCAGGTCGATGGTCTCCTTCTTCGTTGACTTGACCTTCTTCCTGATCTTCGGCTTCTCTTGGGGCGTGGTAGGAAGACTCCTCTTCCTCTTGCTCCTGCGTGCCCTCTGCTCTTCACCCGCAACTGGTAGCGCACCTTCCTGTCTAACTTCTTCTTCAAGAGCCTTCGGTGAAGTCTCAACTGGCTATGCACCTTCGCTCGGTGCTTTCTCTTGTTCCAAATGAAATGACGAACGGTCTTTGTCTTCATAATCTTTGTCTTCGTCTAGACCGAACCCCAACTGCTTCTGCTCACTCTCGCTAAGCCAGCCCATCCCGAAGTAGAATACCGACACAAAACCTCCCAAGTACACATAATCCTGCTTCGTCTATTACCTCTGCACTTCGTCGTGGAAGATCTTCGCCCAGTGCGTCTTCTTCCCCGTGAATAGGTTCTCGAAGAAACAAACTTTCCACATCGACAAGTACGTCGTTCTCCTCGGACTCAGGATCAGCATCATAGCTTCGGCTATCTCTCTCTTCATTGGGTCCTTATAGTCGGTCAGCTTGTAGCCATTTGTTGGATGAATGGGGTGGGCGAAGAGTTCTCCATAGTCTTGGTCTTCAATCGCATGAGCCTTCATCGACGAATGATCGAAGATCATATCTCTCTTCTTGCCAGCTTCGTCTAGCAAGACCTTCGTCCAATCCTCTAACTTCAAGTTTCTTGATCTTGAGTACCCGTATTCGAATGCATGGTCTTCGCACATCTGAATCTGGCTGATGAACATGTGTAAACTCACGTCCATCCTCCCCACGTTAAGAACGTTAACCCTTACTCTCTCAATTTCGGCTGAAGGTTCCGAAGTTCCTCCTAGTTCAACTCAAAGGCTCTGATCCTTGGCAACTTCGACGTTACTGACATCGTACTCTACGAAGATCGTCGAATTCACCCTAACGCAATAGACTTCGCCTGAGATTGTCTTCGCCTGGATGCAATAGACTTCGCCTGAGATAGACTTCGTCTGAATGCAATAGTCTTCGTCTGAAATTTCTCTCTTCTCCATTCTAAGAATCGCCGCACTCTGAAAACAGATTTTGAAAAATAAATCGATTCTCTAGGTATATAGTTGGTTCAAACATCTCACACTTGTCAAAGTCGCTTCTCATTCATCGCTACAGGTCTGACAAGGGAGCGCAGACCATCTTTACCTTCGTCTCTTGCGGTTCCTGTCACTCTTTGGTAAGGTAGTCTACCCTAACCTACTCTTTAAGAGACTACTCTTAAGAAGTCCATTCTTAAGAAGTATTCCTTCTCTTCATCTTCTATCTATAGAGATCTTCTTGTGAAGGTCTTTTTCCGAAGGCTCTTCTTAAGAAGGCTCTCCTCTTCACGAACAGTCTTCTTCACTAAAACTAAACTATTCTTCTTCTAACTTCATTGTTTCTTCTACAAACTTCTACATTTCAAGCATATTCAATCAAAAGTTGAAAAGTGAGCTCTGCATACTTTCCCCCCCAGATGTGAGTGACTCTTCCATCAATATCGTATGATTCTTCCTCCATTCACTCGGTTAGCAAAAAGATTTCTTTCTAAGTCTTCAAGTTGGATTGATCCATTACTATAACGCTCTAAAACTTTGTATGTTCACGTCCATCGTAACTGTAACTTCCCTAAGAATTTAGCATGTAAACTATCATATAGCAAAATTAAATCTCCGTCGTTCCATCCACCCTCTTCAGCTTCTTATCGTATTTTTCTTTTCGCTTCTCTTGTATGACCTTACCTAACTCTAAAGATTTCTCGCATCTTCTTCTAGTGCCATCAAATTTTACAGCCCGATGAGCTAACTCTCTTCTGCAGACAATCTATCTTGTGATAAGATTCTATAAGTAGGAGTTTCGAACTCAATAGGCATAATGAGATGCATTCCATAGGCTAAGAAGAATGACGTCTTTCCCGTCATTATCTTCTCTGTATTTCTGAATGTCCACAACGCTGCATCCAACTTGGTACCCCAATCATAAACAGGATTGACAGTCACTTTGTTCAAAATCTTACACAATAGACCATTGCTCTTTTCGATAAGTCCATTCACCTTAGGATTATACGGAGTAGTTTTTCGATGCTTGATCTGAAAATACTTTGTCAATGCCTCTATAGTATTATTCAAGAAATGTGTACCCCTATCGCTCACCAACTCCAATGGACATCCAAACCTGGTGATGATATTCTTACGAAGAAAAGTTGCCACTGTCATCGCATCGTCTTCTTTGTCACTTCAGCTTCCATCCACTTAGTTGTATAGTCTGTGACAACCATTATGTATCTTTTGAGTGTCCTTTTTGTTGCTGGCTGAATGGACCTCACAAAATCAATTCTCCACTTCTCAAATGGTGCAAGAGATAAAATAGGATGGAGTGGTCAATGAGTAGTTCGCGTAGGCTTACCTACTCGCTGACAACTATCACACTTCTTAATGATTGCTTGCACAACTTTGTACATGGTGGGCCACCAGTATCATGCGTCCAAAATTTTCTTTATTGTATTGCGTAAGGCATAATGACCTCCTGCCGATTCAAAATGCATGGCTTCCACTACTCTTGGTACTTCTTGCTCCTCCAGACATCTTCGTAACTCCTCATCGGTTCCCTTCTTGAATAGGATGCCACTCTTCAGCTCATATGGTCCTACTTGTGTATGAACACCGTGCGCTGCTCCACATCCATTCCTTCAGGACACTATAGGATATGTAAGTATCTATATATCTCATGGTACCTACTCGTAAGAGCTACCGTCAATTGGAAAAGTTCCTCATCTGAGAAATCATCCGCCACGTAATCTTATCTTTCTCTTGTTCGTAACCGTGACAAGTAGTCTGTATTCTCATGATGTTTATCTGTCCGAGTTTGAACTATGAATTTGAACTCCTGCAGTAACAACATCCACCGTGCTATCCTTCCTGACAAATCAGACTTTTGCACTAGATGTTTTAACGCATAATGATTCACAATACAAAACTGACAACCCAACAAATATTGTCGAAATTTTCTGACCCAATACACCATTCCTAGTGCTTCACACTCTGTGGTCGAATAATTCTTCTCTGCAGCTGATAGCTGTCTATTCGCATAGTAAATCGGATGATCCTTCTTTTCATTGTCTTTCTGACTTAGCACCACCCCAATGGCGAAGGCTGAAGTATCTACATATACTTGAAATGGTTGACTCCAATCTGCTGCCCTCATGACTGGAGCTTCAGTCAGCTTCGTCTTCAGTACTTCAAAAGCTTTTTGTCTCTGTTCCTACCAAAGGTACCTAGTAGATTTCCTCAACTCCCTTACTCAATTAGTGGTGCTGCCAAGGTCGCATAATCTTTAATAAATCTCCGGTAGTAACCTACGTGTCTTAAGAATCCTCGCAACTCACTGATATTAGAGGGAGGGTCCAAAGCTACTATGACTTTGACTTTATCTACATCTATTTCAATGCCTCGCTGCGAGACTCTATGTCCTAATAGTGCATTCTGTCATAACAAAGAAACATTTCTCGAGGTGTAGTGCCAGTTGAGCATCCCTACAACGCTGAAAAACTACAGCCAAGGAATTTACATGATCTTTTCTTCACCCAAAAACACAAAAATCATCTCTAAAAATTTCTAAAAATTTTCTAAGATACTCCTGAAAAATGTTTGTCATCATTCTCTGAAATGTGGCAGTAGCATTACACAAACCAAAGGAAATCTTATGGTATGTAAAAGTACCCCAGTCAGTGATAAAAGTAATTTTGATTTTGTCTTCGTCCCTAATAGATACTTGGTTATATCTTGAAAATCCATCAAGAAAACTATAGCACTCATGACCAGTTACTCTATCCAAAATAGAGTATGTAAAAGATAAAGGATGATGGTCTTTTCTTGTTGCTGCATTTAGTTTTCGAAAATCTTGACACACTCTAATTTACCAGTCTTCTTCTTGGGTACTATCACTATACGTGATACGCATTCACTACGAAGGACAGGAAAGAATACCTGCACTTAAGTACTTATCTATCTCATCTTTTAGTGTTTTAGTCACTAGTCAGTCATTAGTCATAGAGATGTGACTAAGGATAAGATATTAGAGGTGACTATAGAGTGACTGAACTTAGATGTGACTAAGATTAATATACTAGACATTATCTTTAACATGTTCTGCATCTATAGGTTCTTCATTTTGCTTTATCCGTAGTGAAAACCTGCTATAACTTTCTTATCAGAAGCAGTAACAGATAAAAGTTTCTATCTGCATAAACATTTCAGAAAGCCAAGCAAATAGACTTAGTTCAATGAGATATATCAACATATTACTAAACACAACTGAATTTGCTCAAAACTTAACTCAAATGAAACTTAATAGGAACTGAGCTTGCTTGAAAAGGAATAATGAACCTTAAACAAGGAGGTCAAAGCGAGACTCTGTTAACAACGTTTCATTTAGCAGTTACTTATCACTTTTGTCTCCTTGCCTCCAGAAATTGATCTATGTGCTCATCGTCATTGAAATTCAACCATAACTTTGGACACCGTCATCTCCGCAACTCGAAGACTGGAAGACTGACAAACATCATCTGTGCTCCAAGGGACAACTTTTTTCTTCTGAACTTCATTCCTTTGTGCCGTACAGTACTGTATACTGCAGTTTATGGACGTTATGGGAGCAGAACGAACTGGCAGAACGAGTCGCGCGTTGTAATGCGTGATTTGTTTCGCTACGAGCGTGATTCTAGCTCAACTGGCACCACAAACTGGCTGGATGTAAGCAGAGCGGGAGGAAGCCGGGGAAACAACTTGAGACAAGTCCTCGTCCGAGCACGCAGACAGCAATAGCAATTGAATTCGAGAGTACAGCAATAGACTTGCCGTGTTCGCCAAAGGAAGGATGGGGAGGCCAAATGGCCAGCAAAGTGATCGTCGAGCTCACTTGCTCATGGTTTATGCTGGTGGGGCGGGGCATTACTACCCATTTCATCAGATTGTACCTCCTTTCTTCTCCCGCATACGTGAACAAAGTCATCGTCACGGCCGTAAGCAGCCAGAGCCGAGTGGAAGAGCTTGCGAAGCTCAAGGAAAGGGGTGATTTCAGAAGCCTGGACTTGCGTACTGAAGAGTTGCCGATGCCGGCACTGGGAAACGAAGCTGCCAAAGTTATGAAGGAGAAACCGGGGCCCGAGTATTTCATCCAACTAGCAGAAAATGCATTCGAGTCCATCAAGGCGAAGCTGTCCATAGAGAAAGACAATGTTAATGGACCCACTTGCATATGTTCTACACCTTTCTTTTTGGTACGTTACAAGCTCTCCTCTCCTCTTCACGTTCTGCAGCCACGGCCACAACTCCCGTCTATTGAAGAGCATTAATTTTGAGCTTGAGCGAAGAACTCTGACGGTCTGGATTTGAATTTCATTGTCAAGAACCAACAGAAACTAGAACGCGTGATGATATGTCATGTAGTTGTTTTCTAGTCAGATTACTGAAATCATTGTGCGGATGAGCAGGAAGTAGCAGAAGAATTGAAGGTCCCTTGGTATCCTCTAGTCACATCAGCTACATGGTATACCTACAGCTGTTTCCTGGTATCGGATCCACTGCTCTGTTCAACAGATCCGAACGTACGGAAAGGGAAGATACCTGGCCTGGAATTTTCTCGACTTTTTGACTACCCACCAGATATACTCAGCTATCCTCAGTTCTTCGTCACGAAATGCGAACGATTCGAGAGATGCGAAGCGATTCTCATAAACCAAGCGGAAGAGTGGGATGCACCGGCTGGAGCAGTCACTGCTCTCAGGGACTGCCTCCGACAGAAGAAGGCCGTCAACAAAAACACACAGGTAGAAATTGCCTGCTTTCCTGACAGTTCCAGCAGTGGAAAAGAATCGATCAGTACTCAGTTGTTCGTGACGAAAATAACACGATCATCCGCATCTTTCTGTATCTTTCAAATGGTCAAGGGCTACAGAAGCTGTAGAGATCATTCCATGGTTCCTTAACTTGTATGCTGATGACGCTAACCATCATGATGTTGTGGCTGATTTGTTGCAAACTGAATAGGCCTTGCAGGTACCCAAAGTTCTGCTAATCGGTCCTGTGGCTAATATTGATGGTTTCACTTTGAGTCCTCCACCTAAGTATGCGGACATGGAGAATCCGAAGTGCTTTACATGGCTGGATAAGCAACCTGCAAAGTCAGTGTTGTATGTTCCATTCGGAACCATGGTGAACCTCCCCGAGAAGGCCACGTTCGAGCTGGCACATGGTCTAGAAGACAGCGGAGTATCATTCCTGTGGGTCCATAAGATTGGTCCGTCTCAGACTATGGCATCCGTTCTTCCTGCGGGTTTGAAGACAGAACCAGAGGACGAGGTCTCATCGAGATAGGTTTTGCACCACAGTCTCGGATTTTGCAGCACCCTGCTCTCGGCGGATTCTTGTCACACTGTGGGTGGAACTCCAGTATGGAGAGCATCTGCGCGGGAGTTCCTCTCATCACATGGCGCTTGTCTCTCGATCAACCGCTCAATGCCAGGTATTAATGTTTGTCAGAGAACATCGTTCATTGCCTTTGCCAGAACATTAATTGCTGTAACCAGAAAGGTGAGATGCTTCTTCCTTCACTGGAGAAAGGTCAACATACTCGCAGCACACCGAGCTGCCTGGAACCTTTCTGCAATTCTACGAGAAAACTAACGAAGAAAGTTCATCAGAGAAAACTAACAAAGGGTAGTTTGATTTATTGATCTAATGGAACTTCGTGTTCGGTTTGTGTAGGTTCCTAGTAGATGTATGGAAGGCGGGGATCGGGATCAAGAACCCGGACGAAGACTATGGAAGCGATGTGTGTAGGGAGGAAGTGACGACGGCAGTTAAGGCCCTAATGAATGGAGAACAAGAAGAGGAAGCGCGAAAGAATGTTCATTTGCTCAAGAGGATGGCAGAAATCTCTCTAAAAGAAGGCGGTTCTTCCTACGCAGCCCTCCATTCCTTTGCAGAAGAGGTCACAAATCCTACAAAAATATGAACCGTATCATGATCTCTCCCTACTATCAACGATAAGAAGCAAGTACTGCAGCTCCGTTACCTCATGTCGATCAATCCCACCCTTATCGCTACAAACTACATTCCCTCCGGTGGATGGGATCTAGAGAGTTGACAGATAAGTTGGTCCTTCTGTATAGCAGCAAGGTCAGATGTACCTGTGGTTTTGCTACCCACTACTCTCCTAGGTATCGTGGTGCGATCATGTTCTACTGCTATCGTCTCGACACAATATACTACAACAAATTACTCCTCAACAACCTTATTAGCAAACGGTTTGATAGAACTAGCAATGAAAGCGAAAAAGTTTGAAACATGCATCATGTTTCAAACTTTTTCGCTCGAACTGAATGAATACAAGCCCAGCAGCTCGCCAAGAAATTTTTTATTCGCTCTAATAACTCTGTCAATGCAAGCATCATGCTTTATTGGAAACTGGTACGCGTGGGCTATGTCAATCAAAGCAAAGCAGAGCCACACTTGTGAGAAGAGAGAAATTAAGATTCTGACGGGCTTTTAGTCTAGATCCTGATTAACAAGCCATCCTCGCTTGTAGTAAATTGCAAAAGAAGACCCAAGATCTACTTACAGTTACACTGTCTTTCAATCGAGGATGACGTTATCTGTTGTGAAAAGAAGACTTCCGGTTTCTTTTGTCTTTGCTCTGACTACTTTGACTCAAGGGACCAATTTCCTATGGACAATTCGTGCGTGGATCCGAAGTGCTCCACTAGATGAGACAAGTTTGGACTCTGCACAATTTCGAATAATCACCGTCACCCAACAAGAAGACTTCCCATGCACAATTGGATATGAATTCGATGAAATCTACTCCTCAGAAGACATAGACAAAGCTTCTGCAATCAAATCTGAAATCTAATCTCCGAGAACAAATTATATACATTTCTGGAAGCTTACTCTATCTACTTTCTGTCACTATCTCTCGACACACCAACTTAGAAGCAAGACTGCACGATGATGTCATTCTATGTCTATGCTGTCTACTACTGTCTACATCCTTATGATCCCCTACTGAGAGTGGAGGTGTAGACCTACTATATGTGTAACCCAATTCTGTGTGTAGTGTATGTGTGTAATGTGTGTGTGAAATCGTACAGTGGTATCGATCTTATACAATTTTGCCTTGAGTCGTAAGAGAGAGACCCTTTTCAATCGCAACTCACAACCTAGAGAAAAGTGAAGCGCTGTCAGAAGGCCACCACCTCTCAGGCTTCAGTTGCTCCTCTCAGTTTTAGAAAGTAATCCTACAACTACCGTTGCTTATCTTGTCACATGGACAATCATCCTAAAAATACAAAGGAGAGCTGTCCATCTCAAAATAACAGAATCTGATTTTTACAAAATAGTTAGGTAATAACAACTAATTATCTCTACTATCTATTCCTGGTCGTTATGTGTGATCACCATGAGATTCTCATCATCTCATCATCATCTAATTCGGCTTCTGGCATCGTGGAAAAGCACTGGTACCTCTGGTGCGACTGAGGTGGCACCCTCCTCAGTGCTAGTCATGTGCACTTCTATCATGGCTTCGGGAGCCAGAAGAGGTCCTTGGGAAGCCGAATCCTCTTGCGCTTCTTGATTCTTCTGTGTGACCTGTTGGACAATGAGAGCTGGGGTGATCTCGCAAGTGTCAGATGCAATCATTTCTTCCACTCTGAACACATGAGAAGTCATCTTTTGTCTGTCTTCCAGAAGATAGCTTGTCTTCTTGAGCTTCTTTGCTCTTCTTCTCGGCTTTCAACGTTGTCACCATTAAGTGGACAGCGAGATCGAATTACTCCTTGTCGAGGTCCTCCACAATTGCTGGTCCTGGTGCACTAGAAGACGTAGCTACGGAATGGAGAATCGAGAGAAGACTATGGAGGATCTTCATGTCCTCGACCTGCCGATTCTTCCGTAGCTGTGTCAACTCCTTGACAAAAGTTGAAGCTTCCGTCTTGTACTTCGTGGCAATCTTCTCTGTGGTACGGAGGTTGGCTTCCAAAGCTTCCAACTTCTGCATCTGGGCTTCCTCCTGTTGAATCAAGGTCTAAAGATCAAATCCAGGATGCAACTGCTTCTCTTGAGCCATCGCACGCTTCTCCACCAACTCCATCGCTGGCTGGATCTCTGAACTGAAGAAGACGTTGAACTTCTCCAATCGTCTTCTCGCAGAAGACAAGTTCATGCTCACAAATCGGTCTATGACGACTTTCCTGTCTTCTAGAGACATGGGTACCTCTTCCACCACAGTGGTATTCTCCTTTAGTGTCCGAGAAGACGCAACCCTCAATGTCTTCCAAGGTGGAAGATCTCTTCTCACCGTAGAAGTAGTCCTCTTCTTTGCGCTTCCTCTTGTCGTAGTTGGAACATCGATCCAGATCTTGGCTTCTGGAGTCTTCGGAAGACTCCTTGAGGTCACAGATGTTATCTCCTTGATGATCTTGATGTGAGGGTATCTTCTTGTGAATCTGACTCGGAGTGGGAATGAAGTGATAAGAAAATATGTGCTCTTCCTAAGAATGCTCCAAGGACCCATCTTCATTGATGGTGAAGCGTCTTCGTGTCGCTAGAGTCATCTTTCCGCACCGTAATCGTGTTCTGATAAGTGCCGTGTCCCTCCTGAGACACTAGAGTGGGAGTTGAAGACATGGCAACTGCCTGGTCTTCTTCCTCCGAGATCTCCTCCTTGACCTCTCGCTGTCTTGCTGGTCCATACTTGGTCAATTGGTTCTCCTTCAGGTCCTCCGTGGATACGTATAGATAGCAAAAAAAGGGGGTGAGATGTCCTCCTGCTTGGGTGCCCAAGTACACTAACTCGACCTAGACGTTGTCGAGTTGAGAGTCTTTCTTGGGGAGGGCGGACCTCCTGACTGTGATCGATCAGAGAAAAATGACCAGAAAAGAAAATAGGTTGCTGCTGACGATGTGATCTCAAAACACTGCTCCTTGTGCTCAGCAATTACAAAAACAAGCACTCAAACACACCCTGGGTACACACATAGGTCTCTCAAGATTCAATTAACTTTATTACAGTGTCGTCTGCACCACCAATTTCTCCAACTGTACAGAAAATCTCTCTTTTCCTCTCCTGCGCACCTGTCTTCACCCGTCAAGCCAAAAGTCTACCCAATACGTCTCAATCTGAACCTAATAGAGAAATTCGGACCCTTGAATCTTATTCCTCTCCTTGCCCCAACTGAAACTCTCAGAAATCTGATCCAACGTCGATCAAAAGTCCCCTGTAGATTTCCAAACGATCTCTCAATAGAACTGTCTCCTGAGAGTAATTTCTCCCCAGAATAGTTTATTTAAACAACGTCCAAGCCTAAAACTCATGCCTCTCTCTCTTACGATGCTCTCCCGATTCAATCTGTCAGCAATTTGATCTTCCCCTAGCTTCTTAGCTTCTCCTGCGTATTCCGCTTCCGCTCTCTCAGAAAACCTTCCTTTGCAAAAAAACTGTCCTCTCGATCCCAAGTCGCCGCAGGTATTTTACCTAAAAGTAAAGACCCCAGCTTAAGCTGCCCCCCTGCTGTCCTTATCAATGACCTCCTTTTAAACTCTAATTCTCCTCCTTCCGCCTTTGCTTCCACTGTTGCTGAAATCTTCCGCTTCAAGCTTCCGCTGTAATCTTCCGCTTCCGCTTCCGTTGTCGCTCCACTATACTACAACGACGTAATCTTCCGCTTCAAGCTTCCGCGGTAATCTTCCGCTTTCGCTGTAGTTTTCCGCTTCTGCTATAATCTTCCGCTTCCGCTGTAATATTTCGCTTCAAGCTTCCGCTTCCGCTGTAATATTCCGCTTCAAGCTTCCGCGGTAATCTTCTGCTTCCGCTGTAGTTTTCCGCTTCCGCTTCCGCTGTCGCTCCACTATACTACAACGACGTAATCTTCCGCTTCAAGCTTCCACGGTAATCTCCCGCTTCCGCTGTAGTTTTCCGCTTCTGCTATAATCTTCCGCTTCCGCTGTAATATTCCGCTTCAAGCTTCCGCTTCCGCTGTAATATTCCGCTTCAAGCTTCCGCGGTAATCTTCCGCTTCCGCTGTAATCTTCCGCTTCAGTTTTCCGTTGTAACCTTCCGCTTCCACTGTAATCTTTCGCTTTGATTTTAAGGCCCCATCTAAAGCTGTTCCTCTGCTGTCCTTATGCGTACATAATAATCAACAAAAGTTTCCCGTGCTCACGATGCCATCTTGATGCCACCCTGAATATACTACAAGCCATCCAATGTAGGCCGAAGTCCCAACACTTATGAGGCTGCCTCACAGGGCTCACAGCCCCCCATATGCGCACCAGGTATCTCCCATAGTATATTCAGGATGGCATGCGGAGGCTTAGGCCAGGAAGCCCACGATTAAGGGAGATACCGGTCTCCCGCCCCTAGATATGTAGGACGTGGCTGCATATCCAACATAGACTCCCTTCCAGGAGGCCAAAATGCCAGAATAGGAACCAGAGGCCAGGGGGATTGATCCTGAGACCACTTCCCTCCTAGGCAGGCGCCCTATCACTGGGATGGCCTTTGGTTTCGTTCAAGAAGGTAAAAACTTTTGTACATATGTTTATTTGAAGAAATTTTTCTGTAAGATCTTTACTAGTCTTTCTTACACTAACTTCTCTATACAACTCCGTTTTTAATGAACAAGGAGTCAAAACTATAGTATTTGTGAACACCTACACGCTCACGCTATCCTATTCTGAGTTCGAGTCACGAACCAGAATCGACAGATTTCCCTCTTTCACATATTTCACAGCCTAAAACTCGTACTAACTATTGCTTAAAACACTTTCTGTCAAAACTAGAAGCATGAGGTCGCTCTCCTCGTCGAGCTTTGCATTCTGGTGTCTCTCGACTCCTTTAGGGGTGATATTCTAACCCAAGCTTGGGGGCAGCTTGTCAAGCATAGCCCCAGCTTAGCTCCTGCCTAGCTTGTTAAGCTGCAGGGCAGCTTCCTTTACACAAAATAGAAAAAAATCTCTCTGCAATACTTTTCACTATATAGACCTATGTACAATACGACATTCACCCCCTCCAAACCTGCACATCCTCTGGTATGTGCCAATCCGTCACCGATCCTCGTGGTCCTCCGAGTCGTCCTCGCTCTCTTCGACCGTCTCAGAAAAGTCTTCATTTGCTCCTGTCTGCTCTGAACCTAAGAACTCAGCTAGCTCCACAGTCTCCCCTCTCTTCTTGAATAACTTCACTCGTTTCCCTGCAACTGGAAGCCTTAAAGGCGTGCCATCTAGCTCTTGCAAGGAATAGGTAGCATTCTGATGTACATCAGAGACAAGGTACGGGCCAAACCACCTTCTCGAAAACTTTCGAATTGTAGAGTGTTGGTTCTCCAATGTACTGTCGTATACCAACACCCAGTCTCCAACTTGTATCGGTTTTGGTCGAAGTCTATGAGTCTTATCAAACCTCTCCTTGTTCCCAAGTCGAGCCGCCTTCAGCCGTCGCTGCGCTTCAGCGAGATCCTCCTCTCTGCATTCTAGCTGTCTGATTCGTAGTGAGAGAAGCTGCACACGGTTCACATTGTCCTCCCATGGCAAGATAGCCCAGGTAGGAAAGTCTTCTTCTGCTGGCATCATCAATTTCTGTCCTAGCATTAACTCAACAGGCATGTACCCTGTAGTAGAACAATGAGTTGTTCTATCTGCCCATAAAGCAAAAGGGAGTAACCTAGGCCACTCTCTATGCTTACCATCACACGCTTTCACCAAAACCTGAACTATTGATGGATGTCCTCGTTCGCTCTTGCCAATCCCCTCTAGATTCATCGCAGTAGTAAGCTTGAGCTTCACACCATATCGAGCAAAAAACTCTTTCGCTTTCGTACCACGTAGTTCTCCCCTATCTGCACGTAGCCTTCCTACAGACCCATATCTACAAATAATATCTTCAAGAACAAACTTACATATCCCCTTGTGGTCTTCGTCCTCAAGGCTCGCCCTTCTACAAAGTTGGAGAGATCCTCACGAGCCAGAACCAAATATCGCATGCCCCATAACCCCAGAGGCATTACCACCAAGTCGAGAACCCACTGGAAATGAATGCAAGGCGGATAAGTTGGCACGAGACCGTCCCTATACCAGATCTTTGAGTAGAACTGACAATGCAAGCAAGAACTGACGTAGTTCATCACATCCTGATACAGACCTTTCCACCAATATCTTTCCTTCAGCTTGACGTAGGTAGCCCAAATCCCTCGATGTCCGGCCCATAAGGTATCATGGAACTCTTTCATTAGTTGCTGCTTAGTCTGCAGATCGTCCACTACTCGTATGAACATCCCATCTCTCCTCTGTGGCCGTCTCCAAAGATACCCATCATGCAGAAGATAGTTGTAAGCTTGTTTCCTTATCTCTCTGAACTCTACTTTACTCCATCTCTCTTGCCTCTCCAACAAGCTCAGATAATACCCTATGTCACGAAGTCTACCTGTGTAAAGCTCCTCTCTAAACATCAACGGCTCCAAGTTCGTAGCCCGTCGATTAACCTGACACTGAGCATCCTTTCTCTCCTCTTCCTCAGCTTCTGAAATCATGACATCCTCGTCTACAAATCGAGCTCTTGATAACATGTCTGCGACCATATTCTCCTTTCCTTTTATATGCTTCAGCTCTGGATTCAAACTTCTAATATAGGCAATCCAACGTAACATCGCTATGTCTGGCGTGCTACAGTTGGATATCATGCCTAGTAGAGGTAGACAATCCGTTTCTAGAACTACATGAGCACCAATCAAAAACTCACGGTCTGTCTTCATCGCTGTCACCGCTCCCCACAACTCACGCTTCACCTGAGGATAATCTCGTTGCCTGTCTGTCAAGATTCTAGCTCCAAACCTAGAGGTAAGTCGTAGTCCATCCGCATCATCTTGACCTATCGCCCAGCCAATCGCCTTTGGACTAATATCTACTGTGACCATGACAGGTCTCCCACATCCGTAGTCTACTCTTCTTAGAACAGGTGGAGACTGTAGAGCCTCCTTCAGCCTATTCATAGCTTCTCGATGGACTGAGGTCCATGCAAACCTCTTACCCTTCCTCAATAATGCATACAAAGGCTCAGCAACATGGGCATAACGAGGAATGGATAAACGATAAAATACACAAGCACCTAGAAAGCGTCGAACCTCCGTGATATTTTTACAGTCTGCCATCCTAGCTATAGCTTCAATCTTCTCGGGGTTTGGTCGCCTTCCAAAAGCACCACACAGATGTCCAACCACTAAAATCTCAGACACACCAAACTTGGACTTAGCTCCTGACAGGGTGAGATGCACCTCCTCCAGTCGAGTCAAGATACGTTCTACATCCCTGATATGGTATGTAACAAACCTTCTACATCCATTCGCAAGTACTGCTTCATTCTTGTCTTCAACCGCGCAACCCTTTATAGGAATATCATCTAGAAACGGAATGATAACATCAGGCACAAACTCCCTCAGTACCTTATGCATCGCATTCTGCATATGAGCCACCGAGTTCGTCGCTCCTTGTGGAAGAGTACACATCCGCATCAATCCCAGGGGCGTACGTATAGTAGTTAAATCTCTACTCTCCACAGCCAGCTGGAACTGATCATAACCAGAATATAGATCTCCTATCGAATAAATAGCTCTCCCTGCAAATGCCTCTGCTACCTCTTCAATCACAGGACCCGTCCCAACGTTACGTATGGTTACGTTATTCGCAGGCTGTAAGTTTTGAATAAAATGCAAAGCTCCTGACTTCTTGGGTACAGTGAACCACCTGCTAGAATATGGCCCCATAGACGGCTCAAGTATCCCCATCTGTACCTTCTCTTTCAACAACTCGATGAGCTTAGGCAACAAAGCACGAGGAACTGGGATCGGTTTCAAGTCCCAAGGCACATGAGGGATTGTGAATATAACCATAGGCGCTATAACCTTTGGGTCCACACAACCTATCTCCTCTGCTGAAAAAGAGAATGCTTTACCATGCTTCACTATCATCTGCTCAAACACGGTTTTCTCGTCCTCAGTCAAGAAATCACCCCCTCCTATCTGGAGCTCCTTCAATATCTTCTCAGTAAACTGGTGTCCTACTCGTCTATGATCACGCAATATAGGCTCAGTCCCCACTAACTGTACTTGCTGTTGGGAGTTAGCAGGTAGTTGAGCTGCTACCGGTCTTACCTTTCTCAGTACAGATTTGTACTTCGCATGGACATCTGCTTCTTGAGGGAGTGCACACCAACAACTTGCTTCTCTCCCTTCATTATTCTGCATCGGATGAGGAAAGAACTGCATGTATGTAGCAATCTCCTCATATATGCATCGAGAGTGGATAGGGATCACCACCACACTATTTTCCCCCTCCATCAATCTACTCACATTGTCTAACCAACCAATAACTGACTGTACAGACATAAACTCTTCAAACAAGCCAGAAACTACTTCGTCTTCAGGTAGAACTCCTACACGCCACAACTCTGATACCTGGTTCACCATCCATCTTTTTGTATTTTTCCTCATATCTTCAACTCTTGTAAATCGACTCCAGCCATCTGCCTCAAACATCAGCAATCCGGACTGCCAACTCTGTACACCACACCTGTCTCCAGACCTTTGTACATGTCTTGCTTCCAACTCCGACGGGACCTCAATAGTAGGTTCTACACCCCTGTCTTCCCGCTGTCGTATTGTACATAGGTCTATACAGTGAAAAGTATTGCAGAGAGACTTTTTTCTATATTGTGTAAAGGAAGCTGCCCTACAGCTTAACAAGCTAGGCAGGAGCTAAGCTGGGGCTATGCTTGACAAGCTGCCCCCTAGCTTGGGTTAGAATATCACCCCTAAAGGAGTCGAAAGACACCAGAATGCAAAGCTCGACGAGGAGAGCGACCTCATGCTTCTAGTTTTGACAGAAAGTGTTTTAAGCAATAGTTAGTACGAGTTTTAGGCTGTGAAATATGTGAAAGAGGGAAATCCGTCGATTCTGGTTCGTGACTCGAACTCGGAATCGGATAACGTGAGCGTGTAGGTGTTCACAAATACTATAGTTTTGACTCCTTGTTCATTAAAAATGGAGTTGTATAGAGAAGTTAGTGTAGGAAAGGCTAGTGAAGATTTTACAGAAAAATTTCTTCAGGTAAACATATGTACAAAAGTTTTTACCTTCTTTAACAGAACCAAAGGCCATCCCAGTGATAGGGCGCCTGCCTAGGAGGGAAGTGGTCTCAGGATCAATCCCTCCTGGCCTCTGGTTCCTATTCCGGCATGTTGGCCTCCTGGAAGGGAGTCTATGTTGGATATGCAGCCACGTCCTGCATATCTAGGGGCGGGAGACCGGTATCTCCCTTAATCGTGGGCTTCCTGGCCTAAGCCTCCGCATGCCATCCTGAATATACTATGGGAGATACCTGGTGCGCATATGAGGGGGCTGTGAGCCCTGTGGGGCAGCCTCATAAGTGTTGGGGCTTCGGCCTACATTGGATGGCTTGTAGTATATTCAGGGTGGCATCAAGATGGCATCGAGGGCACGGGAAACTTTTGCTGATTATTATGTACGCATAAGGACAGCAGAGGAACAGCTTTAGATGGGGCCTTAAAATTAAAGTGAAAGATTACAGTGGAAGCGAAAGGTTACAACGGAAAACTGAAGCGGAAGATTACAGCGGAAGCGGAAGATTACAGCGGAAGCTTGAAGCGGAATATTACAGCGGAAGCGGAAGATTACCGCGGAAGATTACAGCGACAGCGGAAGCGGAAGCGGAAGATTACAGCGGAAGCGGAAGCGGAAGATTACGTCGTTGTAGTATAGTGGAGCGACAACGGAAGCGGAAGCGGAAGCGGAAAACTACAGCGGAAGCGGAAGATTACCGCGGAAGATTACAGCGACAGCGGAAGCGGAAGTGAAAGGAAGAGAATTAGAGTTAAAAAGGGGTTCATCGATAAGGACAGCAGGGGGGCAGCTTAGCTAGGGCCCTACTTCTGATAAGTGACTGCGTTTATAAGGACAGCAGGGGGGCAGCTTAAGCGGAGGCCTTAACTTTAGGTTATTTACCTGCGGCGACTCGAGATCGGGGACAGTTTTGCAAAAGGAAAGTTTTTCTGAGAGAGCTGAAGCGGAACACGCAGGAGAAGCTAAGAAGCTGGGGAACGATCAAATTGACTACAGATTGAATTGGGAGACCATCGTAGGGAGAGTGGCAGGAGTTTTTAAGCTTAGACGCTGTCTAATAAACTGTTCTGAGGAGAAATTACTCTCAGGAGGCAGTTTTATTGAGAGAGACTGAAAATCTAGAGAGGACTTTTTGATCGACGCAGGATCAAATCTCTGAGAGCTTCAGCTGAGGCAAAGTGAGGAATAAGATTTAGGGGCCTGAATTTCTCTATTAGGTTCGGATTGAGGCGTACTGGGTAGACTTTTGGCTTGACGGGTGAAGAGAGGTGCGCAGGAGAGGAAGAGAGAGATTTTCTGCACAGTTGGAGAAATTGGTGGTGCAGACGGCACTATAATAAAATTATTTCAACTCCTGAGAGCTCTATCTGTGTACTTGAGTGTGTATTTGAGTGTTTGTTTTGTAATTGGTGAGCACAAGGAGCAGTGTTTTGAGATCACATCGTCAGCAGCAACCTATTTTCTTTTCTGGTCATTTTTCTCTGATCGGTCACAGTCAGGAGGTCCGCCCTCCCCAAGAAAGACTCTCAACTCGACATCTGGTGCTTCCACTGAGAGCTATTGGGGTGATTGGTTTGGAGAATTGACTGAATTGAGAAGATGGATCACAATGCTGCCGTACAAGGTGTAGCTGCTGCTCAAGGTGCTCCTGTTCAAGGAACTCCTGGTCAAGATGGAATTGGCTCTCAAGGAGGGCCTACAGCGGTTCCAACAGCAACAACACAGCCTGCTGTAGACACGTCTCAGATTCTTCAGGCGTTGGCTGCCTTGATTCAGCAGCAGCTTGCAATTGGGGGAGCTGAGCAGAAGTCCACAAGAGCATTACAAGCAATTGTTGGTCGGTGTGGACGATTTGATGGAAGAGATGTTACTAGATACCTGCGGGAGTATGTGGGTGAGATGGAGTTGGTCAGGGCACCTGAAGTTGAGGTAATTCTGAGCTTTGAGTTGACTGTTGTCCCTGAACTGAGAGAGAAGGTGAGAAATTTACAGAGAAGACATCTAGGAGGGTGGACTTTGTTTGAGCGTGCATTGAGAGAAGAGTTTCTAGAAGAGGACTCTGAAAGAGTCACCAAAAGAACTCTCATGGACTGGATAGAGCGTCAGCCTGGACGTTCCATGGGATTGAATGAGGTAATTCGTGAGTTTGAGAAGAGATACTCTCAGCTTTCTGGTCTAGAGAAGTTGACGCTGGATGCTAGGAAGACGGAGTTGTTCTTGGGGGCTCTGGATGAGTTCACAGCAGATAGGCTTTGTTTCATGTTGGCTGATCGAGGGACTGAAGGGGGAGTTACATCTGATTGGAGGAGAGTGGAAGAAGCAGTATCTACCCTTGCTAGGCAACGTCGTGGTAGGATGGTGTTACAGCTAGAAACCTTACCAGAGCAGCAGAGAGTAGCTCCTCCAGTTCATGTAGCTCCTCCTACAATACCTCAGGCACCTATTGTGATTCCTCAAGCACCCATAGTGGTTCCCCAAGTGATTGCTCAAGCGCCTGCAGTACCTATCCCAGCACAGAGAGGACCTAGACAGCAACAGCGACCTGCTGAGAACCGAAATCAGAATAACTTGATAGAAGAGCTCACTCAACAGCTGAGAGATTTGAGGGTTGAGATGGCAGACTTGAGGAGAGACCAACGACCAGTTGCGCCAGGTGCTCGACCTGTAGGAGGAACCTTTACAAGGAGATGTATTTGGTGCGACAGCCCAGATCATCTCAGGGGAGACTGTCAAGACTTGGCGGTTGCCTTGCGAGAGGGTGTAGTCAACTATCAGAATAACAGGTTGTATTTAACCGCCACGGGGCAGCCTCTGAACACATATTTTGGGAGAGGAGGAATGAGGAGTTCTCTTCCAGCACTTACTGGCGCGAATACTACAGCGATGACTGCGGGTTCTGCAGAGGCTGATGTGTATACTGGGAAGGTTGAGGTGCGCTCTAATCCAACTATGGTGGAGCAGGCTAATGAGGTTTCAGTTGAAATGATGAAGAGAGGTGCAGAAAGCAGTAGGAGAGCTACTGGATGGAGAGACCCAGTAGATGCAACTTCTATTCGAGCGTTTTTAGAGACGAGCAGTGAGCAGGATGTCATGGTGGAAGACAAAAGAAGACGGGATGCTTCTGATTTAGATGCAGGGGTACTAGAGGACAGTGATCGTTCGAGAGTTACGAGGAGGAGAGCAGCGGAACCATCACCATCTGTACCAGCTGGTAGATTTCCTGCTGCAGAGGATATACCTTCTACCTCTACAGCTCCACCACCTGCAATAGATCCTATGGAAGGTGTGCAGGATTTGCCACAGGAGACTACTGCTACAGATAGAGTGCGAGGGAAGAGGTTTACAGCACAGGAGAAGGGGAAAGCTCCAGCTTACAAGTTAGCGGCAGACATTGAGACAACAACAGACTTGGGTGCTGTTCTAGAGCAACGCATTTTGGATGCTAGAGTTGAGTTTACTCTTCGTGAAGTGCTTGGTATCGCAAAGAGAGAGTTTCATGAGTTGATAATAGACATCATGAAGAGAAAGAGACAGATATTGACTGAACAAGTAAGTAGTCAGATGGTTGGAGCAGTAGATGCTATTGGTGTTGATCAGTTCAGAGATGATAAGTATGAGGCATGGGTTGCTGGTCCAGCTGTTATTGAGAATGAAGATGAAGAGTTTGAAGAGGAAAGGTCAGGCGTAGACAGCGATTTCAAGGAGAAGCACTGGGCAAGAGCGACAACTGAGACGCAGGTTCGACTTGGGGGACTTTCTGAGCCAGTACCTGCACTTGTGGATCACGGGTCGGAGATCAACATCATTTCCAAGGAGGTGTATGAGAAGGGGCAGTGGCCAATCGAAAGGAATCATGGTTGGGTACTCCGTGCGGCAAATAATCAGAAGGGTGAGTTATACGGAGCTTGCCCTAATATGCGTGTGAAGATTGGAGATGTAGAGGTTGATCAGCATTTCTTTGTACAGTCGTCTGCCTCCTATCCTGTCATACTGGACCAACCATACATCACCGCTGTTCGAATGGAGACAAAGGTGATGAACGATGGGTCTCATTATGCCAGAGTTCGGAGTCCTGATGACAAGTACTCAGTACAATTTTTGACGGTTCGTTCAAGACATGAACGGAACCGACAAACCCTTAGAGATTCTCAAACCAAGAGATGTAAGGGTTTTCACAGTCCACTCCTGTAAAGCGGGAAGACAGGGGTGTAGAACCTACTGTTGAGGTCCCGTTAGGATTGGAAGCGGAACATGTACAAAGTTCTGGAGACAAGTGTGGTGTACAGAGTTGGCAGTCTGGATTGCTGATGTTTGAGGCAGATGGGTGGAGTCGATTTACAAGAGTTGAAGATATGGAGAAAAATACAAAACGATGGGTGGTGAAACAGGTATCAGAGTTGTGGCGTGTAGGAGTTCTACCTGAAGACGAAGTGGTTTCTGGGTTGTTTGAAGAGTTTATGTCTGTACAGTCAGTTGTCGGTTGGTTAGATAATGTGAGTAGATTGATGGAGGGGGAAAATAGTGTGGTGGTGATCCCTTTCCAATCTCGACGCATATATGGGGAGATTGCTACATACGTGCAGTTCTTTCCTCATCCGATGCAGAATAATGAGGGGAGAGAAGCAAGTTGTTGGTGTGCACTCCCTCAGGAAGCAGACGTCCATGCGAAGTACAAATCTGTACTGAGAAAGGTAAGACCGGTAGCAGCTCAACTACCTGTTAACTCCCAGCAGCAAGTACAGTTAGTGGGGACTGAGCCTATATTGCGTGATCATAGACGAATAGGGCATCAGTTTACTGAGGAGACACTGAAGGAGCTCCAGATAGGAGGGGGTGATTTCTTGACTGAGGTCGAAAAGACAGTGTTTGAACAGATGGTAGTAAAGCATGGTAAAGCATTCTCTTTTTCAGCAGAGGAGATAGGTTGTGTGGACCCAAAGGTTATAGCGCCTATGGTTATATTCACAATCCCTCATGTGCCTTGGGACTTGAAACCGATCCCAGTTCCTCGTGCTTTGTTGCCTAAACTCATCGAGTTGTTGAAGGAGAAGGTACAGATGGGGATACTTGAGCCGTCTATGGGGCCATATTCTAGCAGGTGGTTCACTGTACCCAAGAAGTCAGGGGCTTTGCGTTTTATCCAAGACCTACAGCCTGCGAATAACGTAACCATTCGAAACGTTGGGACGGGTCCTGTGATTGAAGAGGTAGCAGAGGCATTTGCAGGAAGAGCTATCTATTCGATAGGAGATCTATATTCTGGTTATGATCAGTTCCAGCTGGCTGTGGAGAGTAGAGATTTAACTACTATGCGTACGCCCCTGGGATTGATGCGGATGTGTACTCTTCCACAAGGAGCGACAAACTCGGTGGCTCATATGCAGAATGCGATGCATAAGGTACTAAGGGAGTTTGTGCCTGATGTTACCATTCCATTTCTAGATGATATTCCTATAAAGGGTTGCGCGGTTGAAGATAAGGATGAAGCAGTACTTGCGAATGGATGTAGAGGTTTGTTGCAGACCATATCAGGGATGTAGAACATATCTTGACTCGTCTGGAGGAGGTACATCTCACCCTGTCAGGAGCTAAGTCCAAGTTTGGTGTGTCTGAGATTTTAGTGGTTGGACATCTGTGTGGTGCTTTTGGAAGGCGACCAAACCCCGAGAAGGTTGAAGCTATAGCTAGGATGGCAGACTGTAAGAACATTACGGAGGTTCGACGCTTTCTAGGTGCTTGTGTATTTTATCGCTTATCCATTCCTCATTATGCTCATGTTGCTGAGCCTTTGTATGCATTATTGAGGAAGGGTAAGAGGTTTGTATGGACCTCAGTCCATAGAGAAGCTATGAATAGGCTGAAGGAGGCTCTACAGTCTCCGCCTGTTTTGAGGAGAGTAGACTACGGGTGTGGGAGACCTGTCATGGTCACAGTAGATACTAGTCCAAAGGCGATTGGCTGGGCGATAGGTCAAGATGATGCGGATGGACTGCGACTTACCTCTAGGTTTGGAGCTAGGATCTTGACAGACAGGCAACGAGATTATCCTCAGGTGAAGCGTGAGTTGTGGGGAGCGGTGACAGCGATGAAGACAGACCGTGAGTTTCTGATTGGTGCTCATGTAGTTCTAGAAACGGATTGTCTACCTCTACTAGGCATGATATCCAATTGTAGCACGCCAGACATAGCGATGTTACGTTGGATTGCCTATATTAGAAGCTTGAATCCAGAGCTAAAGCATATAAAAGGAAAGGAGAATATGGTCGCAGATATGTTGTCAAGAGCTCGATTTGTAGACGAGGATGTCATGATTTCAGAAGCTGAGGAAGAGGAGAGAAAGGATGCTCAGTGTCAGGTTAATCGACGGGCTACGAACTTGGAGCCGTTGATGTTCAGAGAGGAGCTTTACACAGGTAGACTTCGTGACATAGGGTATTATCTGAGCTTGTTGGAGAGGCAGGAGAGATGGAGCAAAGTAGAGTTCAGAGAGATCAGGAAACAAGCTTACAACTATCTTCTGCATGATGGGTATCTCTGGAGACGGCCACAGAGGAGAGATGGGATGTTCATACGAGTGGTGGACGATCTGCAGACTAAGCAGCAACTAATGAAAGAGTTCCATGATACTTTATGGGCCGGACATCGAGGGATTTGGGCTACCTACGTCAAGCTGAAGGAAAGGTATTGGTGGAAAGGTCTGTATCAAGATGTGGTGAACTACGTCAGTTCTTGCTTGCATTGTCAGTTCTACTCAAAGATCCGGTATAGGGACGGTCTCGTGCCAACTTATCCGCCTTGCATTCACTTCCAGTGGGTTCTAGACTTGGTGGTAATGCCTCTGGGGTTATGGGGCATGCGATATTTGGTTTTGGCTCGTGAGGATCTCTCCAACTTTATAGAAGGGCGAGCTTTGAGGACGAAGACCACAGAGGGGATATGTAAGTTTGTTCTTGAGGATATTATTTGTAGGTATGGGTCTGTAGGAAGGCTACGAGCAGATAGGGGAGAACTACGTGGTGCAGAAGCGAAAGAGTTTTTTGCTCGATATGGTGTGAAGCTCAAGCTTACTACTGCGATGAATCCAGAGGGGATTGGCAAGAGCGAGCGAGGACATCCATCGATAGTTCAGGCTTTGGTAAAGGCGTGTGATGGTAAGCATAGAGAGTGGCCTAGGTTACTCCCTTTTGCTTTATGGGCGGATAGAACAACTCATTGTTCTACTACAGGGTACATGCCTGTTGAGTTAATGCTAGGACAGAAACTGATGATGCCAGCAGAAGAAGACTTTCCTACCTGGGCTACCTTGCCATGGGAGGACAATGTGGACCGTGTGCAGCTTCTCTCACTACGAATCAGACAGCTAGAATGCAGAGAGGAGGATCTCGCTGAAGCGCAGCGACGGCTGAAGGCGGCTCGACTTGGGAACAAGGAGAGGTTTGATAAGACTCATAGACTTCGACCAAAACCGATACAAGTTGGAGACTGGGTGTTGGTATACGACAGTACATTGGAGAACCAACACTCTACAATTCGAAAGTTTTCGAGAAGGTGGTTTGGCCCGTACCTTGTCTCTGATGTACATCAGAATGCTACCTATTCCTTGCAAGAGCTAGATGGCACGCCTTTAAGGCTTCCAGTTGCAGGGAAACGAGTGAAGTTATTCAAGAAGAGAGGGGAGACTGTGGAGCTAGCTGAGTTCTTAGGTTCAGAGCAGACAGGAGCAAATGAAGACTTTTCTGAGACGGTCGAAGAGAGCGAGGACGATTTGGAGGACCACGAGGATCGGTGACGGATTGGCACATACCAGAGGATGTGCAGGTTTGGAGGGGGTGAATGTCGTATTGTACATAGGTCTATATAGTGAAAAGTATTGCAGAGAGACTTTTTTCTATATTGTGTAAAGGAAGCTGCCCTGCAGCTTAACAAGCTAGGCAGGAGCTAAGCTGGGGCTATGCTTGACAAGCTGCCCCCTAGCTTGGGTTGGAATATCACCCCTAAAGGATCGAAAGACACCAGAATGCAAAGCTCGACGAGGAGAGCGACCTCATGCTTCTAGTTTTGACAGAAAGTGTTTTAAGCAATAGTTAGTACGAGTTTTAGGCTGTGAAATATGTGAAAGAGGGAAATCCGTCGATTCTGGTTCGTGACTCGAACTCGGAATCGGATAACGTGAGCGTGTAGGTGTTCACAAATACTATAGTTTTGACTCCTTGTTCATTAAAAATGGAGTTGTATAGAGAAGTTAGTGTAGGAAAGGCTAGTGAAGATTTTACAGAAAAATTTCTTCAGGTAAACATATGTACAAAAGTTTTTACCTTCTTTAACGGAACCAAAGGCCATCCCAGTGATAGGGCGCCTGCCTAGGAGGGAAGTGGTCTCAGGATCAATCCCCCCTGGCCTCTGGTTCCTATTCCGGCATGTTGGCCTCCTGGAAGGGAGTCTATGTTGGATATGCAGCCACGTCCTGCATATCTAGGGGCGGGAGACCGGTATCTCCCTTAATCGTGGGCTTCCTGGCCTAAGCCTCCGCATGCCATCTTGAATATACTATGGGAGATACCTGGTGCGCATATGGGGGGGCTGTGAGCCCTGTGGGGCAGCCTCATAAGTGTTGGGGCTTCGGCCTACATTGGATGGCTTGTAGTATATTCAGGGTGGCATCGAGGGCACGGGAAACTTTTGCTGATTATTATGTACGCATAAGGACAGCAGAGGAACAGCTTTAGATGGGGCCTTAAAATTAAAGTGAAAGATTACAGTGGAAGCGAAAGGTTACAACGGAAAACTGAAGCGGAAGATTACAGCGGAAGCTTGAAGCGGAATATTACAGCGGAAGCGGAAGATTACCGCGGAAGATTACAGCGACAGCGGAAGCGGAAGCGGAAGCGGAAGATTACCGCGGAAGCTTGAAGCGGAATATTACAGCGGAAGCGGAAAACTAAGCGGAAGCGGAAGCGGAAAACTACAGCGGAAGCGGAAGATTACCGCGGAAGATTACAGCGACAGCGGAAGCGGAAGCGGAAGATTACTGCGAAAGATTACAGCGAGAGCGGAAGATTACAGCGGCAGCGGAAGCGGAAGCGGAAGATTACAGCGGAAGCGGAAGCGGAAGATTACGTCGTTGTAGTATAGTGGAGCGACAACGGAAGCGGAAGCGGAAGCGGAAAACTACAGCGGAAGCGGAAGATTACCGCGGAAGATTACAGCGACAGCGGAAGCGGAAGTGAAAGGAAGAGAATTAGAGTTAAAAAGGGGTTCATCGATAAGGACAGCAGGGGGGCAGCTTAGCTAGGGCCCTACTTCTGATAAGTGACTGGGTTTATAAGGACAGCAGGGGGGCAGCTTAAGCGGAGGCCTTAACTTTAGGTTATTTACCTGCGGCGACTCGAGATCGGGGACAATTTTGCAAAAGGAAAGTTTTTCTGAGAGAGCTGAAGCGGAACACGCAGGAGAAGCTAAGAAGCTGGGGAACGATCAAATTGACTACAGATTGAATTGGGAGACCATCGTAGGGAGAGTGGCAGGAGTTTTTAAGCTTAGACGCTGTCTAATAAACTGTTCTGAGGAGAAATTACTCTCAGGAGGCAGTTTTATTGAGAGAGACTGAAAATCTAGAGAGGACTTTTTGATCGACGCAGGATCAAATCTCTGAGAGCTTCAGCTGAGGCAAAGTGAGGAATAAGATTTAGGGGCCTGAATTTCTCTATTAGGTTCGGATTGAGGCGTACTGGGTAGACTTTTGGCTTGACGGGTGAAGAGAGGTGCGCAGGAGAGGAAGAGAGAGATTTTCTGCACAGTTGGAGAAATTGGTGGTGCAGACGGCACTATAATAAAATTATTTCAACTCCTGAGAGCTCTATCTGTGTACTTGAGTGTGTATTTGAGTGTTTGTTTTGTAATTGGTGAGCACAAGGAGCAGTGTTTTGAGATCACATCGTCAGCAGCAACCTATTTTCCTTTCTGGTCATTTTTCTCTGATCGGTCACAGTCAGGAGGTCCGCCCTCCCCAAGAAAGACTCTCAACTCGACACCGCTCTACAGGAGTGGACTGCGAAAACCCTTACATCTCTTCGTCTGAGAATCTCTAAGGGTTTGTCGGTTCCGTTCATGTCTTGAACGAACCGTCAAAAATTGTACTGAGTACTTGTCATCAGGACTCCGAACTCTGGCATAATGAGATCCATCGTTCATCACCTTTGTCTCCATTCGAACAGCGGTGATGTATGGTTGGCCCAGTATGGCAGGATAGGAGGCAGACGACTGTACAAAAAAATGCTGATCAACCTCTACATCTCCAATCTTTACACGCATATTGGGACAGGCTCCGTATAACTCACCCTTTTGGTTATTTGCAGCTCGAAGCACCCAACCATGATTCCTTTCGATTGACCACTGCCCCTTCTCATACACCTCTTTGGAAATGATGTTGATCTCCGACCCGTGATTCACAAGTGCAGGTATTGGCTCAGAAAGTCTTCCAAGTCGAACCTGCGTCTCAGTTGTCGCTCTTGCCCAGTGCTTCTCTTTGAAATCGCTGTCCGCGCTTGACCTTTCCTCTTCAAACTCTTCATCTTCATTCTCAATAACAGCTGGACCAGCAACCCATGCCTCATACTTATCATCTCTGAACTGATCAACACCAATAGCATCTACTGCTCCAACCATCTGACTACTTACTTGTTCAGTCAATATCTGTCTCTTTCTCTTCATGATGTCTATTATCAACTCATGAAACTCTCTCTTTGCGATACCAAGCACTTCACGAAGAGTAAACTCAACTCTAGCATCCAAAATGCGTTGTTCTAGAACAGCACGCAAGTCTGTTGTTGTCTCGATGTCTGCCGCTAACTTGTAAGCTGGAGCTTTCCCCTTCTCATGTGCTGTAAACCTTTTCCCTCGCACTCTATCCGTAGCAGTAGGCTCTTGTGGTAAATCATGTACACCTTCCATAGGATCTACTGTAGGTGGTGGTGCTGTAGAGGTAGAGGGCATATCCTCTGCAGCAGGAGACCTTCCAGTTGGTATAGTTGGTGATGGTTCTGCTGCTCTCCTTCTTGTAACTCTTCGACGATCACTGTCCTCTGGTATCCCTGCATCTAAATCAGAAGCGTCCCTTCTTCTTTTGTCTTCGATCATGGCATCTTGTTCACCACTCGTCTCTAAAAACGCTCGAATAGAAGTTGCATCTACTGGGTCTCTCCATCCAGTAGCTCTCCTAATGCTTTCTGCACCTCTCTTCATCATTTCAACTGAAACCTCATTAGCCTGCTCAACCATAGTTGGATTAGAGCGCACCTCAACCTTCCCAGTATACACATCAGCCTCTGCAGAACCCGCAGTCATCGCTGTAGTATTCGCACCAGTAAGTGCTGGAAGAGAACTCCTCATTCCTCCTCTCCCAAAATACGTGTTCAGAGGCTGCCCTGTGGCGGTTAAGTACAACCTGTTATTCTGATAGTTGACTACGCCCTCTCGCAAGGCAACCGCCAAGTCTTGACAGTCTCCTCTGAGATGATCTGGACTGTCGCACCAAATACATCTCCTGGTAAAGGTTCCTCCTATAGGTCGAGCACCTGGTGCAACTGGTCGTTGGTCTCTCCTCAGGTCTGCCATCTCAACCCTCAAATCTCTCAGCTGTTGAGTGAGTTCTTCTATCAAGTTATGTTGATTTCGATTCTCAACAGGTCGCTGCTGCTGTCTAGGTCCTCTCTGTGCTGGATTAGGTACTACAGGCGCTTGAGGTACCACTATAGGTGCTTGAGGAACCACTATAGGTGCCTGAGGAACCACTATAGGTGCCTGAGGTATTGTAGGAGGAGCTACATGAACTGGAGGAGCTACTCTCTGCTGCTCTGGTAAGGTTTCTAGCTGTAACACCATCCTACCACGACGTTGCCTAGCAAGGGTAGATACTGCTTCTTCCACTCTCCTCCAATCAGATGTAACTCCCCCTTCAATCCCTCGATCAGCCAACATGAAACAAAGCCTATCTGCTGTGAACTCATCCAGAGCCCCCAAGAACAACTCCGTCTTCCGCCTTCCAAGAGCATCCAGCGTCAACTTCTCTAGACCAGAAAGCTGAGAGTATCTCTTCTCAAACTCACGAATTACCTCATTCAATCCCATGGAACGTCCAGGCTGACGCTCTATCCAGTCCATGAGAGTTCTTCTGGTGACTCTTTCAGAGTCCTCTTCTAGAAACTCTTCTCTCAATGCACGCTCAAACAAAGTCCACCCTCCTAGATGTCTTCTCTGTGAATTTCTCACCTTCTCTCTCAGTTCAGGGACAACAGTCAACTCAAAGCTCAGAATTACCTCAACTTCAGGTGCCCTGACCAACTCCATCTCACCCATATACTCCCGTAGGTACCTCGTAACATCTCTTCCATCAAATCGTCCACACCGACCAACAATTGCTTGTAATGCTCTTGTGGACTTCTGCTCAGCTCCCCCAATTGCAGGCCGCTGCTGAATCAAGACAGCCAACGCCTGAAGAATCTGAGACGTGTCTACAGCAGGCTGTGTTGTTGCTGTTGGAACCGCTGTAGGCCCTCCTTGAGAGCCAATTCCATCTTGACCAGGAGTCCCTTGAACAGGAGCACCTTGAGCAGCAGCTACACCTTGTACGGCAGCACTGTGATCCATCTTCTCAATTCAGTCAATTCTCCAAATCAATCACCCCAATAGCTCTCAGTGGAAGCACCAGATGTCGAGTTGAGAGTCTTTCTTGGGGAGGACGGACCTCCTGACTGTGATCGATCAGAGAAAAATGACCAGAAAAGAAAATAGGTTGCTGCTGACGATGTGATCTCAAAACACTGCTCCTTGTGCTCACCAATTACAAAAACAAGCACTCAAACACACCCTGGGTACACACATAGGTCTCTCAAGATTCAATTAACTTTATTACAGTGTCGTCTGCACCACCAATTTCTCCAACTGTACAGAAAATCTCTCTCTTCCTCTCCTGCGCACCTGTCTTCACCCGTCAAGCCAAAAGTCTACCCAGTACGTCTCAATCTGAACCTAATAGAGAAATTCGAACCCCTGAATCTTATTCCTCTCCTTGCCCCAACTGAAACTCTCAGAAATCTGATCCAACGTCGATCAAAAGTCCCCTGTAGATTTCCAAACGATCTCTCAATAGAACTGTCTCCTGAGAGTAATTTCTCCCCAGAATAGTTTATTTAAACAACGTCCAAGCCTAAAACTCATGCCTCTCTCTCTTACGATGCTCTCCCAATTCAATCTGTCAGCAATTTGATCTTCCCCTAGCTTCTTAGCTTCTCCTGCGTATTCCGCTTCCGCTCTCTCAAAAAACCTTCCTTTGCAAAAAAACTGTCCTCTCGATCCCAAGTCGCCGCAGGTATTTTACCTAAAAGTAAAGACCCCAGCTTAAGCTGCCTCCTGCTGTCCTTATCAATGACCTCCTTTTAAACTCTAATTCTCCTCCTTCCGCCTTTGCTTCCACTGTTGCTGAAATCTTCCGCTTCAAGCTTCCGCTGTAATCTTCCGCTTCCGCTTCCGCTGTCGCTCCACTATACTACAACGACGTAATCTTCCGCTTCAAGCTTCCGCGGTAATCTTCCGCTTCCGCTGTAGTTTTCCGCTTCTGCTATAATCTTCCGCTTCCGCTGTAATATTCCGCTTCAAGCTTCCGCTTCCGCTGTAATATTCCGCTTCAAGCTTCCGCGGTAATCTTCTGCTTCCGCTGTAGTTTTCCGCTTCCGCTTCCACTGTCGCTCCACTATACTACAACGAAGTAATCTTCCGCTTCAAGCTTCCGCGGTAATCTCCCACTTCCGCTGTAGTTTTCCGCTTCTGCTATAATCTTCCGCTTCCGCTGTAATATTCCGCTTCAAGCTTCCGCTTCCGCTGTAATATTCCGCTTCAAGCTTCCGCGGTAATCTTCCGCTTCCGCTGTAATCTTCCGCTTCAGTTTTCCGTTGTAACCTTCCGCTTCCATTGTAATCTTTTGCTTTGATTTTAAGGCCCCATCTAAAGCTGTTCCTCTGCTGTCCTTATGCGTACATAATAATCAACAAAAGTTTCCCGTGCCTTCGATGCCATCTTGATGCCACCCTGAATATACTACAAGCCATCCAATGTAGGCCGAAGTCCCAACACTTATGAGGCTGCCCCACAGGGCTCACAGCCCCCCCATATGCGCACCAGGTATCTCCCATAGTATATTCAGGATGGCATGCGGAGGCTTAGGCCAGGAAGCCCACGATTAAGGGAGATACCGATCTCCCGCTCCTAGATATGCAGGACGTGGCTGCATATCCAACATAGACTCCCTTCCGGGAGGCCAACATGCAGGAATAGGAACCAGAGGCCAGGGGGGATTGATCCTGAGACCACTTCCCTCCTAGGCAGGCGCCCTATCACTGGGATGGCCTTTGGTTCCGTTCAAGAAGGTAAAAACTTTTGTACATATGTTTACCTGAAGAAAATTTTCTGTAAGATCTTTACTAGTCTTTCTTACACTAACTTCTCTATACAACTCCGTTTTTAATGAACAAGGAGTCAAAACTATAGTATTTGTGAACACCTACACGCTCACGCTATCCTATTCTGAGTTCGAGTCACGAACCAGAATCGACAGATTTCCCTCTTTCACATATTTCACAGCCTAAAACTCGTACTAACTATTGCTTAAAACACTTTCTGTCAAAACTAGAAGCATGAGGTCGCTCTCCTCGTCGAGCTTTGCATTCTGGTGTCTCTCGACTCCTTTAGGGGTGATATTCTAACCCAAGCTTGGGGGCAGCTTGTCAAGCATAGCCCCAGCTTAGCTCCTGCCTAGCTTGTTAAGCTGCAGGGCAGCTTCCTTTACACAATATAGAAAAAAGTCTCTCTGCAATACTTTTCACTGTATAGACCTATGTACAATACGACAACGTAGACGTGGAAGAAGATGTCTCAGTTGACGACCTCTCCTGTCCAAACCACTTCCAAGAACTCCACATCCTGATCTCCAAGATATCTAACTTTCTCAGTCTTTCTCTTGAAGAAAAGGTGGAGATACAGCTTCCCTAGAAGATGCTTCTTAGGCTCCCAGTAGGCTCTAGGCTTCCACCTTCTCTCCGTTCCTCCCCTGTCAATCTCATACGCGTATGCATTGGAAACCATGAGAGGAAGAAAAAAGAGTGGGCGTCGCTATTATCTGATTTTCTAGAGGATATCACATAGACTTGGTATTAGGAACATAGAAGGAACAAGATTGAGGTTGATACATGAGAAAGCTTGACGGAGGCTCTAATTGAGAATTTTCTGCCGGATGAGAGCTATGAGAAGCTCATGACCGAGGTGACCTTCTTCAAGCAAGGAGATGCTGAGAAGGTGAAAGTGTACGCATAAAGGACCGAGAAGTTGGAGGCTCGTTTCAAGACTATATTGAAGAAGAGCGGTGATAATGTGGAGGTTACAATGGTGAGAATTGTGGCCATGCTTACCAAGAACTTTGTGGCAGGTCTGAAGCCTCAAATCAAAACTCAAGTGAAGTACGAGAAGCCCACCACTAAGACGAAGGCGATTGAAATTGCAATCCGAATGAAAGAGAGTTTAGAGGATGATGATGTTCTTCTAGGAGAAGCAAAGGCGGCGAGTGTTGGCGGGACTACACTCGGTGGTAGAGCTGTTCAAAGGATCCCGACGCCTGCCGTGGTTGATGTCAACCCTCCGACGTCTAATGTTCAAGATGAATTGAGATAGATAATAGAAACATTGGCAGATCTGAAGATCAATGTAGTGCAATTGAAAGAGCGAAGGAATCAAGGAGGAGGAGGTGGCCAAAGAGGTTATGGAGGAGGTTTCAATCGGGGGTCTCAAAATGAATTCAGTGGTATCTCGTACTACAGATGCGGCGATCCTCATTTCCAAAGAAATTGTCCACACTTCATCCAAAATGGAGGACGGAACAATGAAGATACAAGAGGAAACTTGAGAGAAGGAGTTCCGTCACAAAACAAAGACAAAGGAGTTGTCACAATCGATGCGATGAAGGTGCCAAATGTTTATGAGAGAGGAGAATGCTCTTACTCTTCTCAAGTGGAACTCTTAGTTCACGAGAGAAAGAGGACTAGGTTTTCGGAGGAACGTATGATCATAGGAGATTCTCAAAGTAGGAGCACTTGTTCCAGCACTATGTCTTCTTCTCAAAAGGAGCATAGGAAGAAGCTGGCGATGGAGGATTTTCACCATTTCAGTTGCTCAACCTAGATATGACGTAGTGGAGGATGTTGGCATGCAAAAAGTCAACATAACAGTGGGTCAATTGATTGCACTCAATCCAAGCTTGAGGAGAGAGCTTCGAGGAGGATTGAGCTCGAGAAAGACCAAGAAGAAGAAATCTAAAGGCAATACCAACGTCTCAAGTGTGGGAGTTGGTGTAGTGGATGCTCAAGCCTTTGAGGTATACATAAAAGCATCCAAGATCGAGGTTCGATTGAATGGACACTTTGTACCTGATGTGTTGGTGGACGGAGGTTCTGCTATGAATGCGATATCTGAATGTTTGATGAAGCGGTTGGGGATGAAACTCACGAGAGCGGCGAGCATCATTGTTGGTATGGCAAACAAGCAGAGGGTGAGGCCTCTTGGAGTCTTGGAGAAAGTAGTGGTGTCAATTATGGGGGTACAAACTTTGATGTCTTTTCAAATTCTGAAAGATTCTAGCTATGACTTGCTCCTTGGAAAACCTTGGTCGAGAGTCGTTCGTACAACTGATAGATGACACAAAGGTTACTTGAGGATAGGACCTAGCAACCATCGAGTGAAGTTGTCTCTCTCAAGTGATGGTTGTGTCACTTTTGATTCTGATAGACCAACCAACGACTATTGGGAATCAGAAATTGAAGATAGTGGAAGTGTCTCCGGAGTAGATACGGGTGGTTCTTCTGATGAGGAGACGTCAGAAGATGAGGAGTTTGATATAGACTGCATCACGCTTCATATTGGAGCTATTGATTTGCTCTCTCGTCCACCTGAGGAGCTAGAGCGAAGACTCGCAACTATCAAATTTGGTCCCAAGGTGACTTCGGAGGAGACGAGAAGATTCTTGGAGATATTTAGAAAGTACATCCACGTGTTTGCTTTCAGCTATAAGGATATGAAGGAAGTGACATTGGAGACGCACAAGATCGACATGGAGGAGGACGTGAGATCTGTTCGACAAAAGCAATGATCGTCAAAGAAGAGATTGATAATTGAAGGAAGCTGGGTTCATTTATGAAGTGGAGAATTCAGAAGGGATATCACCTATTGTGATCGTGAAGAAGAAGAACGATAAGCTTCACGTATGTGTGGATTATAAGAAGTTGAATGCGGTCACGAAGAAGGATTATTATCCGTTGTCATTCATCGACGAGATCTTGGAAGAAGTCGTAGGTCACGAATGGTACAGTTTTGGAGATAGTTATAGTGGATACAACCAGATTCTCATAGTACTGGAGCATCAACACTTAACGATCTTCACTACTCCGTGGGGTACATTGCGTTTCGCATGATGCCATTCGGGTTATGTAATGCTCCAGCCACTTTTCAACGATTCATGAACAAAGAGTTCGAACCGTTTCTTGGGAAGTTTGTTAGAGACTTCATTGATGACTTTTATGTGTATGGACGAAAGGAGGATCACTTTGATCATCTGATCAAAGTCTTAGAGCGATTGGAGCAAGCTAATGCATCTTTGAATCCAAAAAAATTGCATTTTTGGATACGAGGAGGGTTTGTTGTTGGAGCACATCGTCTCCAAAAATGAAATAAGAGTGGATCCAGACAAGATGAAGAAGATAATCGAACTACCATTCCTTACTAGCTTGACCAAGTTGAGACAATTTCTTGGGATGGTGGGATATTATCATAGATTCATCTCATCTTTTTCCAATAAAGCTCAATCATTGACCAACTACATGAAGAAAGGTATAGTCTTCGAGCTGATACTCCATGACCAAAAGACTAAGGAGGCATTTGAAAAGTTGAAGAAGGCACTGGTGATAGTTCCAATCCTCGCCAAACTTGACTGGAGTAAATCATTCATTGTTTAGACTGATGCATCCAATGTTGCGATTGGATGTATCTTGAGTCGGTTAGATGAGAATGGACATGACCATCCAGTAGCTTATGCTAGTAAACAGATGGTGCAAGATGAGAAGAACTATTCCGTAACAGAGAGAGAAGTGTTGGCCGTAATCTTTGCTTTGAAGAAGTTTCGGCACTAATTGGTAAGAGGAAAATTTTCTATAGTGATTGATCACAAAGCTTTGAAGTACATCTTCAATAAGCCCAATGCAGAGAGGAGGATAGCTCGGTGGAAGATCCTCATGGCAGAATATGATTACATCATTGAGGATAGACCGGGGAGGAAGCATGCCAATGCAGATTTGTTGTCCAGAGCTTATGACGGATTGGGAGAAGAAGAAATAAATGATACTTTTCTTGATGAAGACTTGATGACCATCACGTTGAGCAGCGAGGTACCGGAAGAGTACAAGGAGGTGTGGAATTTTCTTTCTGATGGTTCATTTCCTGAAGACATGCGAGTGAGAGAGAGGAATGCTCTAAGGAGGAGGTGTAAGCCATACACCATCGTCGAAGGAGTTCTTTTCCATCAAGGTGCTGATGGATTGCTACGACGAGCTGTGGGCAAGGGAGAAGTTGCGAGGTTGATGCTAGAGTTTCATGATGGACCTGTATGTGGTGGCCACTTCGCTGGTAAGGTGACGGCTTTCAAGATCTTGGACTGTAAACCCTCCGCGGTCCTAACGATCAACTACCCCCCGATCTCTCAACCTCCACGATCGTCATCCACGAATCTGCAACTGTCGGGCCTGTCTCTCACTCAGGGGTCACCTCTGATGGCTTTGATGGAAGCACACCATGAATCTTGAAGGGAAAAATGCTAAGTTCACTCTCATTCATACACCCACAAACTTATCAACTAAAATCTCCATAATCTCATCCACTAAAATCCTCCATTCTAACGACGTCTCTCAAGTTCTCACATGCTAAAAATATCCCACACTCTCTATATTACTCAAGTTGTCATTACGACGATGTGAAAACAAGGATGAGGAGCTCTTCTCTACTCCTCTATTTATACATTCTAGGTTTTTACTTTGGTACCCTCCGGTAACTCAGCCGTAACTACTTTTACCGGGTTTTACTAAGATATTACTTAAGGTAAAAGCATTGATCACATGGGCTTTTTACCTTTTCACATGGGCTTATTCCTTCAAAGTCAACAACTTCTAGAAGGATTCTGGAATATTCTCAAGGAATCTCGAATTTCCACCCCCCCTCTACACTAGGACCCACTAAAAAGGAAACATGTGGAATCTCTTCTTGTTTTTAATGCCCACAAAGTCCACAACTTTAATCCAACCACTAATATCAAGTCAAAAAGGAGATAAGGGATACTTTCCACCCCCTTTCTACCTTTTAGACAAGATGACAAGATAGTAGTGCTCACTCTTTAGCAAATATCTGAATTCTGCCAAAAGTACAGCTAAGTTTAACCATAACTAACTTTTAGCTAGTCATGACTAACTTGATATCTCCTAAAAGTACTTTGGCAGTAAATAAACATTCTCAACACTTAGTTAGAACTAAACACCTTACTAATAGATAAACTTCCTATGTGTAACATAGGTCGTTACATTTTACCCCCGGACTAAATTTTCGCTCCGTCCTCGGAGTGAAGAGAGAACTTCCGTCGATGAAACAACTTCAACTTGTCATGGTTGACCCGATCGAATCTCCTTCCTCCCAGCTCCTGAAGGTCATATGTGAAGTTGCTCCACACCTTATCTACAACAAAAGGACCAAAATATCTCGGAAGAAACTTCTTCCTAGCCCTCTTGAATCTGATAGCATCATACAACATAACCCAATCTCCGACTTGAAAAGGTTTTACCTCCCTCTTGCCCAACCGTTTGTCGTAACTCTTCTTTTGATACGCCTGAGCTCGTTCCATCCGGATCATTGCTACCGCTCGGGTCTCTTCCAACTCCATGAGTTGCTCCCTTCTTGATCTGACCACGTCTTCTCCTCTCGACCTCTTCAACTTTCGTTGAATAGTTTGAAAAGTATCCAATTCGAATTGGATCGGCAACTTGGACTCCACTCCATAAACCAGTCGAAATGGGGAGTACCCAGTAGAAGTCTTTGTTGTCGTTCGATACTCCCATAAGATAGCATGTAGCCTCTTATCCCAAGTATGTTTCGCAGTCTCAACACCAGCATCTTTGGCGAGCATCATACAAAGTGTAAGATTGGTCTTCTCCGCAAGACCATTAGCATTTGGTTTGTATGAGGTCGTTACTCGTGGCTTGATAGAAAAGTGTTGTAGCATAGCAGTAGTCATGCTCCCTACAAACTCTCCTCCTCTATCTGAGACCAACTCTAACGGACATCCAAATCTTGTGATGATCCTCTCCCATAAGAATCTACCGACTTCTGTTTCATTGGTCTCTCTCAAAGGTCTAGCCTCTACCCACTTGGTACAATAGTCAGTGGCGACTACAATGTATCTATTGCCTCGAGGTGTCTTATTAAGAGGACCTACAAAATCAATACCCCACTTCTCAAATGGTCCTAACACGGGAATTGATCTTAACGGAGGTGTTCTAGTAGACTTCAGAGCAAATGCTTGACATACGTCGCAAGTTTTGCAATAGTCTAAACACTCTTTGAAAATCCCTCTCCAGTGGTAACCCGCATCCAAAATCTTGAAGGCTGTTATCTTACCAGCAAAGTGACCTCCGCAAACAGTTCCGTCGTGAAACTCGTGCATTAGCTTGAATGCCTCCTTCTGACCAACTGCTCTCCTTAGTAACCCATCTGCTCCTTGATGAAACAGAATTCCCTCTACCATGGTGTAAGGTTTGCATCTCTTGATCAACGCGTTACGTTCTCGGGTATGCATACCTTCTGGAAAAGAGCCATCTACAAGGAAACTCCAGATTTCCTTGTACTCGTCCGGTATCTCCTCGATGCTTGTGATGGTCATCAGATGCTCGTCTGGAAATGAATCATCAAACGGTTCTTCTCCCTCATCATCATAAGCCCTTGACAAAAGATCAGCATTCGCATGCTTCTTCCCTGGTCTATCTTCGATCACATAATCGTATTCTGTTAGAAGGATCTTCCAACGAGCAATACGACCTTCGGCATTAGACTTATTAAAGATATACTTTAAAGCCTTGTGATCTGTGACTATGGAAAATTTCCCTCCTAGCAAGTAGTGTCGAAATTTCTTCAATCCAAAGATCACCGCTAATCCTTCTCGTTCAGTCACGGAGTAATTCTTCTCCGCTGGAACCATCTGCCTACTAGCATAAGCTATAGGATGATCATGCCCATCTCCATCTAGCTGACTTAATGTACATCCGATTGCTACATTGGAGGCATCCGTATACAGAATAAATGCTTTACTCCACTCAGGTTTAGCAAGTATAGGAGCTGTCACTAATGCCTTTTTCAGCTCCTCAAATGCTTCCTTTGCCTTCTGATCATGCACTATCAAGTCAAAATCAACTCCCTTCTTCATGTACATAGTCAAAGCTATTGCTTTGTTTGAGAAGGAAAAGACAAACCTACGATAATATCCAACCATGCCAAGAAACTGCCTCAACTTTGTCAAGTTGATCGGAAATGGAAGATCCACAATCTTCTTCACCTTCTCAGGATCTACCGCAATCCCATTCTTGGAAATGATGTGCCCTAACAGCAGACCTTCTTCGCAGCCAAAGATGCACTTCTCTGGATTTAGAGAAGCGTTGGCTTGCTCCAACCGCTGCAAAACTTTGATCACATGATCAAAGTGGTCCTCCTTTCGTCCGTACACACAGAAATCGTCAATGAAATCCCGAACAAACTTCCCTATGAATGGTTCAAACACCTTGTTCATGAACCTCTGAAACGTGGCCGGAGCATTACACAGTCCGAATGGCATCACTCGAAATGCAAATGTTCCCCAAGGAGTAGTGAAAGTAGTCAACTGCTGGTACTCCTGTGCTATCTTGATCTGGTTGTATCCACTATAACCATCACCAAAGCTGTACCACTCATGACCGGCAACTTCCTCCAAAATCTCATCTATAAATGGTAGAGGATAATAGTCCTTCTTGGTAACTGCATTCAGCTTCTTATAGTCTATGCACACTCGCAGCTTACCATTCTTCTTCTTGACAATCACAATGGGTGAAACCCATTCTGAGTTCTCCACCTCATAGATGAAACTCGCCTCCTTCAACTTGTCTATCTCCTCCTTGACCATCATTGCCGTTGTAGGATTGACCCTTCTCTGCTTCTGTCGAACTGGTCTTGCGTTCTCCTCCAATTCGATTCGATGAGTCTCGAGGGTCACCTCCTTCAAATCCTTGTAGCTGAAAGCAAACACATGGATATATTTTCGAAATATATCTAGGAATCTACTTTTCTCTTCTTGAGTGACATTGATACCAAACTTCAGGGTAGAGAGTCTTCTCACAATCTCTGTCTCACTCAACTCTTCTTTGTCAGGATCTTTCTCCACTGCTGGTCGAGGCAACAAGTCAATAGCACTAAGCTGATGTACTGATTCGTCTCGACCAAATCCTTCATCCTCAGACGAGGATTCTTGGTCGTAAGAATCCCCAGTATCTACTTCCGAGACACTCTGATCATCCTCCGTATCAGATTCCCAGTAGTCACTAGTGGGTCTATCAGAGTCAGAAGTCACAACTCCAACACCCGAGAGAGGAACTATCACTCTATGATCTCTAGGCCCAATTCGTAAGTATCCCTTGTGCCACCTATCCGTGGTGCGCACAGCTCTCAACCAAGGCCTACCTAGGAGCAAATCATAACTAGAGTCCTTTAACACTTGAAAGGACATCAATGTTTGAACTCCCATCACAGACACGACCACCTTCTCTAACACACCAAGAGGTCTTACCCGTTGCTTGTTAGCCATCCCCACGACAATGCTAGCCGGGCGAGTTGGTTCCATTCCCAACTTCTTCATCAACCTCTCCGATATGGCGTTTACAGCCGACCCTCCATCCACCAATACGTCAGAGACGTAGTGACCATTCAATCGGACTTCAATCTTTGAAGCCCTAGTGCATACCTCTGAAGCATGCACATCCACCACACCAACTCCCACTGACTTTGATGTCTTGCTCTTGGGTTTCTTCTTCTTGCTTCTCTTAGAACTCAGTCCTCCTCTAAGTTCCCTTCGTAAGCTGGGATTAAGTGCGATCAGTTGTCCAACAGTGATGTTGGCTTTCTGAGCACCCACATCTTCAACCACATCATATCCCGCTTGGGAAGATGAAATGGTGAAATCCGCCATCCCCAGCTTCCTTCTTGGCTCCCTTGGTGTACTCGAAACATTACTCGAATGAGTACTTCTACTTGCTGACTCCTCCATGAAAACCGGTTCATCAGAAAATCGAGTTCTTTTTCTTTCTTGAGCTAAAAGCTCCACCGGTGCATGAGAAGAGTTTGAACTCTCTCCTTTCTCGTAGATGGGATCTCGCACGACATCGATAGTAGCCACCCCTTTGTCTCGTCCTTGTGATGGATTTCCTCCACCCACATTCATTCTGACAGCTTCGGCACCTCTTGCTCCGTTGTTAGGACAATTTCGCTGGAAATGAGAACCTCCACACGTCCAACAAGTGATTCCTCCAAAGTAACCTTGGTTGCCTCCAAAGTTACCTTGATTTCCTCGGTTGGGATTGTTGTCGTAACCTCTTTGACCTCCTCCTCCACCTTTGTTCCTCCATTCTCGTAACTGCACCACATTTATCTTGAGATCCGCAAGAGTGTCAGTGATGCTCTTCAGCTCGGCATGAAAATCAGAGGTGGCAGTAGACATCGTTGTTGGGACAAACGGTCTTGGCACCACCGTTGGAGTAGGAGCTGACGTTGAAGCAATCACCAATTGTGATGGTGCAGGTGCGATCGTTGTGGCTACACCAGGAGTCGGAGTTGACACCAGAGCAGCATGATGAGGTTGGATGATATCTCCTTCATCCAAACTCTCTTCCATATTTGTCGCTATCTTGATGGCCTCCGCTTTGGTTGCTGGCTTCTCGTACCTCACTTGGGTTCGAATTGAAGGTCTCAACCCTCCCACCAAGTTCTTGGTCAGCACTGCTCCAATCCCCGCCATCGTTAGTTCCACATTGTCTCCACTCTTCCGTAGGACCGTCCGAAACCGTTGCTCCAACTTATCCACCCTTTCGGCATATTGCCGAACTTTCTCGTCGTCACGTTGCTTCAAATGAGTAAGCTCCACCATGAGCTTCTCATAACTCTCTTCTGGAAGAAATTCTTCGATGAGTGCATTACTCAACGTCTCCCATGTGTCCTCAACTGCACCAGGTGTCTGGCTCTTCACTCGGTCTTCATACCACGTAAGAGCAAAATCTTCTAAAAACTCTGGCAGTAACAACACCCATTCTTCCTTCCTTCTCACGTTGTTTCCGATGCAACCCCTTTTGAAGTCTCGAACAAACGGTTCTACATCTTCATTGTCCTTCCCATGAAACACGGGTAGCTTTCCCATCTTGTAACTACTCTTTCTACTCTTCTAATCGTCGTGCAATAACTACTCGCTAAAAGAGTACGAACATCACCAATTCCATTCGCGAATAATCTACCATAGGTAAAATGAAAGGAAATGGTTGTAACAACACCTCTTGTGCCATCTCTTCCCCCAAGGTAATCATGAGTCTGAGTCGCATCACCGCCTTCTCCACCATCCGAATGACGATCTCCATCACAACTCAGCCGAGTCCTCCTTTGAAGTCGACAACTTCTCCGTCTCAGCTCTTTGAGTCTCGTCCAACTTCTCGACTACGGACGTAAGTAGGGCGGCCACATCGACGCACTTGTGTCCTCTTGATAGATCACCCACTCCACAACTTGGACAAGGATCTTCGCCTAGAAGATGAATTGGCGCTGGTGACGATGGACCCACTCGAAGACTCAAATCAGTAAACTCCCGCTTCCCTTTAGCTCTCTCGGTTCTGATTCTAGTTGGACAATTCACTACTTTGTGTCCCAACCCTCTACAGAAATAACACCACAAGTCGGTTTCTACTCTTCTCCTCGGCGATTCTACTTGAGGTTTAGTACTAGGGTTTTCAAACTCGACGATAATCTCTCTCGAACTTTCTCCGACACTTACTATGACATCTAAACCTTGAGGAAGGTTTCTAAGTCTAACTTTCCAATCTTTTGAATTTCCACTCATGTTGCACCTTCTCAACCATTAAGTGGACAAAATATCATAGAGGAAAATAATTCTACATTACTTTCTTAACTCTTCCGAGCTTTATATTAGAAATCGTGCATTATACATGCGATACACGAAATAAAATCTAATCTAATATTAACTATCAAAGATATGATCCTCCTCACCCTCGTTTGTACTCATCACAACAGACATCTTGAACTCGCTCTTGTAAGGATCCAACTCTATTTCACCAGGAGCATTCGTGGCCTCCATAGTGAATGATGCTTTAAACTCGACTTTCTTCAAATCTGTGCCAATTGTCGCGGAAGCTTCTTCGTATAGAGTAAAGAGGGCACCCCAAGTGCTATAGATGCGTGTTCGTAACTCATCTATACTTAACTTGGGCTTCTCCGTCTCTGTTCGAACTCCTAAACGTCTCTTCTTCCACCTCGTCATTCGAACTGGATTCCCCATGACGTATCTTCAAGACCTCCTTGTATGCCGAAACGTATCTCTCTTAGTTGGTAAGAGATCTCTCCAAGATTTTTGTGGTCTCCAGTAGCTCAACCTCCAAGCTACTAAATCATGAAGTTTCAACAGAAACTTCTCTAATCAGAAGAGATGGTGATGACTGTACAAATTTTCAGAGAACTGAAATTTGTATATTTTCACTTCCCTCATGGTTGTCAACCCCCTCCACTTTGAAAAATCCTTTCTCCCTCTTCAGACCTCATCTTCTCATGATTTCTTTTGTCCTGGATAGCTTATCAGCCACTCTAAAACACTGGAAAGTTTCTCAGGAAAATAAAATTCACAGAAAATCTGACACTGACTGTAAACTTTTTCCAGAGAACAGAATTCCTCAACTCTCACGAATAGACCCCCTCAACTTTGAAAAATCATTGCTCCCTCTCTAGACCACCTTTTCCTATGATTCCTTTTGTCTTAGATAGGTTATCAGCCAATCTAAAACACTGGAAAGTTTCTCAGGAAAATAAAATTCACAGAAAAGTTGACAGCGACTGTACAAATTTTCCAGAGAGCAGAATTTCTAAACTCACAAATTTCTCTCCTCTAATAACTTTTCTCTCCTCCTTCTCTACAACTCTTGTTGCACCTCCTTTCAACTCTCCTCAAACCCTTTCTAAGTGAACAAGATGTAAAGAATGACTTCGAACGCGTCATATATCACTACGGGATACACGAAAGGTTCTAACGTTGCTAACATCGCGTTAGCTCTCTCTCCTCCCAACGTTCTCTCCATGTGCTCTCTCATAATCTCCTTTTGTCGAATATAGAACTGAACTCTAAACATCGTTCAACGATCCCTTCAAGTGAGGTCCCGGCAACGGAACCAAAAATGTAAACCCTCCGCGGTCCTAACGATCAACTACCCCCCGATCTCTCAACCTCCACGATCGTCATCCACGAATCTGCAACTGTCGGGCCTGTCTCTCACTCAGGGGTCACCTCTGATGGCTTTGATGGAAGCACACCATGAATCTTGAAGGGAAAAATGCTAAGTTCACTCTCATTCATACACCCACAAACTTATCAACTAAAATCTCCATAATCTCATCCACTAAAATCCTCCATTCTAACGACGTCTCTCAAGTTCTCACATGCTAAAAATATCCCACACTCTCTATATTACTCAAGTTGTCATTACGACGATGTGAAAACAAGGATGAGGAGCTCTTCTCTACTCCTCTATTTATACATTCTAGGTTTTTACTTTGGTACCCTCCGGTAACTCAGCCGTAACTACTTTTACCGGGTTTTACTAAGATATTACTTAAGGTAAAAGCATTGATCACATGGGCTTTTTACCTTTTCACATGGGCTTATTCCTTCAAAGTCAACAACTTCTAGAAGGATTCTGGAATATTCTCAAGGAATCTCGAATTTCCACCCCCCCTCTACACTAGGACCCACTAAAAAGGAAACATGTGGAATCTCTTCTTGTTTTTAATGCCCACAAAGTCCACAACTTTAATCCAACCACTAATATCAAGTCAAAAAGGAGATAAGGGATACTTTCCACCCCCTTTCTACCTTTTAGACAAGATGACAAGATAGTAGTGCTCACTCTTTAGCAAATATCTGAATTCTGCCAAAAGTACAGCTAAGTTTAACCATAACTAACTTTTAGCTAGTCATGACTAACTTGATATCTCCTAAAAGTACTTTGGCAGTAAATAAACATTCTCAACACTTAGTTAGAACTAAACACCTTACTAATAGATAAACTTCCTATGTGTAACATAGGTCGTTACAGGACGTTGGATATCATTGGAAGGGTATTTTCAAGGACTGTTTGGAGTATTGCAAAACTTACGATGTGTGTCAAGTCTTTGCCATGAAGTCTACTAGCACTCCTCTCTTGAGATCAGTTCTTGTGCTAGGACTGTTCGAGAAGTGGGAGATTGATCATGTAGGCCCGTTAAACAAAACCCCTCGTAGCAACAGATATATCGTGATTGCAACCGACTATCTGACCAAGTGGGTGGAAGCTAGACCACTTAAAGCCACAAGTGAGGAAGAGGTTGGTCGTTTCTATGAGAACGGATCATTACTAGATTTGGATGTCTTCTTGAGTTGGTTTCTGATAGAGGTGGTGAATTTGTGAGAAGCATCACAATCACTATGTTAGAACATTTCTCCATCAAGCCGCGGGTGACAACTTTTTACAAATCAAATGCTAACGGGCTAGCTGAGAAGACCAATCATACCTTGTGTACGATGCTGACCAAGGACGCTGATATGGAGGATGCGAAGCACAACTAGGATAAGAGGTTACATGCAATCTTGTGAGAGTATAGGACTACTACGAAGACTTCAACGGGGTACTCATTTTCATCTTGTTTATGGTGTGGAATCGAAGTTGTCGATATAGTTTGATCTACCTACCTTTCAAACTATCCATAAGAGGTTAAAGAGGTTGATTGGAGCAACAGCTGAGAAGTCTAGAAAGGAGTAACTACAAGAGCTGGAGGAAGCACGAGTTGTGGCAATGGTTCAGATGGAGAAGACGCAAGAACGTCAAAAGAAGTATTACGACAAGCGTCTCGGTAAGAGAAAAGTAAGCTGTTCAAGGAAGGAGATATGGTAATGCTTTTTGATACCATTAGGTATAAAAGAGCTAGAAAGAAGTTTCTCTGGGTTATTTTGGTCCTTTCATTTTCGAGAAGGTGTGGAGTAATTTTACATACGACTTGAAAGGTTAGGAGGACGAAGGTTTGACCGGGTGAATCACGACAAGCTCAAGCTCTTTCATCAAAGAAAAATCATCGTTCACTCCAAGGATAGAGTGAAAACTTAGTCCGAGGATAAATGTAACGGGTTGCATAGTAGTAAATATATGATAAGTTATAACTATGTGTGGTGAGTCTTCTAAATAAGTCCCAAGGCTAGACAACACTCTAAGTTAGTAACAAATAACTAAGAGTAGTCACAGTTAGAGTTGGTGGTATTTGAGGACAGAATATTAAAATATTCTAAATGTGAGAATCTCTATTTTATTTGGTTGTGCATAAAAGGACAAGTAGGTGAATAATACACTCTTGTTTGTATGCGTGACTGAATTTTATCTGTTGTAGAGGCTTAAGATCAACAATCAAGAAGGTTATTGACCTTTTTGGTTCAATTATGTGTTAGTACTTTGTCTTATAAGGAGCAATCCGAGATTCCTTTTCAAAGATTCCTTCTACTTCTAGAAGGATTTAAATTATTAGAGTAGAGTCAAAAGTAGAGACTTTTATCTTTGACTTATGACTTTTATCTTTGACTTGGTCTCGGTAAACTGCGGTATATAAGATTTATAAGTAGTTACCGTGGTAAATTTGGAATAGTATAAATAGAGGGGTTGTGGAGTGATCCCTCATTTTCCCTTTTTTTGTATTTGGAAGCCATTAGGCTATATCTATGAAGGGTGTTTTTCATCTCTGTCTCCATGAGAGTTCATGTTCCGCGTGAGGAAGTGATATGGGTGTGTTGAGAGCTAGATTTAGCCGATGCCTCCTAGTTCTGTGATGCGTCTCATCAAAAGTCATCAGAGGTTTACCTTGGGTGAGAGACAGGACCGGTAGCAAGCTTCAGGGTCACAATATCTAAATATTCGTTTAACTGCTTGTCAATTATCGGAGTGTGGATCTAAACTGAATCCAGCTATCAAACTTACTGCGTATGCGATATCAGATCTAGTTCCGATCATTGCAAACATTAGCGATCTTATTGTCTCTTCGTATGAAACTTATACAGAGACAGACTCTCCTTCAACGTTATTCACATTGAGTTGTGCACTTACATCTGCCGGAGTGGATACTGTATGTGCGTCCTTCTGACCAAATCTTTCTAGAATGTTTAAAACACATCTAGATTGACTAAGATAGAGTCTCTTATTAACTCTTTCTCTATGAATCTGAAAGCCAACGTAAAATTCAGCTTCTCTATACGTGATTTCTAGATTCTCTTGAAGATATGCTATCATTTCCTTTAATAAGATCAGATTACCATTGCATACTAGTCCATCATCAACAAATATTGTTGTAATGATTTTTGGACTTTCTGCTTTAATATACACACAAGAGTCTGCAGTAGTGGGTGTAAGATTATACTTCACCAAGAACTGATGGAACTTCGTATTCCAAGTACGGCTAGTCTGCTTCAAGTCATACAACGTCTTCTTCAAACGACATACATCTCCTCTACTCCCTTCTTCATATCCAGCTGGTTGCTCCATGTAAATTTCTTCTTGGAGGTCTCCGTTGAGAAAAGTAGTTTTTACATCAAACTGTATCATCTCCAAGTCTTCTGTTGCCACGATTGAAAGCATTGTACGAATGAATCAAATTTCATCACCGGTGAAAAGTGTCCTCGAAATCTACACCAAGGACTCGAGAAAAACCTTTGGCGACAAGTCTGGCTTTATACTTGTCTACCTCCCCAGTTGGTTTCAATTTAGTCTTGAAAACAACCAATGACATTTTATTGCACGACGACCGAGTGATAATTGGCATAAACTCCATGTGTCATTTTTTATCAGTGTTGCATGTTCCTCTTCCATGCTGCACACCACCTAGGATCTTGGCATGCATCTTCAAAACAAACGGGATCCTCAACTGAACTTGTGGCTCTCTCTAAAGCTATGCTAAACCAAGCATTAAAGATCTTTTGTGTATCGTACTCCCACTCTCCATATTGTTGTGGCTTTCTCCTCTCTGTTTTGAGACTTCTTTGATGTGATTCTCCTCTCATTGGATTGTTAAGATCTTGACTATTCTGTCCTTGACTTAATCCAATTTCGGCATCAGAGCTTGAACTTACATCTGAAGGATCGGAACTGGTTGCCTTCTCTTCATGATCACTAACATGTACAGCACGTGCTTGCTGACTAGAAATGTGAGCCTCATTGCTGCTTGTGATATTAGAGTTTCCCAATAACTCATCTTCTAGAGAAATACTTCTTGCTTGATTAGTAGCAATCACCGACACCACCAAATCTTCATCGTTCTCAATCTTGAAGTCATCAGACTTACTACTGGATGAAGATATAACCTTATGGAAATTGACCTCTCTACTATCTCTTACTTTATTAATGTAACTATCCCACACTCTGTAAGTAGAGGAATTTTCACAATATCCTACAAAAGTAAACTTTTTACTTTCTGGATCAAGTTTCTTCTGAAGTTGATCTGGTACTAGGACAAAAGCGTCACGCCCAAACATATGAAGGTGAGAAACTACAAGTTTTCTCCTTTTCAAATTCTCAACAAGAGTACACACACATCTCGTACCTCTTGTAGGACTTTGATTGAGAACATAAACAACTGTATTTATAACTTCGGTCCAGAGCCTCAATGGGAGTTGTGCTGCAGTCAACATGCATCAAGCACTTTCCATGATGATACGATTGTCATGTTTGACTCGTCCATTCTGCTCAGGTGAATACGGTGTTGTCACTTCATGCTTGACTCCAGCATCTTTCAAATAAGTCGCAAAAAGCTTATTCACGAATTCACTGCCCCGGTCCGTTCTCAAGACATGTACAATCGTTCCAACATCTCTTAAGATCTGTTTCTCCACCTTGTAACACAAAAATATATTTGTTTTGTTGGCAATAAAATAAACAAAATGATATCCGCTGAAATCATCTTTGAACAAGACGAAATATCTGGCACCCCCACTAAGTTAACACTCATCAGTCCACACAAGTCGGCATGTAGAAATTCTCTCGGACGTGTTGCACATTCTCTGCTATTATTGTAGGGAACGATTGTCGATGTTGCTTCCTCACAGTACATGCCTCACAGAAAAGATCATCGAGCTGAATGAAAGAATTTGGTAATCCTTCTACCATCTTCTCTTTATGCATCCTTAAGATTGTCATGAGATTAACATGACCGAAACAATAATACCAAAGAAATATGTTATCGTTCTTCTTTTCTATCATTGTAAAAATTATAGCATTCGCATGACCACTAGACAAAATTATCTTCATGTCTAGTCTATACAACTTTTTCTCTCGATGACCTCTCATCACCTCGACACCTTTGTCGTGAACAAGACTACACATATTCTTGGTGTATAAAGTATTGATGCCTTTGTCTGCTGTCTATCTTATAGAGAAAATATTTCTTCTCAATGAAGGTATAAAAAGAACATCGTGAAAAGTACCATTGAATATAACATCTCCAACAGATGTCGTGATGAGGATATTACTAACGTCTTCAACCTAGAGTTCACGATCATTTGCAACCTATACTAGCCATGCTTTGGATGCAATAGATCTAAAAGTACTAAACCATGATCTTTGACCTATCATGTGTTCGATAGCACCATCGTCGACATACCACATGTGCGCCTCAATTTGAGACGAAGATTCAATTGCAGATGCTACATTGGTGGAGAGACTTGTTGTACTAGTCGAAGATTGAAGTTCCTTGTAGAACCTTTTTCTTACTTCTGCATTCTTTGGCCCAATGGCCACGGTTGCCACAATTACGACAAGGATATTTTCATTTCAACTCGTCGATCTTGATCTTTCTGGATGACTTCTCAAACGATGTGAGAATTCGTTGATTTTGTCTCAACAGAGCTTGACTGTTATCAAGGGCAGCTGCTTCATTGCTGATGTAGAGGACTTCTTCCTTCAACAACCGCGTGGTGAGCTTTTCCAGCGTTTGCTCGTCGGACAATACATTATCCCAAGCTGCAAGTACATTTTTGTATGTAGAAGGCAAACTGCATATGATTTTAGTAATAACAACAGAAGATGACGGTGGACTCTCCTAAATCATTGAGTCGCTTCGCCAGTGCTTCTATTCTGCTTATGTAACTGGCTACATCATCAGACTGCATTTTGCATTCCAAGAATTGTTGTAGGATATGCTTGTTCTCCAAGGCGTTCTGGTCATGAAGAGTTCTCAGACAACTCCACTTGATGAGCAATGGTACAATTGACTAACCTCTCCAATAACTTCTCATCGATCCTTGCACAGATGTACATTCTCGCAGCATTGTCTTTTTTCTTCCATTGCGCTTCCCTATCCGGTCCTCTTGCTGCTGCGTGTGCAAAAGTATCACTGTCTTTTATCACGTCCAACACCTCCTTCGCTTCAAAAAGCATTACCATCTGAAATTTCCAGAGTTGGAAATTTTGACCTTGAAACTTAGAGACATGACCTATGTCTTTCGGATCATTGGTTTGCTACACATCTTAAATGACTACACTCTCAATCTGTTCTATAGATATCTTTTGCTGAAGAATATCTAATTGCTTAGACTGCTAAACTTAAGACTTGTGAGCATGGGCACATAACCTATTGAGAATATCGAGACTATCCTATGGAAGCAACTTCTAATCAATCGCAGTGGTACAAATGTACATTGGAGAAAAAAAGATGAAATTTACAATGACACCCCACAGGTGATAGTGAATACAGAAAGAGACTCTCACTGTCCACACTAGGACTACTACCAAAACTATGTAAGTAGATAAACAACAGAGATCTATATACTACAGCAAGAGGAATACACGCTGAAATAAATATTCCTTCAGCATGTGCGATGACTATATCCAGAGAAACGCACATGAACCAAAAAACGGCAGGGCATGTGAATCAGTAGAGAGAACCTATTCAAGGAGTTCAAGGCACTACTAGACTAAATAAAGTAATGTAATCACAATGAGTCGATAACTCTATTGGCTTTCAACCGTTTGTAGATAAGGGTGGGACTATGATCGACATGAGGTAACGGAGCTGCAGTACTTGCTTCTTATCGTTTACAGTAGGGAGAGATCATGATGCGGTTAATATTTTTGTAGGATTTGTGACCTCTTCTGCAAAGGAATGGAGGGCTGCGTAGGAAGAACCGCCTTCTTTTAGAGAGATTTCTGCCAGCCTCTTGAGCACATGAACATTCTTTCGCACTTCCTCTGCTTGTTCTCCATTCATTAGGGCCTTAACTGCCGTCGTCACTTCTTCCCTACACACATCGCTTCTATAGTCTTCGTCCGGGTTCTTGATCCCTATCCCCGCCTTCCATACATCTACTAGGAACCTACACAAACCGAACACGAAGTTCCGTTAGATCAATAAATCAAACTACGTAGCCTTTGTTAGTTTTCTCTGATTGAATTTTCTTCGTTAGTTTTCTCGTAGAATTGCAGAAAGGTTTCAGGCAGCTCGGTGTGCCTGCGAGTATGTTGACCTTTCTCCAGTGAAGGAAGAAGCATCTCACCTTTCTGGTTACAGCAATTAATGTTCTGGCAAAGGCAATGAACGATATTCTCTGACAAACATTAATACCTGGCATTGAGCGGTTGATCGAAAGACAAGGGCCATGTGATGAGAGGAACTCCCGCGCAGATGCTCTCCATAATGGAGTTCCACCCACAGTGTGACAAGAATCCGCCGACAGCAGGGTGCTGCAAAATCCGAGACTGTGGTGCAAAACCTATCTCGATGAGACCTCGTCCTCTGGTTCTGTCTTCGAAACCCGCAGGAAGAACGGATGCCATAGTCTGAGACGGACCAATCTTATGGACCCACAGGAATGATACTCCGCTGTCTACTAGGCCATGTGCCAGCTCGAACGTGGCCTTCTCGGGGAGGTTCAACATGGTTCCGAATGCAACATACAACACTGACTTTGCAGGTTGCTTATCCAGCCATGTAAAGCACTTCGGATTCTCCATGTCCGCATACTTAGGTGGAGGACTCAAAGTGAAACCATCAATATTAGCCACAGGACCGATTAGCAGAACTTTGGGTACCTGCAAGGCCTATTCAGTTTGCAACAAATCAGCCACAACATCATGATGGTTAGCGTCATCAGCATACAAGTTAAGGAACCATGGAATGATCTCTACAGCTTCTGTAGCCCTTGACCATTTGAAAGATACAGAAAGATGCGGATGATACAAACTTTGTGTTTGATCGTGTTATTTTCGTCACGAACAACTGAGTACTGATCGATTCTTTTCCACTGCTGGAACTGTCAGGAAAGCAGGCAATTTCTACCTGTGTGTTTTTGTTGACGGCCTTCTTCTGTCGGAGGCAGTCCCTGAGAGCAGTGACTGCTCCAGCCGGTGCATCCCACTCTTCCGCTTGGTTTATGAGAATCGCTTTGCATCTCTCGAATCGTTCGCATTTCGTGACGAAGAACTGAGGATAGCTGAGTATATCTGGTGGGTAGTCAAAAAGTCGAGAAAATTCCAGGCCAGGTATCTTCCCTTTCCGTACGTTCGGATCTGTTGAACAGAGCAGTGGATCCGATACCAGGAAACAGCTGTAGGTATACCATGTAGCTGATGCGACTAGAGGATACCACGGGACCTTCAATTCTTCTGCTACTTCCTGCTCATCCGCACAATGATTTCAGCAATCTGACTAGAAAACAACTACATGACATATCATCACGCGTTCTAGTTTCTGTTGGTTCTTGACAATGAAATTCAAATCCAGACCGTCAGAGTTCTTCGCTCAAGCTCAAAATTAATGCTCTTCAATAGACGGAAGTTGTGGCCGTGGCTGCAGAACGTGAAGAGGAGAGGAGAGCTTGTAACGTACCAAAAGAAAGGTGTAGAACATATCTGATAGGATGCAAGTGAATCCATTAACATTGTCTTTCTCTATGGACAGCTTCGCCTTGATGGACTCGAATGCATTTTCTGCTAGTTGGATGAAGTACTCAGCCCCCGGTTTCTCCTTCATAACTTTGGCAGCTTCGTTTCCCAGTGCCGGCATCGGCAACTCTTCAGTACGCAAGTCCAGGCTTCCGAAATCGCCCCTTTCCTTGAGCTTCGCAAGCTCTTCCACTCGGCTCTGGCTACTTACGGCCGTGACGATGACTTTGTTCACGTATGCGGGAGAAGAAAGGAGGTACAAGATATGATGAAATAGGTAGTAATGCCCCGCCCCACCAGCATAAACCATGAGCAAATGAGCTCGACGATCACCTTGCTGGCCATTTGGCCTCCCCATCCTTCCTTTGGAGAACACGGCAAGTCCTATTGCTGTACTCTCGAATTCAATTGCTATTGCTGTCTGCGTGCTCGGACGAGGACTTGTCTCAAGTTGTTTCCCCGGCTTCCTCCCGCTCTGCTTACATCCAGCCATTTTGTAGTGCCAGTTGAGCTAGAATCACGCTCGTAGCGAAACAAATCACGCATTACAACGCGCGACTAGTTCTACCAGTTCGTTCTGCTCCCAAAACGTCCATAAACTGCAGTATACAGTATACGCACTGTACCAGACCGGTTCTGATCCAGCTACCAGCTACCGATGCATACGTGCGTTCCTCGACTCTTCTAGTACTGTACTAGTTTCTCTGCCCACTTCGTCGATTATTACGCTAAGCGGGGTTATCCGTTACGTGCAGGCGCCAACTCGTGGAACAGCAGTTTTCGATTCGAAACACGTGAGTACATTCTTTATCTTTCCATGGGGGCAGTTTTGTTCCCTGTTTTGCGCCGAAAAGTAAGGGCCCCTTTCGACTAGCTCTGCTGTCGAAAGAATAGTCTCCCGACTGTGCACGTGCAGAGGTTAGCGAAAGGCATATCCACTGTCCACAGTATAAGTCCACTGTCCAGTCTCCTAGATTTTTGGACGGTTACATCCACAACTAGTTTTTCTGTGTTCTCTGCCTGCGTGATGTTCTCTTGCGTAGCGTGGAGAGTCGATTTACAGTGAAAGAATTGCTCCTTCATCCAAGTGTCTGAATTTGAGCGCTGGGTAAGACATCTGAAAAGAATAGACTCGGTGATTCGCTACTAAAATAGTTTCGGCTGTGTAAACGTTTCGTTACTTGTTTTAGCGAACTGGTTTTAGTTTTGTTTATATACCTTTTTTGTGTCTCCACTTCTTTCCACTTCGGTGACCAATGGTGTCATGTTATAAGAAGTTGGACATGAATTCTATAATCGTTCAATACCAGATGACATTTATCTCCAACAGTGAACGGAACATTCACTTCATATAAAAAACAAAGGAGAAGGAGAAGATATACTGAAACAGAGATAGGATCAAAGGAAGTTTTGCTCGGAGATGACCGGACATCGCGAATCCCACGTTCCGCAGCGGCTTCATGTCCGTGTAATCATCGTTAAAGAACTTCACATGAATCCATCGCGAAGAAGTAAATGGCACGTAATTTTCTCTGGACCGATGACTCGGTGGTGTGATGGGCCTTCACCAGAGAAGCGTTGAAATATCTTGTTATCACAAGAACAGACCCGTCGTGGCTGCTGAGGCCTTGGAATATCTCCTCAAGTAATATGATATGCGTGACGCGTTTCAGTGATCTAAGTCAATGCTGCATAGGAGGGGTATAATTTGCTTCATTGTCTCCTCAAAACGTAGCGAGTCCATATACACATAATTATGCCAGAGTTCAAACAGACAGGAAGGGTGTATAACGCGGCCAGACAACCGTGACGAGATATAGAGTACGAAAAACTAACATTACCATCGGTACTTGGCAGATTCACTTGATAGACCTCGTTACCTGAATTTTCGGGCCCTTAACTCTGATCGACCTCTCTTTGTAAAAGATTTTGATCTTAAAAAGAAATGCTAGAATTGGATCGCATCCGTGCACACATCCATGGTTTTTACTGTGCGTACAACCTCCCTCGGATGAGCACCCAAGTAACAATTCATCCAAGTTTATACCCGATCGAAACCACTGCACCTACAATTTACGCTCTGCTTTTCACGTAGTAGAGTAGGATACAAATCTACAAGAGGTAAAGTGACAAAGACAGAAAATGTCAAAAATTGCTTGATCACACCCCCAGTAAGTTTCTTTAGCTTGATCACACCCCTCTTAACGATGTATGGGTTGATCACATTCTTACTGGCTATTGCTTGTAAAACCAGTCACTGTGTTGATGTTACTCACTTGTGGGATTGCACATATTGAATTTTCGGGCATGTATAGTCTAACATGTCTTTAATGTTAACTATTTTGAATTTCAGTGATATTTAGTCAAGATTGAAAATACTTAAATGATGAACCAAAAGATAAAATGACTGGTTCTACTGTCAATACCCGACACGGTATGATCAAGCGATACTTCGCTAAAAGGGGTATGATAAAGCTCAAGGAACCTACTGGGGGTGTGATCAAGCCAATTTCTGCAGAAAATGTATTCTACCCGTATATTTACAAGATTCTGTATAAGAAACTGAGTACAATTTTCCTTAGCATGTAGAGCAGAGGAGAGACAATATCTTCAACCTCCGGAACGATCTAAACAGCTGATCTCACATAGCTATTAGCAGACTTGCAAGCATATGACTGTGTTGCACTTGTCTTGAAGCTCACCAGAAAATTTCCAGCAAAACTGCAGACTAGACTAACTTCCGGCTCTCAACTATCTCCCTCAGTTCTCTGAGGCTGAGACACCACATGTCTGTCTTCAGTCAGTGAACGTGTGAAGAGCCACATCGCCATAATATGCCGTAATGGCCTTCAATCTGTTATCCACATAGTTCTTCTCAACCTACAAGGGAGTCGTTAGTTAGCCACGACAATCACAGGAAGAGAAAACACAAAAAGTTGAACTTGAGACTGTGAGTTTCTTCTTTATTCCAGTCAAAAGGTTGAGAAGGCTCTCCTTCTTCAAGTAAGAGATTTGCATGGCGCACGAACATCTGATTGACCTCAACCGGGTGCCATGAAATAAGCCTTGTTCACATAGCAGCGTGGAGGCTGATGGTATTCAGCATAGGGAGAACATTGCCGAGTTTAGTTAGTGAATCCAAGACACAGCGACAGAAACTTGATACCCGAATTCCTCGGACACACCTCGCATGGAAGAGGAGGACTGGAAAGCCAGGCTAGTTCTTTCAGCTGAAGAAGATCAACGTTGCGGGGCAAGAACAACGCCAGGTTCGGTGCAATAGTCTGCGCAGTCTTGAATAATGTGAACCTGCGTTATCACGGCAGGGACTGTTATCGTACTGAACACTATCCACGGAAGAAAGGACTGAAACACGCAGCTTCGAACCATCTTTGAAGTTGGAATCAGATCTCCCTCCATCTCTGCAAGTCTGAGCAAAGGGTACAGAATCCCCGCTACTGACCCATCTTTAGGTTGAAGCATGGTTTGAACATCGTATTTCTCCTGATCCAGATACTCGGGTCCACCCCAAGGAGGTGAAAGGAAGACGAGATCGGCCTACCAGGAAACACAATGTTAGCTTCACCTCTACCAGAGGATAACGACATACTCGAGGGTTCCCACAAGAATCCATAATCTCAAAGACTTTTCATCATTTCTGTCCATTACCTACAAGAACAATGACAAGTACCACACCTTTAGAGAGGGAGCCAGGAGAAAAAAATCTCCTACGACAAACTCAATTCTGTCGGACACACCGTATATCTCTGCATTGTTTCGTGCAAGCTCCAGTCTTGTTGGGTCGATATCAATGGCAATCACATGACTCTTTCTGCAGTCAGCGTATACACGGAAGTGTCAACACCCGAATTCGAACCAACAGAGCATGCAGCCATGCCATGGCACAAATACTACGAGTAGAAGAATTCTATCTCAAGACTAGTATCAAACATCAGCTCTTTGCATACGGAAATGATGCTAAGACCCATAGTGCCAGAGATCCCGGACAACGACTGTACCAAGGCAATGGTTTTATCAAAGTGCAGGTGGTACATACTTCAGCGCGAACTGAATGGCATTTCCACCAACTCCAGTGAATGCGTCTATTACGAGGCCCATGGGACAACGACGAGCCTGATGCTCGGCAATCACCTCCGGTGTCACTGAGAACCAACCTTCGTCGTCCAGTTTCACGCCTTCATCATATCTGGAAAAGAGACTGTAACGCTGGAGCCAGTACTTTATCAAACGCTTGCTTAGCATCTCTGTCATGCCAGGTAATAAAACTTTCTCCGATTTTTCTGACTCTGCATACCAAACATGATTCAAGGTCTCTCCAGTGCTTACGGGTTTTTTAAGTTCCAGATGAAATCAAGAGAGCATAAATAAACACCAGCAGAGGTGAACGTTGTAAGGTTAATAGCGGCATCTGCCCGATTTGATCTATATTGTCTGAAGCTTCAGAAACCACGAGATCAGAAAAGTGTGACCGAGAATTAATGTAAGTTAGAATCACACACCAGCAGACTGCGAGAAATCAATACCCGGTAAGCTCTTCACACGCCTCCGCTTGGTTCTCTGATGTGATAATTCAACGATACTCTTCGAATCTGTAAACGCCTCACACTCCAAGGAAGGTGAGCAAGCTTCCGTTTCATCCTCACGAACATCTCTGGTTATTGATGCCGACTGTTGCTCCTCGATTTCTACCCAGTTAATATCTTCCTCATCTACTACTGCTTCAAGACTACTCTCATCACTGTCACTGAATCTTGTATGAACACCACACGCTCGAGGGAAGACCGGTAAGCTGCACATTCGTTTGAACCATCGTTATCTCCTGTCTAGATACATTTCCTTCGGTGTAAACTTCACATCGTCAAAGGGCAGCGTAGCGTTCATGACATGAGGCGTTAAAGCCTGTAAGTATCGGGAACAAGCAAGAAAACTGATTCCCTACAGAGAGCTAGAAAGCTGCCAGTACTCACCTGCCCATTAATTGACCTTCTTCCTTGACCATTAGTTTCTGAACGACGAAATCCCGGCAAGAGACTTCCTCGATGCTATCTACTGCAGCGAGCTTTGCAGGGCTCGAACAAATATTTGACGCGGTGTGCTGGGCTTCTACCAGCTCATCTTCGCCTTCAAGAACCACATCAGGAGAAACAATACCCCCCTGCTCAGCGTTAGAGGAGCTTCTCTCGATGATACTGGCTTCCGGACATTGACCAGGCTCGTTCATGTCCTCCTGCTGACGACTGAAATCTGAAGAGTCGCTTGCGTACTCCGTCAGTGCATTCACATCTTCCAGACGTGAAGATAAACACTGCCTCACTGTTTCTCTGGTCGTAACGTTGCCAAGAGCCTCAAGAGGGACTGTACAGCTTATCTCAGAATCATGGCCAAGCTGACTCTGATCTACACCAGAGCACTCAATCCAGTTCACAGCACTTGAGCCATAATGCTCATAACCAGGCGGAGGATCCCAAGTTGACTCCCACGATTGAGTATTACAAAAGTAGTGGCGCTGGTACTGCTCATCCCACACGGGCTCCCAGATGAGCCGATTACTGGCCACTTCCCCATCTTCAGGTTGCACATCCACTAGATCAGCGCTAGAATCTTCACCATTCTTTGGAACCTGGACTTTGTTAATTCCATACTCTTGATCCTCATTCGGGGATTCGAGACCTGCAAAAGATACATCAACTTCCGCTGCTCCGCAGTTGTATTCGAATCCCTGCAAACGGTCGAGGGTGGTTTCCTCCGACGCAGGTTCTTGAGTGGTGTATAGTTTCACCGACCGAACAGAAAAGAAAGCAGAGGGCAATGATTCCGTCTGTGCCGCTGCTTCTGTTGCTTCGGAAGCTTCGACAGCCTCATCAGATTCTTTCTTACCTGAGCTAACGCCTGGGCACTTCTTACCACTCCTCTCATGAATTCCAGACCTTGCCAGGAACGAAGTGGGCAAACCCAGGGCAGCCATTTCTTCGATCAGGTCCATGCTGTCCTCTGGCGCTGAAAAATGCAGAGACATCTGGGTCAGTGGAACTGGCTCAATAACCATAGGCGGTTAATATTTTCCGAGATGCCAGAAATGGATCATACCGGTTGGGCATAACTGGACCCAGTATGATGTTCGTTCTAAAACCCTAAACCCCTGCTTGAATTTACACACATGTGACATTTCGAACAACAGCAAGACTCACAGTGTTTAAGCAGAGCGACTGAAGCAATCACTACTAGGGAGAAAATGGCAGCAGTCTACATCTCTCCGAGCTTTCGGCTTAAACCACCACTGGACTCCGCTCAACCGCTTCGGTTGCTACAGACGTAATCATCTTCCTCCAAATTCAGTACAGAACTCAGTTCCAAGCAGTAAATGTGATATGGTTCGTCTGATGAGGACGCATTTCTCTCCTCTAGAATCCTCTTCTTTTCTCCTTCTAGAGAAGACAGTGGTAAGAGAATTCTGGCTCGGATACTTGAAATTCACTCTACTCCGTAGCTGAATGGCAAGATATTCCTCGACGCTTAGCAGAAAATGTGAAGTTATTGAAGTCTTACAGCTAGAGGCAGAACTCGGCTGTCAACTTCGGACATCCAAAGACGGACTACTAATGATAAGCTTCACAACAAACTGCTGCACTAAGAGAAATTTCATGGGGGCTTACAAGACTCGATCATCGCATCGAAATCCTCCAAGCGACTCCTGACTCCTCCTGAGCTGGTGGCAACAGGCACTCTACTCAGGCGGAGTTCCCCGGGGAGTTTCTAGGATAGAAGGAGGGAGTGAACGGCTGAAAGTTGAAGACCGAGGAAATTATTTCAGGCACTCCGCACGAGCATTCATTTCAAGCTCGTCTAGACGCCACTTTGGTAGCACCCACTAAAGTCACTGCTACTCGACCTTCCGCAACAATCGACAGAATCGAGCTCCCGTACCGCCATCACTCACCTCTTCAATCAAAGTCATGTTCGAGAGTTTGTTCTCTTCTTCCCGCTCGAAATTTTGACTCTTCGGATTGGAGTTTATGGGTAGTGACGTTTTCGCGGTCGACGGATGACATGACTGCGTACACATCAACATCTCGCCTCTGCACAACGTCGTCGGCTGCGGCCTAATTCCAGCTCCAGCCGGAATAGCTAAGTCCGGACTCGCCCTTTGATAGATACGTGGGGCAGAATGTGAGGAACGTAAATACCGTAAGTAGTCTTCGTGAGTACGTTTGAACTGATCTCCCTCTCCCTGTCTCTTACCTTCTACATGAATGATGAACTCTCGCGCATGAAACATCAGTCAGCATGTTCTTTCTTCTCATTTGTTGTCGAACCGGCAAAGTCACAGTCCTCGTTTCTGCAAGCTCTTTAGTTGTTAGTTAGTCGGAATCCATCGTTACATGAGGTGATGTTGAGCAGCCAAGATCTTAGATTTACCAGTGAGGACTTGACTTTTGTCAGATGTTCCGAAACTTTGTGTTGATACATCTTTGGACCCTAAAGCATCTCGGAGAGAAACTGTTGCTGTTATACTGATGTCCGCTTTGAGAACCACAGAGTGCTTTCAGTTCTGCTGCCTTTGCTTCCTCAGTGAAGATACTACTTGCGCAGGTAATCAAGCAAGTTGTGATGTCGGATCTGCAGGCCCAGATCCATGTCCACCATCAGCACCAAATTCTCCTTGGGGTAGTTCAGCCTCGTCAAAGGTCCAACCCTGTGAGATTGAGCAAGTGTTTTATGTATCATTCAGCTTGTGGAGTGAACAAGAACAAGAACCATCGGCAGGGGTTGTCGTAACACATACAGTCTTGTGGGGGGTGTAACTCAAAGACAGTTTCATCTTGGGGAGAGACTGCCAGCGATGGCGATGTTTGACCTTTGTGGAAATCAGATTGAACAGTTCCCTGTCTTTGCTGCTGCTTGAAGTAAGAAATGGCTTCTCGCTGCTTTGTGTTTGTAACAGGTCGCCATGTGGGGGCCACACGCAGGCAAGCGAGTTGAGGGGTGATATGGCTCACCTAGTAGAACATCTTGTTTTCTGCACGAACTATAGCTACTGATTCATATCCACCTCTTCCGGTTTCAAGCACGAATGCAAAGTCCTAAAGGCCGTAGACTACCGTTCGTTCGAGTTGTTGGGACAGAATCGAATCCACTGTCAGCAGAAGTGTCCGCGTTGAGAAGCATCCAGGTCGGGTAACGTTACTTGGAACGCTTCTCATTACTTTTTCTTCTGAACTAACTGCTGTACAAAAGGTTATTCACGAACGAGTAGCCGCTGGAACTAAGTTAATGTTTTCCATCACCACTGAAGAGCTACTCACAAAAATGGAAAAAATTGGTGGTCAACAAAACTGTCCGTGGAGGCCTTCCATCAACTCCACGCCAGCAGAGGCTACATTCTGCTGCTTCCTACGCAGCGACGCCCTCGGAAGTTGCAGCATTCTTCCCTGTCGTGTCAGTCTTCATGTTTTGATACACTGGATGAATGGGAGCGCCACCTTCCGGATCCACATGCACCCATTTCCGGCCGGTGTACCGGTTCCTCTCGAAGCGCACTTGTCCCGAGGCCAATGCAAACAAAGTATGATCCCTACCCAAACCCACAAAACTGCCCGGGTGGAACTTGGTGCCTCGCTGCCGAACGATGATATTGCCTGGGATCACCTTCTGTGAATAAAAAACTCGCATTTGTTAGTTTCCGTTCACCAGGCCGACCGCTATACCATCGACTCTTCCCTAAAGTCTTGTGAAGAGAAATTTATTATTTGTGGAAGTTCCCGATCCCTAACGTGCTACAGAGAAAGTGAACGTAAGCTTTGATGGTTTCATCCATGTAACTCGATTTTGGGAGCTTAGAGGTTTGCCATAAAACCTCACGTTGCTCAGGCAATTATTGTAGCCAACAATACACAAGAGCCAGATGACAGAAGTGTGCAGCTGGAAAATAAGTTGTTGCTAGTCGTTACTGTCGGAATCAAATTCTCGTTTACTAGTCTGTCTACGGATGACGTTTCGAGCGGTCGTTGAACTCCAATCGACCGTCTCGCGAGGACATGATCTACTTACCTGCCCACCATATTTCTTCACTCCCAAATTCTTGGGCAACGAGTCCCGGCCATTTTGAGTGGATCCTCCTGCCTTTTTCGTGGCCCACCGTCTCAGAAGCAACGACAAACCTCCAACTTCTCCACCAGGGACATCTGGAAAGACGAGTTACAGCAGAAACGATCAGCAATCCTTGTACTGCTTCTTCGAGTAATTTCCACGCGGAACAACAGACTGCACTCACCGCAGGAAAGAGGGTTGTTGATGTGCAAGGAAGAAGATGCTTGGGTTCCTGCGAACCGCCTCAACAGGCCTCCGATCGTGCTTTCGACTGCAACCCTTGCCATTTTCCTTGTCGTTCTCGTTCCTCTCACAGTCCCCTTTCCCAGTCAAATTTAAACTCGCAAAATCGAAATGGCAAACGCTTCCCACTCAGCAACTGCTGCCTACCCGTCTCTCTTGTCTTCAGCCACGAGCGAAGGGCAGCTACAAGCAATTCCCACGCTGGAGACGGCAGTCAAGCTCGGGCGTTAACGGTGCCAAGACCCAACCACGAGGATACCCTCACATTCTGCGTTTTACGGACACCTCCGGCACATTCTACGAGCGGAATAGGCACAGCAGCTAAGGTTTTTGCCAAGGGTGGCACGAACCTTCTTCGCGAAACGTAGAATTAATTTTGTGTGCAAGGGAAAATCGACGAGTTCTCCGGGAATGAGTTGCCTTTGATTTCCTTCACTGAGTCATGGTACAAGTATCTAAAAATGAGCCAACTTCCTTACTGTGGCAGGTTCTGAAGACAGTAAGACCCTACCATAGTAAGTAAACCTGTAAGAGGACGATAACACTCAGATTCTTCAAGAGTGAAGTTCTCCGGAACTCATGTTGAGACATCTGGAAGACCGGCACAATAGTTACAACGTAGATGTTGGAACGCCGCCCCCGAAAGAAAGAACCATACCATTCTGTCTTTACTATGCAGAAAGATGGGTAGAGAAATGTGTGGACTGTTTCTGGCATTTTCTAACATTAAGGGGAATCACGAGTGTTGCTCACTTCCGTTCATAAATGAAGTTTACAAGATAGGGTTCTTGAGTTACACGCGAGTATACGTTCAGTAGATGTATTATATATTGGTTCACGATCAAAAGTCCCATTTTTCGTCATGGGGACCTTTTCGTACACTAAAGCTCTCCATAGTTTTATGAACTGGAAGTCTAGAGGCAGACCATTCGATTAAAAGATCGATGAAAGGCTATAAGCATAAGTCCGCTTCATCTTGAAGGAAAGAACAGCATGTTTCCCACTTAAACGTCTCGTCGACAAGGAGTGGTTCAAAGGGACCAGCTGAGAGAATAAACGAGGCCGGCCCGTCCGGATATCCTGGAGAAGTGTGGAACCAAATATCTGCAACTGCTACATGACCAGCGGAAGCGCAAAACACACTTCACCCGTATGGGTTCACCATCATCAAAGTACTTAAGGCTCGAGAGCAAAGCTGTACGTCAAAGCGAGGACAATATTGGCGAAGGCAAATTCGGAAGTGTTCCTTCTGCCCTCAAGCATAGCGTTGACAAGGACCACGGACGTCCCATTAATCTTCAAATCCGAGTGCAACTTTCAGGAACGCTCGTTTTGGACATAGATCCCAACTGCATCCGGAATCACGGATGTTACACCTAATACCAGCATAGTTACCGATGTGGCGTTGTCTTCGTAGCACCGTATATTCATGTACGTTGAGTGAGTGCCTCTATACACTGCATCTTCAGCCAGATAACACGCAAACCAACGGAGGACAACGAGCGGTCTTCGACAAGCCCCATCACATGAATCAGGGAAGCTGAAGGATAAAGACCAGCTCCCATATGAGAGCTCCTGTATTGTATCGGCTGAGCCTGGAATCCGACCAGAGTTGATGGGACGTGGGACAATTCAAGTTTCCGCACATAGGAACTCAACCAACCAGAGCCTGCAGCATGCTGAAATAGGCATATTTGATGTCATACTGCATGTCATACCCTGCAACCCCCAATAGAACGATTTCAAGTTCGTAAAAGAACATGAATGTTATCAACTGATGCGAAGAGCTTCTTCAGCATGCAAACGACAAGCCCATCACAGGAAAACGACATCATTGCATGCGCTGCATTGTCTGCCCGTGAGAAGCCAAAGACGAAAGAAGTTGGAATTCCTCCACTTACAAAAGTTGACCGCTATGGTACGACCCTCTCGATCGGGAGACTGTCGAACATGATGAAACCACATGGAAGGCCTGTTAAGAGTTTCACAGACACAATTCAGAAATTCTACGAGTCCTGACAGGAGTGAAGGCGGCTTCAGAGCACAAGAAAGATTGAACTAAATTTATGAGAATGAGTCTTAGAGTTGGTTCTTACAGGTACAATAATTCTCCAGCCCGTACAGTACATGTGAAGGGTGCGGGGCCGTTGTGATATCTTGGATATTTGAGACTTGAATTTTGGAGATCTGCTGGATATGGATCGACACTCACCCATGGGACACTTGCACCTGGATGGTCCAGAACGATAGTAAAATCTCCAGAGTCCTGCAAACCAGTTTTAACCGATGTTTGCACCCCGGAGCAACAAAAGAGACTCAGCATCTCATGACATCATTCCGCGAGACAGTTGGTTTACTAACTTGGAGTCTGTCACTGAGCCTACCCTCTACCTTGAAGACATGAATCCACCGTGTTTAGTTTCTCTAAATAGAAGCATAACATCACAACTGATGTGGTGCTGCCATTGTCCAAGGCAGTAAGACCGACTCAACGACTCATACTGGGAAATACACTAGCGTAAAGCAAACAGGTCCAGAGAACGTGAGAAGGATCTGAAACCCTACTGTTAGCTGAGAAAATTTACAAGCATATCCGGCAGACCGGATTTGAAACTTTTGATCTAAACCACTACCTCAGTAATCCTTGAAAAACGATGGCAACCGAGGAGGTTATAAAGTGAAGTCGTAAACAGTAAAACACCTAAGGCAACCACTGATACTGGACACAGTAGATATGGCGATGAGGAAAAGTACAGTGATCATGTTCACCTTCGCTCGGGCGTACTGAGCAGCAGAGTAATTTTGGACGTACATGCGATGCACATCAGTAGGGGGCAGCAAAGTGAAGTGCTTATCCCCTGCGACGACAGCATACAGATTTTCATAATGATCCTTGTGAAAAGACGTGACGGCTTCCGGATTTCCAATCCAGAGATTCACTGCTTCTGGCATACAACCTAATGCCTCGGTTGCCCAAGGAATATGCACCTCCGCATCAATTGCCAGCAGTTTATACTCTGACAGAAAGCACCCATTTTGCTGTTGCGCATATGCCACTCCCTTACGATGTCCTTCACCTACTGAGCCACCAACTATAAGGTTCAAAGCTTGAGGAAACAACAACGTTTCTACATGCGCTGTCACAAAGAGAAACCCTGGAGCAGGACTATTCCTATCCTGTTCAAAGCAGCGATCATCCTCGTGTACGTCCCTGTCGCCTTCTAAACTTCTTCTACTGCATTCTTCATCTTCCAACCTTGAGCAGGATTTAGGAGATGACGCAACAGAACATTCAGGGGATTTCAAGGAGGAGGAGGATGGAACAGCGGGACAACCATAAGTCGACAGCAAGTGCGACGGATCAACTATTGCATCTGCACGACCGTCAGGAGTAAAGTGAACACTCACAGGCTGGTCTCTGAGCACTGAGCGTAAGTATTCATTGCTCCATTTGTGAAGAGCTGGCCAGTGCTCCAAAGCATCCGTGATAATGCAGGGACGACCCGGCATAACATAGTTTCTTAAAAATTCCAAAGGTGACAGAGGCCCCTTTACTCTATCTACTCTCCCGTTCATCCCCAAAGATAGCTCTCGGACCTCCTGCGACAAATTCTCCAAAACTGCTTCCAGTTTGCCGTCTCCTCTTTCATCAGCCTCCCACGAACCCTCCTCTTGGTCGTTCACGTCAAATTCGGCGCTCACACATGCTATGCTAGACATCTCCTCGGCGCCGTTCTTACGTCTGTAGTTGTCTGTGTAATCTGTGTCCTGTCCCGTTTCCCCTATAGTATGTCGATAGTCGCGCTTCCACATCGAATAAAGTGACGACTGAACTACGATCGTACCGCCATCCCATATTCCACAACCGGGAGTTCTCTACTATAGCTTCGACTCGATTCCGCATCGCACTCCGCATTCCTTCCTTCTTCCGTTACATAAACCATTTCGCCCTTTTTCCCTTTGTGTTTTTCCGAGGCTTATTTCTGATAAACTATCGATCTTTTTCCCCGAATGAAGGAACCGGAGAAAAACGCGATGCAAAGAATAACAAACGGACAGGAAGACCCCATCTCCGAATGCCACTCTCTAGGTTTAGACTCGGTTCAAGTTCAGAAATTTGATAAATCACGGTTTAGACTCGGTTTAGGATAAGAAAACGGATACTCCATTATTTAGAGTGTAATCGCACCACCGGTTTCAGTTTCGGTTATTGGAGATTATTCTATAATATTGAATTATGTTGTTATTTTCGTTACTCTATTTTATTTTAAATTGAAAAAGCACCGCACAGACAAGCACGCAGTTTCATGTAAGTGCGAATATCAAAATCCATCATTATTTTTACATATTTCAAGACTTCACGTTTTGTCACATAACCGCACATAGAAGCTATCGTTCGTGCAAAAAGACTAGAACCTGTCAAGCTGGACAACCATGCCACATTACCACTATACCTCAACTTCGGTCGATTCACATGCATTATTTCGCAAATCAGATAATGAAATTTATCACTCGAACAAAGAGAATGCAGTAAAGCTGCAGAGAATTCAGTTAACGCTCGGAGTTCAATTTTTGACTCTATTGTCTCGATGATATACTTCAAATGTGTGCAATCAGTGAGAAAAATTAAAATTTGAAGTGAATGATATATTTTGAAACGAATGTTTTATTTCACATCGCATCGATAAACATCATGTACATTTGCTTAACAATATTGGCTGCAAGCTTTAACAGCGATTAGACTGTGAGACTTGTGGACGTCCACATGTCTCACAGTCACCAGGATATGAGAATTCTCTATCTACGAGATCTCAACAAATTGAAGAGAATGACACATCTTCATCTACATAATTTGCATCAATATACCAATCCATGCAGACTCGGTGCCACTCGAGGAAAGCATTCTCTAATCCATGGATGAAATTTACTTCGTAGTTGAGAGGTTCTCGCTCGCAATCTGCCAATCGTTCGAATCCATAACTCGCGTGAGTGGAACTGATTTCAGAACTGAATGTTTAGTGGACTCAGAATCACAGTCGAGCGTCCACATCGGTCTTCCTACATCTCAACAAACAATAGTCCAAAGTTGATTTTAGTATCTCAAAATACAACAAAGATTTCCATAGGAATCTAAAAAATAGCAAACGAAGGAACAGCAAACCGCAGACTTGAATAGTTTCATGGAAAGTCTCTAACGTACAAAAAACTTGCATACATCACATTGATGAAAACACAACCGGGTAGTACAACAGCGAACTTCCAAGCGAGTGAACGTCTATACGTTTTCAAAATAATGATTTGCGACTGTGAATCTGTCTGAAACCGTAGCATGAACTGGTACTGCAAAAACTCCAAGCGGCTGCCTAGTTCCTCTTTGCACATCCAGCTGCCCATTTTATAACAAAAAATTGAATGTTGCTCTAACTACCAGCCCAAAGGAACTAATGATTGATAGTTGACAAAGTCTGAAGTTAATTATAGTTAGTGTCAATAATATCACTTTTAATTATTCATATCAGTCAGCAAAACCGGAGATGTACTACTACAGTATTTCATACAAGTAATCAGATTTAAAGCACTCATTAAAAATGCGAACTTCGAAGCATTATAGCATATTAGTAGATGGACATCGAAAGTATAGTGGTTGAACAGATTTCATAAACCGCTCCACCAATATAAAGTACTTACAACGAGAGGCTCAGAATTCTTCACTATATTGTATATGTAAAGTGCAATCGGAAGGCACTCCTATATGAAAGTCTCCAAGTGATATGCTTATCTTAGTGAATGTAGTTACAAGCTTGCCAACAGAAGTGAAAAGTGCCAAAGCTTATAAAGCTAAACCATCAATGCACACAACTATAATGAACTATGAGATAAGCAATAGAATGATACGGACCTAGTGTTGCATGCCTTTTAACTTAAAGCCAAAAACGCCACAATTGCTTCTTTGACCTCGTCTCTGACTTCTCAAGGTCGCAGGACATCCAACAACGGAGTGTCATTAAAGTTGCTTGTCTTTGTGAGTGTCATATCATGGATATAAAAAGTTATGTAGTGTGCAGCATATTTTCACTATTTCAGCAGCTCATAAAACACTACTTGTTATACTCACGTTAAGGATGTTGAATCGTCCTTTCAGTACACCAAACGTCTATTCGATGCATACGTCCTCTTATTTGTTGTTCGATGAAAAGTCTTTATCCAGCAGTTGAGTTCGGTCCCAAGTGATAAGGAGTCAACACCCATCACTCTAGAGTACATCCAAACTCTCTTAGAAGTTAAAGGCGAAGCTGGAATCCACTAGGCAGTTGCATTATTAGATCAGCAAGCACATATCCCGTATATGAGTCCATAAAGATGAGTTCTTAAACACCATAGCATCGTGATTGCTTCCTACCCTCTCACAACTAATATCTAGGAACTTCCGTACGTATCACAAACAGCTTGCAGAACTAGAGAATGAAAGTGATTATGATTGTAATACTCTGTTGATCACAACTCACTTGGAGGAGCTCTTATTGAGATGTGAGAACCATCAATGACCTCTTGACAATTAGGAAGTCCTGCTTTCCAAGAAAAACCACAGCTGATCTGCTCCATCTTAGCCTCCACTGACCACTTAACAAATATTGGACACATGACCAAGTTTATAGCACACACCACATCCTCAAAACACTCTTGAGAGGCAGTCTCACCTATGCCGAACTTCTCATCGACATGAAAATAGATCATGTCGGATGACAATCTCAGAACAGCTGCACATACCCTCACTTAAACAAGCATTGCTTTCTCAAACGATGTATTATGTTTGACTAGTGTGGAGATAACATATGCACGATCTTTAAACATGTGTTTCGTCATCCATAGTGTTCGTAACCATTCGTCTTCATCATAACTAGACTACAAATAATAATTAAACTAGATCAGAGATCTAGGCTTCATTCACCATGCAAATTGTTTCGTCTCCAGGATATGAACAATGACCGCTTAATGAGCAGTCAACACTATCGGGGCTAGTAATCATGCACCGACTGTGATATGATATCGCTTTCAATGTCTTCATCCACCATCTCTATCAAACTGTGATTCTCAGCAACTATCTCAACAGCCAGCATGACGACAATCACGACTGTGCTCAACTCTATTTGTAGGTCTGGATGCATCCATAAGCAATACAAAGAATGACTCTAAATATTCATGCTTCTGAAAATAAACAAGCTTAACCCAAACATAATCTTTACAGATTCTTAACAGCATATCTTTTGAAATCAAAACATTGCATCGAATTCTGAACTGACAGTACACCGACCTACTTAACTTCTATGGAGAGCATAGCCGATGTGAACCAATGCTCCTATAAACTTGTCTAGAACGTTAACTAACTGTTCTTCACGGATGTGGACACTCTCTACTTTGTGAGTTTCAAGGGCTAGCTTCTAGTTTCCAAGTTCTCTGTAGACCTCTAGCTTCTTCTCCTCTACCTCTACCTCTACCTCTACAATTGAGTTTGATAAGGTTGACATGATACTATTTAGAGCAAAAGCAGACTTGCTCATGTCTCATTTTCTCTTTTCTGAATTGTGACGGCTTGAGGTCTCAGCCTCTAGAGAGTTGGAATTTTGAATCTATGAATCATGTATGGCTACTTCAGGGACAAATGAGGGACCATTGCTGGGTGTCAAGGACTCTGCCATGCAAGACGGAGTCATGGAATGTCATTTTCCAAACCAACACTTTATCAACGGATAAATATGCATGTTGAACTCAATAGAACGTTTTTTGGTTTTCCTTTCATCCTTGTCCAGAGTTGAATATGAAGCATTTCCAGAGGTATTGTTAAGATCTCTAACTTTTTAAAAAGAACTAATGAAGTTCTCTCACTTGTTTTTAATTTGAGTAACATCCACGTAAACATCTTTTGTCTTCAAGTATGCCTGAATTCTTCCAAGCTTCACATATGTTGATCCCATTAGCTCCCAACCAGAACTAGCACCTATCTCCTCTACCTTTGCTCTCTTGCCCTCTATCAAAATCACAGTCTGTCAATTTTGCCAACTAAATTGTTTATTTGACTAAATATTACCTAGTACAAGTGATATAGATCTCGATTCAACATCAGCACTGCCAGTGAATACAAGAGACGCAGAAACACCAGCAGCTGCAGTAGGCCTCGACGGTTCAGATTGTGGAGCTAGTTCTTCTTCGAATGGTTGAGCATCATCCAACGATGACTCAACAGTTTCTTCTAAATTCAACCGACAGCATACGCTCTTCCGTCATCAGCGTGCTGATCATTAAAGGAAATGTGTTGAAATGACATTCGCTGGTTATCCAAGCTAACATGAGGTTCTTGTAGAGACCCAAAGGCATCATCTTCGAGAGCTTCCACTTCTGCTGCAACAAAAATCTCAATAACGATTCGTCTCTAATTTTCTCACACCACAAATATAATCGCCAATATAATAACCAACAACTCCGGATGTTGCAGCTATGAGACCCCAAATACCATACATCTACTACACATCGGTCAATGGAAGTGGACAGCGGCTGGTTCAAAAATTTTGATGTTTTGCAAAACGTTCAAAACAAAGATAATCGACATACATTTCGCACTTGTTGTAGCATTCTCGCATTCGAGTAGAGTGCCATGCAATTTTGTAAATTGGGCTACACCTTGGACTCGTCATGGACTCATATGTCAACATGGATAGGCTACACGCACGTGCCTATATAGAAATGCTTGCTGTTTAACGAAATTATGCTCATATGGAACCCGTCTCTTTAAAAAACAGATCGTGTACGGTAGACTGTTTTGGTCTAACGAAACTGAAACTGAGAGACAGTGCAGGCTACATGCTTCAGCCCAACCCTCAAACCTAGCTTCAAAATCGATAATATAGAAGCGAAACTGTGCATACGGTTGTACTCTTGTCTCAACACGACACGACCTGTAATATTACGCGATGGGTAATAGATAATATAATATTCAAAAAGTAGCATACATGTTCATATTACATGAATCACGGAAGGGCATTGGTTCATCAACGCAATCACTCTTACATAAGTTATAAATTTCATAGAGGATTTTGGAAATATAAAATCTTCATTTTATATTTCAGAGTGGTTTTATCTACTATTCATCATCTACGCAGTGGATTATCAAGCAATACATTTGGTAAATCAACACAAGTTGATAAAACATGAATTTTATATGTTATTTTGATAAGTTGTGATCTTTAAATATTATTTTTAGAACTATATTTTAACAGTTAGATATCCTCGTAAAAGAGACGATAGTAATCGTGACTTCTCAATCCCAAATCACTCTTCGAGTGAAAACCCTCACCTCGTGGAGTGTAACGTTTAGGAATGAGAACTCTAAACACTCCCTCTCGTGACTTATGCTATGCATTACCATTTTTCTTAAAGGGTCAAATCTAAAATGTAAACGATAATATTCGTAAAACATTTCTCTATAAAATTTATGAAAATAAATTTGAAGTGTGAAATGGTGCCAAAAAAGTATTTATCGAAATGGATTGTTATAAACACACATTCATATTGCTATGCGTTTGCGCATAACTTACTACTAGATATTTCAAATTTTACAACATCCTAAAGAATAGGGATTTTTGCTATGCGTTTACGCGTAGCTTACTACTAGTTTTTAAGATTCTTGAAGTACTGAAAAATAGGACTTTTTTCCACCTTTGGATTGATCATGATCGTGAGGCAACATGAAAAAATCTGTTAAAGAATGGACGCGAGGCGAAACGGTTTCCTCTTCTCTGCCACTCGCTTATACAATTCAACTTCTTCCCGCATCTCTTCCAGAGCAGACATCCAATCACTTCCTCGTCCCCTCGCAGTACACACTCACACAAACAAGAGCTCTACTCACGTCATTGTTCTGCTGCTGTTGGAGGACTTCACGCTCTTGAGGGACTGGAATCAGGTGGAGTGAGTGTGTACTGCGAGGGGATGAGGAAGTGAGGGACGACGGAGAGATCTTGGATCAGAGAGGAGAAAAGATCGTGCTCATGAGACGAGGGAGACTTCGCTGGTGAGAGCCGCTTTGTGTTTTTGGTTTGGTGTCTGTCTGTCAAAGTTGTGGATATGGTTCTTGTTTCATGAAATCGAGCAGTATAATTGGACTGGATGTGTTCGAAAACGAACCACAAGTACCAGAAGAACTGCTCGGCATTGAGAACGTCGCTCTAGTACCGCTGTCGAGAAATTTACTACTCAAAGTAATGATTCCAGGGCGAGCCGCGATTCTGTACAAAACTATCCGCTAAGATGTTACGACTTTCTACCTTCTAGCGGTTTAGGAGTATTTCCGATTAACTGTAACACCCACTAATCTCACTGTTGTTGAAACATACACAAAGCTGGGGAACGACTGAAACATCAGCCGTGATTCTAACCTGCCCATCTAAACTTACTGCAGCTATTTTGTCGGCACACAGCTGCGATCACTGATGCGGAGAGATAAGTTGACGAAAATGGAAGGTAAGGAACCAAAGCAGGTCAGTATACTGAAGATATGCAAATCCCATCGAGATTGCATATTGAGTTTGGTTGGCGAATATTAGCTCTGACAGGCACCCTGTCCATAGACCATATATTTGATGTTTCTCGTGTCCAGAAGAGTACTGTTTTGAGACTGATGTTGAGTGTGTTTTCGCTTGAATAGCTCAACGACTCAATGTATGAGTTCTATCTACCCGATGGGGAATTTGATGTGGAAATTGTTGCCTTCCACGGACTTCATATGGCCGATTACCGGGATGCTTAGAAGACCACATGGGAGATGGAAAATGAGAGTGGATATTGGTTACGAGACTTTCTTCCAGAGAGTTTTCCGCAGGCACTAATTTTATCCGTATCACAAGATTCCTGCGCGGAACTGTCCGATCAAGCGGGAAGAATGAGTTTCAGCAATTTAGGGATGATTCTTGTGCAGGACATAATCCACCTCGCCGAAGGGCAACGAGGATGTCCTGTGTTGCCGTTGGGTACTGCCTTGGGGGTCTTATAATAAAGCAACTCTGCACGGAAGCAGAAAAACAATATGACCAGGCTCCAGACGGCTCCAGCAAAGGACACCTGGATCAGTTTTTGACAAATGTGAGGATAATATTATCCATTGACACTCCACAAGCCGGTTCCGCTCTGGGAGATTATCTGAGTGAAAGTGAAAAGTGTAGCGGTCAGGTGCTTGAATATCTGAGCAAGTCATTCCGTCGTTGGGGAAACTCACCAGCGAATTTGAAGCCTTAGTAATTGGAAGGGCATGGGAGCGAGTTTGTTTCTGGTACTCTTGGATTACTAAGGTGAGTTAGGTTTGAGGTATTTTTCCTAGAGATCACTACGTGTTCCAGAGCATTTACATCACATGCACCTGACCACTCAACCTGAAAGATTGCGTGTTGATAAGCCAGAGGTGGTACATTGATCTGGTAACAAGCAATCAGAAACTTTTTACTTCTCCAGGTATGGATGGTGATCCTCGTACCAGTCATATCATTTTATCTTCTAACGGCTGATGTTTACACTTTGTCCCTGGAGGTCTGGGATTCCTTGCAACTTCCCGAATCAGGTCTTGAGGTAGTTCGGGAGGAATCTGCGAGACTAGGCCAAGAAAAATATTTCCTTGTTGGAGCTGACCATCCTGTAAGGGCCTTCGGTTCCCGGGGCCCATGGGATTATTCCTGGGACTGGCTGACAGGCTTCATAAGTAACATGAAGAATCAAATGTGAGTCCTTTTCCCTCACAATTTCCCTCACAATGTGAGTCCTTTTCGTTCCTACTTGGAAGCTTCGGGTTGATACTGTTAATTTAGTGGAAACCCTATCGAACAAATTACAACGAGATTTAAAGCTCAGCAGGAAAGCCATAATGGGATTCAACTTCCTCCTTGAGCTCGCCTGGAACTACCTCAAGCACCCAACCATTCGAGCTGGACTCCTAAAGTTATACCATCTCTACTGCAGTTTCAGAAGCTTCCTCAAATCTCTCCCTCTGGGCAACCACTGTTGACGGCTGTAGATGTATAACAATAAAAGTCGGCTATTATTCAACACGAACCTAGTTCCTTTACCATTGCGCGTACTTTTGACTTCTGCCTGTTGATGATCGTCGACGTCTTGGTATGGATCCGACGTTGAATACTCGTCATGTGCGCGAGTATTCAACTTCCAAACCTGTAGAAGGACTCGGAAGTTCGCTACATTTCCACCTGAGGTTGGTTGCTGAATACTTCACGTGTAAAAGACTAGGATCATTAAAGATATCTATCGGGGTATCTATCGGGAGGAAGAACGCACTGCGACGTGAGATATAAATTTCTTAAACGACGTTAGTGGCGGTTAGCTCGTGGGGTAATTTGGAACGAACTTCTAGCTTTGAACGTTGTCGAGGCTGATCCTGGAAGTGGAGGAAAGAACGATCAGAGTCGAGGAGAAACGTCGGATGATATTGTCCAGTCTCTCTATCGAGGTAAACAAACCTCTACATTGTCGGCAACAATATAAGAAGACAACACCTTTGCTCGGATGACATTCGACGGTAAACCAACGCTTTCTTGAGGTAACACAATCAGAGTTTAGTGCCTAACGAGTTTATCAGAATACTCGTGAGCCTCCGAAAGGGAAAGATGCTTCAGGAACAACAACAGGCACACAGCTCTGAGACTCACAGAGGAAACCAGAGTTGGTACAATTTGCATGATTACCACAAATGGTGTGAAAAATGTGAAATACTGAGCCTTTAGGCTATATTACAAGCCGTGACCTGGCCTCACATGTTTCAGCTAATTAATAAGTCAATGAATACTTTACAGTTGTTGCCTTCCAGCACAAAGAACACAACACAATGGCACCCTTCCTCTCTCTGGAAGAGCCAGTGACCTGCGTAGCCTTTGGAAACTTTGTTTCTGAGTTGAATTCTACGCCAAAGCTAAAAGCACGAGGGTACAATTGTGGACTACGAAATTGAGACCTAAACCACCAAGTAAGCTGCTCTTAAAGCACATTTGTACAGACTAAAAAAATTCTGGTTGGCGTTGATTAGTAGTAAGAGATCAGGTAACCTACCTGATCTGATTACTAATTCAAGTCCAAGGTAGTACGTGAGATGAGATCACCGGATACAAGAACACGCTCACGGTGAAGAGTGAAGATCAGAAATCTGCCACTTACCTGTGTCTCATGACCTCTTTCCGTAAAAACAGTAGAAGCGCAGCCAGCAACTGATGCAGTTCTGTGTGCCATACCAAGAGCTAGGCCTGCCTGCCATTCAACGGAAAGTGAACAACTTCCGAATGTGCAATCAGCCTGTGCGTGCAGGGTCCATCCTGTGGCATCCGAGAGTACGATGTGGTGTGGGATTGGGCGCTCTGCAGTTGAAGTGCAAATTTCAAACTCTCAAAAGATCTGTTAATCATGCTCCCAAAAGGCGCCAATGAAAAATGTTTTTTTCTTTGCCCTCCACTATAGATTCAGCCTCCGATTGTTAGCTTACTTCCAATTCTCTCTCCCACTAATCATGGTATTGTTTCAACCTTTACTGCCTGGCGTCAATGAAACTCGTCTTTTTTTTGTCCTCCACTATATATTCAGACTCTGATTGTTAGCTTAGTTTCACTTCTCTCTCCTTCACCCTTCCCTTGCCCCTAGACAATTTCCATCCCAAATTGGCGGAGCCTCTATATCTAACTTGAGTCTCTTGATAGATCCTCCTTATATCTCTCCCTCTCTGCATGTAATAGTGACGTGTATTTGCACTGACCTCAGTTAGTCACATCACATCCGAGTCAGTCTCTGTTGGTTTCTTTTAGCTCTATTCAATAGAGCCCTTGGCATGATATGAAACATTTTGTTTTGCAAATAAATCTTTGAAAAATACATAAGTGGGAGTGGAGAAAAAAACAAAATATCTATGGATATATGAGTAAACTAATCAAGACTTTCATGACTTGTAAATGAATTTCAAGATCATTCAGTTGTTGTATAGTACAGTTATTATAGAGCCAACGTTACTGGAAGTTATTAATATAATTTTTTCTCAATATTCAGCAGTTCTTTTCCATGTGAATCATAATTTGTAAAGTTGGTGAATAGTTGTAAGTTGATTTTTTATTTAATAGATTTTTATTTAGGATAGAAACAAGAGTTCCGACTTTCCTTCCTCCGTCCCTCCTTCGTGGCTTGAGACCGTTCTCGATCCCCATGCGCAGTTTCTGACTTGTTATCTTCACTTTGACTCCTCCAGCATGACTTGACATGTTTCCACTATGTTTTACTACACCGTAATTTGTAAAGTTGGTGAATAGCTGTAATTTCATTCTTTATTGCTATGCGTTTGTGCGTAGCTTACTACCAGTTTTTAAGATTCTCGAAGTCTTGAAAAATAGGACTTTTTTCCACCTTTGGATTGATCAGGATCGTGGGGCAACATGAAGAAATCGGTTAAGGAACGGATGCGACGCGAAACGGTTTTCTCTTCTCTGCCACCTGCTTATACGATTCAACTTCTTCTCGCATCTCTTCCAGAGCAGACATCCAGTCCCTTTCTCGTACCTCCGACTCTTGTTTCTCTTCTTCCCACCGCAGTTGCTCACTTCTGCTGTAACTACAAGAGCTCTACTCAGTCATTGTTCTGCTGCGTTGGAGGACTTCATGCTCTTGAGGGACTGGAATCAGGTGGAGTGAGTGTGTACTTTGTGATGGGCCTGAACATTCGGTTTCCCTTGTAGATGTGTCTATAAGTTGCATTGACTTGCGTGACAGTGAAAGACGCCTGTTCTTTCCAGCTGAATGAGTACCTGAGTTTCTCCATCTTGACATAATAGTGCATTCGGTTTTCGCTCTGACTTGTTAGGTTTCTCCATTCCTCAACTTTGTGGTTCTTTCCTTGGACCAGTACTCGTGGAACTCATTTCGGCCAGAATTAACAACAGATTGCTGCTTCACCATCAAAATGACTGTGACATTCATCTCAATCACGTTCAACTTGTCTTTCATATTAGATACGATCTATATTCTCAAGTCTTTAATTAAGCTGTTCAAAAACGGTAAAACTATTACCGTCTTCAAGACAGACATCACCAGATTCTTCCCTCGAAGGAAATCTTCTATCTTTGAGGGTTCACTCGAGCTAAAACATCACTAACAAAAAAGTTCTCTTTGGGAAGCATGCATAATCACCTCTTCCATGTCCGGATGGAGCTAACACTAATTGCGAAGATTCTACAAATTTACAACTTTCTTCAAATAATGTGATTAACAGTAATTTCATTGTAATATCATTTCTCTTGGAAACAGCTTACAGGCTGCTGAGGAGAAGGTGACCCAACTAACGGAGAAGCTAAAGTCCGCACAAGGCAAGGTTAGGGACCGTGAGGATATGACTGCCATCCATGACGACAATCTCAAGATCTACAAAGATGCCGTCCAATCTTTGCAAAATGAAGTTAGTGAAAGTGAGACTAAAATGAAGAGAAGTGTAGACAAAGTGGCTCAGCTGGAAGAAAGCTTGTGCAATGCAGAGTCTAAATCTATCGAGCTTGAAAAGAGGCTGAAAACTGCCAAAGAGAAGGCCAAGGAGTACGAGAGCACTGCACACCTTCAAGAGAAGGATGTCATCCACTCTATAGAGAAAATTGCAGAACTGGAAAGTAAGGTTGTTGTCTATGAAGGGAAGGTCAAGGAAGCTAGAGATTTACTGCAATCAACTAAGTTCGATCTAGATGAAGCGAGGTTAGAGATTGCGAAGAACTCCTCTAGATCTGAAGGTCTTGAGTCCACGGTCCTTCAGGTCCAGAGCCCCGCTATGTAAGACCTTCAGGATTCTAGGAAATTTGTTCTTTGACCATTAATGTTTCTTCTAGTTTGAGAGACGATGATCTGTAAAGTTTGAAGCTACTCGATGAGGTTTTGACACTCGATGAGATCCATTTGACACAAGCCGTTGGAAAACATTTCACATGGATGATTATTTCTCAGCGAGTCTCTTATGTATGTATGCACTTATGCTACATTCCACGTTTCGAGGATTAAAGAAAGTGGTCGGTCCTCTCAATGTTTACACTCCTCATGGGCAGAAATAACAGCTCATCCACCATCAATGATTTCAAACTATTTCAGTAAGACTCGACATGATCATGCGATAGGATTGTTTTACTTGTGTTAAGAAAGGGACACGAATTGAACCCTGCCAATCGGGCTGTTTGGTCTGTTCGAACACAGGTTTTTGTGCTCCGAACTAGAATTCAAAAGTTCATACCTAAGAAGCTGAATGAGGTTCAGCATGAATGCGGTTGCTCAAAATTTAGCACCTATAAAGCGTTCAAGCTACTAGTTCCAATCTGTTCTAGACATGTTGTCAACGGATAATTCTCACAGGCCACTTGAAACCAGCAGCGAAGTCGGACCTTGACCAATGCTCGTTTTCTGCCTCGTATAGAGTTCTAGAATTGCACACACGAACTGCCGATTGAGAACCTCCACACAGCAACTCAATTGCTGATATAAACACAACCGCGAGAGTTAAGCTGACTATCTAAGTTCCCTTAGTCTCGCAGTCCTACCACTTTGCTATAACTTCTTTTATATTCTTATCAATATCATGTGATTATGTTCTGCAGGTGAAGCAAAGTGAAAGTATTGATCCAAAGCAAGACCTACCTGCAGCAAAGTGATAGTATCGATCCAAAGCAAGACCTTTTTTCATAACGACGTTTTACCTCTGAAATAAGTTTACGAGATCATAACTATTGCTTTTACTCACGAAGGTAAGACCTAAGACATCCAATTGAAATAGCTTTTTGTCTATTGTCATGATTGTATATATTATATCTATCTTGGATAAAAAATGATATTATGTGCGTTTTTCAGATTCATATATACAATGGATTCCACTACGTCCAAAAAAGAAAAATGAAAAAGATTTCCACTGATGATACATAAGAGAGTGAACCCATAGTACAAGTACTGAAGCAGCCAAGTTCTACTCCAGCATCTCCTATAAAGTCTTCGAAAGGGGAAAAAAACAAGAGACAATCATTCCATTTGAAACTCCAACTGTAGATAAAAACTTATCACTATTAATAGATAATATAGAATATACAAAAAGAAATGATATATTTGAAGAAATTATACTAAACAAATATGGTAATATTAATAGATTTATAACAAAAAACTCATTTCTTTTATTCGATATGGTTGATCGTCGTATGGAAAAGACTATTACATGTAGTGCCCAAGGCAACAACGCTATAAACTGGTCAGATAAAGTGAATAGAAATACGTATTGTAGGATACAATACTTTGGTCGTAGGACCTTGCAAGTAGAGGTACCAGTAAAAACTCTCAGTCACAGAGGGGATGTCAAATTCATCCTCTTGATCGATGGGCAAACGACATTTCAGACAATTACGCCTTGGAGTTCTACTCCAATTTTCAAATTCCGACACTTCATACCTCTCTGAATATGCATGCGTCATCTTACTGTTCGATACACGACAGTTGACATATCTGTTGTCGTTTTTGCTGTACACGGTGTCGGAGTGTGATCCGTCTACCTAGGAAAGCGCCGGGCTTCTGGCTGTGGTTGTTTACTCAAGAGGTTGGCTTTCAGGTCACAACAGGAGCTATAAACACTCACACAGGAGTGTAGGATCCTCTGATATGCTCAAAAAGCGAAATTTAGGTCTCACTGGTAGTAATAGGCTTAAGCGGTGAACTTTGACACTCAAAGAGAGGAAAACTATGAAGGTTTAGACCTCTAAACTTCCCCTACATGCAAATGAGGTACTACTGAACTCACAGACGAAGTTTCAACCTGAGATCAAATTCTGACACGGAGATATGAACAGAAAAGTTCTGAATAAGAGAATTATGACAATTTCTGGTACCTAGACAGCTATTCAGACATAGAACAGAGAATTGGCTTGATGAATTTCAAATCTTCTCACAGTATTTGAAGTCTACAGGATGCTGAACATCCCTGTGAAGTTGGGACTCCTGAATGTTTGTAGAACTCCAGATCTCCTTCTCTAAAGTCGCTGCTCTAGATTAAGAGCTTTTCAGACCCCCTCTGCTTCAGCGGCCGCCCTGAATTACTCAATTACTCAAATGATACGAAACTTTTTACACAGTCGTAGCCCTCCTGACAGTGAACGCAACCACGAAGTTTTGAAGTGATTTCCTCAATTCTGCTGCAATTGGCACCGAAAACCCCAAAATCAACAAAAGTGACGCAGTTTTGGCACAATCCGAACTTCAATTGGGCATAACTCCTTGTTTATTGATCCAAATCGAGCAAAACTTTCACTGACAGTGCTTGGCACAACGAGCTCTCTCTTCCTGTGCTCTCAGATTTCGAAGATACCTCACCAAATGCTCGAACTCTCCTCTAGAGCTCTGTTTCTAAACTTAGAGTTTTACAAAAGACAAAAATGGACCAATGGGAGTTCATAGCTCCACTTGACTGTCCTTTTGTGCCTTAAACTACCTGGTAACTTATCTACACTCATAGGCTACCACGTCAAGCCCCCTAGAGTGCCAGCGTAAAACTTAAACTACCTAAAATGACACATAGCCCTGAAAAATAACTTAAATTAGCTAGAAAGCGTGCATGGGCGACAAGTAAGTACAACCCATGAGCTCAAACCCCTATCAGCATGGAAACCCTAAGTTATGTACATTGAACGTCATAGACAAGTAAGAAGTCACTTGCACAAGCGCACAAATGCTTGAACAAGATAACTAACATACTATCAGCCTACTAGGACTCAAAATAGTGTTAACACCGTATGCAAAGGGTCAAACATATACATAAAGGACTAGAAGTAATATGAGCTAACTTCTAGAACTACCAAACCTAAGCGTCGGAGTAGAAGTCAAGCATGTAGGCGCCAAGTAGCGCGACATCCACCCCCTCTGAACCTGCACATCCTCCGGTATGTGCCAAATCCAGATCAAGACTCTTCAGCTTCAGCTTCAAATTCATCTTCAACCTCCATTGAGTCTTCAGCTTCATCCTCAGTAAGTTCTGCAATGTTCTGGTCCTCTCCTCTTCTTCTAAAGAGCTTGATTCTCTTTCCTGCGACTGGTATCTTGAGCACTGCACCATCTAACTCTCTCAAAGAGTATGTGGCATTATCATAAACTTCTAACACCACATAAGGTCCGAACCATCTCTTGGAAAACTTTCTGATAGCGCTATGCTGATTATCAAGACTACTATCATAGACTAACACCCAATCACCTTCCTTAACTGGTTTGGGTCGTAATCTATGTGTTCTATCAAACCTGCCTTTGTTTCTCTCTCTAGCAGTCTTTAACCTTTCCACAGCTTTGGCAACATCCTCAGGTTTTCGTTCTAACTGCTGGATCCTTAATGCAAGAAGATCCTCCGTACTTCTACCATCTTCCCATGGCAAAACATTCCAAGTAGGCACAACCTCCTCAATCGGCATCACAGGTTTTTGCCCTAATATCAACTCTGCTGGCATGTAACCTGTAACGGTACTATGAGTTGTACGATCTGCCCACAAAGCAAATGGTAGCAGTCTAGGCCATTCACGGATCTTACCCTTGCAAGCTTTTACCAAAGCTTTGATGATTGGCGGATGACCTCTTTCGCTCTTGCCATTCCCTTCAGGATTGTAAGCAGTGGTTAACGCCAACTTGATTCCCAATCGCTTGAAGAACTCAACTGCTTCTTGTGCATCCAGCTCACCCCTATCTGCAGTGATCTTTCCCACACACCCATATCTACAAATAACATCTTCAAGTAGAAAGCGGCAGACACTAGCAGTGGTCTTCGTCCTCAGAGCACGGCCTTCGACTTGGTTAGATAGAGCTTCTCTAGCCAAGACTAGATACCGCATTTGTCCAAGTCCAAATGGCATAGTTACCAGATCAACTACCCATTTATAATGAATGGCTAAAGGATAAGTAGGATGCAATCCATCACGATGACGTACGTTGGAATACATCTGGCAAGGTATACAGGATGAAACAAACTGTACTACATCCTTATACATACCCTTCCACCAATACTTTTCCTTCATCTTGGCAAATGTAGCCCAAACTCCTCTATGACCAGCCCATAAACTCTCATGGAACTCCTTGATCAGCTTCTGCTGCGATTCTAGGTCACATACCACCCGCTGCGGTATACCTCCTTGTAGCTTAGGGCGCTTCCATAGATGTCCTCCATGTAAAAAGTAACCATAAGCTATCCTACGGATCCTCTTGAAATCTGCATCAGACCAGCCTTCTTGCCTTTCCAGTGAACTCAAATAGCGCCCAAGATCCAACCACTCGCCATCATATATAGTTTCCTCAAAAAACTCCAACGAGGCTGCAAAACAGCTTCTATCTCTTCTAGCAAGAGCACTAGAATAGAACTCTGTTCCCACATCTTCCTGATCATCTATCATTTCTTTCTCATCGTAATACCTAGCCCTTGATAACATATCTGCCACAGGATTATCCTTCCCTGCAATATGTCTAAACTCTGGGTTCAAGGACTTGATATATGCTATCCACCTCAACATAGCAATATCTGGAGTTGTACAGCTAGTGATCATTCCCAAGAGAGGTAAACAATCTGTCTCCACAACCACAGGTGCTCCTATCAAGTATTCCTTATCACTCTTCATCGCAGTAACTACTCCCCATAGCTCTCTCTTGACTTGAGGGTAGTCTCTCTGCCGTGAACTTAATACCTTAGCACCAAAACGCACCACATATCTATTTCCATCCTCATCGTCTTGTCCTACAGCCCATCCAATGCCAATAGGACTAGTATCAACAGTAAGGATAACAGATCTGCCCAACTCATATGTTACCTTCCGTAGAGTTGGTGGTGAAGCTAAAAGATCCTTCAACTTCCTCATAGACTCGCTTTGCTCCTCTTGCCACTGAAATCTTTGCCCCTTCCTCAGCAGCTTGTACAACGGATCTGCTACATGTGCAAAGTGTGAAATCCATATATGATAAAACACACATGCTCCTAGAAACCTTCTCACCTCAGTAACCGATCCACATGTCTCCTTCATCCCTCGGATGGCATCAACCTTGTTTGGACAAGGTTTCCGACCATAAGATCCACACAGATGTCCCACTATTAACACCTCTTGTACTCCAAACACAGACTTGGCTCCTGATAAAGTCAAATGAACCTCTTCCAGTCGACTCAGTATCTTATCACAATCAGCTATGTGATCTGCTACAAACTTACGGCACCCCCTCTGATCTTTTACCTCATTCTTCTCCTCCTCAGCACACCCTTTGATCGGCACATCATCAAGGAATGGCATAGTTTTTTCAGGAATGAAGTCCCTCAAAACTTTGTTCATGCCATTCATCATATGTGCTACCGAATTGGTAGCACCTTGCGGTAAGGTGCACATCCTTAGTAACCCTAAAGGTGTCCTCATTGTAGTCAAGTCTCTACTCTCAGAGGATAATTGAAACTGGTCATAACCTGAATATAAGTCTCCCATGGAATAGATAGCACGACCAGCAAAAGCCTCCGCAAACTCGTCTACAATAGGTCCTATACCCATATTCCTGATAGTTACCTTGTTAACTGGCTGCATATCTTGAATGAATCTCAAAGCTCCACTTTTCTTCGGAACAGTAAACCATCTGCTAGAATAGGGAGCTATAGATGGTTCCAAGATACCCATCCTAATCCTCTCATTGAGCAAGTCTATCAGCTTTGGCAGATGAGCTCTAGGCACAGGGATAGGACGTAGATTCCAAGGCACATGCGGTATAGTAAAGATTACCATAGGTGCAACTACACTTGGATCTACACATCTTATTTCATGTGACTCAAACGCAAACGCCTTACCATGCCTAGATAGCATCTCCCTGAAGCTCTTCTTCTCTTGCTCGATAAGAAATCCATCACCTCCAATCTTCAGCTCCTTCAGTGTTGTTTCTGTGAACTGGTGCCCAATTCTTCTCGGTCCTCTGAGCGTTGGTTCTCGTGCAGCTTGCTCCATCTTCTGATTGTAATCGAGTGGTAAAGGCAAAGCCGCTGGTTTGACTTTCTTTGCCACTGACTTGTACTTGGTCTCCACATACACCTCTTGCCGATCTATAAACTTATGAATTACATCATAAAGCTCCTTGGAGCTCACTCTCACCACTCTATCTACATCATCTATAGAACTTTCTACTATAGATTTCAACTCCCCTATAGTATCTACCAAATATTGCTCTTCAAACACTCCAGATATGTATTCATCTCTTGCTAACTCTCCATTATCCCACAAAGACTGCTGTACATACTTCACATGTTGCCTCTCAAACCTCTTCAGATTCTCAACCTTCCTATAACACACTGATCCACATGACGTCAATCCCAAGAAGCTAGTGGATAAAGCTTCCTTCTTTACTGGATCAGGCGAGAATCCTATCTCTACTGTACCGTTGAAGTCTCGCTCTTCAATGGTACTCTGCCAAAACCCCTAGACTCTCTAAACTCCTGAGTAATCTTAGGCAGTGGACGGTCTCTCAAGCTATCACGATTCCTCTCATGTTCTGCAGCAACAGTCAAAAACTGAACAGCTCTTTTGCCGTCTCTACTACGTATCCTAGCATAGGCTGAACCATCATCCATAACTCGTGTCTCCATTCTAACAGCAGTAATGTAAGGCTGTCCTAGAATGATAGGATAGGTTGACATGTCTTGCACAAAGAAATTCTGAACATCACTAATGTCACCCACAGTTACCTTGATGTTGGGACAAGCACCATAGAGTTCTCCCCTCTGGTTGTTGGCAGCACGGATAAGCCATCCATGATCGGTGTCTATGGGCCACCTCCCACGCTTGTACAGCTCCTTAGACATCAGATTAATCTCTGAGCCATGATCAATCAACGCCACCACAGGTTCCTCTAGATCTCCCAGCTTCACTAAGGTCTCTGTGGTTGCTCTCGCCCAATGGTTGTGAGAATAATGGCTCTTCTGCGATGCTTCCACCTCATCTTCAAACCTCACGTGCTGATCTGATCTTCCCTCTGATACTTGAGAGCAATAACCAGCAATCTCATCTTCCTCATCTTCCGACAGTTTGGTCCCTAGAGCGTTAAGCGTAGCTGCTTCACCCAAAATCTGACGTTTCCTCTTGATGATATCTATGATAACCTCATGGAACTCACGCTTTGCTATCCCAAGAATCTCACCCAAGGTAAACTCAACCTTCCCATTCAAGATACGGTTCTCTAACACCTGCTTCAAGTCTGTAGCAATCTCAATGTCAGACTGAAGTTTGTATGCAGGCATCTTACCCTTCTCCTTGCTTCTCTCCTTCTCCTTTGGTGTTGTAGGTGGTAGATCCTCCATAGTCTCCTCCCGAGTAGGTGTTGTCTCCTGCCTTGCCTCTGGTCTAGCCCTTTCACTCCTTGTAGCAGGTCGTTTGGCTGTAGAAGCCTCACCTGCATCCTCTCTCCTACGTTTTTCTTCTAGTACAGCTTCATGCTGACTTCTTGCAACATAAGCATGCACTGACATAGTATCCACAGGGTCATTCCATCCTGTAGTTTCTCTAATTGAGTTGCCAACCCTTCGTAGCACATCCTTGTCTAGCTCTGTTCTAGCTACGGACCGCACTACATCTGACCACAACCCAGTAGTCCCTTTCTCTCTCTCCATCTCCACTTTCACTCCACAGGTAGCAGCATTCACAAGAGAAACAGCATGTGATGCTGATATCTCATTCACAAGTCTCTTCATACCACCCTTGCCAAAGTTGGTTCCCAACATCATCCCAGTCTCTCTCAAATGGATCTTACCATCTTTGAAGAAGATCAGATCCTTCCTCAATGCATCTGAAAACTCCCCACAATCTCTCCTTACATGGTCTAGGCTATCACACCATATACAACGATGAACAAAGCCTTCTCTCATCTGAGGTCTCTGCATAGCAGGCTGTACATTCTGCTCCTTCTCTTCTAACCTAGTGAGCTTAAGCTTAAGCTCCTTCATACCCTTAATCAACTCATCAAGCGGTGAGTCTTCCTCTCTAGCAATTACCAAAGCAGGCTTAGTAGGCAACTGCTTGACAGGAATTATCAGAGGTGCTGCTTCACTTACCACCACCTTGTCCCTTCTTCTCTGTCTCTTGGCCAGCAAAGAAACAGCCTCTTCAACCTCCTTCCAGTCAGTCTTCAATCCTCTCTCCTCACTCTTGTCTTCCAGCAACAGCTCAAGCTTCTCCTGAATAGTCACGTCCGCTGCTTGTAGGAAAAGCTCGGTCTTCTCAACCTCTAGTGTAAGCTTTTCTGTCCTAGAAAGCTGAGCATATTGACGATCAAACTCCCTTAACAACTCATTTACAGACAAACCTTTGTTAGGCTTCACCACCCACTCCAAGAATGTTCTCTTGGTCACCCTCTCTGAATCTTCAGTGTAGTACTCCTCCTTCAAAGCGCGCATAAAGCTCTCCCAACTCTGTCCTTGCTGCTGCTTGAGCTCCTTCACACGCCCACGAATCTCATGGACAACAGCAAGTTCAAAGTTCTCCACCATCTCCTTCTCAGGCACCTTGTTCACCTCCATCTCCCTAGCATAGTATCGCACATACTTGGAAATATCTGTCCCCTTGAACTGGTCCATCTGATGCACCACAGATTGCAACGCCTTGGTTGCTAATACCTCCTTCCTCTCTGTGCTCTGCTGCTGCTGCATAAACATGTGAAAAGCTTGAAACATCTTCATCGTAGCAGCATCCAACTGAATAGGTTGCTGAGCAGCAGCAACACCTCCACTTGATGATCCTTGGTTGGCCATGATATCTGATCCTGTAACACTCTCAAGAAAACTCCCACCCTAGGTGTTTCACGTCGAGTTCACCAAAAGAGAGTATGTCGGAGTGTGATCCGTCTACCTAGGAAAGCGCCGAGCTTCTGGCTGTGGTTGTTTACTCAAGAGGTTGGCTTTCAGGTCACAACAGGAGCTATAAACACTCACACAGGAGTGTAGGATCCTCTGATATGCTCAAAAAGCGAAATTTAGGTCTCACTGGTAGTAATAGGCTTAAGCGGTGAACTTTGACACTCAAAGAGAGGAAAACTATGAAGGTTTAGACCTCTAAACTTCCCCTACATGCAAATGAGGTACTACTGAACTCACAGACGAAGTTTCAACCTGAGATCAAATTCTGACACGGAGATATGAACAGAAAAGTTCTGAATAAGAGAATTATGACAATTTCTGGTACCTAGACAGCTATTCAGACATAGAACAGAGAATTGGCTCGATGAATTTCAAATCTTCTCACAGTATTTGAAGTCTACAGGATGCTGAACATCCCTGTGAAGTTGGGACTCCTGAATGTTTGTAGAACTCCAGATCTCCTTCTCTAAAGTCGCTGCTCTAGATTAAGAGCTTTTCAGACCCCCTCTGCTTCAGCGGCCGCCCTGAATTACTCAATTACTCAAATGATACGAAACTTTTTACACAGTCGTAGCCCTCCTGACAGTGAACGCAACCACGAAGTTTTGAAGTGATTTCCTCAATTCTGCTGCAATTGGCACCGAAAACCCCAAAATCAACAAAAGTGACGCAGTTTTGGCACAATCCGAACTTCAATTGGGCATAACTCCTTGTTTATTGATCCAAATCGAGCAAAACTTTCACTGACAGTGCTTGGCACAACGAGCTCTCTCTTCCTGTGCTCTCAGATTTCGAAGATACCTCACCAAATGCTCGAACTCTCCTCTAGAGCTCTGTTTCTAAACTTAGAGTTTTACAAAAGACAAAAATGGACCAATGGGAGTTCATAGCTCCACTTGACTGTCCTTTTGTGCCTTAAACTACCTGGTAACTTATCTACACTCATAGGCTACCACGTCAAGCCCCCTAGAGTGCCAGCGTAAAACTTAAACTACCTAAAATGACACATAGCCCTGAAAAATAACTTAAATTAGCTAGAAAGCGTGCATGGGCGACAAGTAAGTACAACCCATGAGCTCAAACCCCTATCAGCATGGAAACCCTAAGTTATGTACATTGAACGTCATAGACAAGTAAGAAGTCACTTGCACAAGCGCACAAATGCTTGAACAAGATAACTAACATACTATCAGCCTACTAGGACTCAAAATAGTGTTAACACCGTATGCAAAGGGTCAAACATATACATAAAGGACTAGAAGTAATATGAGCTAACTTCTAGAACTACCAAACCTAAGCGTCGGAGTAGAAGTCAAGCATGTAGGCGCCAAGTAGCGCGACAACGGTGAAAACGAATACCAAAAATTTGAGATCACAATCGTGGATGGTGATTCTGAAGAAGACAAGATGACGGTAAGTAATTATGTACATTAAATAACTTACGTTTATAAATTTATTTCGCAACTGATTTCAAAATTTTGCTATTCATGAAACTTCTAGACTAACACATTTTGTGTTCATGTTGCAGTTGATCATCCATTATGATTTCGCAACAAAGTATAAACATATTGAGACTCGTTTTCACTCTAGACATGATGTATTGTTGCACTTGAAATCTGTATCAAGACAGATTTTGTCCACAAGAGAAGAAAATGATCTTCCAAAGCTGCATACACACGCAGCTACTATATGAGCAACTCCTTCGATCCAATCGAGAATTGACGTTTTGAAAAGTGCAGAAAGCCCACATCACAAGAGAAAATAAAAACATCAAGATATATAATCAATCTTTTAAGTGAATAATCATGTCAACTTTCCTATTCACAGATATATCTTATGTTTATAACTTCTTTCAATGTGTTTAGGTACGTGGTACTTTCAGAGCACGTAATTATGGTGACCGACCCTACAAATACACATGCGTCATGTGCAATTCGACGCACTTACAAATTTAAGATTTGAATCATCTTCGAGGCTTTTGCGAAAGTTGTAATCTGGATTGTCATTTACGACTTGTGCCATGGATTGAAGGGTATGTGGAAGATCTTTCCAATGATAAACAATACATGGTCCATGCAAAAGGTAATTGGTTCCTAGATCTAACGGGCCTAGTGGAAACAAAGGTTGTCCAAAATTACGACAGCGACAACCATCGAGATATGCTACTGAATCAAATTGAAGAGATCGCAACAATAAGAATTTTCTCGTTTAATTCAAGCGGTGATTTTTGTGGATTTGATCAGGTATACAATTTATGCTTTATTTCATTTTCAATTGTAGAAGTATCATGATGATTTTTAATAATTTCTTTAAAATATTGGCTCATGTCATCACAAATTAATTGCATCAATATAAGAATCGCTATCGAATATTACAAAATCACTAATATAATGACATCATTGAACGTCTAACTTTTCTTCTTAACAGATCAAGGAGACTACATCTGCATAGGGAGAATCGTCGAAAACCTCGACAATTCCAACCGTTTAATCTTTCAACATCGGTAAAGTTCTAAGAACTTTTTTTATATCTAAATAATATAGTTAGAGAAACATACGTAACATTGAACATTTCAAGATTTGTTTTGTCTTCTGCATTTATTGTCACTATATATCTGATATTTTACATAATTATAATTTTACCATTATAGTTAATTTCATGTATCTAATCTATAATAAACTTTATTTCTGATTTTTATTTTATAGCATTTTTGTTTAAGCATTCAAGTAAATCAATACCAGTTGTATATATTCCAAGGTAAATTCAACATTGCCTGAAGTTTTCCAACAACGCTTTCTTTGATGTTGTTTTTCAGGTGTATATCATATGATGAAACAGAATCTGACCTACGATGATATATACAGAACTTGAAACTCTTGGGCAAACAAAAACTCATGGCGCACTCAAAAGATGGATGCAACACCAAATTATCAAAATTTGAAAAAACATAAAACAAAAACATGAAATGATGTCAAGAAACAAACACTTTTGGAACGTGTTGTAGCTTTGCCAAGTGCAACTCTATGAACATGCAAAATGCATGAAACAATAAAGCCAACGGAGAAACGTATAAACTGGGAGAAACAAAAAACGCTTTGAAACAATAAAGCCAACGGAGAAACGTTTAAACTGAGAGAAACAAAAAACAAAAACCGCTTTGAAACAGTAAAGCCCACGGAGAAACGTATAAACTGGGAGAAACAAAAAACAAAAAATGCTATGAAACAAAAACAAAAAACGCTTTGAAACGCTTTAAAACGCTTTGAAATGCTTTTGAAACGCTTTTGAAACGACAATTATTTACGAAATTTACTACCATTCAAACGTGATATGATTCACAAACATCTTTGCGAACAAAAACAAATCGAAACGTAAAATCTAAATTCATTAAACAGAAAATTCAAGATTATTTCAAACGTAAATACTTCAGAAACGTTCATTGCTCTTGAAACGTGACATCATTTTATACAAATTACATCAAACATCTTCACACAGTGAAAGTGTATGAAATTTAAACTTAATGTAACATATGAACCGTAGCAAATATAAAACGTGTACGCATGTGAGCTATCAATTAGCATTCCCTGCAAGTATGTATGGTTATCACCCCATCATCCACGTATCAAACTTGTAGAAGTTTGTACCCGATGATTTATAGTTGTCAGGAAGAGTTCAGAAGTTGACTCTAGTCGCTGAGCACTTGCTGATGTTGGTCGACATGGTCATCAACAGAGTGCTGGATCAAAGGCGAAGATCTGGTCCAAGTTCTCAACCCAAGAGGATAGAACTATTAGTGGAGTGGACAGACCGTGAAATTACTACTCAGAGTTGGGTGACGTTGACAGAAGTACCTTGGGTATTCATCGTGCGTCCCTACCACATATTTATCCGAGGGCAGGTTCCGCAAGTCGTCCGTCCTTGATGCCACAATGATTTTGGGAGTGAGGACTGGAATTGATGAGTGAACGATGGACACTCAAAGACCGCTACAATGCGTAGGGTTTGACCGCCTTATAGCACACATAGGCGCAAAGTAGTCGCAGTGTCTCATCGTCTCTCTTCAGGTCCGTAAAATACTCGTGAGGTTAAGAGTCAACTAAACACCTGACGATAAAAATTACTACTGAGTAAAGACGTGCAAAATAAACCTTACCTCTGAAAGCCACAAGTAAGAGTGGAGCTAGAGAAACAAAACCCTCAAGGAAACAGAGAAGTGATAAATGCGAAGACGTATTTCTTTTCCCATGGTGTATGTGACAAGTTCTCGAGTTAGCCTAAACAGGTCCGGCGTGTAGGCGTCGAAAGATCCAGATGTTCAGGAGTTGAGAAGTAGTGGTCATGTCGTTTAAAGCCTACGGCGATATGGTAAGCACTTAGCGACAAACACTGATTGTATTCGCTGGTTATTATGCACATGACGGCTATGATTAAACAGGCGAGTCCCGAGAGATGAAAACGCGGAAGCTTAGTCAATACTGACCGGCAAGTAAGAATGTACAGTAGCAGTTTAATTAACCCTGAAGCATAGCTTTAGAGAATTTTGAAGAAGCATCATTTTCTCTTCAAGCCTCGCATGTAAACCTATGTAGAAAAGAGATGAAAGGTCACTCGTACCCGCAAGTACAGACCGAGTACAACGTACTAGGAGTCTCGTGCATGGCATCTGAAATGTTGTGCAGGCGTGAAAGACGAAGCACTACCTCGCGAAACAGAATGCGGAGCCAGGAGGTACTCTAAAGACGAACCACCGCCTCGAGGTACGCACAAAGAGGGCAGGAAGTCCGAGGGCCAAGAAGTAGAAGCGGAAGCGTCTGCTCGTTAAAGCGAACCTAAAGGGCGGAAACCGAAGACCACGATGTTTCAGCTCTCACGAAAGCAAGAAGAAGGGAGTAACTACCAAAGGGGCAGGCACCTTAAGTGTCTGTCACTCATTGAAAGACTTCGCATCCATATGAAGAGGCCGAACCCAACCGCCATCTCCGCTCAACTTAACCTACCGTCGCATGGAGATCCGCAACTGGACGATGATCGAGTTTCCGTCTTGGAGGAGCGGACGTTCTCGAGACCCGTAACGGGCACACGACGGAGCACTTGGAGAGAAAGACAAGAGAAGACAGGAGGGGTCGGCAACTTTGAGTATTATTGGACTGCGGGCGTGAGAGTAAGGACACGGAGTACCTCGAAGAGCGTGAGAGATAGAGAGAAAGTGAGGTGCGGGACGAGGTTGTGCGTTGGTGACAGAAGTGTATATACAAGAAAATATTTTCTTTAGTAGTCAAAGGTTGGTACTCGAGATAAACTTCTCGTTGGTAAGTCATGTGTTGGGTAGCTCTGGTGTCTACCAACCATCCATGATTATTTGCCATGGATGTTAACTCTATCATGTATAGACGATTGTCTCTAACAATCGTGTTTCTCTGTGAACTCTCATCCAAGTCCAAGAGAGGATCCCGTCCATCTTGGCTAAAGATATTATTAGAAAATCGTGCTTTCGGTAGACTTTGATGCACTCTATCGGTAATTGATACACGACCCGAGTGACTTCCAAGTCCCTTGCACAAAACGAACAATCAACGGCGATGCTAATCTTCTAAGAATCAATTTTCATTACAAGACTTTGCTAGCAGCCAACACACTCACATCTGCCACTGTATCGACTAACATGCATATAGTGTGTCTCGCTACACGAACGTTTACCCAAGGCATGCAGACAGCACGTGGAGATTTACCTCTTTCGGCAGTTGCTAGTGCTCCCGTCGCATAATCCATATCTTTGACGTCCACGGGTAGTGGTGCTTCCGGCGCGTGATCCTCCGCAGCAGTAGCTCTAAGGTTGACGTCTCCGGCTTGGTTGAGACAGTCTCGCATGAAGTGACCCCGCTGTCCACAGTGGTAACAACCGTCTCCTTGTTGCACTGACGCAAGGGGAGACTGATTAGGCCTAGGAGGTCTCTTAGACGCAACTCCGTCTCGTTCAGATCGTTGCTCCCGACGTCTCGTTTGCTGCTGACGCCGGTCTGGTCCTCGCGGTGCTCCTATGGCGTCTGCTGCTCCAGTGACTGGTGGTGCGGATGGTCAACGTTGCCTCTGATTACAGTCCACTATGAACGTCTGACCAGAGTCTCTCTTGAACTTCCGGAAAGTTCGGATGGGTCTGGAGGTTTTCCTAGCCTTCCCCTCTGTCGATCCTCTTCAAGGAGTTCTAGGTGATGGCATTCCACAGATGCTCAAAGTCTGTTTCACAGATACCCAAAGTTTATCTCGAGTACCAACCTTTGACTACTAAAGAAAATATTTTTTTATACACACACACTTCTATCACTAACGCACAACCTCGCCCTGCGCCTCTCTCTATCTCTATCTCTCACGCTCTTCGAGGTACTCCGTGTCTTTATTCTTACGACCCGCAGTCCAATAATGTCCAAAGCTGCCGACCCCTCCTGCCTTCTCTTGTCCTTCTCTCCAGGCACTCCATCGTGTGACCGTTGCGGATCTCGAAGAGGATGACTCCTCCAAGATGAAAACTCGATCGTCGTCTAGTCGCGGATCTCCACGCGGTGGTAGGTTAGATTGAGCGGAGTTGGCTGTTAGGTTTGACCTTTTCTATTGGCTGCGAAGCCCTTCGACGATTGACAGGCACTTAAGGTGCCTGCCCCCTTTGTACTTGCTCCCTCCTTCTTGCTTTCGCGGGAGCCGAGGCTTTTTGGATTCCGCTTCCGCTTTTTTTTCTTGCCCCTCGGACTTTCTGCCCTCTTTGAGCATATCTCGAGACGGTGGTTCACCTTCTGAGTACCTCTGGGCTTCATGTTCCGTTTCACGAGGTGGCGCTTCGCTTTCTGCATCTGTGCGGCATTTCGAGTGTCATGCGCGGGGCTCCGGGTACGCTGTACTCGGTCCGTACTTGTGAGAACGAGTGACCTTTCATCTCTTTTCTGCATAGGTTCACATACGAGGCTTGAAGGAAAAATGGTGCTTTTACAAAACTCCCTAAAGCTATGCTTCGGGGTTAATTGAACTGTTACTGTAAATTCCTACTTGCCGATCAGTGTTGACTAAGCTTCCGCATTTCCATCTCTGAGGACTCTTTTGTTTAATCACGGCCATCCTGTGCATAATAATGTTTGTCGCTATAGTGCGTATCATATCCCCATAAGCCATAAACGGCGTGACCATTGCTTCTCGACTCCTGAACATCTTGATCTTTCGATGTCCACACGCTGGACCGTTCAGGTTAGCCTGGGAACTTGTCACATATCCGTTTCCTCCAAAGACAAGGGAGCGTAATCATCACTTTAAATAATGAAGAAGACAAAATCTTTGATAATGTGCTTCGCGTACTTGCACTTACAAAGAATTTATTCTCTGCTTACCACCTTGTTCAAGCTCGAGGCGGTATGATGTTAAATCCTGGTGGATGCATTCTACGTAACGCAAAAGGACACTATATTGTTGTTTGTCCTTGCGATAATAAACTTACAAGTTGTGGACTTCCAAGCCAAAGGAATCTACTCGAGCTATGGTCAGCACAAACGATGAGGTTTATTCTTGACATCTTAAGCCAAGAATAAGACCACATCAATCTACCTTGTCTTCAACAATTGAAGATAAATTTTATGGTAGTTGGGTTAGAAGGATGTGAGTTGCATCCCCTTTCTACTCAGCCTGTGCGGTGAAGAAATCCACTAGGAAGAGTTTTCCCAAGACTGGTGCAACTTGTGCCTCTGATATGCTTGGTCTTGTCGATACTAACATTTGCGGTCCATTAAGAACTCAGACATTTAAAGGTTGTAAATATTTCATCACATTTATAGATGATTTTTCTGGATCCACTCATCTGTTTCTTCCGAGGAGTCGTGACCAAGCACCTGTAGTGTTTAAGGAGTCTAAAACTCTAGTAGAAAATAGACAGGTCGTAAGATCAAAGCAATCAAGTCTGATAACGCCAAAGAATATAAGCTAAGTGAATTTAACTAGATCTGTATAGATAGTGGGATCGCACGACAATACACCATCCTTGACACTCCAGAGCATAATGGGGTGACCAAGAGGAAAAACAAAACTCTCACTGACTGACTCTCTCGTATCGATGCTCATGCACGTTAATCTTCATGGTAGTTATTGGGGAAAGGCTATCCATACTGCTGTCTACCTTCAAAATCGTTTGCATTCTAAAGTTTTGCAGAAGGATAAAACACCGTACGAACTATAGTCTGGATAGAAACCTAATCTTAACAATTTACAGATCTTCGGCTCAGTTGCTTTTGCTCACGTAGAGAAACACCATCGGGAAAAATTGACCTCAAAAGCGTAAAATGTCTACTCCTTGGTTATTGTGATACAGCTACAGGTTATAGATTACAAAGAAAAGATAACAAGGAAATCATTGACTGTCGATCAGTTCAGTTTGATACCTCTAATCTACTTAGAGATGGTTTGCTAGAGAGTACATCTCCCTGCATGGTTCATATACAAGACATGAGTGTAATTAAAGAACAACATATTATGTCTCTTAGTAGCTTGAGTTCTCTTGATCCGTCTCAAACATATCCTATGCCTACAATTTTACGAGGAAGACACTTACCGCTCCCTCTACCTCTACAATCTAGTCTTGTCCCACTGCCATCCAGTTCTATGCAGGTGTCGCTACCAGCAGTCAGCGTGTTGTCTCAACCTCTTATGCCGGCACCACCACCCATAGTGGAAGTATCATAAGCAACGGAAGCATCATTGATAATGGGAGCTCCAATTGCTCCTTCCGTAACTCTTCTACAAACACCTTCGGCTCCTCGAGACTCTTACCCTTCTACTTACATGCATGCATGATACAAAATCTCAGGAAAAACCTTGGTGAACCTTTTCCACAACCATTTCAATATGATTATGGTATATCTTCTACTTCTCTACCTCCTTCTACAGATAAAACTGTAAGACGAAGTACTCGTCCAAAAAAAACAGTTCAACTTTATGATGATTCACGCATGGAGCAAGAGAAAAAGAAAGAAAGGAACGTAGTCTTGGTTACATACAAAGGAAACGAGCCAAAGGAACCAACAAGCTATCGAGAAAAGATGGAGAGCCTTGACTCTACTGAATGATTATCAGCAATTCAAGATGAATTCTTTTCTTTAGAGAAAAATAAAACTTGGACTCTTACATCACTATCTCCCTCTAAGAATGTAATAGGTTGTAGATGGGTGTTCAGAATCAAACAGAAACTTTATGCTACAATCACAAAGTGAGACTAGTGACCAAAGACTATTCTCAAGCCTACGAAGTTGACTTCTCTAAAACGTTTTGGCATGTGATGAAGTTAATATCTGTTCGAGTATCACTAGCACTTGCTGCTCAGTTTGACTTGGAGATCCATCAAATGGATGGTAAAACTGCTTTCTTAAACGATCCTCTAGATGAAAGAATTTATATGACTATACCAAAAAGATCCCACATTACCACCAAAAACATAGTGTGCAAACTGGAAAAGTCCATTTACGGACTTCAGCAATCCTTCCGTCAGTGGTATCAACACATTGATACTTATCTATACACATTGGGTTCTACCGTGCTCACGCAGACCAAAATGTGTACATTTTCGACAAAGAAGAAAAGTTTATGTATTGAGCTGTTTACATTGACGATTGCATCTTGATCGATGGATCTTTAAGTCTGATCAATCATGCGAAACAATAATTAAAATCAGAATTTGAAATGGTGAATTTAGATAACATCCATCATTGCTTTGACATAGAGATCTACCAAGACCGAAAAGAAGACTGAGTAAGGATAACTCAAACGAGATGCATCTTGAATAAACTTGAAAAGTTTGTCCCAAACTCAATCTCCTGATACAGAGAAGGAAAATATGACAATCAGTGTCATATTGAACTGCAGTAGGAAGCTTGATGTGGACTATGGTTTGTTCTCGCCCAGACATTCCAGACATTGCATATCCTATAAGTAGAATCTCCAATTCATATCCAATCACATTGGCAAGCAGTAAAACGATTTTCCTGTATCTTAAAAGAACGTTACACCTTGGTCTCGAGTTCACAAGAGAAAGTGACTTTGGAAGTTTCATCCGGTACTCTGATGCTGGAGATGTACTACTAGTTATTGTTTCAAGTTATACAACGAAATAATCAGTTGGACTTCAAACAAACAAAATTAGCATTATCTTCTCCCGAAGCAGAATACATGGCACTATCAAAGACTTGTTCTGAAACTATGTGGATTAAAAGCTTGCTAAAGGATATACACTTGATCCTCGAGATGACAACAGTCTACTATGATAATCAGAGTAGAAAATCCTAGAAGTCATGATAGGTCAAAGCATGCTGATATCCGCTATCATTCTGTTAAAGACTAGTCCACACTCGTCAGATACAACTGATATATCTTTCTAGAAAAGATATGATAACTGATGTAATGACTAAGGCATTGCAAAACAGTCGACACTGGACTCATGTAAATAACATAGGATTAATATAAAAGACATTCGAAGTTCCCAGTAAGCGGGAGTGTTAAAATTATTCCTGTGCTCTTCAGCTGTACGTAGAGTTAAGACTGTTAGTGTCAACAGACGTGACCTTCTACACAGACACAACGTTAGACACGAACCCATTCATGATCGATCGAGTCTCTGGGGAATAGATCAGTGCTCTGACCCGAGTAATATACATTATCACTAAACACAATCTCTCGGCTTTGGTCTGCGCACCTCTCATATCAATCGATGCTTAACCAGTATTGTGATAACAAGATAATTCAACGCTTCTCTGGTGAACGCCCATCACACCGTCGTCGGTCCAGAAAAGATTACGTGCCATTTACTTCTTCACGCTAGATTCATGGGAAGTTCTTTAACGATGACTACACGGATATGGAGCCACTGCGGAATGTGGGATTCCCGAGGTCCGGTCAGACTACTGAAAATGGTCAAATCGTGCGGTTGCCAACGTTCAGGAGAAAAGCAAAACGACTGCTCGGATCCTCACTGAATGGGCGCTGGATCGTAGGCGGTTGCTCAGCATGTAACAACAACCGCACCTGTAAATAACAATCTACCATGACGGACAGTCTTCACGATCAAGAATACTACAGCTCAAACACAGTGCAGGAACCATCAGGGAGTTGTCATATCTTCATCCCTGAGTCTTGGATTCGACCTGGACTACCAGGCTAGAACTCCAAGGCTAGCCTTGGCCAATCCAGTCCCAGAGCAAGAGTTAAGATTGACAGAGAACACACGCAATGACCATGAACTACAATAGAAAATCACTGTATCCCAATACCTTCATCCAGAAACAACCGCGAAATCTTTTTGACACTCGTACAAATACATAAATAGTATATCATTTCTATCTCACTCCTGAGAAGAGCTAAGCGCTGCAGCTAAAGCGATCATGAGATGTGTCAACATCAACATGGAGGCTAACGGAGTGGAATGAAGGATGAAGGGCTAAATACACTTTTAACCGTTATTACTGCTGTTCTTGGCTGAAGGTATGGACACACAACACATTCCTGAGGTGGGCTACAGCATAAAGCGGGAAGAACCGCTCTTCTGGAAGAGGCCTAACGAGAGTAGGACAAGTCTTTCATGCACACGCCTCAGTTCACGAGAGTTTTGATGATTGACTTCACGTTGAGCCTTTTCAGGTCCGTGTATGTTTGACCACAACCGACGAAGACCACAGGTGCTCCCGAAATATAAACCATGGAAAGAGCAGCACCGACCTGATCACGTACAGCCCGATTAGAAATTACAACTCATTCCTACGTACACGATTCCTGATTCTAAACGAAAGTATCATGGGGACCGACTCGAAAAGCGCTGGACGGGTGCTGGGCATTACAGAAAAGTTTTATCTATTGCCGAAACATATGTACATTCCTTTCTAATAAACCGTGGAAGAAATCCACATTCCCCCAGACTTTTAGCTCCTGTGATGACTTCAGAAAACGACCATTTAAGCTTCTTTTTCGTAGCCTTCTAATTAAAGAGAATCAGTATAACGAGACCGCACCTTATCATCAATGGTATCAAACTTCGTGAGGAGAATACCATCGATCAAACGTGGGACCGAGGTTGTCGACATATCGGCCAGAGCCTGTGAAACACAAACACAAAAGGATAAACCACTTACTTGCAAAATTACTTACCAACCGTATTACATCTTCATAGAAGAGCTCAACACCTTCAACGCAACACCACCCGCTTCAAGAGGATAAAACGCTAACGAAACAAAGTAGATGAGTACGATCCTTGTGCTAAACTTCGATCACTGATCGCAAGCGACTCACGGAACTCACGAAATATTTCTACTCAAAGGAAACCCAGCGCGAAACACAGAACGTTCACAGAACCTAGAAACTAACATAGAACCCATGCTACTGAGGGCTATGTCATCAGTATAATCAACAAGAGAACTGGGCATAAGATATGCTGAGGCGAAGGCAACTTCTGGCGACTGAGCTGCGGGCAAAACCTCACCTGAGAAGGAAGACAAAGGCGTAAGCACAATCTGACTTCCTATCTAAAAAGGAACCGGTACGACCCCGAATACCCACAACGATAAGCTGGATAAGGAAGTCACCTGATTGAACTTCATCAGTTGATCCACTCCATCATTGCCAACCAGAGCTTCCCCAACAAACAAAACCAAGTCGGGTTCATTGACATTGATAAGCTTCGACAGCGCTCTCATCAGTGGTTCGTTATCCTGAAACGAAAATAGTTGGCACAAAAGTGACTCAAGACGGAAAAACCCCATGAGACAAAAGCATCAAATAAGATCATGTAAAAAGCAAAAAACTCCCCTCCGAGACAACCAGCCATCCGGACGATAATTACCTGCATACGACCGGCAGTGTCAACCAGCACTACATCTTGCTTTGCCCGAGCAGCTTCACGTATAGCTTCCTTGGCAACAACAGCGGGATCCTTCTCGTACCCTCTCTCGAAAACGGGAATCTGCAATTTCAATTGTTTAATTCGCGTTCAAGACATCCATACTCCTCGGTTAAAGGGGTTGTGGATCGTGCAGTTATGTGCTCGCAAACCACGGACTTCCTTCCGTAAGAGTTGCACCAATAACGGGGTAGTGATAACCAGTATACTAACCTGTAATCTACGAGCATGAGTGCGAAGTTGTTCTACCGCACCCGACCTGAAAGTATCACAAGCAGCCATCATGACGCTAACTCCATGCTGCTGTAGCCAGTACGCAACCTGCAGAAACAAAGCCATAGCGTATTAGTAAGGGAGGACTTCCCTTTAATTTGTAACACTTAAGCAACGGACAGCCTTTGTCAAACTATACATGCGGTGGACGAATATAACAAACCAACAAAGTCTGAGACTGCAAGAAGCGGATGGAGATCCTAATCGTATAAAAGGAGATCCTAATTTGAAGGAAAATGAATAGATGCTTAGGAGAGTCTGGAGTTACAAAATTAAGACCATTTTCTACGGAACCCAGGATCTGTGTCCAGTACCTTGGCAAGATTGGTTGACTTTCCAACCCCGTTGACCCCAACGAATACGATCACAAAAGGGCGACCCTGTTCCTTAGCTGCTTGGACGTCCCGTAAAATATCAACTGACCTCTTAGGAGTCAATATACGCAGAAGGGCTTCTTCCATTGCGGCCTGAAGTTACAATAAACAACGATATGCAAGATGTTACCGCAAGGACTTCACAGCAGTAATATCCTGGTCACAAAGAGCATGAAACCCTACCACGCGTTCGATAGAAAAACACTTAAGGTGAGATCTCACATACCCGCACAGTTGACGTAATTCTGGTAAACGATCCAAGTTTCTTGCCTACTAGACTGGCAGCAACTGATTCGCAAAGCTTCTCTGCAATTTCTTCCGCCTGGAAATCAAAACACCCCTCCAATTTCAGCAAGATCGTTCAAGGCCACTGGAGAATGTTCCTCGTGACCCTCCTCCTACGGCAAATAAACAACTATTCTGTCTAGCTCGTACTGGTGCATATGACCAGTGTAAATATTTGGAGAAGCAATCAGGACATCAAAAGACAGCATACAGGTAAAAGCTTAGAGACCAGAAGCACTTACCACATTCTTGGTCATGAGCCCATCCTTTAGCACCTTCAGTGCAGGTTCTAAATCTGCCTTCTCGAGGGAGCTTTTACCAGCAACACTGTATCAAAGTACATTACTGTAAGTCAAACTTGAACCACTCTTGGTAAGCTGAACTGCAGAACGTCGCGAATATTTGAACAGCGACAGAGCGACATGTGAAACGTCCTGATAATATAAGTAGGTTACAGTCACTACAATAAACAACGGAAACTCTATTTTAAGGTCTATTTGGGCGACCGACAGGACAATGAGAGCCTGCATATTTCGGATTTGACGAGATATGCTGATTCCTGCGGCTTCACATTTGCATACATGAACTTCTCCAAGAACTTTGCACTGAAGCACCCTAACAATCCCAACACTGTATATGATTCGTCCCAAGACTGTATACGTAAGTAAGTAGCAGATATACAGCTCGCCCATGAGATCTGTATACTGCTTGGCTTCCTATGGTTACGAAAAAACTCCCTACAATCTACTCAATCCCAATACATCCTAGGAGAAAGCAAACTATTGACGATATATGACCGTGCTCCAATTGGTTTAAAAGAAACATGCAGTGACCGAGATGCAACGACCAGGTAAGAACTATTAGGTTACAACAAAACAAGGTAGCAACGGATGAAGCTGCCAGAATTAAGGGAAAATTTGCCCCCCCCCCATTCAGGTAATGCATTCCATTCAGAGTTACCGCAACCCAGCTTCCCGCTAGAAAGCTATACCTACTTACATGAACCCCTTTCTCAGACTTGTCCCAAATCTTACCAACTATTATTTCCACAAAACAACGCGGATTTTCATCAACCCCTAAACAACAGACCACAAACCAGAGAACCACCAACCCAATTCTCTCCCTTTCTCCCCAGTACTCGCCCATTGAATTCTCTCGTCTTCATCCTCTAACAACACAACACCACAAAAACCAAAAACCGCAACCCAGCGCTAATCCCGGTCTCGCCTCCGATCCTCCGTTGCACTCGCTCACCATGTCTCCAACTCGGGAACATACTCACTGTGGATGATTCATTTGAACTTAAGGTCGCTCCGACTGGTACAGGTTAAATCAGGTTACGACTCCGCAATCAGAATGCGCGAGTACCTTTCTAGTAGTGTTGAAAACCAGCCCTTCTTGGCAATGGATGCTTTTTCAACCTCCTCGTCGGATTCGTCCTCGTTTGATGAACTGTTCTCCTCCTCGTCCATCTTGCTCGTCCCATGATCAATATTCAAAGCAGCAGTGTCCTCAAACTGTTGGTCAGAACCATCCGTATAATCTAGTTTAGAGGGAGGAGGAGCGTCTCCCCAAACCCTATTCTTCTTCGTCTTCTTCTTAGATTCCTCTTCTTTAGAGGGTTTTGGGGGTTCTGAGACCCCTTTCTTGCTGCTTCCTTTCAATCTCAATTTCTGCAACTTATTTACATCAAATGCGATCCCGTTCCCCTTCCTACTGCCAAGATCATCGTCGCTGCTGGTGCTGCTTTCGTTTGGGTGTCCATTCGCAGTCCCGTTGACAACTCCACTGGCTTTCCCGTTACTCAATCCTTTCAGGTTCCCGTTTCCAGTTGAGTGGCCTGTGAATGAGTCTTTGGCACCCATACCCCTGTACGTTCCATTAGAATCTGCATCGTCCTCATCCCCCACGCTGCTTACCTTCGCACTGCTGGATTTCTTCCCCTTCCCTTGATCGGACACCTTTTTCCCTGCGGCACCTTTTTTCACCGTACCAAAACTTATCGTCTGTTTACTTCTTTTCATCTCTTCGGCTCTGGCTTCAGCTTCCCTGAGCAACTGGCGAAACGTGTCATCGAAATCAGGGCTGTAGGATGTCCGATCTTCGCTGTATATGGCGCAGAACTTCTTCTTCACCAAACTAAGCAATTCATCGACATACAGCAAATGAAGCATACGCTGATAGACAGCCACGAAAACGAGGCCCAGCTCGTTATGGAAAGTCCACTTGAGGGTATACGACGCTCCAGAAACATCGTACTGGAAAGCAGAATCACCCGCTCGTTCCTCCAAAAGACAGGACCTAATCAAAGCGTCAATCGGAGATCCCTTCAACGCATTACCGAGCTCCTGGCATGTCCACAACACCAGTCCACCCCTCGTGAAAATCAGCAATTGTTCCAACATCGTGACCCCCGTCCGAGCTCCAACGCGATCGCTCTTTACCTCCGGTCTCTCTAAAATTGACCGTCTTCTCTCCTCTCGTCTCGTTCCCTCCTCGTCCACAGCAGCAGTCTGCTCTTCTCCTCTCTTCCGTCCCTGTCCTTCCCTTCACTTCGTTTCCTTTCCCCCTCCTTGACGTTTCTCTCGAGACATCGAGACTCGAACATCTCACTCTTCCTCGCGTCGCCGGTCGGTCTCCTTCCTTCCAGTGACCGACCACAGTCGCCGCCCACCAACATCACGGGTTCCCTTTGAGTTTGACTTGGTTGTCTCCAAGGCTGGTTCCGACGACGCGCATCAGAACTAACCCTCGCACCCTACTTTACCTAACCTATCATACGTTGATGGGAAACTAAATTACAGAACCGAACCACGTACACGTACCTTGCTTGCACGGCAAGTTGAACCACAGTCCCAGCTTCAAGCCACTTTACCTCCAGAGTCCAGTGGAATGTTTCGTGTAGTTTGGTTGCCCTTTTGCTTCTACTAGATTTCGCAGCCAGTTTCCGGTGCAATACGGCCACGAAGGGTAAGGTGGAGAGATACCGACCTTTTTCCTTCTTTGATGAGAAAAATCGCCTCTAATGTGTTTTTTAGTAGGAGAATATTTTTACCACGCGCACAAAGTCAGTAAATATCCTCCCACGGCCTTGTAAAGTGAAATTATTTCGTTTTCTCTTATCAGAATACGTGTAAGTGTTATAAAAAATTATTTTTATAAGTTATTATAAAAATTAAATTATTTCATAAGTATTATATGTTAACCAGTCCCGGAGTATGTTAACCAGTCTCGGAGTAGCCAACTCATCCAGAGAGAACCCATAAGTGAAGAGCAGGCTGATACGTCCCTGCGGTTATAAGTCCTGAGCACTAAATGTCAAAACGCATCATTTCTTGAACGTTCTAACCCTTCCCACCGGAAGAATTAGAACGTTAATTAATGTACACCAATATACACTTCAGTGTACATGGGTGTATAAGCAGCGCTCATAGGAAGAAACAGGGTCCATTGCCATATACGTTTATTTGTGACATAAACTCTGTTTCAAGTCTGAGTTCTGTTTTTCAGTCTCAATTCTGAATTCTGATGATTTTTGAATCTACACGTCAAAGAGAGAACACAAATATCGACATGGTCTATTACATAAGTGAAAATAAGACAAGGTCAGTATCTTTTATGTCGGATGTGATAGATGAGTTAGTACTGTGTGAGAAGAAGAGCATCTGCTTTTTGACGAAGACGTTAAACGTGTTTTTCCAAAAGTTGCATGAAAATATGTCAATGAGGGAAAATAACCTTTTGGGAGAAATGGAACCATTATTAGCTACAATATATGACATTAACTATATTATTGCGTCTGTTACAACCCGTTGAATACTATGCTTGTGAAGATGTTATATCATTTCTGTGAAACAATGTTTCGTCTTACATCGTTAAACCACAACTCCTGGTATAAAAGCCTCAAACTCCCCTTGTATCAAAGGTGCGATTGCTCAGGTGTGAGTCCATGTTTGAGAAAAAAGATATTGCAAGTTAGAATCTTTATGGTGATAAAAAAATTCCCAGAAAATTTAAATACTTTCACAAGTTCAGACAAAACATCCCAGAAAATATAATTCCGGTGAAAATAGATTTCGGTTTCTTATCAGAAGGTCATTAACAAGATTATTCTTCACTATACTTCGAGTCTACTCAATAGGAGAACTTTTCAAATTTTTAAAAAGAGCATATTTTCAATATGTGGTCCACATTGTAGTTTACTTTTTTCTCTTGTTCCTTAGTCGTTAGATCAGTTTGAGAACAACTATGATTCAATTTTGTTGTTCTCAATATTCAAGTCATTTTGAGTCTTAGATCATCAGTTTTCGACAACAAATGAGAACATGATACATAGATGCAGTTTTGATGGACTAGCACGTCAGAGCTAATCGTAAAAATTGTGAATGAAAATTAATTCCGATGGGATATCCCATCGTTAATATACTACGACTTGTGGTTTAACATGTCTGTGCAGAGAATAAGATATCTAGTTAACTTTTGCACATTTGGATGAAAGAAAATTAATGGGGAAAGATCTTGCCAAGAAGTTTTTGGGATTAGTTACATCATTAGCCTTAAGCAGGAAATTATGATCAAATGGAGGTACAATTGTTGTGGATGATGTGCACACGACAAAAATAATGACTCTTGATCAAGATACGAGATTATCAAGACATCCAATTAAAAAGCATGAGAAATAGATTGTTGTTACTTGTTCTTATTCAGATGATTGTTCTTCACCAACCCTTAGATATTCATTTGCGCGTGACAAGGATGTCAAAAGTTATGGAATGTTTGAGAATGAGGAACATAGTATGCTCTTCAAAGAACACACTAATGAAGAAAGAGTACAACATTTGTAAAACGGACATATATGAACTACAAGGAGAATCACATAAAATTCCTCATGCAACTTCAACAAGTATATGTCAATGAGAGATGTAGTGGAGTTTGATGCGATGAGAAGTCGAACCCCATGGCACGCCGACTGGGTATATCAGCAAACTGGACAAGCAGTGAGACGAACAAGCTTTCCAACAAACTGTATGACCTCAAAGAAACCCCAAAGAAAACCGATAAGTGCACACTTAGTCAGAAAAGAGGCAAGACAACCTTACAACTTTAGCCAAAGCAGAAAAGAGAGGAATTAGGAAGGTTGACAGACCAGTAAGAGATAATGTAGAGGCTAGCAAGAATAGCCAGAAGAAGGAAACCTTATGTAGATGACTGAGGCTAACATGAGGGTGCAGACACTATGAAGTGCTAAATACCAAGGTGTTTGGAGATGAAATGTGAGAAACAAAGAGCGAAATGCTACGACAGCGGTGTGTCCAGCAGGAACGCCCGATTGTGGTAAGTAGGAGTAGATGCAAATTCTATTGCGGAAGAGAGAAAGAAAGAAGATGGAATAAGAGGTGGGATAGAGAGAGACTTGAGTTGGGATTATGCAACATTGCGAGAAGGGATGGAGAAAGTTTATGTAGCACGAGAAAAATTGATGCCAAGCAGAGAGTCTTGCAGGTCAGAGTAGAAAAATGTGATGGATAAATTCAAGACAATCATCACATAAAGCATAAGGTTGCGGGGTGGGGAGGATTTTCTTCGCCCTAGCGTCAGTAAAGAATGCATGGCGAAGCATACTGAAGAAGCCAAAAGCTGCATCTGTAATACTTTGGTTGAGTACCAAGCAAGAAGTCGAGGAGTTAGACGATGAGAGTGTTGGCACATGTCTGAACATGTAAAAGCACATTTGACCAAAAGGACAGTGGGTAGTAATTAACTCCAGGATTGTCTCGAGAGAAAAACCTAAGGTACACATAAGCTGACGGATCGCTTCTTATCACATCAGAAGACGTCATCCTAACAAGAAGACAGTGGGACTGTAAGTAGGTATTTGGTCTTCTCCTCCATATTACTACAAGCAGAGATGGCTTGTTAGTCAGGATTCGGCCTAGAAACCTACCGGAAGATTGATTTCTCACTTTTTCTTTCATTTCTTTATTATTTTCTCTTCTTCTCTTCTCTTCTCTTATCTTCTCATCTTCATTATATCTTCTACCCGGTTACATAAGCCTTGTGTGAATAACAGTGGATGTGATTGTTGTTGTAGTGCTGTCGGAAGACTATTTGAGTAGTCAAAAGCCTGGCAAGACTACAAGGGACAGACACTCTGTGATTGATCTAATCAGTTGAATATCCGTGAGGATAAGTTGTTGTGTGGAGTAGTAATTAGCATCTACTGAGCAGTGGCAATGTTCTAAGGGTGTCAGAAGTCAAGTTGAACCACCAAAAGATGAGATTTACTTCTGGAAGCCGATGTGAGAAGACGGAAGCCTTGGCAAGGGACTAGTAATTGTCTTCTCTGTCTTCTCAATGTAAATTTATGTTGTCTTTGAAGTAGTAGTTGTGTGTTACAATCCTGAGCATCTTTTGAAGGGTTTGGAAGCTACGTGGTTGTGTGAGTTAGAAGGAAGTTATGGACAAAACCAATGTGTTTGTGAGTTTGTACATCTTAGAACTTAGAACAGTATAACTAGTGTAACTAGTGTAAATCTTCTTGGAGAACCAAATCTTTTATGCTACAATTGTGTAAAAGAGGACATTACAAAAATTCAGCACGAGTCTTCTCAACATTGAATCGCTTAACATTCAACATCATGCCTCGCTTCATCACCCATCGCTCATACTCCTTTCAGAATATCATGAAATCACAAAGAAAATGATACAGCGTGGTGTCTAGAGCACGATCTTATTTTCCACAGAAGTGGAGTCCAAATTTATGGCTGCTTAGCATCGTTAGCTTCAAAACCGACAAAAGACAGCCCCGCAAACAAAGAGAAATAGAAAGCGTGAGTCAAATTTGAACACCAAATCAAAGCTACATACGATAAGAAAGCAAAGAATTCAAACCAAAATGAAAATACAAACTGAAGCCATGAGACAAAGTGCACTCGGTTGAACGTTCAAACCAAAGCCAACAGACAATAAAAAAATGTCTAACAGAAACGTTAAAACAAAAGCCACCAGACGAAAAGCGATCAAACAACTAAACGTTAAAATTAACGTTTAAGCCTGGAGAGCAAACTATGGAAGTTTGTGCAACTCAAACTTGAAGTGCGAATAGAGCATGGAGAAAGAAGGTTCAACCCTAAACCCAAAATCCAAAACTCAATTCAGTTCCAAGTCCAACAGAGTAACAACACTCAAATCGAAACTCAGCAGAGTTACAACATCCATGTTGGTAAGTTCGCAATTCTAACAAAGTGTCTAGAGAGCAAGGTGAAACTAGAATCGAGATTACAAAGCATGAGGGTAAAAAATGAAATCTCGAGGTAAACCTGCATGCAGTTGAACAATGAGAGGTAGGGAGAGAAAATCGAGCTACATGTCACACAGGCTACGAGCACCAAGCCACGCAAGCTTTTGCTCTCATACATGATGGCTCCATGTACATAGTTGAAAACTTTAGTGCAGATGCTAAGAATTCATGGTAGGAACTTCGAGACAGTACATTTCATTTCGCATATTGTACTGGTACCGATAGACGAGTCCATCCTCGTTAAACTCTAGAGAATACTACATAAAATCGTAACATCTGATCCAAGTGAAGCTTCCACAATGTAGAAAGTTCGAAAGTGTAGAAGCCATGAACATCTCGATCTTCATGTATATGAGTAATATCACCGAATACTAGAGATAACAAATTTCCATAGTAAGCTACAAGACTGATAGTTAAATGAACCAAATCCCCTCCTCTGTCATTAGAAGACGAACACTTATAGAGGAGATTGTTTATAAATAAATCAAACATATTAAATTAGTTGAAGACTTGAAATGAACGTTCGATGAGATAACAGAAGAAACATGGGAAACTTTAGCTTCATTGATCTAGAAATTTGCAACCTTGTAATTTACATAAGTTGTACAGAGATATCATAAGTCTGTTACATGAAAGAAGCATGTTACATGAAAAAAGCCAGAGAAAAATACTAACATGAAGTAGTTCATCGGGTAAGATCAACTGTGTGCAAGGAAGTCTTCTAGCACTTCTCGAACTACATTGTCAAGGTTAGGATGAGTGCTGCTCTTCTCATACTTGCTGCACAAATGAACCACTTCCATGTAGGAGATCAATTTGGAGTAGGAGAATCCACATCTGCCGAGGTATTTGAGCAAGTTGTCCGAGCTATTAATGTTGTCAGGGAACCATTAGTTGATCGCATATAAAAATATGTGTGTGCTATGTGTGCAATCTGGTCCGGGTACTCTGTGGTTATCCACAAAGGACAGTCCCATGCCCCTCGAAGGGATAAAGCGGACAAGTTAATAACTTTAACTTTTAACTTTAACTTTTATCTTTCAACCTCACACAGTCTCTCTCTCAAACATGATATGTTGGACTCTGGAACTCCCGCTCTTCGAAGACGTTCGTCCTGAGCTAGACGCGGGGAAAATTCCACCGTGGCAGACCTCGTTCGTGCCGAGCTCAAAACTGCACAAACTGTGGCAAAAATTATCTGTTTCAAAACCATCTCCCATAATGCGAGAAACTGTACTTTTCGACTCAACCTTGTTCGCCAAACTGAAACTGTACACAGTCTGGACCTCCCGCTTATTTTCAACCTTATCTCACACTCGTGAAATCCTTCTCCGCAGTTTCAAAACTGCATGTGCAGAGAAGCTATTAGTATGGATATGTAGGTAGGTAATTAAGAAACCTTCTTGTAGATTGGTAGCGGATTTCAGTTTCGGTCTTCCACACCAGACTTCATTATTGAAGAGTCCGTTTAACCTGTTAATATATTAATTCTAAATTTTAGAAATAAATAAAACTTAAACATTACTCATAAAATAAAACATATATATTCGGAAATCTGAGATCATTTTAAGTTCTTGGCTAGTTTTGTTCTCCACTTTGCGTAGTATAACGAGAGTTATGATTTAGGTGGATATTATGTAGAACTAGAGAAGGTGACAGAATTAGTATGGCGAAAGAAATTGGTATAGACGGAAAAATTGGAAGAATCCGCACAGAAGAATCAGTGGTGAACGTATGGGTATGTACTGACGACGAACTGAACGGACAAGGTTCCAAGCATCTACGCGAGTTTTTGCTATCAAATCTACGAGATTAAATTTCACTCATTTATAACCTCACCCAAAGTAAAGCGTCCTCACATGGCAATGGATTACTGATTCGTTCTTAGTTTCTCCTCAACAACCTGAACATGCAGGTGAGATCCAGTTAAAGTTCAGCTAATCTAATCCTGTCTTCTATCCTCCTTCCTATGTCACCATATGAACAGAAAAGAGATGATAAGAAATGTTGACTTTATGCGAACTTCATATTCGATTATAGTGCGAATGATGTTCTGCTCGATACTTATTCTCAACAGTAGGTCATACAGTCACACTTACAAACCCTATTGATAATCTGTAACAAAACAGGGTGAGGTTTCTATTCGGTAGAATAGTATTTAGTTCTTCCGAGGTGTGTACAAAATTTATGGGTTTCTCAAATCGGTTACAAAGATCTGTGCACCTTTCTCTCCTAAGCTCGGTCAGGGTCTCTGTCCACTATGGGTCTAATTTCGCTTATCAGCCGGTGTTAGGCTGGATCGGTAATAAGGCTGTTCTTTCTACTGTCATGCTATGAGCATGGTTTTTAGTAAATTTCATGGAATTTGACATCTCTTCGGTTTTTGGGCAGGAGTATCATTCCATGACCATTTTCCGCACATTTCGCTGAGATTCGTCTGAGAAGTTACCACGTGGCACACTCTTTTACCCGCACTTCGTTTCCTGACTTGTTTTAAAAACTTCATCTCCTGCTCGCAAGCAGCCCCCTCTCGCTAACGCATCCCGGACAAAAGTTTTTCGTGAAATATTCGAAAGTAATGGAAAGATAACGCACTTAGATCAGAAAATCGTATAATATTCGCCTCTTATCGTCTGGACATACGCGAAATAAACGCCTAGTGGGAAGAGACCCTTAGTACTCAAAGTCCAAACATTGAAACACTGTGCCTACAACGCGGACGTTCACTTGTACCTTGATGTAGATGAAGTATACAGCAGTTCAAGTCGGCTAAATGGACACGTGGTATAAAATGCATGCGTGTCCTCTCCTCTAATGTCTCTGTACTTGCTATATCTCTGGCCAGTCACTAGCGCTTCCCTTCCGCAATGTGTCGCCACATTACAGGAAGCACGAGGATCACAAGCAGGCAACTGACAATCAGCAGCTTAGATTCGGACATTTTGTAGTTATAACTTAAATTTGCAACGCGTCAAGATGGATGTGTATCGGCTTTAGAAGACCGCCACGCTACATCAATCCAGAAGTGAGGAGAGTTGTGATCTTGGTCGGAGAGCAGGTATCTATAAATGCCCGCAGAGTTAGCGACCTCGTCGCACATCGACTGTCCATTCTCGTGTTCATTGTATGTTCGGCATTTGAGGTGCGTGGCAACTACTTCAGTCGACCTTTCGATTTGTGACTTCGGTGTAGGTTACGTTCGTTTATAGAACTTAGTCGATCCATTGACGGACGAGTTGGACGTGGTTGTCATCTTTCTTGATATATCAGACTTGTGATTCTAGTGACTTCTGGTCGAGAGTTATTCAGCGTAGTACAGGACGCTTGGACTGTTGACACTGTACAGGTCACCATGGAGGTGTCCTGTACTTTGAGTTTCTGTTCAGTTCTTTTGAGGAGAGTTATCTCAGCCGATTGTGTGTTCTCCGAAGCCGAACTCGTGGACATTTGATGATGGATGCACTTACGAGTTTCCACACGGTCCTTTACAAGTCACTCAGTCTGAACTGAGCCGGTCACGTCTGTGTTGTTGGACTAGACTAGTTTGGTACTGTACACACTGTAAATGATATGGTTTGAGTGACGCACATCCATGCACTTAATTTGAAGTAAAGCCTGGTGAAGTTCCCCGTTGTAAATGATATGGTTTAAGTGACGCACATCCATGCACTTAATTTGAAATAAAGCTTGGTGAAGTTCCCCGTGACGTTGTAAAGCTTACAACCACCCTGTCGAACTGCGTGCAGAGTCGGTAACCGATTTACCGTGTGATCAAGTAAAATTTATCTGTGGGCGCGTGCATTAGCCTGTCGCCGGCATAACAAGCTTTCAAGATACCATCATGAGTCAAATGACAACCCGATCGCAGAAGGCGGACCTCGACGCCAAAGCCGCGGCTGGAGAAACGGTCGTGCCAGGAGGAACTGGAGGGAAGACTGTTGAAGCCCAGGAGCGCTTGGCTGAAGGTGGGCGAATTTGAATTTTGAAAGAGACACGTGGGCTTGATCTGACAGCAAACATGCTTTCAGCGCTTCTCGTAAGCTAACTTGGAAGCATTTTGCTGTGCTTGATTAGGAAGAAGCAAGGGCGGACAGCATCGTAAGGAACAGTTGGGCTCGGAAGGCTATTCGGAAATGGGCAAATTGGGCGGTCTGTCCAGCAGCGGAGCCGATGGTGCGCAGGTGGCTGAGGAGCGTGGAATTGATGTAGATACTTCAAAGTTCACGAAGAAGTGAATGACGTAAATTGTATATGTGTATACTGTGTCTTGTGCAATCGTCGTATCGTCGTCTGGATTACAGCTCTTCTGTACCAAGTAGTCGGTCTCTCCTTCGTATTGTAGAATGATAGGTTATGCTTGTATAAATGGATCCTGTTACTTTAAGTGTTCTTTTACTACATCGTCGTGTTCTGAACAGCTTTTGTTCACGTGGGGAGTAACAGTGACGTTGTACTTTACTTCTTAATACATGTTGCCCCTTCTTAACTTTCGATTAGTTCGCTTCCTATCAGGAAGGAACAGTCTGTAGTTTGATTTCGCTTGGCACGTGCTTCTTTCATTTGATATGCCAACTTGAGAACTGTTAAAGATAGCACTGTATGCAGGGAGTATGTTGCAAAATATACACTTCTACAAGGGTTTGTGCCGGAGTATGTTTGGGAGTAAAGATTACCGAGTTACCGATCTGTAACCGGAGTTGGTACGATCTTCAGGAGTGTTACGCTTGTATGATGGACAAACTGGAATGAACTAAATTTTCTGTACTGTTTCTGCGGTCTACTGTTTTGCATAGTATTTTGCCCACGTTTCTCGGTGTGAGAGGTTAGCTTTGTAGCGTGCAAGGCGGACTTGTGGAGTGTAGATGTGCTTTAAGTTAAACACTATTCAAAATCTCACCGCGAAATTTGCTGTAATGCACACTGTCTGTCCAGACGAAATATAAATACCTTCCAGTTCTTGGTCGCAGCAAGAATCTTTGAAACTACCGAAGTCATAGTTACATATTTCTTTCACATCCAGCGGTGAGCAGACTAAACTTATGAGAGCTCTCAGGTCTAAATACACGAACTTTGATTCCTTAAGTAAGACTCGAGAAGGTGCAAATTCGTTTACAGTATGGGAAAAACTGGTAATTCTTGCTTTGAGTAGGGTAAATCCGATTGCCGAAGTGGAGACGAAATTCGTCGTCAAGTTCGCTTGAAAAGTACGTCGTCGTACCGAAACCCTACTAGCTTAAAGTGGCACTCGCAGTCCCCATTCCTCTGTTTCTCTGCAAAAACTTCTTCGCTAACCTCAAGAGAGCTTACGATGGTGGAGCATGACACCGAAGCTGCATGACCAAAAATTTTGAAGTAGTGGTTGAAAACCATCTACTACATCACATAATACTACTTTAGACCGGTTTGCGACCACTGTCGCTTTCGTTTCTATGCGTCAGTTTCTCTTCCACACCACATGAATCAACATCGTGCAATTTACTGGTACCAGGTCTTGAACTCGGAATCTTCCTCCTTCCCTGTACTGGCTCATTGTTTGTCTTCGGGCATCTCTGCTTGGCACGGTGTCGTGTGCCGAAGAAGCAAAAGCGGAAAACGTTTGAAGATGAAAGGCAGCTTCACAGACTTACACTGCACATGACAAGCGGGAAACTCAGCATCGTACTTCCCGACAATTGCTCTGCCCTCACGCTTGTGCAGCAACTGCATCGCAAATCCGCCATCACCCGATTACGACCGTGTGATTGTGCTTCTGCATCTTGGCGAACAGTGATGAACCGCTATTCGACGTCGTAGACGAGGAAGAATGGCCAGCGCTAGTGCTTTGAATCAGTGAATACTGGAGTACATTACACTTGTCCAACTGTCGGCACTGCAGCTTCAGAGGTGACACGTGTAGAGAAATCTTGGCGCATGGACGACACCTAGAAACTGTACCTACACTCAGCTTTGACAAACAGCCACGAAAGGAGATGGTACGTTCAGCTGAAGAGAGCAACCACTTCTCTTCTTTCATTTTCTACGAATGCTCTCACTGGATTGATGTAAAACATCCGGAGTCTGAAAGATGCTGAGAGTTTGAGACTGAACTGTGCATTCGAGTTTGGTGACTTTGTCCCGCTAAGCGTTTGCCGAGACAGCTCAGTTAACTTACAGGAAGGTTTCGAGTGCGAGCTGTGGACAATTTTGAGGAGGACGCTTTCTCTGCAGTACACTGGTGCGTTGAAATGGCGCGGCGTATCTTGCTCTGGAAGCTCAATCATGGGTTAGGGATGGCGAGATTAAAGATACCTTCGGGGTCTCCTCTCGAGCTTTCTGCAGGCTCCTTCTTCCGACCGTCAAGACATCCAGCGGGATGTATTGTGCAGGAATTGAGCGAAAGAAGTTACATATTGTCTCGTGTCCAGAGATCTGCCGGGGTTCATGTTGCGCGCAGGTCAGATTATGCTGCGCAACCAACGTATGGTGTGGGTCCATTAGTAGGAAAGTATCGTGACCCGAGAACTGAAGGCGATACTCCAGACGACATCCGTGCAGACGAACTTCACGCCGCCGTGCCCAAAGAGATTACCAAAGAGGCGGCAGCAAAAGTCACGCAAGAACCTCCCGACTTTCAGGTACGATACTAACTGTTTCCCTCACTTTACCTGTATCTTTCTACATCTGTTCGAGATAAAAAACCACTCTGTTAAACCTGCTTTTGCACAATGGTTGATCGCGAGCCGCCCATGATCGATCACTTGGCATGGGCGGCTCGCGATCAACCAGGTACTGGGAAGTATAAGGATCTGTCCACTGTTCGCTTGATAAGCCTTTGGGTTGGGTGCAGCATAGACATTCAGTACGGTTTTTGGTCGCTTTGATGTTTTTCGCCTCGCCGATTACTCATTCAAAGGACAGAATTTGTGGAACCTACTGAGAGGGTTCTGAGGCTGGGAAAAGATGCCTTACAATCTTTTTTAGGGCCAATAGTTCGAACATGATCCAGTAGTTTTCTTTTTTGTTTGATTTGTTTTTAAGAGCTGTTTTCGCCGTGGAGCTTTGTCTTCTTACACGGATTACACCCCCCCGCAATACGCCGGTCGCGAGTACCCTGGTCGCCATGAGGATCAGCAGGTCGGGGTTCACCCACCCGACCGAAGAATCCCCAGAAGCCAACCGCAGCCAACATGATCCAGTGTACAGCAACCGGTCTCGAATGTTTGGTTACCAACTATGCATATTTTCTCAACTCGGTCTAGTAGCTAGTAGAGCCCTATCTTACGTTGGAAGTTCCCTGCGAGAACGGTCATCTGCAAGCGATAATAGTAATAAACGCATTTTCGGTTCCTTACTGTATATCATTCATGTTTATCCCACGAACGCTCAGCGATTTGTAAGAGCGATGATTGGATTTTGTACTCGTTTTCCTTCACTACGTGATTCCTCACAGCAAGTACAAAAGGTCTTACCAGAAGGGGATTTGTCACTTGCAGTCAGACAAAGTCGTCCCTGAGGAGTCAAAAGCTTATGAAGGGGATGCAGAGCCCCAAAGAGCAGATGAAGGAAAAGCGTTTGAGACGAAGACGCGGAAACAGAAGGGCACTGCCCAGTACCAAGGGGACACTAAAGGAACAGAAAAAAGTGGACATGAAGTTGAGGGGCAGTACGGAGCCGGTCCGGATGAGGGGAAGACGACGCGGTCATGAGCAAATGGTCTTCAGTTGGCCGTAAAGCGCGAGAGGACAAATCGAATTTCCGGGTTTAAAAGGTTATGTTGCGGCCGTGGCCTGCACCAAAGAAAAAAAGCTCTCCCGACAAAGCCTGCTATTTGGGTTGTCCGGACAATTCTGTCTCTGCTGTAGAAGCTCACAATCACACCCTCCAGAGGTTGAGCGATCAGCTCATGCAGCCTACAGGCTACAGGGTCCATGATTGTCCTCCTTGAAACTGTGCGCTTGCGGTTATAGTCTCTTTGGGATAACTTTCAGGTTCTGGCAATAGGTAAGAGAAATTTCGATTTCCGAACTCTCGTCGTCTTCAAAGTTTGAGATCTCCGCTGAGTCGTAGTTGGCCAAGTTGGACCGTCAAGTTCGTAGCTGAACGGAGCGTTCACGAAGGGCGATTAAGAACTTTAGTTACGTGTCATATATGGCCGATCTGTCACATGATGCTGATGTTTTAAGGAATGGTAGTGTCCAGAACCAGAACGTTCCTAGGACCAGATCTTAGATCGATTTTAGATCACACCAGTGCTCTTTGCACTAGTGGTGCCTAGCGCACGCTTGTTTTTAGACGGGTGAATACTGTAGTTACGGTCAGAGTGTGGTGCTTTCTGTCACGTAACAGATGCATGATGTACAGATCGAGATGAATATTTTGCACAACGTGAAGCTGGCCGAAGGATAGCCTTGCTGCCGAAGAACCAAATTTCTACGGTTGGAGAGGTTTTCGTAGGGTCTTGTTATGAGTATTTGTCTAGTTACCGGAGGACTGAGTAACGAGACAACCAGAGCGCGGTTGGACTATGCATCGCATTTTCTTTTCAGAGAAAGAGATGAGGATAAATGATCCGAGTATCAATTGAATCTTTCTAAAAATTACAGTAGAGTTTTAAGTGCATCCTTTAAACAGCGAGTTCACTTCGGTAAGTTAATGTCATTTGTTGTGTTTGTTTTGTTCTTTTATAAAAGTCTTCATAAAAGTCTTCAATAAACTAAATCTCTGATAGCTTTAGTGATTTGTGGAAGTAGGAAATCTCGATTTAATCTATAAGGCGGGAAATATTTAGGGTGATGGCTTTCAAAAGATTCGTTGAATTCTATATTAATGTAATTATTCATAGTGTAGGTTCTGTATGTAAATATATGATTATTGTTGAAACATTCTCCACGGGAAAAATTAAAAAGAGAATTAACTAAAATTAATTCTCAATTTTATTTTTTGATCTGATTAGAAAAAAAATGTTACTGGTCTTCTCTTCTATTACTTTTTTCTTGTACTTTTGAATGGAGATGTGAGTAAGCACAGACGCTTTAAATAGAAGAGAAAATATGTATAGTTTGATTTACTACTTTGATCTGGTCTTATGAGACAGGAAGAATTAATGTATATTCATAGACTGTTTGCGCAAGGCGAGGATAATTTATACACTTGATTTATTATTAATCTGTAATGAGAGAACAGCAAGAAAATTAATGTATACTCATATACTGGTTGTGCAAAACGGAGATTATACTGTCCATAATAGCACTTAGTGTGGTGTATGGTATTGATGATGGGTGTGAGAGTCCTGCCAAGACGTTCTTTTGTTTTATTTACTTAAGTGTTTTTCTAGACGGTGAGAAGAGAATAAATCAGATGTTATATTGTCTTTCATAGTACGAGCACAACATACACATTGAATGTTAGATTATTTGATCAATTTAGATTAATATTGTTTCAACAGCACATTTAAATTCAACATATAATCTGGCTGAAAGAGAATCAAATTTTAGTTGCGTGTTGCATATTAACTTTTGTTAAAATATCTGATAAATTGTATTTGTATGATAAATATCATGTAAGTGAATATTTTTTTGCAATGAATTTTCATAATAAGCACAACTTTGTCCATAAATTAACACAATGATAGAATAATATTATCTTTTATGGGAGACTCAACCTCCTTAACGTTATAGTTGAAATAGAATGAAGATGGTCTATTTATTTCAATCAATATAAACTTTTTAGAGTTCTTGGAATAGAGTTCTCATTGTTGATGTTTCCTTTATCTTTGGAGTTTGGGATGCAAATTATTCTAAGAAGAATTGGGTTTTAATTTTCAAATCTCTTTTCCATCTATGTTTTAATTTTTAATTTTAGTTTTTTTAACGGCAAGTCGCATGTGCGATTTGTTAAGATTTTTGTTAAATTATAAATTTACAAAAGTTAAATGTGTTGTCACGTTAGTTTGACACTTCGTTTAGGTTGATCGAGTGTGAAATGACGAATCTCGGTAAAATCGTTAATGTCGTTAAGACGAGTTGGTGAGAGAGTCCACTAAGGGTATACTTCGCAGGTAAGGTTTGGAGGCTTATGTTCTTCGAGTTGAGTCTTCAAACTCTTAGCTATGATGGATAGTCTTTGTGAGTACAATCTAGAGTCTCTGTGAACACAGAGTGGATTTGGCTCGACTTTAGTGATTGTTTAACGTTAATTGGCATAGTGGAGTGAGTACATATCATTTATCACTTAAAAAACTCATATTGCGAAGTCTGATTGAGAGTTTTCATGTCGCAAATTTCAACCGATGGTAATCTCGGAGTGAGCAGATCGTTGATAACTTCGATTTGCGAGTGCGCGTGTGCACGGAATGGTTCTTTTTGGTTGGGTGATCGATCGCTCTGAAGATTATTGTTGTTTGAACCTGTTCTTGGTCGATTTGGTGATGAGGTAGTGCGGAAACGTTGCTGGAATTTCTTGTGACGGGTTGGTGTGATCAATTTATGTCAATTTGAGATCGACAAAAGTGCATCGACGGATGTAGAGTTGTCGTGAGTGGACAATTTCTGGTGAAGAAGAGTGCAGTAGGTGCGCGCCGAGAAAATGATTCCAACGTATCAAAAATCGTTCGATTTGGTGAAAGATCGAAGAAGTTATAAGTCGAAAAAAGTCGCGGATGGTCCAAAATCGTACGTAAATCCGTCTGCGAGTGCCAATCTTTTGGAATGCAATTTCGACCTCCAAGTTGCTGTTTTGGGTGTGTCTTCTTCATACACGTCCTTCTTTGTGGTGTTTGGCTCGAGTTTCTTCTCTTATCCGAGCGGAGCGAAGATCCAAAATGAGACGTAAACTTGCATGCGAGTGTCAATTTGACAGATTTCGATCTTTTGGAGTGCAATTTAGACCTCTGAGTTGCTATTTTGGGTGCGATTTTTCATACACGTCTTTCTTTGTGGTGTTTGGCTCGAGTTTCTTCTTCTATCCAAGCGGAGCGGAACAAAAAGTGAGCGAGAGTGTCGAGTGCGTGTAGAGGCTTCGAGGAGCAGAGGTGCGTGAGTGCGGAGACATGAGAGCGGAGTGCGAGAGTGCGGAGGCGAAGCGGAGCCCGAGCTCGTACCCGCTGCAAGTCAGCTTGCTGACGTGCGTGAAAGAGATATGCAAGTTTCAATTGTGTGGAAAGTGTAAAACCAACTCATCACCCATCTCAACACTAATTTTGGATTTGGACACTTAACTCTGTAATCTTAGCTTTGGCTTTACCACTAGATCAATAGCTCTTGGTGTTTTTTAGAGATACGTGCAAATACTTATGGACTTGTTTAAGATAATAGAAGACCTTCTCGCATGTTCTTAGAGGGGTGGTAGGGCGACCTCACAGTATTAAGAGGAAGCTATAGTTATAGTAGTGTTTGTCTATACCGTAGAGACGCGTATGAAAATAGTTGATGGCAGTTATCTTGGGTGAGCTAATAGAGCTACCACGTAAATATTTTTGGAGTTACTAGAGGTGTGGACATGTAGTTAGTGACCTTAAGTATCAGTTACGACGATTGATGATCATATATTGTGCATGTGATCACCGAAGAGGAGACGTCAATCCGAGTGAGTTCATCCAAGAGTTTGACAATTGATGCGATCTACAGCAGATGCGGAACTCACAACTGTTTACACCCTTCATGGCATGGAAGGATTTGTTCCAACACTTGGAGGGATCGTCGATGGACGATTATCATGAGTTCAGGCGAGATTACAGTGTTGAGATCGAGTTGTGGAGACAACATTGATCTCCCAATTACGTTCTATCACTACTGGTGTAGTTTCAGGAGACGTAACACCTACGAGTTCGGGTGCCAGTAGCAACGATACATCCACGAGTGACGGAGTACCTACTACCAGCGATGCATCCACAAGTAGTGGAACAGGTGGTAGTGTGAGCGAGATACCACCAGGGTTTAATCCTGTGGTTCAGTTCTTCCATTGTTTGAAAAAGAACTATCAAGCTGTGCGGACCGACAAGTTGAAGAGTCTGCAAGAGTTCCAACGCAAGACTGGAGAGAGCCCATGCGAGGCGTTTACTCGCATGAGATGATTGATCAACGTTACCTTAGGGGTGACGAAAGTACAAGCAATCCAGTTCTGATATGAGATATTGGACAGGGAGTTGCGTAAGAGAGTTAGAGATGCCACTTTCCTTAGAAATACCGCTCGACTTTAGTTGTTATCTTTGATCTAATTGAGCGGATTGAGCTCAACATGGTGGAGGAGAAGGTGGTGGTTGCTGGGTTCAACAAGAAAACACCACAGGGAGTGAACACCTCTTCTCGAGGATCACAGGCTACACGTGGTGATGGTGGTGGTAAGGATCGTGCGGAGCAGTCACGATCTCAGGGATGTGTTGGAGGATCTAGTGGACAGAAGCCCATGCCGTCTTTCTCTAGTTAGCATCAAGCGAGTCCTTATTAGACGTGTGATGGTCCTCATCAGTGATACACTTGTGTATGTGTATGACATCGTCCATATGTTGTGTGTATGTGTGGTGTATCTCTGACAATGATGTATGTTGTGTAGCGATGTGTATGTGCACGACAGCTGTCACGTCAGTTTGGTACCTCGGCTAGGTTGATCGAGTGCGAAGTGACGAACCTCGGTAAGGTCGTTAGTGCAGTTAAGACGAGTTGGTGGGAGAGTCCACTAGGGATATACTTCACAGGTAGAGTTTGGAGGCCTTAGTTCTACGAGTTGAACCTTCAAGCTCATAGCTATGGTGGATAGTCTTTGTGAGTGCAATCTGGAGTCTCTGCGAGCACAGAGCGGATTTGGCTCGACTTTAGTGATCGCTGCAAAGTTTCTGAAAAATCTTTATTGTCTTTCTTTGGATAGTTTGTGTTGTCGTACCAAATGCAACGTTGTACCCACGCTTGTCTAGGTACAGGTTTAGTCTCAATGGACTCTCTTATCATCCAACCTAGTTAGCTTGATCTGAACGTCTCTCATTCTCAGCATTATTTCCTCAAGGTCTAAATCTGTCTTTCTTTGATACGATCGTTTGAGATGGAATGACAAGAATCATCGAGACTACTGACCGAACAACAAGAGCTATAGTTGATGTTGGCACAGTGGCAAATGACGTTGCCCTTCTAACCACAACCCTCTCCTTTCTATGCTCTTATTTGGCAAGCATACCAACTGCTTTCTCCATTTCTTTCCAATTGGTAGTGAGCCCTTCATCTTCCGACTTATTCTCGAGAAGTACTTCCAACTTCTCTTGCAACCCTTCTTCAATCGCTCGAAGAAACAACTTCGTCTTGTAAAGTTGGAGCGTGAGCTTCTCTAGTCTTGTTAGTCGAGAGAATTGTTTCTCAAATGCTCGTAATAGCTCTATGACTTGTAAGTTCTTAGTGGACCGTTCAAACCACTCCAAAAACAACTTCTTGATAAACGTGCTTATTTACGTCCAAGAAGGCTTTGATAGACGCTGTGTTTTTTAGATCTCTCCACCCTATGAATCTACTGGTAGTTTCTACTCCTCTTTTCAACACCTCATAAGGAACTTCAGCATTGTTCTTCTCAACAGTCCTATCTAGCAAAGTAGGGCTAGCAGAGGCTTCAATATGCCCAACATACACATCAGGATTCATCGGCGATATCATTAACATAGTTATTGTTGCATCTGTAGCAATCTAAGACAGACTGCTCATACATCCTCGTCCAAATTGCGTGCTCAGTGACTCTCCAATAGAAACAAGGTGTAGTCTATCATTTTGGTAGCGAACTACATTATCTCGTAGAGCGGTTGTAAGCTCCTGGCAGTCTCTTCAAAGATGATCTGGACTGTCACACCAGATATATCTACAGACATGAGCACCTCTTGGTCGTGCAACAGCAAGTATTGGTGATACCTCTCTCTGCAAATCAGCCAGCTCTATCTTTAACTCACGCATCTGTCGGATCAGATCTAAATTTGATTTTGTTGACCTTGATTCTCTAAGGTCTCTGAATAAGTACTCTTTGTGCAGGAACCGACACAACTGGCATCGGAGGGGCAGCCACAGGAACAACAAGTCTAGGAGCAGGAGTTGGAAGCTACTGTACTTGAGGAGCAACATATGGTTGAGAGATCACTTTTGCAAGCGTTCGTCCCCTTACAGCCACTCTCCCTCGTCTCTGTTTTGTTAGACTCGATCCGAGTCCTCTAAAAAGAGAAAGAACAATAGATCGAGCACTTACTCTATCATGAGGTGAAAATTGGTAAGCTATGACGTAAACTTCTGCGGGTGGCAAAGCCAAAAATGGAGCAACCGACAGACAGTAGAATTAACAAGTGACGAGAACCTTGCACAACAGCAGTCTGAGGTTAAAAGGACTAGTATCAAACTTGTACATAGATGAGGTGCGGAGGGGTTAAACAAGATAAGACGAGAGGAGCACAAGAACCCTGAAGATTACAATGAAAGCAGAGACCGGAACAAAAACGTAATTCAGTCAAAAAATAGGAGAAATTTTCCTCGACATGATAAAAAAAATCTGCACATTCGCTATGAGAGCAAAGAAGGAGAGGAAGGAACGACCGTCAGTTTGAGAACAGAGAAGGGATCAAGATGGAGAGAATGAAATGTGAATCATAATCTGGGCTAGCCCCAGAGTTTTTAGAGAGTTTTTAGAGAGTTTTTAGAGAGTTTTTAGAGAGATCCGAGCAAGAATGTCATCCGCATAAATGAGGATATCTAATTGCAAGGCATGCATGAGGAAATGATTAATGATTAGGAATGAAACGACTATCTCGAATATGCAAATTCAAGTAGAAATATTCTGAATGAGAGTTGGGAAAATAGCATACCGAGTTATATTGCTTTCCAACGTAATGGTGAGATATATATCATGAATAGTCAGGTTAAAGAGACTCGGTTCATCTTGTCATTGGTCTTCTGTCTAGTCGATCATATTTTTATCAATGTCGTGGGCTAACATGCTTCTCACTTTGACAACAACCTTAAACAATAATTCTCTTAGCTCACAAGTTTAATATAATACAATGGATGCATAAAGTCGTTACGATGCGACAGTGCGTGAGCACATGAACAGTTTGCTGGAGATTACTGTGAACTCTTCAAGAAACGAATTCATCTGTATGATATTCTTTGTATTTCACCCGTCAGATAATCATCTCGAGTCAATTTATTCTTACATGAATATAATCAGTACACCAACAGCTAAATACGAACTTCCTTAAAACACAATGTGTCGTATTTGTCATGTAGTCCAGAATAATTAACAATTAACGATAGGTGACTGAAAATTTCACGGAATGCAGATGAACTAACCTACGAGTTGTGAAATGTAGAATTCAGAAAATTACATTTTACATGGATGGAATAGTAAGATTCGACTTTGACACTCAACAAAAATACACTCCGTGGAATTTTGAAGCTAATGTGAATGACTCCTCAAATATCGATTGTAGTTAAATCAATAATTTTCATAATTTTGTAAAGCGCTTGGATTATCATTGCACACATGAAAGAATGTGCGGAAGTGATCAGTTTGATATATGTTTCAGTGTAAGAGGATCGGTCTTTTCTTTAGAGTTGGTGTTGTTTCTTATCTTTCTTTGCACGTACATTTTTTGTCTTTTGTCATTTTGTAGGTGCCCATGTTTGTATCACATGGAAAAAATCATTTTTACAATCAAACATAAAAAATATGTTGCAAATGTGTATGAAGGATAATTGTACAAGCAAGCGTGACAATCTACTTGTAGAATTAAACGAAAAGATATTAATGCATAGTTCATCATGTTACATGGAAAGCAATAATTACTATATATCTTTGGCGCATGAGATTTTAATATAAAGGATCAATTCACTAAACCTCCATCTTAGCTTCTCAACAATTTCAGTGATCAAATAAATAGTCTTTTTTAAATTTTTAACTCTAGAGGAAACAAGAAAATATAAGAAAAAGATAAGTATGTTTAAGGGTTTAATTCAAGCCAAGTTTTGATTATGCATAACTTTGCCTATCAATCTTATCGTACTAATGTCATCAAAAGAAGAGGTGTAAAACATGGCTACCTTCACACTCAACTCAATGAATAGTTTTCTCTGGTCTATGGAGGCATGCATATTCGCACCTTTAAATTTATGACTAAATCTTTTGAAGAGAGAAGGTTTGGTCGTAAATCCACTAAATATTTGTCCATGATAACTACATTATAGTAGTACCCGAGTCATTTCACACATTCCACTTACATATTTTTTGTCCACAACAGCAAAGTGTAACAAAGATAATAGTTATAAGGACAATTATTTATTTATAATATTAATTTAGTTTTTAATGTAATAGTATAAATTTGAATAACTATTTCCGATATTACTTCGCTATTTACTTCGTCTCCTTTTTCTAATTTTTTCAGCCAATTAATCAAATGACATATAACTGTTTAAGTCGTTTGTAATTTACTATTCTCCTAACTCAACTCACAATCAATCCACTTTGTCGATTTTCCTCTTCGTATTTCACTTGTCCTCTTTCCGGACCAGGTTAGACTAGACACTTGTCATACATATTCAACATAATCACTTGAGTCTAGTTCTCTCATTGTATTTATACATGATTTATTTTTATTTTCAACTAATCATGTGTTGCTAAATAAGCAGACCTTGCTAAGTCACTCTGAGTTTGAATCAGTGACGGTTCTTATCATTTCGGTTGAAGAACGCCCCTGCTGAGTTCCAAAGGATGATGGACAAGATCTTAGCAGGGTTGGATTTTGTTCGATGTTATATTAACGACATCTTAGTCTATAGTGCTACAATGGAGGAGCACGAGCGACACCTACGGGATGTGTTCGAGCGATTGAGAGCTCATGGGTTGAAGTTACACCCTAGGAAGTGCAAGTTCTTCCAAGAGTTGATAGAGTATCTGAGCCACATCATCTACACATATGGGTTGGGTGTTCAACAGACGAAGGTTGAGATTATTGCACGTATCTCACATCCCACAAATGTGAGTCGAGTTCGAGCACTTGTTGGTTTGACGAGCTTCTATCGTCGATAGGTGAAAGAGTTTAGTGCAATTGCAAAGCTATTGATCAAGCTGATGAAGGAGGACTAAGAGTGGTAGTGGAGAGATGAGCATGAGCGAGCTTTTGTAGAGCTCAAAGATAAGTTGACATCTGCTCCCATCTTAAGGAGATCCGTTAGAGGACGTCCCTTCCAACTGCACACTGATTGGAGTATGTTGGGACTTGGAGCAGTGTTGACTCAACATGACGATGACAAAAAGGAGTTGGTGGTATCGTATGTCAGTCGCTCCAACAATTCAGCGGAGGTGAGATATAGTTCGTTTGAGAGAGAGTGTTTGAAAGTAGTGTGAGCTGTTGCACACTTCCAATGTTATCTGTTTGAGAACCTTTTACTCTTATCACTGATCACCAGTCGTTCAAGTGCCTTACTTAATGTTACTTAATATGTTATCATAGAAAGAATGTTATATTTATAGAAGAAAGTACTGGACAGTGGACCCGAGTTCTTTCAGTCTTGGTCGCTGTTACAAAAAGATACCACGTGAATTAATATTTTGGACCATCAATCCTGCCGACTGCAGTATCACTGATTGTATAAGCTAACTAAAAGATCCTTACGACATCTTTATATAATATTAGGAAAGTGTTAAGAATCTTATTCAACCAATTACAAGCTCTGATTTACTTCGCACTATACGCGGTTGTCTTTTTATCCCGTTTCAGCAAAACTCCACTTTGTATGCATAATAATATTCAGAGCACCTGCATATTCATCTCCTCCATCTTCCAATGGATGAGGTAAATATACAGGAGGTTAATTTAATACCTAACCCTTTCGGCAAGAAGGGTTAGGTATTAAATTAAACTTCAGTGTATATTAATGTATTAATGATTACGGAGTCCTGATCTTGTATCTTCTGAAGCACGACATTCGGGTCAAGACTTATGGGTTATGTCCTACTCTCTTCGTGTTTCAGACATGGGTAACAAATACTTTTATAAAATATTATAATTTTTATATATATTTAGTATATATTTTTTATTTAATATATATATTCCCGATAACATGAAAAGAGCAAAAATTCGCCGGAGTTCATCCGCATGCATATTAATTATTCGATAACTTTTACATGTTAATTCTTTACTGGAAACATGTGTGTTGGAAAACACGCGAAGGTAGATTACACTACGAGTAGACACTCTCAATTCTCACATGTAAACCTTACTTGAGGACCTTTTTCAATATTCTTGAAAAGCCAAGGAGCAGCAAGAACTACGTTATTATCAACTCTAGCTCTAGGCACAACTTTCTTTTTTTAAATTACGAAGGAAAATTTGATAAGAACGGGCCTTAAGAAGTTAAGAACGAAATGCAGTTAAAAACATGGATAAGAATAAGCATGGACCCGTATTTGAGTAGGGGCATGGATTTGCATATGTTTACTGTCGATTTGAAAAGAAAGAGAAAATTGAAAAACGCCGTTAGCTTTCTTTCTTTGTTTTTTATTAAGTATCACATATGTGTGTCATGTAAATGCTTAGCCTTCGCAATTCTGTTACGTGCGGAATACTTGAATACTTATTGAGTTTTACGTTGATTGTTACGTTATGATTTTGATTTTCTATGAGAAATCCATATATACATTAGTTATGATAAATTTGATTGACTTGGAAAAGTTTCAGTTAAAATATTAAGTCACATTTTCATAGAGTTCAACATATATTTAGCATCAGATTACTTAGATATGCATATACAATTAGAAATGAAAGAGTTACAATAGAAAGCATTCAAAGATTATATATCCAAAAAATAGTATCACAAAAAACAAAACTCACAATGCGTGAAGGACAGGAGTGCTATCAAAATACATTATTTACTCGAGAAAAAATTCTTAAATATATAAACAGAGTGGAAATAAGTAAATGAACCATAAATTATTGAAATAAAATTCATGTTTATGATAAGTTTACTTCTTATTTATATGTTGTGTTGAGTTCTAGCACATGAAAATTAAGTATTAAATATCAGTTATACAACATTTTAGGAAAATTATGTTATATTACTTTTATAAGAATATATCAAAAAATGAAGTAAAAGTAGGAAAAAAGTAAAGTAAATAGATTATTAATAAGTAATAACGATCAACACCAATGTTGCTGTTCTGATATATAAACCGGAAAATGAATCATTAGGGTGATTTATCTAAGCTTCAGTAGAACAGCAACAAAAAGTCACAAATATGGATCAGATCTATACCAAATATGTTCTAAAGTACAAGGATATCAGTCGAATAAATCGAAGGCGACCTCCGGGATAAAACATTGTGAAACATGCAACATTATACTACTCGCCTCTTTGATGGAAGAGGAAGCTGGCTCAATTGGTTATTTAACCTTTTCGTAGAGAAGGATCAGGTAATAAATAAATATTTTAATATAAATATTTAGTAATATCTACATGGTACTAGTTTCTAACCGTTATAACCAGAAATGCGTGTGTGCGCTATTGGTGTATGGTTAGGTCTAGATTCGCCTGTAATATTCATTTTGGATGTTATTTTAAAATATTTACGAAATAATTTAAAAGTTTATATAAATATAACTTAAAATTTATAAGTAATATTTATGTATTCACTAATTAAAAATTAAAAAAAAATTCTCCAAAGTTTAGCTCAATACAAATTAGGACAACTCAAACCTTTCCACGTCATACAAATTAAAATGCAAGGCTCTGCTAAGGACTACAGCCATCTTTGTGGGTCGGAACCACAGCCATCATGTAACCTTTACATACCGTTTCATGAGTGGTATGTAAAGTTTATAGCAAAAACTTGTAAAATGTTTTTAAAGACATGATTTAAGATGATTTCTTTAATGATTCGAGAGGCTCTATTAGGCCACCTAGTAGCGTGCAATCCACAATCGGAGAGAAGGATAAATTCTTTTTTTCTCTCATTCTCTAGTATACTTATCCAAGGATAATATACAGACTATTGGCAACCCAGATTTTTTCTACGCTTCTATCGCTTTTGGCATTCAACTCCGAACTTCTCCATCTCACTTGTAATGAATACATATTTATTACAAGTGATTACATTACATCTCCTTAGCTGTGTGCACTTCTTTGCATCCTCAAGCTTATTCAAGACTTCCTTGCATATTTGCAGAAAGGGTTAGGTATTAAATTAAACTCAGTATATAAATGAGTTTAAATGAGTATTGATATCCGGACTTGTATGTTCTGAAGCGCGGCACTCTGGTGAAGCCTTATGGGTTATTTCTTACTCTCCTCATGTTTCCAGGCATGAGCTAATATATAAATTTTTTAAAATATTTTGATTATTTATACTTAGTTAATATATATATATTTATTTAACATATAGATATATTCTCGATAACATTAAACGACCAACAGTCCCTGGAGTTCATCCAGCATGCAAGGCTTCTTCCGACGCCACCGTGCTTTCCCCGCTTGCTTTTTTCCTCCCCCGACGACGGTTCGCTTTGGATGCACTTCCATATCCAAAGTATTAAGACAACCGAATAATCTCTCAAAGAGAAATTCAGTACAAAATTTCACATGATCTAGTCTCGTAATAATGTACCCAACCTCCAAGCAGGACAGGAACGCAATAACCCCCGCTTGAGGTTAAGGCCCGGATTCGAACTGTGTGATCGATAGAGAATGAGAAACAGATGCTGGTACTGCTAGGGGTAACTTTGGAAGACGTTAACTTTACTCATCTTAAACCACCAGGGGGTATATAAACTCCCCTTGCACGCGGCAGCGCCCTTTTGGTCACTGTAGAGTAGGTCCGGAACTTAGAGGCAGAGCGAAGAGAGAGAACTTTTTCGGTGATGGTCTAGGGCTTGAGTGTGAGCAGTGGGGTCGGCTGAGTGCGATCGGTTCAGTGCAGTGGGGTCGGCTGAGTACGATCGCTTGAGTGTGAGTGTGCAGTGGGATCGACGGCTTCGTTTTCTTTTGTCTTCGCGGATCTGTGCAGTGGATGAGGTCAGTGAGCTACGTGCAGTACAACCATCGCATGATTGTTTCTGTGAGGGCGGCAGCACAGCCAGACGACATCGTTATGTTTTTGTGGAGGCAGTGGTTCAGCCAGACGACATCGTTATTTCCTTGCACTCCCGCTCTGTTTCTGGTGACTTATTGCAGGTCGTAGCTTCTTGTTTGGTATGTATTGAACCTCAAATTTGAATCAACGTGGGCTGGAGATCTTTTGTCGTGGTCTCTGGAGTCTAGCCTTCACGGAGCACATAATCTATTCGATTGACTTCTTGCAGGTCCTACGGCCTTGCTTGGTATGTTTGAAACTCATTTTCTGCATCAACGTGGACTTCTTTGCACTCTCGCTTTTGTCTTCTGGTGACTTTTTGCAGGGGCAGCTTTTCATTTGGGGTTTCTTTGCACTCTCGCTCAGCTTCTGGTGACTTTTTGCAGGGCGCAGCTTTCATTTAGGGCTTTCTTGCACTCTCGCTCAGCTTCTGGTGACTTTTTGCAAGGCGCAGTTTTTCATTTGGCACTTCCTTGCACTCTCGCTCAGCTTCTGATGACTTCTTGCAGGGCGCAGCTGTTCATTTGGTGCTTTTCGAAATTCATTTTTGTCTAGTACGCGGACTCTATTGTTGGCTTATGTGTTTCAAGACCCGACGGTTTACTCCTAGGACATTCTCTCACTATCTTGTGGTTGATTTTTCATGGTCGGCTGCAGCTTTTGCGGTGCTGTCGGCTTACTGCTCTCCTTCTTTGGGTGAATTCTTTCGCGGTGGCTCAATCTGGTTTGTTGGTAGTATCCGCTTCGGTGACTTTTCTGGCTCCTGTTTTCACTGCTTGATATATTTCGAACTCCCAGTAAGGATCTATGGGTCCTAGGTATAAACAACGTCATTATTGGGACGAAGATCGAGGTCTTTGGATGGTTTTGGGGAGAACTTCGAAAGATACAGTATTAGTCACTCATGACGAATTGAAACAGTGTTTTCCTATCTTTCATGAAGCTTGTGTTCAAGTGGCGAAGATGGAACAGTTTGTTAGCATGTGGGACAGTCCTGATCTTTTGGAACACTCGCTTCTCGGATGTGCTTCTGTTTCCTACTGTGAATCTGGTTCATCCAAACAGCGATTTCAGGTCTATCGAGCTGTGGCACTAGTTTTGGGTTTTATTGAACGGACACAGCTGCCAGGTGTCTTGGAAGCTGCAGTGAAGTCCACATGGAGCACTCCAGGTGAAATATTTGTTGGGTATCAAGAGTAAGTGCTTCCTTTTGTTCTGCATCTGCACACATTTTGTTCTTGCATTGTTTTGAAAAAAAATTGAGCATTTTGCATCCCTCCGGGGTCCAGGGGAGTGTGCCCCCTGCGGTGAAGACTGCCACTGGGGTATTTACTGGGTTCAACTCCCAGGTCTTCAAACTTCGAAAACAAAAGTCCAGTCTCGGTTATATGGATGAAGCTAACCTATGTCTACGCGGCCCCTTTGTCTCCTAGTCCTGTCATGGAAAGGTATCACTCATGCACTCCTAATTGTTATAGTCTTGATCTGTTCATACACTAAGCTCAGATCGCTTACTCAGCTTTGTCATTCGACACACTTAGACATTGTGATATCAAACCGAGAGTCAGAAGTCCATAGAGGTATGGCAACAAACTAAACTTCTCAACATTACAGAGCTTTGTGCTCTCACACACTTCATTATGGTATCAAACCGGGCGTAAAAAGTCTACAGCGGACAAGGGAAACTCTAAACAAATATATGAAGAACATAAACAGACAATTGAGAAGAAGGAGATGGAACCCTAGTAGAGAAAGTCTGGAAAACCAGTGATAGCTACCAACTGTATATGTACACGGTAATTTGATAGCATGAAGTATGGAGAATTAAAAAGAATTAGTCAGATCCATCCATGGGAAAACTAAGAGGCGAAGTCATGAGTTTTCTCACAGAAGAAGTACAGACACTTCCTCGTCGATAATAATGGAGTAAAATCCTGCAGGTTACAAGAAAGTGCAAATGTGCATACAAAGGAGCTTGCGAAAGACAACTGATATTCCCTAAGCAACATTGCATCCAACCATTTATGAAAGCTTGCAAATCCTTCAATATAGAATTATGCATTTTGCTTGTAAAGAAACAAAAGCACTTAGTTTTTGATATAAATATAACATAAAGTTTGTTCTGAAGTCTTAGACAAGTAATATACGTGTCACAGTAGATACGCCAAACTCGACACTACCTGCATAGAAAATGTTGAAATGTTTAGTAAATCATATTAAAAATATAATATATTACAAAAAATACATTGCAATGAGTTTTATGCAGATTCAATGTTTTTTACCTTTCAATTGTCCTGTCTCACGTGCACGCCGAACAAAACCTCTCTAAGCTCTGTTTTCCAAACTGTCGTCCGTTCTGGCAAGTCACGACGGTTTGTCGTTCTATGACGCACTGTTGTATGTTGTGGCCTCCGTGAATATATTTTGATAGGCTCACGAAGGATATTCTCATTCCAGTCCATCGCACATGCAGCCAAGCGAGCCTCGTGACTTTTGGCAAAATGCGTTTGTTTTGTAGCGAACTTGTTGATGATAGAGTTGAAAGTCTCAGACAAGTAGTTCTCGCGTGCTCGAGTATAGAATCGCATCTTTGTAGACGTAATGGCTTTCGTCAAGAACTCCACCATTGCACGATGTGTGAGAGAACTTATAGACAAATGTCATTATGACACAAATGAAACAAATGACAAATAAATACAAATAATCTCATTAGACTCACCCCGCAAGTAATATTGATCGGATGTAGGCCTGTTGAGATCTGGGACAGTGCAGCAAGGTCGTGGACCCGGTAGATCTCTACATCGAGTATGATCTCCAGCCCAATGATCTGCTGCATTGCGAATGTCCAACACCAAGAGCTCGATATCATCTTCGTGTTGAGGGAATCGTCCATCTATGCCCACGGTCCTCCGAGCATTCAACTGACAACAAGTATATATCCATCCTTTCAATTTGTCAGCAATGTCATGTGCTTGGAGCTCGGGGTACATGAACCTTCGAGATCCACTAACAGCTGCCTCCTCTAGACCTCGCATTTGGGCCACTCTCTGGACAAGCTCAGGCTTATTCCCCATAACGAATGCGCCTTGACCACGAAGCCATCCCACCAGTTGAGCTTTAGTGAGAAGTTGCAGATCAGCAATCACCTCAGCCTCCTCTACGCCACCTGGAGCTCTCTTTTTGTTTTGCACATCAGCCAAGAACTTCTTGATGACGCACTTGCATTTGTGCCATAAGTCTTTCTGGCTAACAATCTCATGTCGCGTCAATATGGCATCCACTGAAGACTTGTCGTCGTGTACCACCTCGTCTGGGACAATACCTCGAGCGATAAGTCTAAGTATCCCCTCTTCGAAAGCACGATCTTCAATCCTCCACGCGTTGTTTCCAACTTCGACTCTTGTCATATTCACTAACTCGATCACGCGGCCATCAAAAGCATCAATGAATGCACATGTCCCGTTGTAACCATTCCTTGTCGAGTCGTATCGGACATCCGCATAGATCACAAAATTCCCTCAATGATCATTCCACATGTCAAAATATTTAAATCATATTCATATATCAAGATCATCAATAAAAATATTTGAAGTACATACCGCCAACATATGTCTCGTTCAAGTCGGGAGCATGTCTATGTAGCACTGCCAATTGCACCTCCTCCTTCTTCATGGACCATTTTTCAAGTGTTGCTTGAATCCACCCCACACGCCGATTCTCACCCCGTTGAAATCCAAAAAAGTGACGTTTAGATATCGACGCTAACCCCACCTCTCTAAACATAGAGTCTAGTTGAGTGTATCCCATTCCAGCGCATAGTCCCGCATGATAAAAGCGATGTATAACATCATGGACGCTATGATACACCTCCATTTCTGTAGATCTCCAACCAAATGTGTGACCGGTCGAACATCTAAACTTCACACTCCAAGTCTGATGAATGGGACTAATAACAGGAGATAAGCAAAACTCCTCGCAGCCATAGTGAGGACAATGAATCTTGAAATATGTAAATAGCTCCCTTAGTCTAGACAAAGCTACCACAACATACTCTGGGAGAGTCTCAGTTGATGTGGATGCAGCAGTAAGATCCTCCACGGGTCTTTGAGAGTCTTGGACAGGATCTATCACTCCATGTGAATCTAGAACAATAAGCTCGGTCTCCACTGATGCATCATCTCCATCCTAAACAATAGAATATAAAGTTAAAAATATTTACAAAATACAAGCACAATCCTACAATTGAAACTTATTCTATTCATACATATGCATATAAAATTGAGTAACCTGATTTGCGTCATAATCCACGTCAAGAGCGTGAAGAACTAGTGGGTCGACATCCTCTCCTTGTTGAACATCTCCGCTATGAATGTCTCCTAGACCACCCTCCTCTGGTATTACATCTGGCTCGACACGTACTCCTTTTGCTTCTCTTGCCATATCATCAATCCGAATACGAGCTGTCGCAAAAAGAAACTGCATAACAGCGGCATGTCTGGCACCTGGTCCCAGAAGTCGCATAAGTTGCACATATCGCGACAACAATGACTATGGAACTCGGATCATCCCCCCGGGACCTCCGGACATCTTCTAGGCTGGTGCCTATCGTCTGGACGTCTAGGATGTTGTCTAGGAGGCATCAGTGAAAATAAATGCGATCTAAGTTCTCGATGGCCTATCCGTCCGGAGGTCCAACTCTAGCTTGGTAAAAAGCCCTCGAGTATCTACCAAGAAATATTAACTCCTAAATCTGTATATAAATATGACAGTTATCTGAAAAAGAACTACATTATAAATATCTGAAAGATCTAGTGGAAGAAGAAAAGAACAATGCTAAAAAATTTTATTTGTCAAATCCAATATATCTATAAAAAAATAAAATATATATGCTAACTTACTCACTATGAAAAAGAGAAGAAATCAGAAGTAGAGCAAACTAGAAAAAGAGGAGAAAAACGAGAAAGTCCGAGAAAGGTCTCAAGAAATGAGTCCCTTCTGGTAGGGACCCAGGCTCATATGGGGGCGCGGCCGGAGTGAGCTGGACAAAGGGGTTGGACCCTGCAGCCTTTCTGCGGAGCCTGGTTTTCCTGTACAGTCAGGAAAAAAGTTTCCGGCGGTCAGAATCCAGTTTCCGGCGACCAGAATCCGGTTTCCGGCAGTGACAGGAAAAGACAACAGGCAAGGAGTTGCCATTTGACCTCTCCCGCAACGTCATAAACCTGGCTCCGTTTCTTTCTTTCCAGTAACGATGTTCTTGTCTTATCAACTTTTGTCACTAAATCAAGATTTAATTTCAGTAAAAGAACTTTTTGAATTTCAAATAAAAGAATATTCGTTTATACTACATGAGGACACTACGATCTGTTTGTACTCATTTCTGAACCGTTAGATGTCAGAATCTACTCATCAATGGCTCAAATTCTAGGTTTTCGAAAGCTGCTTATTTTGAGCCATAGATTACAGAAAATGGATAACAAATGATTACAGACCACGTAGGCATAGATATGGCGATATGGCGATTCTCACCTTGACTTCTTCCCGACTAGAATGATGAGCGGTGGGATATCCCACCGCTCAAATACCAGTACTGGTGGTTTAATCACTCGGCTGTGCATGGAAATAATAACCTATCGAACTCTCGAACTCTCTCAGTTAATATCTTTCCCCACGACATTGTACAGTGAATTTTGTTTTTATCAGAAAATGTCTAAATAGTATAATAAATTATTAAGAATTTAAATAATTCATAAATAATATATGTAAAACAGTCTCGGAGTGCCAACTCATCAAGACATAACCAGTAAGTGAAGTCTTCGCTGATGCGTTATTAGAAGGGCACTAATTCTTAATTTCAAAAGACATTAATTAATATACACCCAGTTACACTTCGAAGTGTACATGAGTGAAAATCTCCTGTGAAGAATATGAGTAACTCTGAGTGTAACTTTGACACTCACTTTTACATAAAACGAAAAAATAAAATTCAATAAAATACATAAACTAGAAAAGATCCATCCGATAATTAGTCTCATCCGGAATACCCTTTTGCAGTTTCCTATTTTAGAGCTTTAGATACACGCACTTGCAGCTCTCCTTTCGGTTCCCCTCTTTGTGAGACGTCAACCACTGAGACAGACGCAGCGCTCCGGCTGTCTCCCATTGCCTTATGCGCATCTTCTCCTTCTCACTCGTTTCTGTTTCCTAGCGTAATCTGGTTTTAACTCTAGTACGGTTCCGGTAGTATATTTTTAACTCGTAGTACGATACCATTGGGAAGTCCGAGCCGTCGCCGCCCCGCCCGTCCGGGAAAATGAATATCAATAGGGGTGTCAAAGTTAAGAAACTTTTAAATTATTCGAGAGTCGCAGTTTTTACGAGACTACAGTCAGTGTTTCATGTTTTCTTAACGATTATATAATCACTGGACAGTCTTGGTAAGATATATCGATGTTTAAATCTGATTTTTCTATATTGTTTGTTTATAAATTTTTTAATAAATTTTTTATTGTTCAAAATAATTTATCTTGAATGTATATATGAAAAAATAATCAATAATAAAATTTTGATATTCAATCATAAAAGTGATCTAAAATGAATCGTAATTATATACAATTTTATATGTGATAATTTTATGATCAGTTATCTTTTTACAGTTGAAAAATCTTTGCTATGAACTTTGACACCCCCTTGGAATACGTACTTTTTCTTTTTCTATCTGCTTTTTTGGCGGGATTTCGCAGAGGAGGTTTTGTCGTGCGGGTAGCTTTTGTCGTGCGGGTAGTCCTGCGGGTTGAATCCCAGGAGTACTTTCACCGGACCTCGAGTCCGTCATCATCAGGACAAAACAAAAAGCTCTCATTTTTCTTCCCATTCAGCACGGAGGAACTTATCCGCAGCTGTCTCGGCCGCCCAGAGTCCAGTCAGTCCACGCCTCTGACGAGGCAGTTGTCGTAGCTTGGGCTGATAGTGCTCCGGCCGAATGCAGCTGACACCATCACGCTATAGCTGGAAGCCTCGTGGCAGGAAAGAACACTTTGCTGCTACTGTATGCTGATTTCAAGATCAGACCTGGTAACGGAGGAAAGAGTACGGGCGGGAGTGAGTGAGTCGAAGACTCACACATTCCAGCAGTTTTGTGCAGTTGCATGTTGGGCTCATCAGTGCAATTAATTCCTTCCTGGTATGCCAGTGAGGCTAGATAGCAGGTAGGGTTGTCAAGAGCAGGCCTGAGTCAGATAGGAATTGGCGAAACATGTCACCGACCAAACCGGAGCCGCTTTCGATTTTCCGGAGCATTGTAATGCAGTTGAAGATTTTGATAGGGGCAAAGAATTCTCTCAAGAAGGACTGCGAACAGCTGTTGAAGGTGATCGAGAAGCTGCACACAAATTTGCAGAGACTGGAGGTATTGGCCAAGCTTCGTCCCCGTTCCTCTTGCTCTTGGCCCTTGCCCTTTGGGTTGTTGTCTTGAGGTTTGTGGGTGGGTTTCCGAAGGCCGCTTGCCAATCAGCTGAGCTCTTGGTAAATTTAGGTAGCTGGATTGTGTCGATGAGAACTTGCAGGCTCTTATATTATCTGCTTCTCTCTCATCTCTCACGTGACTAGGGAAGCCCCGATGTCGATCAGTTTGAAAACGTCATGACCAAAATACGCATTTCCTCCACCAAGTGTTATGCCATGCTGGAGGCGGTTCAAGCTCGGAGCTGGACAGAGTCGCTTCTGGATCAGAAATTGTCTTTCTACGACGACAAGCCATCTGACCTCATCAAGAAGCAACAATTTGAGTTTCACGATCTGATCGATGAACTTCTGGGCGAGCTGTGTACAAGAGTAAGTCACTGTTATCTCTATCTGCTTGTCGGTGATCGGAGCGTGGCTTTTCGGAAATGGATCATTCATTCAGCAAGACTGTCCTGTCAACATGTGAGCTGATGAGCGCACTTTCAGTTTCTGCTGTTTAGGGGTTTAAAGAGAATCCGGGAATTGGTAAATTCACACTCCCAGTTGTTCTTCTCGCACGGCTCGCTCTCTGATGGTTGCATCCTCCTCTTTACGGGAATGGCTACAGGGTGTCAGGAAGGCAGAAGCGGACGACATATACGAAGCCGGGTCAAAAGAGACGAGGTTGTTGGGGGTTTCGAAACTGCGCGCAGTTCCACTCTCAGGAAGAGACGACGATGCCGTCCTTCTGAGCGGCGAGAAGATTCGGTACAAAATCATCGAAGAAATCTTAGAAGACAACGGCGTGGTCTACACATTGGAGATGGAAATCAAGAGTTTTGCGCCGGGTTTGTACAATTGGCTGTTGCAGGACCGTACGCATTTAAGTGCTTCCCTTGCAGTTAGCAGCAGCTCTGGCTTCTGTCCGCGCATATTACAGATCACGGAGGAGGACAGAAGCTCGGAAGGTGACAACCCTACAGCCTGTATTTCAGATGATGAAGGAGTTGTAGCTCACGTGCAAACCAAAAACCAGTCGTGGTTCAGCAATGCAGGAACGATTTTAATGCGAGATCACTTTAGGCGGTCTCTGGTACTTAGACTGAGGAACGGTTACAAAGCTCAGGTATATGATGCTGAGATACTCGTTCGGAAAGACAGGCTACAGGCAGACGATCTGTTGAAACTGCGTATACTCGGTAAGAAGTTTCAAGACCTTACTTATTACAAGTGCGATTGTGAACCGACAGGGGAGGTGCTAGCCGTGTACAGACACCGCAAGTCCGAGTCGTCAGGTTTGCTGCATCTCTTAGGAAGGGCGAATCAGATGGAGATACAAACCATAATAGTGGCCAGCTTTGCTGCCCTCGGCCTGACCAGTGATTTATGAACTGGCCACTGGCAACTGGTCGAAACAGATTCTTTTTCTCTCTCTGGGGGACTCTCTACGTTTTTTCTTGCATCTCTGTATGTGTGTGTTGTTCGTGCGCTGGGATAACGAAGGGGGAGAAGTTTGTTCTTACATGCGGATGCTGTGAAGACAAATTTATGCCACAAACGCACGGTGGTGCCCGTGTTGAAACTCCAGACGAGTCAAGACTACTGCCGATACGCTGCGGACAAGGACGAGCCTTACACCTTGAAAACCACCATCCATCAGTACTCCAGTTCTTACTTTCTTTACAGTCCTCCCGTTTGTGGCACCCTCCAGTACCGGCTTAGTTTCATAGGTCAACTAATAAACATATTAGTTAGAGAGAAAGAGTCATCTAGTCGATTGTGAACGCTCGTCTACCAGAGAACAAATGCAGAATTCGCATGACGGCAGTTACGAGTTTCAATATATGAACATCCAAGTTAGATTTAGTGCGATAAGAGTGTCCGATCTTGTACAGTTAATGAGAGAGGGAACAATGAAGAATTCGCTCAGAATGGATGGGATGGGAGGTGATGAATGCAGTTGCAGAGCTGATGTTCGTGAAGAATCCTCATGTTTGTTCTCTCAGAATGGACGTGATCCTCCTATACGGAGGATATGGAGCCCGTTTCCACGGGTCCAAGACGAGTGAGCTCTTTCGACCAATTTTGAGGGTGAGAATTCCGGCCCATCTTTTATCTACACTATTTAAACGAGAGTGAGATTTATAAAGACCACAAGATATGCAAAGTCGGTACGAACTAGCAGCTGTTGGTTGTTGTGTTTACATTTGAGTCTCCCAGTGTCACTTCCTGTGGGATAAGAGAAGCTTATAACCAAACGCACTGCTGGACTTCTGTTGTCAGAACCGTCTTAGCTGGTCTCTAAGTCAGAACCTTGATGATTGTACATTTGCTTGCATAAACGTCTTCGCGCCACCGTGGCACACCGGGATAATGCCCGAGGTCACTACTTCATGAGAGGACGAGGTTGAAGAGCACTGTGTAGCAGTTTTCTCGAGCTAACATGTTAGCCATGTCTGTTTCCTTTGTCGTGGGAATTAGGACCCTTTTAGGTCGTCATCTTAGCACTAAGAAAGTACTTCGACTGGTTTCCTTAATTCTTTATAGGAGTAATATATCTCGAGCAGTTCCTAATAAGGCTTCAGCAGAACAGTTATACTGGACGGCATTCAGAGCGTGCACATGAGCATCTAATCTCAAGGTTGACAACCATCAGGTTACGTAATATCATGTTATCTGATTACGGCAGCATTTAAGGGGGTGACAGATGGTCGTTCTTCTCATAGTATTTGAGTTCATTACCAAGTTTAAGCGCGATTGATCGTGACCTCATCATCTTTGACGTTCATTTGCGTTCAAGTGTAGCAGAGTTACTTTTATCACTAGCGCTTGCAGAGCTGATGTCTTTAAGCATAAGAAAAGGTGAAGTTTCGTGACCGTGTCGAATGTATCTGACCTTTTTGCCTACTTCAAGTGCGAGAGGAACGATTGTTCATGTTTCTCAAACTGAAGGATTTTCCTCGGTCGAGAATAGACTTCGGCAGCTTCTAATGCAGGCTTTACTCTTTAGAGATACCAGAATAAAACGTAGACATGATGGATAGTACGAGACTCTCTTTTAAGTTTCCAGGGAATGATTGTGTTTCCGTGGAAGTGAATAACCAGGCAATATTTGCGCATACGTGTTACATGAATTTCATCGTGTCGGTGATCTCATCATCTGTGCATGCGGGCTAAAGAATCTATCACTAACAAGTTAGAGAGAAGCCCCCTCAGTGGTATACAAAATGAAAGACTGCGGAACGAAAAGGGAAGAAAAGGAAAGGTGCCTCAAGCGAACTTGTTCATCGACTTGTGTGCTCGATAAACAGTACCTCTTCGACCTCTTGTGCGTTTCATCTTGGGATCAGGTCCGGCATATCCTCTCGAGTATCGGGCCTCCTTACTTGAGGAGGTTGCGAAGCATGCTAGACACAGTTAATGTTTCGAGGATTTTTTTCTCTCTGCTTTTGGTTTGGTGTTTTTCGCCTTGTATTTAATTAGTGGGCGGTTTGATGTTCCTCGCCTTGTGAGGGGGGTTTTTACGTCTCGTCTGTTATGTTATTTTCGTCACTCTATCCAACCTAAAGGAGGGAAAAAAGATACGAAAACATAAAGCTATTCTTCATTTGCTCTCGAGTTTCAGTGTGACTCTGCAATTAGCAGTGTGTGGTTATGGATGGAAATAAACAAGATAACCTAAACTCAGCATGAGTAAACATGTACTATACAGGGAAGTATATTATACTTCCCTGTATAATAGTGTAATTGGACTCTTGAACTTGTGTGTTTGATCGATTGGTGACTGGTTGCAAATTGTGATGTGGGGAGCTCATGATATTCGGTTGTCGGTAAGTGCCATTTTAATGATTATTATGATTAAAAATGATGATTATGTTTTTCCTGAAGTCCTATAATATTTTGCAACTTGTTGCTTTCGTTTCTAATTGGTTTGAGATGTTCAGTTCTTGACATCGTTGAGGGTCTCTTTACGAATGAATTTAATTGAACAAGTTTGATCACTCCAAGTTGAATTCTCTATACATAGCATGATCTCATATGGATTTGTTTCGTTCTTGTGGAAAGATTCAATCATACATTAAGATCATTTTATATATATTCACCTCTTCCGTTATGTTGTTGGTGATGAACAATTATTATTATTATTTTGTAAAATTAAATATATAAAATATATGTCAAGATATCTACAGAAATTTGCTTGATCATACCCTTCTTAACGATACAAGCTTGATCACATTTTTATTGGCTATTGTTTGAAAAACCAGTCATTTTATGATGTTATTCGCATGATTGTAAATATGAAAAAAATGAAAATATGAATAATCTAACATGCTTTTAATGTAAAATATTTTGATTTATAGTGATATTTGGTCAAGGTTGAAAGTACTAAAATGATGAACCAAAAAATAAAATGATTAGTTCTATTGTCAATAACACGTCTGAGGTATGATCAAGCAACCAAACGTTGAGAGGAGTATTATCAGCGCAACTATCATATTGAGGGTATGATCAAGCCAATTCCTGAGATATCTAGGTTATCAGAACATATATGCTTATTGTACGTCATATCTCAACTCCAAGGTTGCCTTAATAATTATAATGATCTCTCACAGTAGTTACAAAATATGCATGTAACTTGCGCTTGCACCTATAGGTTTCATTCTACAAAGTCACTTTGTGATTTTTTATATTCTTTTGAGTCATTCAGTAGTTTTTGATCTTGTCTCTTACTGATTTCATTCTAGAGAGGTATGTATTGCTACGGACGAGGTTTACTGTTATCATGTTTGGTTTGTTGTCTTTTCATTTCATTTCACACAGTTAAGTAAATTATCCCTCTCTCTATGACAAACATGAGAAACAGGTCCACACGTATTTGTATTGTGTCACACAACCACAAAAAATTTAAGATAAAGAACATGTACTAGCGAACTAAAATCGCTGATGGATCTGTTATGGTCACAAGATCCATAGAATGAAAACGACAAGTCCATCCGCATCAGTATTTATAGAAGTATGCTACAGTAGATTAACAATATTTAAATGGGTTGTGGATCGACCAGTCGTCTCAATAGACATTACAGTCATCTCGTATATTTTAGAGATCTATAGAGTGAAATCATTGTCAAGTTGAAGACACCCTTAGTCAATTTTTCGATATCTCTCTTACGTGGAGTCGTTGTTGGTGTCATAAGATGTCGTAATCCATGCAGGCGTCATCAGTTGCCATTCAGTATATTCGTGACGGAGATTCAACTTAAGGTCAATTTTGAATGACGATACATTTTTATTAGTATAATTCGTGGTCTAGACCATGACCCTTACAGAGTGAATTCAATAAATCATCATTCAGTAATTCCACGATGATGATTTAATTTAAATAAATCGTCATTCAATAAATTCACGATAGAAATTTAAGTTAATCTCGATATTGAACGACAATCAATTGTCATTCAGCAAACTGCGCACAAACCCAAGTGCTCCTTATATCCTTATAAACCGATCCACGAAGATTGAACTAATACGGAATGACCATAAACTTCCATTCAATAGTAAAGTACACCAACAAGGACAACTCTGTTTGTTACGTCGTGTTCCAAGTGTCATTATGTTGAACCTTCTCGAGCAAGAACTTCACGTCGGACGAGCGATGACCAAGTGACATCTATAAGTCGAACCTATGCCAAGTGAAAACACAGTTTCAAGGATGTAACCAAGTAATAACGAGTTCTAATGTAATTTAGAACTCCTTTGTAGACGGTAGTAGGTGAGCATCGATACTGATCAGAACGTGTGCAAGTAGACTGTAATTTAACAACCAGATATTTCAACCAGAAAAATACTATTTTTTTTTAATTTTTTTTTTAAATTTTTAACGATAAACCGCCACGACGGGTCGGGAGAAAATTTTATTACCGGCTAAGGGGGCCACCCGCCAAACACAATTCCTACCCCTACCCGCCCTCGCACGCCTCGACCAGGCAATGGCCGGGGTCAGCCGCCCCTCCCCACTCTCGTCGCTATTCCCAAATTCCCTCTTGACTCTACTCGTCTTACCGCTCTTCCCGATCCTGAGTGTCGCCGCCATCGCCATCGTGCTATTGTTCTGACAGGGCATCGCCTCAGACGACCAATTCTGACACCGATCCCTATCCCTCTCCTTCTTCCTCACCTGGTCGCCCTTGTAATCATTCAACATCGCGTGCTTGTCTTTCCGCTCATCAATCGAGGTACAATCCGCCCTACTCCGCTTGCCTTTACTTTTTCTGACGAGGTCCTCGAGCGAGTGCAGGGCCGACCACTCAAGAGCATCAAGCTTCCGGCCCCACCGCGTCAACGCACCCTGGAGCACATTATTATTGCTGCCGCGTACGTGAACTTCGTGCGTCGTCTTTTGGTCGCTATTCTCCTGGGCAGTAGTGCCCTTCGTGCCCTGCGGCTTCTTCCGCACCCTCTCCACGGTACCGTGCCCTTCCCTGTCGCTTTCCTTGCTATGCTTCGTTCCTCTTCCACGCTTTGGTTTTTGCAGGATAGCCGGAGGACGATCATCCCTAGATAAATTGCTAGTTAGAGCTGCCATTTGCGTTGGATAGCTCTTATCGTCGCCATAGCTGCCGCCCACGCCTCCTTCCGATCTTTACCCGCCTCTTCCCGCAGCCCCGCCCAAAGCGCTTTGCTGGCCTCGGCCAGAAATCTGGCAGCCGGGCGCTCCGATCTTACCTCTCTGAAGATTCTGTCCGCTCTTTCCACCCACGCGGCATGCGTATGTTCAACCAGTAAATGTAATAGGGCGGGGTTACTCCTCCTTAATTCAAGCGCCTTGTCGATTGTCTCCAACAGTCCGCTCCCTTCGACATAGCCTAACCCGCAGTCTTTATCGTGTAGACTGAACTTCTTCCATCGATTTTCGACCACCCTACACCCCCAAAAAAGATGGTCTATAGTTTCGACCTCCTCGCAGCCTCTCGCGCACCTGCCATCACCGATTTTCCTCTGCTTGGCCCTTCTGTTGGTGAAAAACCCATGATTTAGGAGTCTCCAAAGCCATAGATTAATCCTCAAACTACCCCCCCGCTTGCCAAACCCTCCTCCATCTAGTTCTCCATCTCTCTTCTGAGTCGTTTTCCCTCCATCTCGCGTTAAGAAGGTCGAGGTTCCCTTTCTTCGTTTGTAACAGCGTTCTCCATGTTCTGAAGTCGAGGCTCCACCCTTGTATCGTTTTCCCTTCTAGTTCCCAATGCCAATTCCCGCTGTCTTGGAGCCCTCCCTCTATCACTTGAGTCTCGCCCACCCACCGCGTCAACTTAGCCATGTTTCCAGTCTCCGTCCCCTCTTGATTTGTGTGGTTGCACGAGAGGGAGGCTCTGCTCATAGAAATGTGGAGGTCTCTTAGCTTGATGGCGTTTAGAGAGGTTAGCCTACTCCTTTTTAGTTCTCTCAGAACCTCCCTCTTCCCTTGTACATCGATCCCTTCCATTTGAGACCATAGCTCAGCGGCCACCCTAGCAGGAAGGTTCCCAGGGAGCTGGACTCTCCCCCCCTTGAACCTGATCTTCACCGCAATCTCCCTCCAACTCTTTAACATTTTGTCGAGCGTCGGCAGGCAGTGCACCCTTAAACCAGGTATCATCAATATGCCGTCTTCCGAGGACCAGCCTACCGTCATCCTCTTATACTTTCCCTCCTTCATGCAATCTTTTATTCCCCATCTCGCTATGTTGGTCCAGTCCTGTTTCCCGTTATTGAGGAGTTTCCCCAAGTACTTTAAGTTTAGAGCCTGAGCCACATCTCTAAACGGTACAATTTCCAGCCCTCCCTCTTTCTTGGGCCTCGATATCCGATCCCAGGCCACCACCGGCACCTTTGGCTTCCCTTCTGAGTTCCTTCCCCATAGGAAGGTTCTGCACACTTCTTCAAGCTTCTTAAGGCCAGTCACCGAGCAGTCCACCCCCATTAGCTGGTAGGCCGGGATAGCCCGGAGCACATGCGTCAGTAATACCACCCGGCTAGGCCACGAGAGCATCCTGTTGGCCCAATGTTGGAGTTTTCCCTGTATCCTTCCTACAATTCTTTCGATAACTTGGCACTCCGACAGATCTCTTCCGATCCACGCCCCTAGATACTTTATCATCTGTCCCGGTCTGGCCAGCACACAGCCCGTATCTTCGAGCCATCTGGGGACTTCTTTCATGCCCATCGGCAGCACAATAGTTTTTTCTAAGTTGAGGGCCGCCCCCGATATTCTTTCGTATCTGTGTAGAACCTCCTTCGTCGCCTTAAAGCACTCCTCCGTCCCTTCAATAACTATCCCCGTATCATCGGCGAACAGCTGATGCAGAAGGGGAGGAGCCTTGCCCGACCACAGGCCTTCTATCGCACCCTGTTCTCTCGCACATTTGATCATATCCATCAAGGGCTGGGTTGCTATGGCAAACAGGAAGGGGGCCACCGGACATCTCTATCGCACCCCCCTCCCTAGATCGATCTCGTCCGTAAATCCCCCATTGATGTGCACCTTTGACTTCCCTTCTACCGCTAGTCCTTTTAGCAGCTCCACGAAGTGTGGGTCGAATCTCATGTGTCCCATCGTCTCCCAAAGGTAAACCTATGAAACCCGGTCATAAGCCTTAACGAAATCTATCTTCAGGAACAGCGACTCCCATCCTTTAGCTTCAGCCATCTCCTGAGCCAGCTTAAAGCTGAGGATGTTGTCGTATATGTCCCGCCTTTTTATAAAGCCAGTCTGCTGCATGTCTACCACATTCCCTATGACCTCTTTCATTCTCTCCGCAAGAATCTTACTAAGGATCTTATAGGTAGCCGAGAGGAGGGTTATCGGCCTCCAATTGCTCAGTTCTTGTCTGTCCCCCCCTTTCAGCAATAGCTTGATGACCCCCTGCCTCGTTTTTTCGTCTATCTTCGCGGTTCTCCAAAATTCGTTCACCATTGCTGTACACTCTACTTTGATGAAGGACCAGCAGTCTTGTAACATCTCGTACGTAACCCCGTCCACCCCCGGCGACTTTTCCTTGGGGAAGTTCATTACCGTCCTTTCCACTTCCTCGAGAGTCGGCGGGGCGACCAAGAAGGCGTTCTCCTCATCCGTTATCCATTTGGAGGTCAGTTGCAGAGCCTCCTCTCTCTCCTCTTTGTTTCTAGTCACCTTTGCTCTTCTTGGAACAACTTAGAGTAGAACCCATGGACTCTTCCTAATATTTGTCCATGCTCCTCCGTGATCTCTCCATTCTCCAGCACCACACCTTTCATCGCCTCTCTCTTGTGTTTCGCCTTTAACTGAGCGAAGAAGTAGCGGGAAGGCGCTTCTCTCTCTTTTAACCATCTGATCCGGCTTCTCTTCCTCCACACGATAGCGTCTTGGTGTTCTCTCCTCCTGACTTTTTCCTCCATCTCGTGTAGTCTAACCTTTGTCTCTTCCGAGTCGTCCTCTCTAACAAGCATTCTTAGTCTCTGAAGTTCTGTTTCCAGACCCGAGTTGGGGGAGACCCTCCTCCCCGCCGCCCTCTTCTCGTCCATCAGAATTCTTCGAACTTTAGCCAGCCTACCGCCCACTTGGTTCTGGGGTCCCTTTCCTTTCTTTGCTGTTCCCTCCACACTGATTCGACCCTCGCTCTGATTCTCCCGTTCTTTAACATCTCCGCTTCCATCTTGAAGTACGTTGACCTCTTAATCCTTGCACCTGCTTCATCTTCCGTGAGCTGGATCTCCACAGTGACAGGTACGTGGTCCGAAAGGGTCTGTCTTCCGTCATGTACTATCCATGTAACCCCTACGCACCACTCCGCGCTATTATTTAGGTAGCACCTGTCGAGCCTAGCCTGATCCTGTCTACCTCCAGATAGAACCTGCCGGGTGAAAACCGGTCCGTCCCTCCTCCGAGCACAGAAGAGGACGTCAACGAGATCAGACTGCAGCAGAGTGTTTCTCCAGAGCCTCAGTTCACTTCCGTGCAGAAGCGGTGAGGGGCCCATGCTGTCATCCGGAAGCTCCACCATGTTCCAGTCCCCCATCAGAATCCACTGGCCATCCTTCGTCCGGTTAGCGATCCAATCCCATAGTTGCCTTCTGCCTTCTCTCTTATTTGGTGCACATACCGAAGCCACCCCGATGGGACCTATCGCCGACTCAATATCGCCTATCGCCGACTTAATAATCCCCCATGCAACCGAGCCGTCCCCCCTTATCCCGTGCTGGGCTACTTTGATGTGCTCTTTGAACAGGAGGGCGGCTCCTCCTCTTCCCCCCACCGTATAGTCAACGATCCTCGTACCTTCCTTCATTATTTGTTTCAGGTTGTTCTCCAGACGTTGTTCTTCAGTTTTCATCTCCTGCAAGGCAATGATGTCAGCTTGTGCTCTCTCTCTCTCCAGCCATCTGCGCAGGATAGTCACACGATGCGGATCCCCCAAGCCTCTAACGTTCCACGAAGATATTTTAAGTGTAGTCTGCATAAAATAACATTTTGGGGGTAAAAGCTACAGTTTGGACGTTCACGGGACCTCCCCTTATTTGCTCGGGTGCAAAGCGGCCATCAGGTTCCTGGCCCGCGCTGTGTTCCCCTTCTTTATCGTCTTTTCTTTGTTCAGAGTTGCTTTCCCGATTCCCCTTCCAATGGGTTTGGACAGATTTCCCACCGTCCTCGGGGTGCTTTCTCTCCTCGTCCCCCTTCTGCCTGCTAACTGATTAGGGACGAGCTCTCTCAGAACCTCCCTCTCTAGAATCCGGAGCGGTGAAGTTGGTGTAATCTCATTTTGTAACGGGCCCCCCCGCGGCCCTGTAATTTCTGATCCTTGCTTTTGTTCGTTCTCCCTCACCTCCGAGTTTCCTCCAGAGTCACCCCCCTCCATACCTCCTTCGTTATTTATTCCCCCCGGAGGTCTGCCTCTTCTTCCATCTCCGGTTGAGGCCTCCCCGAATATCGGGTTGTGGTTCCTCTCTTCCTGGCCCGAGTCCTCTTCAGCGTTTTTCCTCTCCTCACCCCTCCCGTATTCTTCCGTTCTCTTCCTCAGCTGCTCTTCACCTGCGTCCTCTCTCTCTTCCCTTGACACCATCACCTCCTCCTCTTCTGGTATTCTCTCCTTCCCATCCCGAGTATCCATCCCTTCCCCCTCCGTCATCGGCTCGACTTCCGAGGGACCGTCAGTGGCTTTGTCTGCTTTGTCTTCAGTTAGATCATCCGATTTCGACTGCCTTCCTTGTACCTCTTCTTGGTCTTTCTGGATATCACCCGCTTGCTGGTTAGTCCCCGCAGCCACGTTTAAGTCCGGGAGGGTATTTTTAGCTTCGTTCAGAGCCAGTTGAGACTTGGTGGATTCCGCATCGTTGATAAGGAGAGCCGGACCCGCAGATCTGAGCCCCTCGTTGTGTGCTATTGCTGACTCCACGTTCGCTCCTTTGATTACTGCTCCCGTTTTCCTTTCTGCCTCTACTTCCTTTTCCTCCATCTCTACTCCTCCAGACTTATCTCCTGCCTCAGAACTCTCCTCTTCCCCCTCCAGAGCTTTGTATCGATTAATCGAGGCCGATGCCGCTACCTCCTTCGGCACTTTCCTTGCCCATTTCTTTTTGAGGACCTGAGTAAATTCCCCCTCCTTACTCACCTTCCCGGTAGCTGCCACGGGTGGGACCTCTCCCTGCACACCCTTCGGAGCAGCTTCCTCCACCTTACTCTTCCCTGCGCCCTCACCTTTCCTGGCATTTTCAGGACAGTTTCTCGCAAAGTGGCCCCTCCTCTTACACACGAAACAGGTATCGGGGAGCGACTGATACAGAATAGGCTGGACTATCGTGGCCCCTACGCCCACTCTTATCAGCAGATGGTCTTTTAGATCTCCGTCCGGGTCTATTAGCACGCAGCCTCTAATATGTGGGTAGGCATTCTTCACTCTCGTGGACGACTTGTAAAGAACCGGGCCGATCGCCGTCAGCATTGCATCCGCCCCGATTTCTAAAGTTGGGTCGACCAAGGGGAGGTCCACCCAGACAGCGACCGCTTTGGGGTTCTCAGCTTGAGTTCGATGTCCCGGAGTCCAGGGGGCCGCCAGCACTATCCTCCCGTTGCTGAATAAGGGAGCTTCTCTAAGCACCTGATTACGTTGGTTTTGCGTAGCTAATACCACCAGGAAGTTTTTCCGATTCAACATTCGTAGTTGGGTTATTTCTACCCCCATTCCCTGTCCCAGTCTCCTGGTTGCCCAGGCTTCGAACGCGTCTCTGGAGGGGCTACAATCGATTGTCGACTTCACTATGGCCGTGGTTTTCAGCAGTGCAAGGCGGCAGGCCACCAGGTTTCTGTCCAGGTCCACTCTCACCCCGTTCTTCAATTCTCCGTGTTGTTGGTTCTTCTGGATACAAAGGAGTGCCTCCATCAGCTCACCATCTGACATCGCTGCTCCTGCTAGGGGGTTCAGCCCATCGAGGTAGGGGTTCTGACCGGTTTTCCCAGTCCCCCACAGGGGTTTGGCCCAGCAGTTTTGTGTATTTGGTTTTCCTTTCGCTCCTTGAGAATCCGTTCCTGTCGTGGTATCTTCTTTCCCTCCTGCTCCTAATGATTCCCTCGTTTGTGTTGGTGTAGGTGATTCTGTCAGCCCCCGGCCATCGAGGTTGTTGGTGGGCGTCCTCCTCTCTCCTCCCGCCAGAGCTTCAGCTCCTCCCTGATGTAATGTTTCTACTTCCTTGTTCGCCTTCACAGCTCCAGGTGTGCCCAGTTTGAAGGCCCCTCCTCGAGGAGAGGTTCCAGGAAGCACCTCTCGCGAAAGAAGGCCCCCATCAGACATCGAGGAGGTTCTGACCGCCAGTGGTCCCTCCGCCGAGCTCCTCCGAGCTTCCTCCGCCGAGCACTTACCTGATGCCCCCTCCTTCTGAGCTTCCACTTCGACCGACACGTCCTCATAGTCCACATTGCGTTTCTTTTGCGAGTGTAGGAGCCTCTCCACCGTTGCCGTGCTTCTGAACGGGTTCTCCTTCCTCCTCGAGTCGATAAGATTTAAGGACTCCCTTCTGAGACGCTTTTTTTCTAGCTCCAGGGCCAGGTTTGGCCCTGCTTGTTTCATTGCCTCGAAATGCATCACTTTACTGTTTTCGGTACTCTTCCCCCCCTCCGCTCCTGACTCTTTGGTTCCCTTGTCCCCGTCCAACATTGTCGCTTTTTGTAACAACGGCTTCCCGAGCACCAGCCACGAAACCCGCCCTGCCTCGACAACTGCAACCCTAAATGACTTAAATCCCCCTAATTCGCCTTTTCCTTCGTTGTTTACGACCTCTCGCCTAGAGACCTGCCAGACCCCCTCGTCCCCCCCCGCTAGCCCCCTCCCCCTCGCACTCCCCCGCCTCCGCCCGCGTCCTCCGCCATCCCTCTCCTCTTCCCTACGCTCCAGAAAAATACTGATTGAAACACAAGTCCAAACACTTTTTGGAGAACCGTCATACATAATCTCTAAACTTCATGACACCATATGGTACTATAAAATTTCGTTTCATTCTTTCAGCGTTTATCTTTTGGAGTACAAAAGTTTTCACATTGTACGGGTTGCAAACAAGATTGTTTGCTTTCTCTATAATCTCTAACATGCATAGAATGATGTATAAATCAACTTGTACTTTTTCACACTTTCTAAACTGTCGCTCGATTTGAAATTCTAAGTTGAGTTGTTGTTAGTTTTCTCGATGCGGTTCATTTCTATTTCAGTCCAATTTTGACCAGAATCTTTCTGTTTGTTGCCTAGGTCTCTTCCATCACATTTCACCGTATTGTAAGTTTGTTAAGATCCTTACGATAATCTTAATGATTTATTTGTCCTCAAGAATGGTAACACCACTTTCAACACTCCCATGTTCTTTAATTAATAATTTGTACGTTATCGTGTGTTGGATTTGTCCTTGTCACTTTTTTGTACTTGATCATCATCACAAGTATATATCTATTTTCCATCTCTCTTTAGATGGAAGAGTGAAGTATGCAAGGATTTTAATGTATGACCAAACTCTTTCTCTTGAGAAGATTTGATTATAAATTATAATAAATCTTTTAAAATCATCAGTACCAGAATATATCCATAGATGGAAGAGGGAAGTATGCAAGGATCTTAATGTATTACCAAACTCTTTCTTTCTCTTGAAAAGATTTGATTATAAATTATAATAAATTTTTGAAAATAAACTCTATTAGTTTATAAAAGCACTCTTTATCAGAAGGTGCATTGCTCCCAACGCTTCAGCTATTGGTTTACTGTCTTTCTCATAATGCGTGTCTTTGTGCATTTATGCGTACACATTATTTCATTGATTTCAGTGGGCAATTCAACATCCACGGAGGAATATGTGTTTCTAACCAAGAATATAATTGACCACTTCCTATACTTCTTTCCGCATTAGGGGGTGTCATTTTATATGTAAAAAGATTTTCTCTCGGGTTCGTATCGAGACCGGGGTGTACTCACATGATGATTTAGGAACCAAATGCAGTGACTACTCTCTCTCAGTCCACTCATCATCTCCCAAGAGAGGGATTGTTATATACTATAATCTATAGACAAGAGGTCATTAAGAGGTCAGTGGTCAGTCATAGAGAGATGAGACTGAGATTAATATACTAGAGGTGACTTCATATTGGATAGTTTGTGCTGTCCAACTTATGATGATCATGAAGCAAGTTATCACTAACGTTAGCCATCGATAGAATATAAAGTAGCTGAGAAAAGTCTGAAACTTCTCAGAGTGGTTGTGGAGGTGGAAGTAGTGACTATTTTATAACATCCTGCAATCTAGGCAAGCATGGCTAAAATCTCAAAAACGTCAAATTTGATCATTAAGGCTTTCAAAACCACAGTCAAAGTTGTGTTGACCAAAACTTCGTCAAAGTGTAACTTCTTTATACGAGCTCCGTTTGGGTCAAATGTTGAACCGTTGGAAAGCTCTTTCGGAGGCGGAGCCTTTTGAAGGTCAAAATTTGATCTCCTTCACCTCCTAAAACGTAGTCAAAGGTGTTTCGATCAGAAAATTTCAACATTATTCAAGATACAAGTGGATCACTATATTATGACGTATAAATCCTAAAAGTTCAGAATATTCCTTCCAACGAGAACGAACGAGTGATCATTATGTTGAGAATTCTGTTTCTATTTTTATTTCAGAAATCAATTTGGGAACTTTTACGTAAAATAATTCTTCTAGAAATGGCTGAGAAAGAAGGGTGGTCCGGTTATCGACTCTTTATTATTCTCACAGGTTAGAGTTTAAACAAACTACTCTACTGCACTGAACTCTACTCGCCCAAAGTATTAAGTGGACCTCAAAACGACTAGAACTGAACTCAACATTGATCATCATGGTCGTGATCATTAACGAGGAAAACACTCAACCACAAGAATCAGATGCACCACTCATCCAGAAATGTCTATTATCAACCAATAGCAAGTGCTTTTCCCATAAACGGCACAGCTCAAGCACCTTACTGTAAACAGAGAACATGAAACGTGTCGATGCTTGTAAAGGAGATTCAGTGAGATTGGCGGAAAAAGGTGGAGATGTGTGAGGAGACTTTGTAATGCGTTTTATGATTTGACAGTTGTTACAAGTAGTTGGTACAAATTAATTCATCTTGACAATAATTATGTAATCGCTTATGCGAAGCTTTTGTTACAAGAGTTATGATTGAAGCCTCATTCCTCTCTACGTAACATATTATACATATTTTGACAAGAGATGTTCGAGATGCACTCATATCACGTCACTTATACAGCTATCACTTATGCTAGATCAACTTCAGGAATTTTAGCTCGCTTTTTGTTATCAGAAAAAGACATAAGTATTATGTGGATATCTTATACTAAGGTGTTAAGAAAAAATAAAATTGTATATGTAACTGTGAAATGATAATCGCACCTAGAGTTGCGTGACGATCTGGACATAATCCAACATTTTTTTCCGAAAGTAAGTATCAGAGGTTACTAACAAACACACCTTTATTTAAATAATATATTACTTTATTACCTAATCCTTTGGTAATATAATTATATATTTCATGAAGTGCACATATGCAAGAGTGCTCATAAAGAGAAGAACTTTAAGTGTAATAGTGTAAACTAGAGGATTCAAAACAATGTTACATAGTATTATTGAAATCTATTGTAGCTCTAATTGACCAGATTTGATGAGTACATTTAGAAAGAAAACAGAAATCTGTAAATAAAACAAAATATATAGCATAAAATGCAAGTAGACTATGTACAAGAAAAAAATGGTATAAAGATAATACATTTTAATTCATAAAGTGTTTAAGAAATGAAATCTGATTTTCTTTGTTCTTTTTCACCCAATAACACTGAGTAAAAATGAAAAGTTAACCAAGTCTATAATAGCAAAGTTTGTCAGATATTTTATTTTTGTTTGTCGTTATGATGTTACATATACTGATGATGACTTTTACAAACTATAATAATAGAATAACAAAAAAACTATAAACTTCAGAAGAATGTATTTTCAGACCGCCAAAGACAACAGAACTAACCAAGGTTCATAACAATCAACTGAAAGATAGACAAATATGCATGCTCTATGAACTTTTGGGAACCTTTTCCCGAAGAAGCATAGAAACTTAACGTATCAAACATAAAAACTTAACATAGTACAGAAAATTAACACAAGGTCATCAACATTACCATAGTAGCATGATCTCAAGCGACTAGAGAAAGCTTTTGGAATGATACCAAGAAGCTACAAAGATGAAATATACATTCAAATCGACCTCCGGAGTGGAGAATAACAGAAAGACAAACTTAAAACCGTTGGTAGATACAATATTTGTTTTATTAATAAAATAAATTTGACAAATTTAGAGAAATAATGTAAGCATGGAGCACAACAGTCTGTAAAGAACAGGCAAAGAAACAAAGATGACATCTGTCTCAGGGGAAAAAGGGGTGTCATTTTGGCATATTTTGGAAAGATGCTCGGTCCAGACAACTCAATACCGGGTAATAGCGATTTTTCTCTTCAGATGTATGTGAAAGAAATCTCATGAAAACTTTCCACAGTCGCACGATTTTTATTTTTGTTGTAAGTCACCCGGGTTAATGTGAAACCGCATGTCTTTCTTTTCAAGGTGTGATACCTGTGATACAGATTCAAGATTTCCAAACAGAATGTACTTATGTGACCGGTATCCAGAGCTATAATAAATATTATTACATAGTTAGTGATAAAGTTCGTTTCAGAATTTTACCCGGACATCTATCTTGCAGTACGCACGACATATAAATATCATACTTACAAAAATAAACCAGAGCTGATACTGGTTAAAGATAATGTCTAGGTTAAGACTTCAGTCACTCTTAGTATAACCAGGTTCAATCACCTTTAGTATATTAACCTCAGTCTCATCTCTCTATGACTGATCACTGATCTTTGTGACCTCTTGTCTATAGGTTAGATATATAACAACCCCTCTCTTGAGAGACGATGAATCGACTGATCTCTTTACTGATATCTCTTCTACATGGGAGAGTAGTCACTACATTTGGTTCCTAAACATGGTAATCCCACATCCCCTTCCCTTCTTGTACATCATCAAGAGAAAAACAGACCTGGGAATGAAAAAAGTGAAAAAAAGAAAAGTATATGATAGAGCAGTTCTCATAGAAGATGTTGATATACGTAGTACAAGCTCTTGAAACTACTATGTATAACTTGTACATACACAGTTAGTATACTTGAGGCACAACTAAGTTACATGGACCCAAACTCTAATGTGTTTTACTCTCCTTATAGATTGAGAAGGTTACTCTCCTTATAGATTGAGAAGGGACACTGCCCCCAGGTTTCTTTGGTGATATTTCACTTCTTTTTTTTGTTCCTCTTGTGAGAAGGCTGCGAGAGCCTCCTTCTTTGTTGGAAGTTTTTCCTCCCTTGTTGGAGTGGTGCTATGAGTATTGGGTTCTTGCTGCCATACATCGTAACATAGTACCAGAGCTTGAGTGAAGAAAATAGATATTGGAGGCATACAGAGGATTGAGATTGCAAGTGGAGGTGCTGCAATTTTCACACAAGGAGATTTCTCTGGAGGCTAAAACTCTAATAGACGTCCTTGCTGGTTGGAGCTACTTTCGAAGATCCAGACATCATTTTTCTGATGTAGCAAGGAGTGACAGCATTGGTGACAGGTTCTGAACTTTCGAATTATCTTACCTGCTGTGTTTGTTGTGTGTTTTTGTGAGTTTTTTACAATTTGAGTTGGTCAACAAGCTTGACTGCATTTTTGAGGGTCTTCCACTCATTTTTAGCCAAAACGGACAAAATCATGATAACGTGTATTGATTTCGCAAGGTCTACCAAAAGAATCTTTTCGTGAGTCATTCTGAGCTACTTTATTTTAGTGTAAACAATCAATCGTACTTTGATGACGTATTTGAGGATGTAGATGACGTTTTCTAGACATTTTGACAGTTTAGATCGCACAGACCTACGTCCAGACTTATATCTATATAACCCTAGAATCGACATTTCTATCGCTATGATATCATGTTACGATGTATGGCAGCAAGAACCCAACACTCATAACACCACTCCAACAACAGAGGAAAAGCTTCCAACAAGGAAGGAGGCTCTTGCAGCCTTCTCACAAGAGGAACAAAAGAAGGAAAAGAAATATCAGGAACTAACCTGGAGGAAGCGCCCCTTCTCAATCTATAAGGAGAGTAAAACACATTAGGGGTTGGGTCCTCGTAACTTAGTTGTGCCCTAAGTATACTAACTGTGTATGTACATGTTATACATAGTAGCGACATTGATATCTTTTTGCAAGAGCATGAGATCAAGAAAGAGATCACATGCAGCTACAGTCCGTAACAGAATGGTGTAGCAGAGAGGAAGAACATGGACATTGTAGAGTTAGCACACGCGATGCTGAATGAGAAGTCTATGCCTAAGTGTTAATGGGTGAAAGTTGTTGCTTGTGTTGTCTATCTCATGAACCGTGCACCAACTGCAGTGTACATAAGAAGACACCCTATGAGATATTGATAGGCAAGAAACTAGACCTCTCAAGTCTCAAAGTGTTTGGATCTGTATGTTTTGTACACGTATCAGATGAAAGACGCAGCAAGCTGGATCCGAAAGCTGAGAAGTGTATCTTCTTAGGCTATGGTTCTGATACGAATGGATATAAGTGTTATATCCCAACTTCGAGGAGACTACTCATCAGTAGATATGTTGTTTTTGATGAGTTGTTATCCTGGTATCAGACTACGTTTGATTCTGTTGCTATTTCGCTCCTTGTTCTATCCTATGTCCAACCAGTTCAGGTTGGTTCTACAACAACTCAAGCCACTAGTTCAAGTAGTGTAGTGCTGTATTTCATCCAATGCGCATGAGAGCTCCTTGGTCTGACCAAGTTCTCGCAGTTGCTATACTTATGGTTCAAGTCCTTCCACCTGTTGTCCAACCTACACAGGTTGCACATTCCAACAGCTCTCCACTGTTGTAGCATATGATCGATGAGCAACGTAATGCAGATACTGTGCATGCTTTTGACGACCATGTCAGCAGTTCTCAACCATATCAGGGATCTGAAGCTAGACCATCAGGTCAATCTGACATGTGGAGGTCCAACAGAGTGAGACATCCTGTTCAACATTTTCAATGTTAAGGTTTCTTGGCTGAACATCATGCCTACATGGTGAATGTCGTACATGAGCAAGAACTGAATTCTCTTGAGGAGGCGATGCATCAGACAGAATGAGTGCAAGCCATGCAATTGAGCTTTCAGCTCTGCAACATCAGCAAACTTGGGAGTTGGTTGATTTATCTTATGATAAGAAAGCCATTGGTTGTAGATGGGTTTACAAGGTCAAGAGAATTCGGATGGTTTAGTCAACATGCACAAGACGAAACTTGTGGCTAAAGACTATGCACAGCAGTTTGACTTTGACTCTGAGGAAACCTTCAGTCCGGTAGCCAAGATGGCTTCCATATGCATCCTTGTGGTATTGGCTACAAGTAAAAGGTGACAACTGCATCAAATAGACTTCAATAATGCTTTCTTGGATGGAGATTTGCAAGAGGAGGTCTACATGGTGCAACCCTCTGGACAAGAAGACCAGAGGTATCCAAATAACGTTTGTAGACTCCAGAAGTCCTCGTATGGACTTAAGCAAGCTCCAGGAGCTTGGAATGCCAAGATTAACTCGTTTCTACTATTGCTTGGGTTTCTTCTGTGTAGTTCAGACTCCTCATTGTACTCTTTGCAGGTCGACGATTACACAATACTGATCATCATCTATGTAGATGATCTTGTTATCACTAGTATCTCTAAGAGCCTTATCAAGCAGGTGAAGGGAGAGTTTGATATGAAAGATCTAGATGAACTGAAGTACTTTCTGGTTATTGAGTTCATCAAGGATGGAGGTGATACATGGCTGTTACATAGACAGTATGCTCTGAATAAGCTAGAACAGTTTGGGATGACAACTTGTAAGCCTATCCTACCCCTCTTGCCTCTTTGTAGTGACGAAGGATTTCTCCTTTTGCCCATTTAGTATACAAGATATCGTTCCCACAGAGGATTTGCACAAGTAACGCTGCTCTAAGTTCTAAGATCTGTTCAAACACACAAACACACGGGTTTTGTCTAGAAATCTCGTCTTCTCACAAAACCACACAAAACCACACGTCTTCCAGACACGCCAAATGGTGCTCTGGACCCAAACAAACAACTACCAATTACAATATCACACAACTATTCACAGAGAAGCTCGGGAAGACGAACTTCCTGCTTCCAGGTTGCTTCTTCCGGTCTTCTTGATACCGTCTTCCCGAAGCGATTCTCGTCTTCTGGGAGTTTAGCTCGTCTTCTCACACCTCCAGAAGGCTGTCCGGCTTCGCAGAAGTCGACATCACATTCCATCGGGGTGGATCAATCACAGGGTGTATGCCCCCTGTAGCCTTCCCAGGCTTCTGCCTACGGAAGTTGTCTTCCTGCAGCACTACAACGACATTCACCTTCACGGAAGCTCAATAGAAGTATCGGAAGCTCACTAAAGAAGATAAGAAGATGGGGAAGATGAGGGAAGATGGGAAGAAGAAGAAATCCAAACAAGAGAAAACAGGATGAAAAAGGGCAATTAAGATTTCGACAGGCTTCTAGTCCGGATCCTGACTAACAAGCCATCCCTGCTTGTAATAGTTTGAGGAGGAAGACAACAAACGTGAGTACTGTAGCACCGTCTTCTACTCGAGGATGTCGTCTTCTGTTGAGGGAAGAAGTCTTCTTTCTTCTTCACTTCGCTGCTCTGACTGCTCTGTCTTCTGGGATCACTTACCCAGAAGACCGTTCGTACGTAGATCCCAAGTGCTCTACTGAACGAGTCAAGCTACACTTCCACAACGGCTGACAGTCATCGTCACTCAAGAAGAACACTTCCCATGCACAATTGGGAGCGAATTCAATACATTCCACCACCCATAAGACATGGACAAAGTTGCTGCACTCAAATCCACAATCTATTCCCCGAGAAGAAGTCACAATGGCATTGGGAAGCTCACTCCCTCTACTTCCTGCGTCTACTCCTCGACACACCAGTCTAGCTAACAGGACTGCACGAGGATGCCGTTCCCTGTTCCTAGACTGTTCACCACTTACACCTACATCTCCAAGCCGCTGCTGATAACTAGAGAATGCAGACTTCTTCCTGCATGATTCTCTTAGTCTAACATCGAGCAGAGCTAATCTGTCTGCACTGTAGAATCTGTATATGTGCAGACCTCTGTAGCGTATAATGTGTCATGAGTCTCTTGCACCGTAAGATGTTGGTGTGTATGCAGAGAGCTCCTAATTCCTACTCTGTCATCCTACTTATGCACTCGAATTGAGGTGCAGAAAGAATCCCCTCCAACCTTCGACTGCAATCAGGGAGGGATGGACACCGCCAGAAGGTTACCACCTCACATGCAAAAACGGTTCCCTTTTCCTAATTAGCCATCTGGTTGTTTTACCCTACGCTGTCTACTCTGCCACATGGTTACTAATCTAAAATTAAACTGGACATGCTATTTCCTAATATAGCATTTTGGGCACTTACTAAGTTTAGACAAGCTCCTGATCTTCTGGGCTTTGCTATCTACTCTAATGGCTCGGATGCCATTTCCACCTGATCTACTCCTACTTGAACTACTAAAACGGCTTCTGATACGTTGGGAAGCTCTGTAATTACCTCGGGTGTCGCTGAGGTGGCCTCCTCCTCCACGTTCATCGCTGACTCTGCTGCTACTGCTTCGGAAGACAGAAGCGTCTTCTGGGAAGCTGGGTCGACTTGTGCTTCCTCGCTCTTCTGAGGCACTAGTTCGACACTGGGAGCCATGGTGACCTCATAGGGGTCCGGGGAAGTCGCTTCCTCCATGCAGAATACCTGGGAAGACGGTCTTCCTTCTTGTCTTCCAGAAGACGGTGTCGTGTTGTGAGACGTCCCACATGTGAATTCAGTGTGGAACGGGTGTTGTGTTTTCTTTGTGTTCGGGTGAACCTTTTGTGTAGTTCGCATGAGAGGGTATTAGATGTCATGTTCACAGAGATCTGGATGTGAGATCGCACGATAACAAGATGTGCCGACTCAATGATCCGTGAACGTTCGCGTGAATGGCTCTTGTTGTCAAACATATGTATAAGATAGTGGGTTGGGGGTTTGTGAGGTATTCTTCTAGAGGGGTAGTTTTCATGAGTGTGTCTTAGTGTCTTACGTGATAAGAAGGAGCGGCAGGAGTTGTATTCATGGATGGAGGACTGAATCGAGTTCCAAATCTGCCATTTCCGAACCCGTTTCATATCAAGCTTCACTTGATCCACCGCGATCACTTTCGACAGTGGTTCGTCGCCTACTTTGGAGAAGAGTTCATGGGGAGGATGATGGACTCACCTACTCCGGTGATCTTACCAATCGTCACGTATGGAGAGGACTGGGACTTGACAGTGTACATCTTACTTTGAGGAGGACCAATGGACTTGAATTATCCAGCCAACATCCCTTTCAACGTCTGGGTGGATGTTCGGTGTCACTGTCGGCGGAAGATCAATCATCATGCGTGGATCGCAAGGAACTTTGGGGAGGAGTACTGTAATCAAGTGATGGCTTCTCCATTTCCTTTTGTAGTACCTTTCATTGTAAACCGGTTCCAGGTCGTCATCTTGACCTTGTACTGAATCTTAAGTGTTAAGTAAGATCTCTATAGTTTGACGAGGGTAATTAACTAAGGTTGGGACCAATGCCTTGAAGGCATGAGAGGGTAGCTAGGTCATAGTTGTTCTAGGGTACCAAGTAAAGGACAAAAGAGGTTTCCAGATCTGTTTCTTATTGGTCTATTTTCGACCAATCAACGCCATTCAGTTGACTTCCGAAGACAGTCTTCCGAAGCGTCTTCCGAAGATGTCTTCCGTCTTCCGCCATCTTCCGTCTTCCGCCGAGAAGACGCTCTTCGGAAGATGGTCGTCTTCCGAAGAAGTCAACTTATTATTACAAACAGCCCTTAAGATCATCTTCCTGTTAAGGAAGCCGTAATCTTAAGTAACAACGCTTCTTCAGTTATACAATTCAGTTTATAATCTCAAAAATTTCAAAAATTCGTGAATACTGTAATTTGTGGGCACCACACTCTTCTCTGAAGTTGAATGCTGAGGGTGGTGAGCTATTGATAGATCCAAATTTCTATAGACAGATTGTATGTAGCCTGATCTACTTGATCATTACTAGACTGATCTAAGTTATGCTGTAGGCCTAGTTAGTCAGTTCATGCAAGCACCTAGGAAATCTCATCTTGATATAGTTTGACGGATTCTACGATACTTGAAGTTCACAATCCAATATGGACTTCACTATGCAGCGGTGTCGTAGAACGTGAAGTATGATCTAGGAATACATGAGGTATCTGACCGTAGAGAGATACAGCAGATCTAGGACCTACTCAGTGAGATACTTAAGCCCTCAATAACTAATCTAACGGACTTTGTCTTGATTTCTACTGACCTAACATGACCTCAAGTGTAACACATGTGCACCACACATCACATCTGGGGCGTTCAACTTTATTTTAAGCACAAGAATGATTCAAACATGATAGTTTTGCGGTACAGTTCGAAAATTAAGCTTCATTCTGGCGATTCAAAATGCCAATTTGACGATACAAAAGATAATATTGTTTTACAGAATATATGTGTACTTTGTACTCTTTACTTGTTGATAACCCGACTTAATATAATATACAAGCTCGAGTAGCTAAGCTAAAAGCAGCTTGGCTACTCGAGCTTAACATAGGAGCTGTCGCTAAAAGCTCCTATGTTTGTCATATTAAGTATACTCCAGAAAGGAATTTTTTGAATAATGGACTTTCTAAACAGCCTAAAATACAAATGCAAATTTAGGAAAAATAAAAACAGTACGTTGTCTTCCTTCGCAAGAAGGACGTCTCCCACCTCAGAACATGACGTGTCTTAGTCCCATATTTGGTACTGTAATTACCAACTGCTGAATATGCATGCGGCACAATTTTCATCTTTTAGTTTTCTTTCCTTATTAAGCGTCATTTCCGCCAGAGTAGATTAGAGATAGGGCAGACTGAATTCATGCCCGAAGAACAGGACGCCCACTTTTTATTTATTTATTTATTTTAACAACCGGCCCGGCCGCCAGAGAAATTTATTACTAAGGCTAAGGGCGCCACTCGTTACATTTCGCGCGACCTGCGATAGTCCTCTCCCAACCCTGATCCCCCCGACTACCCCCCGACTCCTCCCGCTCCTCCCCCCGCTCTTTACTCCTCCTCCATCGCTCGCTGTCACGCGAGCGGTCATCGCCGACCTCATCGTGCTTCTCCGGGTCACGATTCCCTTCTCTCGCATCGATGCCGCTTTTCCTCACCCTAGTCTCATCGCCGTCAGTGGAGGCCATGCGAGTGTTGCTCGTGTACAAGCCCCGGGTGCCGCTGTCGCCTTTCCCATCTTGCGAAGACTTTGGCATGAGCCACTCGATCTGCCCTTGGACAATTCTGACAGCCACCGACTTGACCCTGTCATTCCGCCAATCTTTGTTACGATTGTCATCGTTCTTCCTCAAGGTGCTCTCTCTTCTCTCCTTATCTTTTTGGTTCCGGCTCGGGTACCTCTGGCCACTCGAGTGCGAGAAGTCTCTGTCCCTAGCCATGTTGTTCCTTCTCCCCCGCGGGTGATAATCATTTTCCTGCAGGTTGGGCCCGCCAGTCTCTTTCTTGTCAGGGACCCCCAAGCTCCTCTTGCTACTGGTGTTCTTCGTCGTGGTCAAGCAGGTGTTTGCCCCGGTCGACAAGATATCGTCATCCCGCCTCAGCCGCGCCCCCCTCCTGGTATATTTGGTGTCTTCCCTCGCCTCGGGTACGTTCTCTCTCCCTCTTCTTCTGCTCATTGCTTTATGTCTCATGCGGAATTAGGGCTCCAAGTGTTGTGTCGGTGTCCGTCGGCCTCTCGAGTCTTGCTGCCAGTTTTGTTGGACCACCTCTATAGTTTTCATGGCCTTCTTCCATGCCTCCTTGTTTTTTTGCCTGACGTCATCTTTTAGCCCCGCCCACAGTCCTTTAGCGACCTCCGCCACGATTCTGGTAGCAGGTCGATTCGTCCGTTGTTTCCTAAAGATCCAGTCTGCCTTTTCGGCCCAGGCCGCTTGCGTGTGTTCAACAAGCATCAGGAGGAGCGCAGGGTTGTGTTCTCTTATTGTAAGGGCCCTATCTATCGTTGTGAGTAAACCGCTTCCATCGGTGTAGTTCAGACCGCATCCCGGATCTATCAGCCTGAGCCTTTCCCACCTAGTCTTAACTGGCGAGCATTCCCAAAACACGCGCTCGATAGTATCCTCGTCTCTGCACCCTTTAGTGCATTTACCATCCCCGATTTTCATTTGAAGAGCCCTCCTGTTTGTGAAGAAGCCGCGATTTAGAAGCCTCCACACCCACAGGTTGGTTCTCATCGCCCCCCTGCCTGCCATACTTTCCTCCATCGTCCCCCCCATACTTCCTCGTCGTCCGAGGTACCCCACCTGGTGTTCAGCATCTCTACGTAAGTCGTAGGGAGGAGTAGGAGTCTTTTCCATGTGCGTATTTCCAGCGTCCACCTTTTTCTATCTAGGTTGTCTTTCTTCCAGCCCCAGCTCTCGCTATCCTGTAGTTTTCCGTGGATCACCCGCATTTCTCCCGCCCACTCGGTTAGTCGGTCCAGCCTCCTCTCCCCCTCCCTCTTGAGGCTAGTGGAGCCTCCATTAATTGTGGTTCTCCCCATCGAGATCTGGAGGTCTTTGAGTTTAAGGGCGTTTAGGGAGGCTAGCATGTTCCTTTTCAGCTCGCTTAGTATTCCTCTCTTCTCTTGTTCTTCTGTCGTTGTCCCTTTTAGCCAGAGCTCCACCACCAGCTTGGAGGAAAGGCTCCCTGGCAGCTGCGCATTCTCCCGATCGAAGACTAGCCATCTCTTGACCTCCTTCCAGCACTTTATCATGCTGTCTAGCGTCGGGAGGGTCTGAGTCCAAAGCCCCGGCAGCATCAACATGCGTTCCTCTGGCGTCCATCTTGTCACCTCCTTGTTGTATTTCCCTTTCCTAATGCTCTCCTTGATACCCCACCTGGCGAGGTTAACCCAATCTTGGTTCCCTCCCCTTAGAAACTTGGCCAAGTATTTTAGTTTCAGCGCTTGAGCCACTGTCCTGAAGGGGGTAATCCCTAGTCCCCCGTCCGCCTTAGTTCTCGTTATGACCTCCCACGCCACCATCGAGGTTTTCGTCATTCCTTCCAAATTCCTGCCCCACATGAAGACCCTGTAGACGTCTTCCATCTTCTTAAAGCCGGCTTGTGTGCAGTCCAGACTTGTTAGTTGGTAAGCCGGTATAGCTCTGAGTACGTGGGTCAATAGGACAACCCGGCTCGGTCAGGAAAGGAGCCTATTAGACCAGTGCTGAAGCCTCTTCTGCAGGCTTCCTACAACCGCCTCCACGACTTGATTCTCTGTCAATGCCCTTCCTATCCATGTCCTTAGGTACTTCACCAGTTGGTCCGGTCTCGCCACCTGGCATCCGGATGCCTCCAGCCACCTTGACACTTCTCCCATCCCCATCGGCAGTACCATAGTCTTGCTCATGTTTAGGGACGCCTCGGAGATCTCCTTATAGCGATGTATTACTTCTTGCGTCGCGTTAAAACATTCCTCAGATCTTTCTATTATTAGTCTCGTGTCATCCGCAAACAGTTGGTGTAGAAGTGGAGTGCTTTCCCCTGTCGATAGACCTCTTATCTCTCCTTGCTCTCTTGTCTTTTTCAGCATGTTCATCAAGGGTTGGGTAGCAATTGCGAACAGGAAGGGAGCAACCGGGCATCCTTGCCTAACTCCCCTGCTTAACTCAATTCCGTCAGTGAACCCTCCATTAACATGAACTTTAGAGTGACCCCCTTCTGTCAACCCCTTCAGTAGCTCGACAAAATGTCATAAGCTTTAGTAAAGTCGATTTTTAAGAACAGCGAGGGCCATCTTTTTGCCTTTGCCATCTCCTGTCCCATCCTAAAGCATAGGATATTGTCATAGATGTCCCGGCCTTGGATAAAATCGGTCTGCTGCCCGTCCACCACGTTCTCTATTACTGTTTTGATTCTTCCGGCCAGTAGCTTGCTCAGCAGTTTGTATGTCGCTGTGAGCAGGGAGATCGGTCTCCAGTTCCCCAGCTCTTCCTTTCCCCCCCTTTTAGGATTAGCTTAATCACTCACTGAAGAGTCTATCTACTGTTTTGGTCCTCCAGAATTCTCTTACCATCTCGAAACACTCTTCTCTTATGAAGTGCCAACACTCCTGTATCATCTCGGTATGTCACCCCGTCGATTCCAGACGATTTCTCTTTGGGGCAGCCCAAAACCAACGTTTCTAGTTCTTCGCGAGAGGAGGGTTCGATCAGTTTCGCGTTTTCCTCCTCTGTTACCCGTTAGCTCCAGCACCTCTTTTCTCTTCTCCCAATTCCTAGTGACCTCTCCATCCTCCCGATATAGCTCGGCGTAGAACTTATGTACCCTCCCTAGGATCTCTCCTTGCTCCTCTGTGATCCTCCCGTCTTTCGTCGTCACCCCCTTCAAGGCTTCCCTGCTGTGCTTAGCTTTAAGTTGCGCGAAAAAGTACCTAGAGGGCACCTCTCCTTCCTTCAGCCATCGGATGAGGCTCCTCTTCCTCCATAGTGCGGCGTCTTGATGTTCTCTTTTCCTTATTTTCCCTTCCAACTCTTGCATTCTGGTTTTCAGGTCTTCGGAGCCGTCCGTGCTAGCGAGAATTCTAACCCTTTGGAGTTCCGTCTCCATACCCGTCGTAGGGGGTTCCCTCCTTCCTGCTTGTCTTTTTTCTTCCATTAGCACTCTCCTAGTTTTCATCCATCCCACAGCCCACTTCGTCCTTGGGTCTCCTCCCCTCCTTTGTTGTTCTCGTCATATAGTCTCAATCCTCTGCTTAATCCTTGGGACCTTCAGCATCTCTGCGTCCATTTTAAAGTAAGTGGATTTCTTGACTCTCCTTCTCTCCTCCCCCTCTTTTAGCTTTATCGTTACCATAATGGAGATGTGGTCGGAGAGGGATTGTCTCTCGTCATGAACCACCTTGGAGACCTCGGCACACGAATCCGTGCTATTGTTCAGATAGCAGAGATCTAACCTCGCCTGATCATGCCTTCCTCCCGTCCTCACTTGGCGAGTGAAGACAGGTCCTTCCCGGCCGAGTGCACAGAAGAAGGCGTCTACCAGATCCGCTTGTAGTAGAGTATTCCTCCATAATCTCTGTTCACTACCGTGCAGTAAGGGTGAGGGGCCCATGCTGTCGTCCGGGAGCTCCACCATGTTCCAGTCTCCGAGGACTACCCACTTCCTCTCCTTAGTTCTAGTTCCGATCCATTCCCAGAGTCTACGTCTCCCTTCCCTCTGGTTCGGGGCATACACCGAGATCACTCCGATCGGCCCAACTGCCGAGTCGAAAATATCCCAGGCCGCCGACCTTTCCTCCCTGACTCCTTGTTCCAGCACATGTAGGTGGTTCCTAATCAAAAGGGCTGCCCCTCCTCTCCCTCCCTCCGTATAGTCCACTATTCTTGTTCCTTCGGACATCAATAGCTTCAGGTTAAACTCCAGTCTTTGTTCTTCAGTCTTTAGTTCCTGCAAGGCAATGATGTCCGCTGGACTAATATCTCTCCCCAACCATCTGCGCAATATGGTAACTTGATGCGGGTCCTCCAGTCCCCTGACGTTCCACGAGGTAAGTTTTATGTTGTCCTGCATGGTTTAACTATCGTGTTTATTGTCTCCTCTCGTTCTAGACCGCCCCCTCTTACTTGGGCTTACTTGCATTTGTCAGCAGGCTCCGGGCCTTCGCGGTATTCCTTTTTCTCGCCAATTTCTCCTTGGTTGTGTTGGGTTTCCGGATTGTGTTCCCCAATGGCTGTGTTAGCGACTTAACTACTTTTGCAGGAAGTTCCCTCCTTGCTCCCCTCCGTCCGCTCAGTAGGTTCGGAGTCAGCTCCAGGAGTGCTTCACGCTCTATATGTCGGAGTGGCGAGACATGGGTTTTGCTTCCTTCGGCCGGTTCGCCCCACAGCTCTGGAATGTCCGTCCACAGCCCTCCAACCTCCTCCTCGTTCTCCATTTCTCCCTCTTCTTCTCCTTCTCCCTCCGTGTCTTCCGATTCTCTCGTTAAGATGTTTTCACCTTCTCCTATCGTGCCCTCTCAATGTTGCGTGTTTTGTATATCCTCCTTCGTGTTTTGACTTCCCTTTTCCATTTCAGTCCCCTCGTCTCTTTGTTCTCCCTTCCCTTCAATCTCTTGCTGCCCGATTCTCTTGCTCCTCTCAGTCTCGTCGGTCACCTCCTCTCTCTTTCCCTCGATCCTTTCTGGCCTCCCTTCTCGTCGCTCTTTTCCCTCACCCTCGGGTACACTTGTTGGGATGGTCAGCCCCTCTTCGCTGGTTTCCATATGTATCTCCCCCCCTTCAGTTAGTCGCTTCTCGCTTCCTTCTCTGTGTGGTTCCCTGATGTCTGTTTGTTCCCCGTCTCCTCGTTGAGATCCGGTAGCACTTTTTTCTCTTTTACCGGGTTTGTCAGTCCTTCAGCCTCCGTCCCCGCATCAAGACCTAGAGGGGTTAGAGAGTCCAACCTGAGCCCCGTCTCCGTCGGCTGATTACTGCCGTGTCCCCCTTCTTCTCTCCATGTCCCCTCGGTTGAATCTTCTCTCCCTCCGTGCATGCTTAGCATTCCTCCCATGTCTAGGCTTTCTTGGTTCTCTCCTTCCTTCTCCAGCACTTCGTAGCGGTTCGCTGGCTTTTTAACCTCCATCCATCGATTAACTCGCCTAGACCACTTTTTCTTGGTGACTTGAGTAAATCCGTCTCGTTCGTCCTCCTTTTGTACAGTTGCAGTAGCTTGGACCGGGGCGGGTCCGGCCTCGGTAGTCGATCCCTTACCTCCTTTGGTGTGAGTTCTTTCCTTTTTCTTTGTGGACTCCGGGCAGTTCCTCGCGATGTGTCCCTTCTTTTTGCACCTGAAGCAAGCATCCGAGAGGGACTGATACACAATAGGCCAAAGGATCGTTTTGCCTACACCTAGGCTAATCTGCAGGTGATCGTTCAGTTCGAGTCAGGATCTACCATGACACAACCCCGGATGTGCGGGTATGCATGCGTGGTTTTCAAGGTTGTCTTGTAGAGGACGGGCCCAATCGCCGCCAACATACTATCGGCACCTATTTCGAACGTAGGATCCACCAAGGGGAGGTCCACCCACACTGCGACTGCTTTGAGGTTTTCCGATTGCGTTTTGTATCCTGGTGTCCAAGGGGCGGCCAGTACGATTCTCTCGTTGCAGAACGGAGGTGCCTCCCTTAGAACCTGGTTCATTTGTTCTTCCGTTGCTAGGACTACCAAAAAGTTCTTCCTGTTCAACATCCTAAGCTTTGTGATATGTACGCCCATGCCCTGCACTAACCTTCTTCTGACCCAGATCTCGAAGGCATCCTTGGATGGGCTGCAGTCTACCGTTGCTAACACCACCGCCGTCCTCTTCAGCAGGGCGGGGCGGCTCGTCATCAAATTCCGATCCAATTCGACTTTCACTCCGCGCTTGTGTTCTCCCGGTTGCTGATTTTTCTGTATGTTCTTGAGGACGTCCACCAGTTCTGAGTCAAGCATTCCAGCTCCGGCCAGCGGGTTCAGTCCTTCTAGGTACGGGTTCTGTCTCGTTTCTCTAATGCTTCGGAGGTTTCATCCAGCTGTTTCTAACCCTCCCGACGTTGGAGGCTATGCAGCACCAGTTGTTCGATAACGCTCCTGCCCTGGGAAGTCAGAGAGATCTCCACGACACTGGCTTTCGCCTCCTCGAGCCCCACCAGGAGGATCAGAAGTTCTTTCTTTGCTTGTGAGGTCAGTGTTAGCCCGGCACGGTGAGGGCTGCGTCCTTGGGCCGCTACAATCAGCACCGCGTCCGTTCTTGTCTGCCTCATTTCCTTCTCCATTCTCCGCCATTGTGTCCTTCGTAGTGATGCACTTTTTCTGAAAGTGAAGGAGGCCCTCGACAGTTGCTTTGCTCTTATCGGGGTTCCCTGGCCTCCTTGAGTCAATCAGATTGAGCGATTCTCTTCTACTCCTTTTTTTTTCTAGCTCTGTTTTTGACTCGGTCTGTTTGTACTTTGTTGCCCCGAAGCCCACAAATTCTTGGGCTTGGGGCCCGAGCCTTGCATCGATCACACCGCGGCCTCCTGTCACCTCCTTGTTGGCCATTCTTCCCAAACTGTCAGTGCCCAGCCTCGAGAATAGCCGCAGGCCAAAACCGCAACCCTAGCCGTTGAACCCCCCTTAATCACGTCTTCTTCCTAGTAGATCCTTCCCCTTTCCTAATTACCGTATCCTACTTAGCGACGTTAGCCCTCTCCCCCCAGGAACGGTAACAGGACAGGAGAGTTTTTTTTTTTTTTTTAAAAGAAAGGCCACGATCGACCGGTAAATTTATTTCCAACGGCTAAGGGTGCCACCCTTCACATACGGCCCGGCTGTGCCTAGGCCCTTCCTCCCCGCGCTATCGCTCCCCCCGCACCCGAGAAACCTCTCGCAAACCCCCTTGCCCTCGCTCACCCCGCTGACGATACCGCGGCAGCCATCGCCGTCCTCTTTGCTGTTCGTGGAGGACCCCGCCCTCTCGCTCTCCTCGAGGTAACCCCTCCACTCCCTTCCCTCCGTGTGCTCGGCCGAAGTCCTGACAGGATTGCCCGGCGTCGTCTTCTTCCTCTCCCTCCGATGCGACTTCCTTCTCGTCGACCTCTCGTTCTCCTTGCGGCGTTTTCTGTCGTTCGGCGAGGTCTTCTTGTCCTTCCTCGTGACGTTGTTCTCCTGGCTCTTCTTCGTCTTCGAGGTATGATCCCTATCCTTTCTCCCATCATTGTCATCATCAATTCTAATCGTGGTGATCGAGTACACTCTGACTCTGGCACTGTGTCGGCAGATTCCCCTCGTCGTAATCGAGTACCTCATGTCACTCGCCCTGTGTCTGTTGGGCCCACCCTTCTCGATCGAGATTTGTAGTCTCTTCTTCTTCGAAGTCGGGTTCTCTACGGCCGGGAGTGTGCATTCCACGACCAAAGCCCGAGCATGTCCAACCGGAATCGCCCTCCTCTGGGTAGGTCTGTCCTCGTCCTTATCCCCAGGTACGGTGCCTCCCTCGCTTTCCCTTTGCTCTCTTCTTTCGTCACTTTTGAGCTTGTGTATCATTCGCATTCAATTCTTCTTCGCAGGTCTTGCCGACTCCTCCAGCTCTCTTGCCAAATCCTCTGTATTTCCCCGAGCGTCTTCATAGCTTTGCACCAGGCCTCCTTCCTCTTGTTACTCGCCTCTTCTTTTAGGTCCGCCCACAGGTTCTTAGCCACTTCCGCCAGAATTCTAGCCGCCGGACGATCAGAGTGCGTCTTTCTGAAGATCCTATCGGCCCTCTCGACCCAGACCGCATGGGTGTGGTCCACCAGTAGATAGAAAAGGGAGGGGTTACTTTCCCTCGTCGCTAGAGCCTCGTCGATCGTCTGGAGGAGGCTGCTGCCTTCTCGGTAACTCAGTTCGCACGCTGGGTCTTTTAGCTCAAATCTCTCCCACCTGGTCCTCCCCGCTAGGCAGTTCCAAAAAAAAATGCTCGATGGTCTCCGTCTCATTGCAGCCTTTCACGCATCTCCCGTCTCCAACCTTCATCAGTAGAGCCCGGCTATTCGTAAAGAATCCCCTGTTAAGGAGCGTCCATATCCACAAGTTCGCCCTCACCGTGCCTCCTGCCTGCCATATCCTCCTCCATCTTTTCCCCCACTCCTCAGCCGTATTGGTAGATTCCCACCTCGTGTTAAGCAGCTCAGTGTTGGGCGGTGCTGATAGCAGAAGCCTCTTCCAAGTCCGGATATCCTGCTTCCACCCCTTCCTCTCGTGACCTCCTTTCTTCCAACCCCAGCTCTCGCTGTCTTGAAGACTCCCTGTCGTTATTTGTGTGTCTCCGGCCCACCTCGTTATTTTGTCCAGTGCCCCATTTCCCATCGGCACCTGGTAGTTAGTGCTTCTGTCAAGCGAGGCTCCCCTCATAGAGTCCTGGAGGTCCTTCAGTTTCAGTTTGTTCAACGAGCCTTTCTCCTCCTTTTAGAATTAGTTTGATCACTCCTTGTAAGGTCTTTACGTCTATCTTTTGGTTCTCCAGAACTCCTGAACCATAGCGGCACACTCCTCTCTTACTATTGGCCAGCACACTTGAAGCATCTCATAGGTAACACCGTCCAGTCCTGGCGCTTTCTCCTTCGGGAACCCGAGGACAACCCCCTCGATTTCCTCCATAGAGGGCTGGGCGGTGAGTTTTGTGTTCTCTTCATCGGTTATCCATTTGGAGGTAAGATCGAGAGCTTCCTTTCTCTTCTCCCGGTTCAGCGTAACTCCTCCATCCTCCTTGTACAGTTCTGCGTAGTATCGGTTGACCCTCCCAAGTATTTCCGTGTGGTCCTCTGTTATCTTCTCATCCTCCAACGCAATCCCTTTCATTGCCTCTCTTCCGTGCTTAGCCTTAAGTTGCGCAAAGAAGTACCGAGAGGGGGCTTCTCCTTCCTTCAGCCATCTTATACGACTCCTCTTCCTCCACAGAATGGTGTCTTGGTGCTCCCGCCTCCTTAGTTTCTCCTCAACTTCCCGAAGCCTCGCCCTTAGAGTTTCAGAGTGGTTCTCCTTAGCTAATACTCTCAACCTATTCAGTTCTGTCTCTATGTCTGCTCTGATAGGTTCCTTCTGTCCCGCCAACCTCTTTTCCTCCATTAGGACTCTTTTTATCTTTGTCCACCCCACAGTCCACTTGGTTCTCGGGTCCCCACCCCCCCTTTGTTGTTCTTTCCAAGTCGTCTCGACCCTCGCTTTAATTCTGGGGATTCCCAACATCGACGCGTCCATCTTGAAGTACGTAGTCTTCTTGACCTTCGCTCTATCTTCCTCCTCCTTTAGCTTGATGTCTATTGTGACCGGAATGTGATCAGAGAGGGTATGTCGGCCGTCGTGGACTATCCTGGTCACCCCTGCACACCATTCTGCACTATTGTTTAGATAGGAACGGTCCAGTCTGGCCTGATCGAACCGGTCGTCCGACCACACCTGCCTAGTGAAGGACGGCCCCTCCCTACTGAGGGCGCAGAAGAGAGCATCGACCAGATCAGACTGCATAAGGGTGTTCCTCCACAACCTCAGCTCATTGCCGTGGAGCAGCGGTGAGGGCCCGAGGCTGTCGTCCGGCAACTCGACCATATTCCAGTCCCCCAATACCACCCACCTTCCTTCTCTCATTTTCGTGCCAATCCACTCCCACAGGTCTCGCCTCCCTTCTCTCCTGTTTGGTGCGTACACCGAGATGACACCGATCCGTCCTATAATCGAGTTGATGACTACCCAGGCCGCCGACCCGTCTCCCCGGACCCCTTGTTCCTCGACTTGGATATGTTCCTTAATGAGTAGGGCCGCCCCCCCTCTTCCTCCCTCAGTATAGTCGACAATCCTAGTCCCCTCCGGAAGAAGTTTTTTCAAGTTTTGTTCCAGTCTCTATTCTTCCGTTTTTAACTCCTGCAGGGCAATGATGTCAGCCTGTTGCTTCTCTCTCCCAAGCCATCTGCGCAATATGGACACGCGATGCGGATCGTCCAATCCTCTAACATTCCACGTAGCGATTTTTAGTGTGTACTGCATCTTGTAACTGTCTGATTGTCTACCTCTGTGTATCCCGCTTTCGTGTATCTTCGTCTATCTAGAGTTGGTCATGCTTTCCAGTAGGCTTCTTGCCCTCGCTATGCCCCTCTTTTTCGCTGGCTTCCCTTTGACTCCGGAGGGCTTCCCGATGCTTCTTCCTAGTATCTTTGTTTTAGTGGCTATCTCCTTTGTTGCCAGCTCCTTCCTCGCTCCCCTTCTACTGCCAATCAGGTTGGGGACCAGTTCTGTTAGTGTTTCTCTTTCTATCTCCCGAAGTGGCGAGGAGGAGAGTTGATAGTACCGCCGGTCCTCCCCACAATCCTGGCGTGTCCAGCCACAACCTCCCTCCGCCATCTCCTTCCTCCCTTCTACTCTTCTCTCCGTCGTCGGTCTCTTCCTCCCTCGTTAACCTATGTTCTCCTGTCCTGCCTTGGCTATCTTCTATTTCTGTTTGGTTTGACCAGAACTTCGAGCTATTCTCTTCTCTCTTCACCTGTACCTGTCTCTCCTTCTCTTCGATTTTCTCCTCACTGTTGTTGTCCATCTCCTCTGTCTTTTCCCCCTCCACTTCCTCTTTCCCCTGCTCGGTAGCCGCCGCCGTGTACACAGTCTTCTCTCCCTTTTCTTCTGCTACCGGTTGACTTCCTCTCTCCTTCCCTCCTTTCGGTGTTGGACTGGCTGCTCGCTTTTCAAGGGTTGGTGTTGGACAGGAGAGTAACAGGACGCCCACTACTTCGTCTCGTGTTATACTTTCTGGGGGTTGACCGGTTCCCCAAAAGGAAAACAAGGAACTTGGACTTCGTCTCGTGTAAAGTTGACTCCATAGATAGGTCGGGTCTTTACTGACTGGGCAAATACTGATTTGGGTCTCCGCGAGGAACGAGTACGAGTTGCGGCGTGATGGCGTGATGGCGTCTCTTGGCCTTTCTCCATGAAGCAGAACAGTCAAACGTGAGGTTTCTACTTGATCACCGTGTCTGCACAGTAACTGCAATATTCCATGATCCAACGGCGATGACAGCATCCCACGTACTTGTACGTCCACTGCCTGGTCCACTGCCACTGTATGTCCACTGTATGTCCACTGCGTTGTCGTCTGCCGTTGGACAGATGTTAGCAAAAGACAATCCTGGGGGAAATCGTAGCTCGAGGAGTCGAGGAGTCTCATTTACGAGACGGTTACCGCAAACGTGGTCACGTCCTGTTCCTGTTAGACCATTTTCACCGCAAAGACGCTAACTGGATTCATTAACGGTGATATTAATGTTCACGTTATATTCACAACAATTTGCTTTAACAAGTACTAATAAATTCAGGATGAGAATAACTTCTCAAGCATGTACTAATTATTCGCTTATAGAGCTATCGTGAATATACTTGGGACTACGGTAGTTCATTCGTACAGCTATTGTGATTATTCCAAAATCTGACTCGGCAAAAAGATTCAGTTGTGCTATGTGTACAAAATTTCTACTCTCCTCGTTCAGAGTGTCACATCACTTTTTCTTGCGGTGCTTTTCCACATGGCAGAGTCCACGTCAGAGAAAAATGCACACAGTAGGTCAAGGACATGTTCAAATGAAATTAACAAGTTCGTAGCCTGACAAAGCAAAATATTACGAAATGAGATATGTTCAAGCAAATTAATGTTATATTGATAGAGTCTTGGAAATGCAAATCTCCATCGTTCTCATTTTAATAAAAGAAAGAGCCATGGTATTTATAAATTTCTCTACCGTGATAAAAAAATCATTCTATTTGATTTGTTAATCAGTTTAACTTTTACCTGGACAAAAGAACTGAACACCCCCATACAACGGCTGAATGCGAAATTCTCAACATGTATCTGGATAGTGCAACACTATAAAAGAAACTCTAATTTGGAGTCTAGACTTCGTTCTCATATTCTTAGCACTAATATAGAGTCCTTTTAGGATCACCGGTAGGGACATCCCGGTGGTTGTTAAGGCTATAATAGCGTCAGAGTCATTCTGGTGGAGATGCTCTAAGTGTAATTGTCATGGTTGTGCTAGACGAAAGTGAATCTACCCTTCGCTACTTCTCTTTGAACTTTAAGCGGTCATAGTAACCCTACAGCGATATCACCAGAATTCAAAGTAATGCATGGTCTCGTGAAAGTTAATGCGAATTAGGAAGAGATTTAGGTAAGGCGCCTAGTTATCGTGGTAGAGACAATTGCAGTTTCTAACAGTCGACTGTGAGGTTTACTATGTAAAAGGTGATAAAACTCAAGTTTTCACGTATTGTTTCTGTTTCAATTCTCGATCAAATATAGTATCATCTGACTACGTAGTAAGATGTGGAGTTAGGGCTTTATCTAGTTGAATCAAATTTGTAAATTCCACTAACATTGTAGTGTAGCAGATCGACTATGGTGGAAAATGTGTTTCTAAGAATGTATTTCTCATCTAGGTCCAAACATTTTATAATAATACCATTTTGTAAATATACTAGAGGAGACTAACATTGATATTTTGATCATCACAAACGCAGTTCAGATGAAAGAGTTATAGGGGCCAAAAAATTAATATTTTATTGATAACTGATGTTGACTCTACATACGAGTTGCTGATGTGACATTATTTTACTTTGGAACCTAGATCTTTTCGTAATTCAAATTAACATTCGCATTTGTGACCGTGTAGTGTCATTGAGTTGGGTGAAAATCGATCTAGAGTTCGTTAATACCAACATTTGTTCATTAGACATTGAAGAAGATATCTAACCAAGGTTTTCAACATCCAAGTTCAAACTCCATGGCTTTTCTCAATTTCTAGATTCTCATCATTCTACTCAATAGGGGTGTCAAATTTAGAATCTTTTCAAGAGATTTCTCGCCCGTGGGTTGGAGTTACGACTTCGATCAAAGATTTACGGGTAATTGGTTATTCACTTCCAGTTCATTTCAACCGTGACCAGTGTCAGTAGAAAAGTGTCAACGTAAGCTATAAATTTCCATGTCAGTGGCAAAATAATTAATGAAGAAATTGTTCTTTCTACTCAAAATCTCACTTTCCTATGAACCACAGTACTAGACAAAGTTATCTCATTGTTTTTTATGGTTCTTCTCATTTAGATCCTAGAAGAATCTTTATGTTTAACTTTGACACTCTATAATAGTCAAGTTGAAACCTGGTGACAGTATCTTGCGTCGGTCTTTGTTTATTTAGAGAGAAGCTAATTGATTCCTAAGTTTATCCTCTATCCACTCGCTCATTTCTCTCTGCTCATATTTGCAATCTTCATCTTTACATATGTGAAATTCTCTGCTCTAGTGCTATTGTACTTTATTGCTTTCAGTTACTCTGGTAAGGTACTGATGCTATAATCTCCATTAAATTTGGTGGTACACAAAATAATACACAAAACATAAAATAGACTTAGAGGTCTCTCATATTATGAATTGAGATGAACGCATGACGCAATGAATAGCCAACGGATGAAAAGACCCCATCAAGCCTTACAAGGGAAAAATAGACCCGAAGGGTCAAGCAACCGGGAAGAACACCGGGGTTAAGTCCCGCTGTCAGTAGCTCACGTCACCTACCGCTCCTAAATATCACATATCGATAAATCAAAACTCTTGTATACAACAAGTGCACATGAAGTAGCATCACTTACTGCAATTGCTCTCATGTGGACTATCCTGCTAAATCTCTCTGTAGAGCAATGTAAATTCATTGTCTAGAAAACATAATGCAAAAAGAAAGAAAAGTGGTACCCCTGGCGCCTCTCATGGTAGGCTCTTGCACAATCTCGAATAAAAATGTCGAACTCCGAGGCTGTCGATCCTTATATCTCCAAGGCTAAAAAGCTGAAGCAATGTCCCTCGTGCATACTCTTATACTTGGTCACCTTTGCTGTTGCCGTCACACCTGCAACCCATCTTGGGAGATGAGTGATTATTTGTGCCGCCACCGAATCTCGTGTCAGATCCATGACAACCACATCTGTCATTGAGATCTGATTCTCCTTCATCATGTATAAGTCATCTCTCACTGATCCTCTCGTATGAAAACATATCAACACTTTCTCCATGTCATGTAAACACACTCGTGCTAAGACAAACAAAATGTCTCTGATGACATCATGGGTAGCTATCCGCTCTCCATCTTGAGGACGCTGTCGTGATGTGAATCATTTCACATAGTAAATGATTCACTTCTCTGTCAAGCGTTAGTCTCTCTGAGTGAAGTTAAGACCTCAGAGACGTCTATTTTTGGAAAATGTTATATATTTTGAGTCTTAGTAGGTTGATTACCATGTCGATAGGATTTAAGCTCATGGGTTGTATTTGCGTGTCGCCCATGCACGCTTTCTAGCTGATTTAAGTTATCTTTCGGGGCTGCGTGTCGTTTTAGGTAGTTTAAGTTTTACGCTGGCACTCTAGGGGGCTTGACGTGGTAGCCTATGAGTGTAGATAAGTTACCAGGTAGTTTAAGGCACAAAAGGACAGTCAAGTGGAGCTATGAACTCCCATTGGTCCATTTTTGTCTTTTGTAAAACTCTAAGTTTAGAAACAGAGCTCTAGAGTGGATTTCGAGCAATTGGTGAGGACACTGCGAAATCTGAGAGCACATGGAGATAGAGCTCGTCGAGCCAAGCACTGTCAGTGAAATTCTTGATCGATTTGGATCAATAAACAAGGAGTTATGCCCAATTGAAGTTCGGATTGTGTCAAAACTGCATCACTTTTGTTGATTTTGGGGTTTTGAGTGCTAATTGCAGCAGAATTGAGGAAATTGCTTCAGACCTCGTGGTTGCGTTCACTGTCAGCCAGGCTACGACTGTCAAAAAAGTTTCAAAGTGATTTGAGTTACTGAGTAATTCAGAGCGACCGCTGAAGTAGAGGGGGTCCGAAAAGCTCTCAATCTGGAACAGCAACTTCAGAGAGCGAGATCTGGAGTTCTATGTGGAATCAGGAGGCCCAACTTCACAGGAGTGTTCAGCAAGTTGTGTACTGCAAATCCTGTTTGAATTTCCCAAAGTGATCAAGCCAATTCTTTATTCTAGGTCGAAACAGCTGTCTGGGTACTAGAAATTGCCGTAATTTCTCTACTCAGAAAGTTTCTACTCATATCTTAGTGCTCTGAATTGATCTGAAGCTGAAACTTTGTATGTGTATCCAGTAGGACCTTATTGACATATAGGAGGAGTTCTGAAGTCTGAACCTTCACATATTTCTCAATCCTGAGTGTCAAAGTTTGCCATCTGATCTTATCATTGCTAGTTAAGTCTGAACTTTACTTCCTGAACATATCAGAAGAGCTAAGAGACTTATATGAGTGTTTTTCAGTACCACCTTGAGATATGAAGCCTATCCTTTGAGTAAACCAGCCACAGCCTGAAGCCCAACGCTTCCTTGAGTAGATTGAACACAGCCTTCAAACTCATATCACAGCCAGAAGGTTCGCCCTTCCCAAGAAGACTCTCAACCCGACATCTGGTGCTTCCACTGAGAGCTCTTGGAGTGATTGATTGAGGAGGTTGAGTTTACTACAAGGAGAGAAGATGGATCGCAAGAGCGCTACTGCTGCTACTTCTGCGGCTGCTGTATCTACGTCTACTGCAGCACCTTCTGTAGCACCTGTGACTGCAGCGACCTCTGTACCTGGTCTGGATATGGCTGAGATCCTGAAGACACTTGCGGCCCTGGTCCAACAACATCCGATCGTTGGAGGGGGTGAGTTAAAATCCACCAAGGCTTTGTAAGCGATAGTGAATAGATGTGGAAGGTTTGAAGGAAGAGATATTTCTAGATATCTGCGTGAGTATAGAGGAGAGATGGAGCTGGTTAGGGTTACTGATGCTGATATGATAGCAAGTTTTGAGTTAGCTGTCATTCCTGAGTTGCGGGATCAAGTTAGGGATGTACAGAGAAGAAACCTTGGAATCTGGATGAGTTTTGAGCGATCTCTTCGAGAGGAGTTTCTTGAGGAGGACTCAGAGAGAGTTACTAGAAGGACATTTCTAGACTGGGTTGAGCAGCAACCTGGTCGTATGATGAGCCTGAGTGAGTTACTGAGAGAGTTTGATCTGAGATATCGGCAACTTTCAACTCTAGAGCAAATAATCCTAGATGCTAAGAGAACAGAGCTTTTCCTGCAAGCTACCGATGATGCTACGACAGATCGGTTATGTTTTATGTTGGCTGATCGATCTGTTGAGGGAGGTGTTACTATGGATTGGGGGAGAGTTGAGGATGTTGTGGCTGTACTGACAAGACAGAGGAGGGGAAGAGTGGCTGTGGGAGGACGTCCGCTTGCAGAAGTGGTCACTCCACCTTATGCTGCTCCTCAAGTACAGCAGCCTTTGGCCCCTGCTCCCATATCTGTTGTCCCAGCTGCAGTTCCTTTGATGCCAGTTGTGCCAGCTCCGGCACAAAGGGTACTTGTTCAGAGACCTGCGGAGAACCATGGTCAACAGAACCAGATTGAAGACCTGATTCGGCAGATGCGAGAGCTGAAGGTAGAGTTAGCTGGATTGTAGAGAGAGTAGCCACCGGCGCCTGCTGCTGCACGTCCAGGAGGAGCTCTTGTTCGTAGATGTATCTGGTGTGACAGTCGTGATCACTTCCGGGGAGACTGTCAAGAGCTCACAGCTGCTTTGCGAGATGGTGTGGTTCGCTACCAGAACGGTAGGTTGCACCTTTCTTCTACTGGAGAGCCGTTGAGCACGCAGTTTGGACGAGGAGGCATGAGGAGTCTACCTCAGATTGCTGCGGCTGCAACAGCAACTGCGTTAATGACACCGTTGGTAAATTCTGATGTATATGCTGGGCATATTGAGGTCTCTTCTAGTCCTACATTGCTAGATAGGACTGCTGAGAAGAGTGTGGCTCCAGTTCCTTCTGAGATACTGAAGAGAGGAGTCGAGTCTATTCGTAGGGTCACAGGATGGGGAGATTCTGTAGATGCTACTTCTATCAGAGCATTCTTGGATGTAGATAGACACGTTCATTGGCAGGATGCTTCTGTGGAGGAAAAGAGGCGACGAGAAGCCTCTGAACTTGATACTGGAGTTCTTGAGGAGACTGGGGATAGACAGAGAGTCACAAGGAGACGAGCGGCTCTTCCTGAAGACATCCCGTCTACTTCTGCAGCTCCTCCACCTGCACCAGGTCCTATGGAGGACGTGCAGAGATCCCAACAGGAGTCAACGACTGCTGGTAGGCGGTTTACTACCCAAGAGAAAGGGAAGGGACCGGCTTACAAGTTGGCAGCTGATATTGGAACTTCTACTGATTTGAAGAGCATCTTGGAGCAGAGGATACTGGATGCGCGAATCGAGTTTTCTCTTCGAGAAGTTCTTGGTATTGCAAAGAGGGAGTTTCACGAACTGATCATCGACATCATCAAGCGCAAGAGACAGGTGATGTCTGAACAAGTGGAAAGCCAAATGATAGATGTGGTAGGAACTTCTCTAAATGATGCAGAGTTTGGAAAGGTGCATTCTCAGGAAGCTGATGACAAGGGATACCAGTAAGAAGCGTTGGTTGCTGGTACCAACACTATTGAGTTCGATGATGAGGAAGCTGGCGAGGAGAGTCCAGCTACTGATAGTGATTTCAAAAAGAGACATTGGGCTCGTGCTACAACTGCTACACGAGTTCGTCTTGGAAGTTTGGCTGAATCTGTTGTTGCTTTAGTTGATCACGGATCTGAGATCAACATCATGTCACGAGAGGTGTATGAGAGAGGTCAGTGATCTATCGAGCTTAACCATAGTTGGGTGTTACGTGCTGCAAACAACCAGAAAGGTGAGCTATACGGCACTTGTCCTAACGTGAAGGTGAAGATAGGTGATGTAGATGTAGATCAGCACTTCTTCGTGCAGTCTTCTGCTTCGTATCTTGTGATTCTTGGTCAGCCTTATATCACTACGGTTAGAATGGAGACCAAGGTGATGGATGACGGATCTCATTATGCTAGGATCCGTAGTCCAGATGATAGACGTTCTGTGCAGTTTCTGACCGTCCGTACGAACCACGAACAAAATCGGTAGACCTTGAGGGATTCTCCTATCTGTAGGAGTAAGGGTTTTCAAAAATCACTCTCATAGGACGGGATAGCGAGAGTGAAGGATCTACTGCTACTATGATCCCGCTTGAGCAGCCTGAGGGATCACAGGAAGCTGATGGAGAGGCTGCTCAAGATTCAGAAAGTAGTTGCATTGTACATAGTTGGAAATCTGGTTTGATGGCTTTCAGTTCTGATGATTGGAGTGAGTTCACGCAGATAGAGGATTTGACTGAGAAGAGTAGAACGCAGATGGAGAAGTACGCAGCAAATCTGCGTTGTACAGGAGTTCTGAAGGAAGATGAGATGATTTTTGGTGTTTATGAGGAGTTTGTAGGTGTACAGTCTTTTGTTGGTTGGCTGGATGATGTAGATAGGATGATGGAACAGATGGGAGGTAGGGTGGTGATCCCCATCCATTCTCGTGAAGTCTATGAGGAGATTATCTCGTACTTGCGATATCGTTCTCATTCGAGACTGGAGAATGGATGGAAGGATGCAGTCTGTTGGTGTGGCTTACATCAGGAAGCGGAAGTACACGTCAAGTATAAAGCTGTAGCGAGGAAGGTGAGACCTGTGGCGACCCAATTACCTGTTGATTTTTAGCAGCAGATGGAGTTAGCGGCTGCTGAGCCTGTGCTTAGAGATCCTACACAGGTAGGACACAAGTTTACTCAAGAGACACTCGAGCAGCTCTAGATAGGAGGGGGTGGCTTCTTGACTGAAGAGGATAAACGAGCTTTTGAACAGATGATAGTTAGCCATGGTAAGGCATTTTCTTTCTCGGCTGAGGAGATAGGTTGTGTGGATCCTAGTGTGATAGCTCCGATTGTTATCTTCACTGTTCCTCACGTACCTTGGGACTTGAAGCCGATTCTAGTCCCTCGTGCCTTGCTACCGAAGATGATTGAGTTACTGAAGGAGAGGATGCAGACGGGTATTCTTGAACCATCTATGGCTCTGTACTCTAGCCGATGGTTCACAGTACCTAAGAAGACAGGAGCTCTGCGCTTCATCCAAGACTTGCAGCCTGCCAACAACATCACGATTCGAAACGTTGGAACAGGACCTGTGGTTGATGAAGTAACTGAGGCGTTTGCTGGAAGGTCAATCTATTCTATTGGAGATCTGTTTTCAGGTTATGATCAGTTTCAGCTTGCTTTGGAGAGTAGAGACTTGACTACCATGCGTACACCTTTGGGATTGATGCGGATGTGTACTCTTCCTCAGGGTGCGACAAACTCAGTAGTCCATATGCAGAATGCGATGCATAAGGTGTTACGAGAGTTTGTACCTGAGGTCACTATCCCGTTTCTGGATGATATTCCCATGAAAGGCTGTCCGGTGGAAGACAAAGACAAAGCTGTGACTTCTGATGGATGCAGAAAGTTCGTTGCAGACCACATTCGGGATGTGGAGAAGATTCTGATGCGTTTGAAGGAGGTACACCTCACTCTATCAGGTACCAAATCTCATTTTGGTATGTCAGAGATTGTGGTGGTGGGTCATTTGTGTGGTACTTTTGGGAGGCGTCCGAACCTAGAGAAGGTAGATGCTATAGCAAGGATAGCTGACTGCACCAACATCACTGAGGTTCAACGGTTCTTGGGAGCTTGTGTGTTCTTTCGTGTGAGTATTCCTCATTATGCACACATTGCCGAGCCTCTGTATGCACTTCTGAGAAAGGGAAGGAGGTTTACTTGGCGGCAAGAACATCATGAGACGATGGAGCAGCTGAAGGAGATTCTGAAGTCTCCACCTATACTAAGGAGGCTTAGCTACGAGAGCGAGAGACCTGTGATGCTGACTGTTGATACGAGTCCAAAGGCGATTGGATGGACAGTTGGTCAAGAAGATTCAGAAGGTGTGCGGGTTGTTTCAAGGTTTGGAGCTCGGATCTTAACAGATAGACAGCGTAACTATCCTCAAGTGAAGCGTGAGTTGTGGGGAGCTGTTACTGCTATGAAGGTAGATCGAGAGTTCTTGATAGGAGCTCGTGTGATACTAGAAACAGATTGTTTGCTTTTGTTGGGTATGATAGCAAATTGCAATACGTCAGACATAGCAATGCTGCGATGGATTGCTTATGTCCGGAGTCTGAACCCTGAGCTAAAGCATATAGCAGGGAAGGACAATCTAGTTGCAGATATGTTGTCTAGGGCTCGGTATACAGATGAGGATGAGATGTTTGCAGAAGTGGAGAATGAAGAGAGGAGAGACGTTTGGTGCCAAGTTGGTCAGCAGACTTCAGACTTGGAACCACTGCCGTTCAATGAGGAGTTCTACTCAGAAAAGTTCCGCGATATTGGATTTTATCTGAGTTTGTTATGCAGAAGAGAAGGATGGAGTGATGTAGAGTTCAAAGAGATCAGGCGGAAGGCGTACAATTACCTTCTACGTGAGGATTATCTGTGGAAACGTCCGAAGAGAAGAGATGGGATGCTTGCTAGAGTGGTGGATGATCAACCGATGAAGCTGAATCTGCTGAAAGAGGTTCATGACACTTTGTGGGCAGGACATCGTGGAGTCTGAGCTACTTACACGAAGATGAAGGAGCGATACTGGTAGAAGGGTCTGTATCAAGACGTGGTGGACTTTGTTGGGTCGTGTCTGCACTGCCAGTTCTACTCTAAGGTCCGTTACAGAGATGGGCTTGTACCTACTTATCCACCTAGTATTCATTTTCATTGGGTTCTTGATCTTGTGATGATGCCACCGGGGTTATGAGGGATGCGTTACATGGTGTTGGCTCAAGAGGATCTCTCCAACTATGTGGAGGGACGAGCACTACGGACGAAGACTACAGAGAATATTTGCAAGTTCATGCTTGAAGATATCATCTGTCACTATGGATAGGTTGGGAGATTATGTGTAGATAGAGGCGAGTTGAGAGGCGCTGAAGTGAAGGAGTTTTTTGCTCGTTATGGAGTAAAGCTCCGACTTACTACTGCTATGAATCCAGAGGCCATTGGTAAGAGTGAACGAGGACACCCTTCTATTGTTCACGCTTTAGTGAAAGCATGTGATGGTAGGCCTAGAGAATGGTCCAGACTACTTCCGTTTGCTTTGTGGGCTGATAGAACTACACACTGTACTACGACTGGCTATATGCCAGTTGAGCTTATGTTGGGTCAGAAATCGATCATGCCTGCTGAAGAGTACTTTCCTACGTTGTCCTGTTGTGGGACCAGTTAATATGTAAATTACCCGTATAAGTACGTTTTGCACACAGTTGTAGAAGTTGTGGTGTAATGGGATCTAAAACATTGCTCTTATGAGCTTAGAATGCTCTATTATCTGCTGGGGGTCTCCATGGGGCAGAAAAGGACAAGGTTGAGTCCTTTAACTTCCCATTGGTCCACCCAAAAGTGAAGATAACTTGTCATCTACCTAAGTGTGCGCTCTGGGAGGTTCGGGGCACTTTGACGAGGGATTTTGGAGATCAGAGGGCATGGACGGAGAGCTCTCAACGGGAGGAGCAATCTGATCACAAATTTCACTCGATTTGGAGGTCCAGGGCATACGTTATGGCGATTTGAAGTTCATAGAGTGATGAGAGTACAAGAGTTTCTCTTCCGATTGTAAGATTAAGGGGTTTGAGTGATTGAACCGTCAGATTGAGACCAGATTTCATGAGCTTGTAGTCTGTCAGCTGCTGAAGCTCTGACCACAAATTTCACCACCGGATGTTCTGCGGATTGAGCGCAATGGCGATTTGAAGGCGAAGGGGTGCAGAAAGCTGTCAATCTGAAGCAGCGAGTTTGCAGATTTATGGAGGACGATCAGAACGGTCAAATCGGCTCAAATTTCCTGTGTAGTGAGTTTACCTTCTGAATTGATAGCACAGGAAGTTGGAGTGGAAGTGGACGGTTCATTTAGTCGAAGAAGCTTCTGTCCTGAATCTGAGATTGGAAGTGCGTGTTAGTTTCTGTGGATTTGTGTTAATTGTGGGAGGAGATCTAGCCGTCAGATCTTTCTGAAATTTGACCTGCAAGTAGAGATTTTAGTATACTACCTACGTGGCAAGTTTGAGAGGAGACTGAGCTGTAGATCTGTACCTATCATGTGTGAAAGTTCGCTGGTTTTTCTGCCGAGTTGTATCGGCAACGATATCTACTCTAGGTCTCGAGTTGTTAGCGACAGCTGGCTGAAAAGTATCCAGTGCGACATTTGTACTGCTTTGGGGAGTATTCTAGGCGTAGATATGACTTTAGCGACCTACGTTGTATCCACGTCATATGGTTGTTAGGTTCGCACTCAACGTGACAAAGTGCGATCCTTGACCTGTAGAGTCGACTACCTGTCTAGCCTAGTCTCCGGTTTTTGGGACACGTTATGGTGCATGCATTAGAACCTTTCACCCAGAAGACCCACACGTGGATGAGTATGACGGCACCAAACATGCGATGTGCATGTGCGCCACCTCATCGGTCCGTGAGGCTTGGGTTGCTTGGTTAGGGAGCTTGCACCTATCCTTGTTTTGTGTTCGAAACTTTTAAGCAAAGGGGAGTGACCTGTGTGGGGGCATTCGACTTGGGGAAAAATCCAAGAGATTGTTCGTGGAGAGATCGTGGTGATCCTATGAGATTGAATCAGAGTTTTATGGATCGATATACCTTTGTAGTTGGAGTGCACATGTTGTGAGAGATGGACGAATGACTCTACTTACCGCCCAGATTCCCTTTTCGAAACCCTTTCTCGATTAAACTGATGTATATGGAACGAGTTCACTTTCAACAGTTTCTGATAGGATCCTTCGGGCATAACTTTACCGCGCAAGTCATGCTCTCGCCTGTCCCTGTGATCTTACCTGTTGTCACTTACGGCCAAGAATGAGATCTCACCATCTTTATTCTCATCTAACGAAGGATGGATCTAAATCAGCTCCCTCCTGTAAACTTTAACACCTAGTGCGAGATAAGACACATCTGTCGATCCAAAGCCATGTACGAAGCCCTAGTAGTGAGAAACTTCGGAGAGGAATACTACCGAGAGATCATGTCATCACATATCCCGTTTGTCGTGCCCATGATCATCCAACGTTTTCGTGTAGTTATCTTGACCCTTTACTGAGAGAAAGAAAGTGCTTAGTTATCGAGGAAGTTAGAGAGAAATCTACGAGATACTAGTCGCTCTGCTGTGTATCGATCGCCAACCACAGCCAGAAGGTATGCCCTTGCTCAAAGGAAAGGCTCTCGCTACGACATATTTGGTGCTTCCACTGAGAGCACGCTTTGAGGTGGTTGAGTGAGTTGTTGCCGAGGAGCGTCAAGTATGAATCTTCCCGAAGCAATGGGGACGAGTGGAGGAGGAGCGGACGATCTGCTTCGAGCATTGACGATGTTGTTGAGACAACAACAAGGAGGCGATGTTGGAGAGCAGAAGTCTACAAGAGCTCTACAAGCGGTGGGTGAAGAAGTTGGAGAGGTTCGATGGAAGGAACATCACGAAGTATGTTCGGGAGTATATTTGTGAGATGGAGGTAAATCGTGTGCCTGAGACAGAGATGATTTCTAGTTTCGAGTTGGCTGTGATACCTGAGATCCGTAGTCAAGTGACAAAGTTGAAGGATGCACGTACGAGTTCTTGGGAGGAGTATGAGCAGAGGTTGAAGAGTGAATTTTTTGATGATGATGCGGATAGAGTAACCAAGAGAACATTCTTGGAGTGGATAGAGCAGCGTCCGGGGAATGAGATGACGCCAAATGAGTTGCTGCGTGAGTTTGAGAAACGGTTCTGTCAATTGTCTCCATCCGAGAGGACAACGCTTGACTTAAGGAAGACAGAACTTTTTCTAGAAGCTGCTGATGAAAATCTAGAGGACAAGCTTTTCTTGATGTTAGCAGACAAGGGAGAAGAAGGAGGAGTGAGCACGGACTGGAGAAAGGTAGAGGAAGCTGTTACTATTCTCACGAAGCAGAAACGTGGAAGAGGTAGAGCTGCAACCTTGAGGTCTGATGTCTCTTTAGCTCCATTGCCCAAGCCTGCCAATAGCAAGATTGAAGATTCTGCTATCGATGAGTTGGTTAAGGGTCTGAGAGAGTTAAGGATAGAGATGGCAGAGCTAAAGCATAGTCGGAGTCCTGGTGATACCAATGCATCATCAACTAGCAGAAATTTTGTTAGAAGATGTATCTGGTGTGACAGTACTGAACACCAACGACGAGATTGTGAGGAGTTTTCCGAAGCTCTCAGAACCGGAGTCGTGAATTTTAGAGATGGAAAGATTCATCTCGCCCAAACTGGTGCGCCGTTGAATACCAACTTTGGTAAGGGAGGAATGAAGAGTTTGGTGAGAGGTCATGTTGGTATAGCTACGGCGATACGCACAATAGAGCCAGAAACATTTGCGATTGAAGTAGATGTACCGGTTGTAGCAGCTATTAAGAGCGATGTAGTTGAAGTTCCACGAGAAGTAATGTTACGAGGTGCGGAGGCAATTCGCCGCATTACTGGATGGGATGATCCTGTAGAGGCAGGGTGTGTCAAGGCTTACTTGGTACAAGAGAAGCATGTAAGCTGGCAAGATGCGATTGTGGAAGAGAAAAGGAGACGTGATGATGATGTTGCTGATCCGGAGGAGGCTACAAGGAGAGCCAGAGCCACGAAGAGGAGAGGGCAACAAGAGGCATCACCTTCTGATATCCCTTCGACGTCTCAAGGGGCATCTACATCTGAACCTATGGTTGATGTTCCTATTTATGACACGGAGATGAGAGAGAAAGGTAAAGGAGCTTCTTCAAAGGGCAAAGGTAAAGCACCGACCTACAGACTACAGTCAGATATCGAGACCACCACCAACTTGAAGGAGATTCTTGAAGAGAGAATTTTGGATGCAAAGATAGAATTTTCCTTGCGGGAAGCCTTGGGAATAGCCAAACGTGACTTTCATGAGTTGATCATAGATGTGATCAAGAGAAAGAGGCAGATGACTGCAGATACAGTGATGATGAAAGCATTGGATACTGACATCACTGGGGAAGAAGATGAAGAGTTAGGTCGCGTATTTGCCCAAAAGCATGTACTACAAGCGTCGAAAGGAAGAGAGGCAAGAGTTTCAGACTGTGCTGCAGAATATGGCGACGAGAAGCAGCATGAGAGTCACTATTCTCGAGCATATTGTGCTCGTGCAACCACAGAGACAAGGGTCCGACTGGGTAACTTGTCAGAGGCTATAGTGGCGTTGGTGGATCACGGTTCGGAGATTAATATCATGTCCAAAAATGTTTACGAGAAGGGGAAGTGGCCAATCGACACAGGACATGGATGGGTTCTTCGTGCTGCTAACAACCAAAGAGGTGAACTTTTTGGTGCTTGTCCAGCTGTCAAGACTCGGATAGGAGATGTAGAGATAGAACAAAATTTTTTTGTTCAGAGTATAGCTGCGTATCCTGTGATCCTAGGTCAACCGTACATTACTGCGTCTAGGATGGAGACGAAAGTAATGGACGATGGGTCTCATTATGCTCGTATCAGAAGTCAAGATGGTACGAGGGCGGTACAGTTTCTTACTGTACGTACGGGTCATGAAAGGAACAGAGAGAAGCTGAGAGACAGTCCCTTAAGGACTGACAAAGAGTTTTCGGATTTTTAGTTAGCACTCCTGTAGAGCGGGAGTATGGGAGTGTTGATAGGAGAAAGAGCCTTCCGCTAGTGCCAGAAGATGAAGAAGAGATGTTTAAATGTGGATTTGCTCAGTTTTCTGAAACATGTGTAAATAGATTTCGAGTGGTAGAAGAGATGGATAGTGTACAAAGACGAAGTGTGAAGAAGCAGGAAGATCTCTTCAAAACTCAAGGAGTTTTGGTAGATCAAGAGTTCATTAACGGGGTGTATGAAGAAGAGGGCTTTGAAGATACTCTTGAGGAGGTTTTGTCGTTTATAAGCACCGATTCTTTGGTTAATGGATTAGTCGCAATCCGTTCACGTGAGTTACATGAGGAGATTACAAGATTCGTCGAGGATGGCTACAAGGTTCAGCTTCAGATGAAAGGAGATCATGAGTTGGAGTTAGAAAGGAGTAGAGCCATGAAACATCAAGAAGCGCAGGTTCATACAAAATACAAGACTGTGGCGCGAAAAGTGAAGCCGGTGGCTACTCAACTACCTGAAGACTCTAACAAGCAAGTGGAACGAGCATCGACTGAACCAGTTCTGTGGGATTCACAGAGAGTAGGGCACAAGTTCACAGAAGAGACACTCAAACGACTGCAGATTGGAGGGGGTGAGTTTCCCACTGAGGAAGAGAGAAAGCGTTTTCATGAGATGTTGAGAAGGCATGGAAAGGCTTTTGCTTTCAGTGCAGAAGAGATTGGATGTGCAGATACGAGTGTCGTAGCACCCATGGTGATCTTCACAGTACCATATGTGCCTTGGGACTTGAAGCCTATACCAGTGCCACGAGCTATGTTGCCAAAGCTTGTGGAATTGTTGAAAGAGAAGATACGCATGGGTATTTTAGAGCCATCTATGGGACCTTACTCGAGTCGGTGGTTTACTGTACCTAAGAAGTCAGGGGCTCTTAGGTTCATCCAAGACATGCAACATGCTAACAAGGTGACTATTCGAAACATGGGAGCAGGACCCATAGTAGATGAAGTTGCAGAAGCTTTTGCTGGTCGTGCTATCTACTCGATTGGAGATTTATACTCTGGGTATGATCAGTTCCAGTTGGCAATGGAGAGCAGAGATCTCACCACCATGCGTACTCCGCTTGGGCTTGTAAGGATGTGTACATTACCGCAAGGAGCGACAAACTCTGTTGCGCATGTGCAAAATGCAATGAATAGGATTTTGAGAGAATTCATTCCGGAGAAGACCATACCTTTCATAGATGATATTCCTATGAAAGGGTGTGCGGCCGAAGACAAAGATGAGAAGCTGACTGAGGATGGATGTCGAAGGTTTGTGGTTGATCATATTCACGATGTGGAGATGATCTTAACAAGGCTTGAGGAGGTAAATCTCACTCTTTCAGCAGAGAAGTCGAGCTTTGGAGTACCAGAGATTGTTGTTGTTGGTCATCTTTGTGGAGCTTTTGGTCGACGTCCAAACCCATCAAAGGTTGATGCCATTGGGAGAATGAAAGATTGTGTCAACACCACAGAGGTCAGGAGATTCTTGGGAGCTTGTTTGTTCTATCGAGTGTGGATTCCTCATTTTGGTCACATGTCTAAACCGTTGTATGAGTTGCTGAGGAAGCGAAGGAGGTTCACTTGGGGTGAGGAGCAGAGGGTCGCTATGGTGCGACTAAAAGAAGCGTTGAAATCACCACCAGTTCTACGACAGTTGAGCTATGATTGTGGTAGACCCATAGTCGTTACTGTTGATACTAGTCCTATCGCTATAGGTTGGGCAATAGGGCAGGATGATGGTGAGGAAAAGAGGTTTGCAACAAGATTTGGTGCTCGCATACTTTCGGATCGACAAAGGAGATACCCTCAAGTCAAACGAGAGCTATGGGGCGTTGTAACTGCAATGAAAGCTGAGAAGGAGTATCTCATTGGAGCACATGTACTACTTGAAACTGATTGCTTACCTCTGTTGGGAATGATAGCAAACTGCACAACGCCTGATATTGCTATGTTACGTTGGATAGCTTACATTAGGTCGTTGAATCCAGAGTTGAGACACATAGCAGGGAAGATGAACTCGATGGCAGACATGTTGTCTAGAGCTAGGTACTCTCAAGAAGAAGATATGGAGGCGGAAGATATGGATGAAGATGATGCAGAGGAGGGGCAAGTTCTACAACTATCAAGCGAGGACCGGAGTCGCTTGGATGGTGTTCTTCCTTTCATGGAAGAACTCTACTGTGGGAGGCTCAAAGAAATCGGACGCTATCTAAGCACTCTTCAGAAGTATGAAGAATGGACGGAGAAAGTCTTCAAGGAGATACGACATCAGGCCTATGGCTATCTATTACGAGATGGATATCTGTGGAAGAGGTCAAAGAGGAGAGATGGAGTACCCTTGAGAGTAGTGGATGATGCAGAGACCAAGAAACAAGTATCGAACAATTTCATGATACCTTATGGGCAGGTCATCGAGGTACATGGGCGACCTTTACCAAGATCAAGGAGAGGTATTGGTGGAAAGGATTGTATCGAGATGTAGAGAAGTTTGTTGGGTCATGCATTGAATGTCAATTCCAATCCAAGATTCGGTATAGGGATGGATTGAGACCCACATATCCCTTGTCCATTCATTTCCAATGGGTTTTGGATTTGGTTGCCATGCCACCAGGAATTTGGGGCATGCGTCATTTAGTTTTGGCTCGGGAAGAGCTATCTAACTTTGTAGAAGGGAGGGCTCTACGCACCAAAGCTACTGAACCTGTCTGTCGATTCATATTAGAAGATATAGTTTCTAGATATGGAAGCATGGGGAGAATCCGTGCAGATAGAGGAGAGTTGAATGCAGATGAAGCACGTGAGTTCTTCAACAGATATGGAATACGATTGAAGTTGACCACTTCGATGAACCCGGAAGCGAATGGGAAAAGTGAACGAGGGCACCCACCAATCATCCAAGCATTGGTGAAAGCGTGCAGGGGGCGTCATGGGGACTGGCCTAGACTTCTTCCGTTTGCGTTGTGGGCTGATAGAACTACTCATAGTACTGTCACTGGTTACATGCCCACAGAATTGATGACCGGTCAAAAACCTATCATGCCAGCAGAAGGAGACGTTCCTACTTGGGTATGTCTACCTTGGGAGGATGGTTCTGATAGGGAAGGACTATTAGCACTACGAATTCAGCAGCTTGAGCGACGTGAGGAGGACCTCGAAGAAGCATTGGTCAAACTCAAGGAGGCGAGGTTGAAGAACAAGGAGCGGTTCGACAAGACACATCGACTGCGAAAGAAGCCGATCCGCGAAGGTGACTGGGTCATAGTATATGACAACAGTTTGGATAACCAACACAGCACTATCAAGAAGTTTGCACGACGTTGGTTTGGTCCTTATGTTGTTGTTGTCGTTCACGACAATGCCACATATGGTTTGCGAGAATTGGATGGTACACTCTTGAAGTTACCCATTGCTGGTAAAAGGGTCAAGGTCTTCCGAAGACGTGAAGGATTTCTTGATTTTGATGAACTTCTCGAGTCTGATTCTCATCTTTCCAGATCTTATGCGAGGGAAGATGATGATGAACCTGACAATTCGGAGCACGATGAGGAATACGATGATGACTATGGATAACAAGTTGGCACATACCGGAGGATGTGCAGGTTTGGAGGGGGTGAATGTCCTGTTGTGGGACCAGTTAATATGTAAATTACCCGTATAAGTACGTTTTGCACACAGTTGTAGAAGTTGTGGTGTAATGGGATCTAAAACATTGCTCTTATGAGCTTAGAATGCTCTATTATCTGCTGGGGGTCTCCATGGGGCAGAAAAGGACAAGGTTGAGTCCTTTAACTTCCCATTGGTCCACCCAAAAGTGAAGATAACTTGTCATCTACCTAAGTGTGCGCTCTGGGAGGTTCGGGGCACTTTGACGAGGGATTTTGGAGATCAGAGGGCATGGACGGAGAGCTCTCAACGGGAGGAGCAATCTGATCACAAATTTCACTCGATTTGGAGGTCCAGGGCATACGTTATGGCGATTTGAAGTTCATAGAGTGATGAGAGTACAAGAGTTTCTCTTCCGATTGTAAGATTAAGGGGTTTGAGTGATTGAACCGTCAGATTGAGACCAGATTTCATGAGCTTGTAGTCTGTCAGCTGCTGAAGCTCTGACCACAAATTTCACCACCGGATGTTCTGCGGATTGAGCGCAATGGCGATTTGAAGGCGAAGGGGTGCAGAAAGCTGTCAATCTGAAGCAGCGAGTTTGCAGATTTATGGAGGACGATCAGAACGGTCAAATCGGCTCAAATTTCCTGTGTAGTGAGTTTACCTTCTGAATTGATAGCACAGGAAGTTGGAGTGGAAGTGGACGGTTCATTTAGTCGAAGAAGCTTCTGTCCTGAATCTGAGATTGGAAGTGCGTGTTAGTTTCTGTGGATTTGTGTTAATTGTGGGAGGAGATCTAGCCGTCAGATCTTTCTGAAATTTGACCTGCAAGTAGAGATTTTAGTATACTACCTACGTGGCAAGTTTGAGAGGAGACTGAGCTGTAGATCTGTACCTATCATGTGTGAAAGTTCGCTGGTTTTTCTGCCGAGTTGTATCGGCAACGATATCTACTCTAGGTCTCGAGTTGTTAGCGACAGCTGGCTGAAAAGTATCCAGTGCGACATTTGTACTGCTTTGGGGAGTATTCTAGGCGTAGATATGACTTTAGCGACCTACGTTGTATCCACGTCATATGGTTGTTAGGTTCGCACTCAACGTGACAAAGTGCGATCCTTGACCTGTAGAGTCGACTACCTGTCTAGCCTAGTCTCCGGTTTTTGGGACACGTTATGGTGCATGCATTAGAACCTTTCACCCAGAAGACCCACACGTGGATGAGTATGACGGCACCAAACATGCGATGTGCATGTGCGCCACCTCATCGGTCCGTGAGGCTTGGGTTGCTTGGTTAGGGAGCTTGCACCTATCCTTGTTTTGTGTTCGAAACTTTTAAGCAAAGGGGAGTGACCTGTGTGGGGGCATTCGACTTGGGGAAAAATCCAAGAGATTGTTCGTGGAGAGATCGTGGTGATCCTATGAGATTGAATCAGAGTTTTATGGATCGATATACCTTTGTAGTTGGAGTGCACATGTTGTGAGAGATGGACGAATGACTCTACTTACCGCCCAGATTCCCTTTTCGAAACCCTTTCTCGATTAAACTGATGTATATGGAACGAGTTCACTTTCAACAGTTTCTGATAGGATCCTTCGGGCATAACTTTACCGCGCAAGTCATGCTCTCGCCTGTCCCTGTGATCTTACCTGTTGTCACTTACGGCCAAGAATGAGATCTCACCGTCTTTATTCTCATCTAACGAAGGATGGATCTAAATCAGCTCCCTCCTGTAAACTTTAACACCTAGTGCGAGATAAGACACATCTGTCGATCCAAAGCCATGTACGAAGCCCTAGTAGTGAGAAACTTCGGAGAGGAATACTACCGAGAGATCATGTCATCACATATCCCGTTTGTCGTGCCCATGATCATCCAACGTTTTCGTGTAGTTATCTTGACCCTTTACTGAGAGAAAGAAAGTGCTTAGTTATCGAGGAAGTTAGAGAGAAATCTACGAGATACTAGTCGCTCTGCTGTGTATCGATCGCTAACCACAGCCAGAAGGTATGCCCTTGCTCAAAGGAAAGGCTCTCGCTACGACAACGTGGGCTACGCTACTGTGGGAAGATGGTATAGATCGTGCTTCACTCCTAAATTTACGTATAAGGTAGTTGGAGCGAAGGGAGGAGGATCTTGCTGATGCGCAGGAGAGGTTGAAGGTGGCTCGAGTCAGAAACAAGGAACATTTTGACAAGACTCACCGACTACGACCGAAGTCAATACATGTTGGTGATTGGGTTCTGGTATATGATACCACGTTGGAGAATCAGCATTCTACACTTCAGCTGAGGACAACAAGAGACGGAGACGTCCCAGTATCTGATGAGGCTGAGGCGGAGGAGAGTGACGATGAAGAAGAACAAGCAAAAGAATGACCAGGTTGGCACATGCCGGGTGATGTGCAGGTTTGGAGGGGGTGGATGTCGTGATGTGAATCATTTCACATAGTAAATGATTCACTTCTCTGTCAAGCGTTAGTCTCTCTGAGTGAAGTTAAGACCTCAGAGACGTCCATTTTTGGAAGATGTTATATATTTTGAGTCTTAGTAGGTTGATTATCATATCGATAGGATTTAAGCTCATGGGTTGTATTTGCGTGTCGCCCATGCACGCTTTCTAGTTGATTTAAGTTATCTTTCGGGGCTGTGTGTCATTTTAGGTAGTTTAAGTTTTACGCTGGCACTCTATGGGGCTTGACGTGGTAGCCTATGAGTGTAGATAAGTTACCAGGTAGTTTAAGGCACAAAAGGACAGTCAAGTGGAGCTATGAACTCCCATTGGTCCATTTTTGTCTTTTGTAAAACTCTAAGTTTAGAAACAGAGCTCTAGAGTGGATTTCGAGCAATTGATGAGGACACTGCAAACTCTGAGAGCACAGGGTGATAGAGCTCGTCGAGTCAAGCACTGTCAGTGAAATTCTTGATCAATTTGGATCAATAAACAAGGAGTTATGCCCAATTGAAGTTCGGATTGTGCCAAAACTGCATCACTTTTGTTGATTTTGGGGTTTTGAGTGCCAATTGCAGCAGAATTGAGAGAATCGTTTCAAACCTTCGTGGTTGCGTTCACTGTCAGCCGGGCTACGACTGTCAAAAAAGTTTCAAGTGATTTGAGTTACTGAGTAATTCAGAGCGACCGCTGAAGTAGAGGGGGTCCGAAAAGCTCTCAATCTGGAACAGCAACTTCAGAGAGCGAAATCTGGAGTTCTGTGTGGAATCAGGAAGCCCAACTTCACAGGAGTGTTCAGCAAGCTGTGTACTGCAAATCCTGTAAGAATTTCCTAAAGTGATTGAGCCAATTCTTTGTTCTAGGTCGAAACAGCTGTCTGGGTACCAAAAATTGCCGTAATTTCTCTACTTAGAAAGTTTCTACTCATATCTTAGTGCTCTGAATTGATCTGAAGCTGAAACTTCCTATGTGTATCCAGTAGGACCTTATTGACATATAGGAGGAGTTCTGAAGTCTGAACCTTCACATATTTCTCAATCATGAGTGTCAAAGTTCGCCGTCTGATCTTATCATTGCTAGTTAAGTCTGAACTTTACTTCTTGAACATATCAGAAGAGCCAAGAGACTTATATGAGTGTTTTTCAGTATCACCTTGAGACCTGAAGCCTATCCTTTGAGTAAACCAGCCACAGCCTGAAGCCCAACGCTTCCTTGAGTAGATTGAACACAGCCTTCAAGCTCATATCACAGCCAGAAGGTTCGTCCTTCTCAGGAAGACTCTCAACCCGACAACGCCAAGCAAGATGTCGACCTGAGGTGTCGAGCGAGACACCACACTCGCAGTGGACAATGTCGAAGCAACAAGCTGGACCAAGCCTTCTCATCGCTGTAGAGAAGATAGTCGGTATGGGTCAGAATGCTCTAATGCAAGATCAAGTTATGAGCCAAGAGCACGTGCTCTTGCTTGAACAAGAGTAGTGTCGAGCTCTCATGTGAGATGGAAGGATCAATCTAAGAGCGCATGAAGAATTTGCTGCAAGTGGTGTCTCGTCAAAGAGTACTGTAGTCCGTGAGATCCATTGGTAGCTAAGGTATCGAATCGGAGATGTGTCTCACGTGCCTCAAGAGTCAAAATATCTCTTGTCTACGGAGACACGTCTGTAGTGGATAAGAACCATCTTCCACCTCTATCACGTAGCTCTCCAGAATAGGTCTATCTCGCACAAGAAAATGACAACAGAGTCAAGGTGTGAGAGGACCCAACTACTCCAAGAGCCTGCCAGAATAGTCTCCTCTATGAATAATAAACCCACCCCACCACATGATATCGGCAATGCGAGAGATCTTGCCACACACTCAAAGGTCCTGGATCTTAAGATGTCATAAAAAGTCCTCATGCTCCTCGTATCAAACTCTCTAAGGCGCTAGATGAAGGTATGAGATGAAGGTACTGTGCGGAATAAGTAACACGGATGACATGCAATGGAAGAGGAAAGGATACCAAAGACAACTTGTGGGTCCTCTAACCTAAAGATATCATCGATATGCAAGACAACATCTAAGAACCGGGAGACGAAGTCCTCAGTATCCACTGGTGCTCTGAGGATACGTAAACCATCTCTATGTATAACAATCCCCCTGGGAGGTAGAGGTCCGACGGTATATATATGAGAGTCTAAGCCATGCACTTTTACACCTTCACTCTCACTTATATCAAGACCGATTGCGAGATGAGGTGATCAAAAGGATCACAGACTTGGTCCGCCGGACTACAGTATGCGTGTCATCAGCTAGAGATGAAAAGACACAACATAGAGCAACCAAGGCGGTGACCAAGATAGCTCTATAGTGAGCTAAAGCAAAGAGGGGTCCATCCAAAAGGTCTGCTTACATGCAGCGGAGCTTATGACTGTAACCTCCTCTATCGGAAGATCGTGCTAATAATAAAAAGAGGAGGAAGAACCATAGAACAATCGCACGAAGAGAACGAGATTCGCTAGAAATCCACTGTCATCCATGAGCTGCTTAAAGATAGAAGCACAAAAATATTATTAAAAGTATTTTCCACGTCCACTTGTAGAACAATCCAATCAAAGTGGATGTCCAAGAGACCTCTAATACCGAAGGACACAGATCCATAACCTCCAGGTGTCGCAACTCCAAAATGATATGGACAAAGTAGGTCTTGAAAAGTATCTTGAAGCTGAAGAACAATGATACGACTAATAAGTCCTAAGAGAATCTCATCAATGACGACCGATCAACTCTATCATCTTTCATCATGATCAAAAGTCTAGTTGTCTCCAGTACTTGAGCTATAGAATGTGGAATATGTCTCTAAGCTATTGCTGCTGCTACTCGAAAAAACTCCATGAAAACACTGGAAAGATCATCTGTCTGAAAAAAATCCCGTAAGTGCTTATAGATCATCCTAGACAGACCTCCTGAAGATAGACGTGGAGCTGTACACAAGACTTGGACAAACAAAGATCTATCGAGACATAATGACTCCTCAAGCTGATAGTCCTGAACCTCGGGTGGTGGGAGATCACTCGGTGAGAGGTGAAGAAAACGCACCGAAGTTATTGACTTCTCAGCAAGACATACCACTGACAAAGGATGCAATGCTCTAGTAGCTCTACTATACTCTCCAACCTGACCTAACATCCTATAACGTTGTATGCGAGCGGAAGATGAGACATCACATGTAGAGATAGACTCACTCCTATCTCGTATCGGATGTACTAATTCTTTCTGTAAGACCGCTAGATCATTAACACAAAATCTCCGAAGTGGACTGTCATCTCATGATGTCTCACTCTTCCACCTCGAGTATAACGGAAGCACCAATGAGGTAGTACGAGGAACAAAAATCACGTCCTGGTGTTTCATGCCAACGTGTCGAGAGGTAGACGCAATGCATACCTCATCCCGTAATGGAGAGCACGAGATAGCGGATGAAACAGACGCGGACAAGAAAAACTCATCTCGAACAATCTCAAAATAGTGTCAGTGTGGACTCTCAACCACTCCCATGACTCAAGAGGAACTCCAGGAAGAAAGACTAATGGTGTCATAATGACTGCACGTGTAGACCTCCTCTCCCTGCTAACCTAGACATCCCATGTGGTCTAATCATAGCTCTTGTGCATCTTTCTCATATGAGACTTTATCCCTTGCGAGGTAAATAACTCACCGCACATACGTCATGATGTGTCTCAGATCAGTGTCGATCTCGTGAGAGAGAGAATACTCATAGCTAGAAAAGAGACGATATCCAACCAAGGGTACTCGTAATAAGAATATCTCAAAAATACCCACTCAAATAAAGAAAATTAATCTTTAAGGATAAGAAACACACTATGTGTAGCAAAAAGATCTTCAAAAATCTCTCAAAAGCTCTAAACAAAAGACTCTGTAATCCTAAAAAACCCAAAAATATTTAGTACTCACTTATTTCTTCATAAAATATTACTAATTCTAAAACAGAAAGAAGCAAAAACAAAAATAAAAAAAATTATCTAAAAATAATCTACAGTACCCCACCCAACACACTCCACCCTCAAACTACACTTTCCTCTCCTCCCAGCACTCTCTTCTCCGCACGTACTCCGCACCCAAGGAATAGAGCTATTTAAAAACGGTGCCAATAGTCATCACTTTGGAGAAGAAACAATGATCGCGGTCACCCAAATAAATAAACTCCATAACGATCCGTAATACAAGGGAGTGATACAGTTCATATTTTGCAAATCCTAAATAGCTTAGATCTGGAAGGAAAGTAGACAAAGTGATAAACTTAATACTTTTACAACAAGATCTAAGAGGTCATAGAATTAATGAGGTATCCAGGAAGTTTTCCAAGGTATCAAATGAAGAGGAAGAAAGAGGAGACCAAGAAATCAACTAGGTCAGTGGAATCACAGAATTATTTCAGCGTGAAAGTTTTTTAGAAGTCAAAAACCAACAATAAGCATTACCGATTTACAATCCTTAAGTAAAGTGCGCCGATTGTGATTCCGTGAAACTATAAGAAGCCCGAGGAGACGAATTAACAATCCATTTCTATTCTTATTTACCAAATCTTTCCTCTTGGAGGGATACCGTGACCTATTTTTACAGTGAGAGGAAATGATCTTAGTGCGAGACTGGTATATAGATCCCTCTCTCAATATGCATGCAAGATAAACTTCGGGGAACTTTGGTTTTCTTGTTGTTATCTAAAAAGATACAAGTTTTAAGTGAAAATTCTGTATCAAATTGACACAAACAATCAAACTTATATCAAAATGTTTAATGATAACAAAACATGGAGATACAAGAAAATCCGAACATACATAAGGGAAGCATAAACTCACTCACTGCAGAAAATATAAATGTGAAAACTTGCTAATAAAAACAATAACTATTTAATCAACATATTAATTTATTACCTAACCTTCTCAACAAAAATATTAGAAAATAATTTAAATCCTTGCATTATCACTCCTGCATCTTCTGATGGAGGAGATGATAATAATGCCAGGAAGTCAATGAGTAGACAAGAGTGTGTTATCAGAAATAGATCATTATACAAAATGCTTGTGAGAAATGGTTTTCAACAGTCTGCTCCAATGTGCGCTGAACGCCGATAGCGAGAAAGAATCCTGAGAAACAAGAAGTTCAAGAAGGAACGAATGGTGTTTGCTCAAGAACCGCCACAAAGAATGAAGCGTAAGTACCACCGAATACCAAATGCACGGTCACTAAACGATCGACAAACGATTGCAGTCTCGGTACTGTCACTGTACAAAGTTGCCAAGAATGAGGCTATTTGTCAAACAACTTGGTCATTACAGTAAAACCTCGTTATAGTCACGCACTTGGTTACCTTGTTTTGGTGATTATAACATCTTGTGATTGTAAATTATAGTCATTTTATTGATTTTTTTCTATACCTATATATATTTTTTAATGAAAGACAATTAGCAAACTTAATTTAAAAAAGAAATTAGAGTAAAAAAGACGTAGAATGTTTCATGGACAATGAGTAACAATGTCAAAAAAAGAAAAGGGAGAACATTCATGCGGAGAAATCCGTTGTTGTGAAAGTATCAAAAAAATATTTTGTGATAAATAAATTATTTGTGATAAACAAATTATTTTGTAGTTTTTCTTGAAGATGTGTTTATATACTGCATGGTAATGACTATAATGAGATAAATTTACAAAAATATGATCCATTTCTCACAGAAAATATGATTCTGTATATAATATAATTATGATTATATCGAGTGTGACTATAAAGAGATCTGACTGTAACAAACTATGTGTTGCACACATGTATCCCTCTCGCTGCGCAGGTCTCGAGCAGTACCACGTAGGAACACGTAGTTCGGAAGCTAATTCGGAATTCTGCTGAATCTACCTGTTCAATTCCTACTTCAGTTCTCTCAGAAACGGCATTCCCAACAATACTTTCACAAGAGTTTTAACATGTGTTTCAGAGGTTAAACCCCGAGTATTACTACAAGTGCTCTTGGTAACCTCGAAGACCTTATTTTGCGGGTTCGATTTTAGAGAATTGAGAAATTTAACCGTTATGCAGAAAATGATTTTGAATTTCATTGGCAAACTGTAATCTTGAGAATATATAAAATAAAGAATTAAATTAAAACTATTCACCAACTTGATAAGTTATGATTCAGTAAACTACTTAGTATTTACAAAAAAATGTTAAGATAAAAATTTTGGTGTTTCTTGGAACAGAAAGTGACCTTCTCTTCAGACTCAAAGAACATTATGAAGAAAAAAGAATTCCCTTTTATGCCTTTATACTCACACTTGGGGTTAAAGTAGATAGCACTGTTATTATTTTGACACTGCGACAAATATCATAAAATTCTTTTGTTATTGTATAGTAGTTTTGTACAAGTACCTTGGTATATTATAATGATCTTATATTTTACCCTTGAATAGTGCAACGTTAGGAAAAATAACATCACATCACAATTAGTCTAGTACAAGTTGATTATACACTCACATTAATTAAGTATTTACACTAAATTTCATAAGAAGTGTAGTGACCGTACTGTACCACCACCGTAGGCACGGTTAATGTGGTCAACTTATTATCACGTTAAAATCTTTATCTCGCTTTTCGGTTAATCTCTTGTTAAGTTTGTTGGTTGCGTCTAAAGCTTATGGTACAAACTCGACTTCTCAAAAGCACTCACCGTATCATAGTGTATTTCACTCCTTAAAAAAATTTAAAGTATTCTTTAGTTAACGAAAATCAAGAATCTATTTAGACTATTGTAGGTGAAAAAGTGAAATAGAATGAATTCTCATGACGTTATCTTCTAGTGCATTGTTCACTACGTTATCCACTAAATTCATATGTTGAGGGAAAGGATAGACAAAATAAAGTCCGATGTAATTGAAATCTAAAAGTGAATCATAATTAATTTTGCTAAAATACTGAGCGAATTGCCTTGACACTAGAGTATATATACACGTATTAAATCATTTATTTCTAGAGTATGTATATTCACCCTCTTCCAAGTTCAAAAGAGGAGAAACATGTGATGTGGTTTAATCTATTACCTATCCCTTACACGGGGAAAGATTACGAAGTAAATTTACTGCTTTTTAACTCCTTGATTCTTTGCTTCTAGCTTCTCGCAATTATACTCCCTGGAACGTGTCCATCTTTCCTTGGCTTATGGGTACATAAAGATCTTCTTGCATCTCCAGGTTCCTGTAATATTTAACATTTAGAGAAGACTTGATGTTTTAATTTAATGTAAATTTTCATTTGATATTTATATATTTTTTTAATAACAACAAGGGAGCAAAATTCCCTTCTTGTTACTAATAATGATCTTACATGCATATTAAATATTCACCCCCACAGTCTTGTATATCTAACTGTAGTGAAATTTCTGGTATTAGAAAAGATATAAGTCTTAGTGTTATGTAAAAGTTTGGTATCAACCTCGGGCATTAGCTAGAGGGGTATTAGTTGTGATTGTCACCTTTATGATCATGGTTTGACACCGGTCCTCTTTCTAAGGGGTTCATACGTCCGGATCCTGTGATTGGGAGTTGGATACGTTTTTATAATATGTTTGGCCGGATCAATGAGAATTCTTGTACTGGTTTCTCTTTCGAAAACATGCTTGATCGTCTGCACACCTTGGGCATTGCTATGCGACTTATCCCATTGTTAGATATATGTACGTACCTCTCTGAACTCAGAGTAGTGGATTCCATGTTGTCCTTCAAAAAGAGGTGGGATTCTTAAGCTTGTCTATATCTTCGGGTTTGTGTGTGCTTTTGGGACATTGATTCGTACAGGTCTATGTCCTATCATCCGATCTTATCGTGAGATCTTGTACCTCATCTACCAGCTGTAATAAAAAATCTTTCATCTTTAAAATATATAAAAAGTTGTTGTATCAATGTTGTTATGAAGAATTTAATTTATTTATAACTGTTGAATTATAACCGAACTAAAGTTAAGAGCAGATCTAAACATAATTTATAAACCAAGTGCTGTCGAACTATAGGTGAGAGAGGTGGCTAAAAAACCATCAATTATTTATTTTCAAAAATAAATAAATAATTCTATTTAGTAAATACATAACCAAATAAGAAACGACCGTGGTGATTTTATAAGGACACCTCCGGAGGTGCCTGCAGAAAATGTCAGTGGACTCTAACGCAAGTCAGGAATATTTGAACAGTTTCTAACTTTTGGACTCGAATCGCACAAAAAACTAGCTATTTCTGACAAAGCTTGTGCAACCATGAACTGTGAAAAAGCCACGAAAACATGCGATGCAATGAATAGCCAACGGATGGAAAGACCTCATCAAGCCTTACAAGGAAAAGAGAGATCCGAAGGACCAAGCAACCAACATCTCGAAGGAGGAAGAACATCGGGGCTAAACCCCGCTATCAGTAGCTCTAAGGTCATATATTGCTCCTAAAATATCAGACATTGGTAAATCAAAACTTTTGCATACAACATGTGTACATGAGATAGCATCACCTACTGCAATTGCTCTCATGTGGAATGCACATGCTAAAGCTCTCTATAGAGCAATGAAAACTCGCTGTCTAAAAAACATAGTGCAAAAAGAAGAGAAAGTGATACCCTTAGCGCCTCTCATGATAAGCTCTAGCTTAATCTACTCAATTTTACAAGATCTGTCATTATGATAACACGTCACATTGACGAATAAAAATGTCAAACTTCAAGGCTATCAATCCATATATCTCCAAGGCTAGGGAATGAAGCAATGTCCCTCATGTATATTTTTATACTTGGTCATCTTCGTTACTGCCGCCACGCCTACAGTCCATCTTGGAGGATGCGTGATCACTTGTGTCACCACTGAGTCTCATGTAGGATCCGTGACAACCACATCTGTCACTGCGATCTGATCCTCCCTCATTTACAGGCCAGCTCTCACAGACCTTCTCGTCTGAAGGGCATGCTAATGCTCTCTCCACATCATGTAATCGCTCTTCCGTCCTAGAGCAAACACAACGTCCCTGATGACATCATGAGTAGCTATGCGTTCGCCACTGTGAGGACAACGAGCAAGGTGTAGATCCGACGTGTTGAATGAGTCATCACACTTGTAGGTGAACAATGCCGAAGCAACAGACTAGACTAAGCCTAGGCATAATCTCATCGCTGTAGAGAATATAGTCGGTGCGAGTCAGAATGCTCTAATGCAAGATCGAGCTATGAGCAAAGAGCATGCACCCTTGTCCGAACAAGAGCGGAGTCGAGCTCTAGTATCTTGTGAGATGGAAGGATCAACTAAGAGCGCATGAAGAACCTGCTGGAAGTGGTGTTCCGTTAGAGAGGATTGCAGTCTACGAGATCCATCGGTAGCTAAGGTATCAAATCGAGGATGCGCCTCACGTGCCTCACGAGTCAAACTATCTCTTGTCTCAAAAAGACACATCTATAGTGAATAAGACTCATCTCCACATTTGTCACATAGCTCTCTAGAATAGGTCTATCTCATATGAGAAAACGACAATAGAGCCAAGGTGCTAAGAGGGTCCAACTACCTAAAAAGATTGCCGGAGCATCTCCTCTATAGATAATAAACCCACCCCATCACATGATATTTGTAATGATGTCTGTCTACGTGTGAGAGGTCTTGCCACACAGATGAGATCCTAAGATGTCATCAAAGACCTCCATGATCATCCTATCAAACTCTCTAAGACGCGAGATGAAGATAAGAGATGAAGGTACTGTCCGGAGTAAGTAACACGGATGACGTGCAATGGAAGAAAAAATGATACCAAAGATAACTTGGAGGTCCTCCAGATTATCTTTGGTATCCTGGAGTAAGTTATTACATAGATTATCCTCTAACCTAGAGAGAGTAACTTGTAAGTCTCTTGAGAGATCTCATTATGCAAAACCTCATTCGCCACAGCAACATCTAAGAATCAAGAGACGAAATCCTCTGAACCCACCGGTACTCCGAGGATACGTAAACCATCTCTAGGTGTAACAAATCCATCTAGGAGTTGGAGATCCGACGGAATACCTACGGGAGACCAAGCTCTTCACTTTGACACCTTTACATAAGTCCTAATGCCGAAAGACACAGACTCACAATCTTCAAGCGTTGCAACTCCAAACTGATGTGAAATATGTCATTGAGCTACTGCTATCGCTGCCTGAAAAATCTCCATGAAACCACTAGAGGGATTGTCTGTCCGAAAACTATCACGTATGTGCTAGTAGACCATCCTAGACAGACCTCCAGAAAATAAACGTGGAGTTGTACACAAGGCCTCGATAAACAAAGATCTATCGAGACGTAATGGCTCTTCAAGCTAATAGTCATTAACCTCAGGTGGTGGAGGATCACCAGGTGGCAAGTGAAGAAAATGCAACAAAGTGATCATCTCCTCAATAGGACATGCCACTGACAAAAGATGCAATGCTCTAGCAGCTCTACTATACTCTCCAACCTGACCTAACATCCTACAAGGTCGTATGCGAGCAGAAGATGAGACGTCACACCTAGAGGGAGAGTCACTCCTACCTCGTGCAACACATACTGATTCCTCTTGTAAGGTCATCCAGTCACCAACACACAATCTCTAAAGACGAGTCGTCATCTCTCGATGTCTCACTTTGCCACCTCGAGTATAACGAAAAGCATCAACGAGATAGTAAGAGGAACAATAATCACACCGCCTCGTCCTTGATGTTCCGTGCCGACATGTTGAGAGGTAGACAGAATGTCTGTCTCACCTCGTCATGGAGAGCACGAGGTAGCTGATGGAACAAACACAGAGAAGGAAAAATTATCTCTAGTGTCAGTGTAGACTCTCAACCACTCCCACGACTCAAGAGAAACTATGAGAAAGACTAACATTGTCATAATGATTGCACATGTAGACCTCCGTCTCGGCTAACTTGGGCATCCCATGTGATCCAATCATAGCTCTTGTGCATCTTTCTCACAAGAGATTTTATCCTCTTGTGAGATAAATAATTGATCACATATCGGACATGGTGTGTCTCGGATCAATCTCGATCTCATCAAAGAAAAAGTGCCCATAGCTAGAAAAAGAACGATATCCAATCATCCCATAAAAACATCTAAAAAATATACCTCAAATGAAGAATTCTAATTCTTTAAGGATAAAAAACACATTGTATGTAGCAAGAAAATTTTCAAAAATCTCTCCAAAACTCTAAAAGAAAACAATGTAACTCTAAAAGACCTAAAAATATTTAATATTTATTTATTTATTCAAAAAATATATTAAACCACAAGTCCCGCTATAAAAGGGGGTGCCGACGTGGCATTCGCTCCCCATTGTCCTTGTAGCGAACATGGGAGTGCAGCCGGAGCAAGTCATTCCCGGCCAACAGCCTCAAACGTTCTAGGGTTTCTGCGAGTGCACTTCGTCTGCTTCCATGTCGCGTTCTGCCGCACACTCATTGCACTCTGTGATTTTCGTCTCTTGGTGGACCTCTGCGGATTCAGTTTTTGGTGGGCCTGGCTTGTGGCGTGGATTCTTTGGTGGACCACGTTGTGTAAACTAACTGTGTGAAATGCAGCGGTGAGTCTGGAGGTGCGAGTTGTGGCAATTTCTGACATCTCGTTGCTTTTGACGAACAGTTCTTGTCGTGGATTCGTCGTCGCTTGTTGACAGTGAGTGGTGGCTCCGTCCAGGCTAGCCCGTGCTTGTTTCAATCTGACCTGTGACTTCGTGAGTGGGCAGTGGTTGCTTCATCCCGGCTATCCGCGTCTCGTATCAATCTGCACTGGAATTTTTTGTGTGTGGTGAGTGCTGGCTTCCTCCCGGCTATCCCGGTCGTTTGAATCTTCCTTGCAACTTCGTGAGTGGGCAGTGGGCAGTGCTTCATCCCGGCTAGCCCGGTCTCGTTTCAATCTGGCTTGTAAGTTCGTCGCCGTCAGTACGTGATGGCTTTTTCGGATAGCCCATGTTCTTATCAATCTGACTATCGGCGGTGCTTGTGGATTGTGATTGGTGACGAAGTTGTAGTAGCTGATCGTGATACTCTGGCTTCGGACCTCGCTTGGCGGCAGTGACTGGTTGGATATTGTGGGTAACAGGTGTTTGATCCTTGCTTGTGGCCTCGCTCCCGTGTGTGGGCTAGCCCGTGTTCCACACATACTCCTTCACAGTTTGCTTTCGGGTTATTCTGTGTACTTTGGTTCAGGCTGAGGTGCTACTTTCGGATCTTTTGGCAGCGTTATCAGTTTCCGGTTGCAGCCTGTACTGCATTGGCTCGTTCGCACTTCTTCTTGTTCTCGTTTCCGGTTACGGCCTGTACTACATTGACTCGTTCGCACGGTCTTTGTGTGGTGCTCTGGCAGAAAGGAGACGCGGCTTGGTTACACGACCTCTTTTTTGCTCCGCACTTTGTCAAGTTATCATTTCCGGTAGCGGCCTGTATTGCATTGGCTCGTGAGCATATTCTTTTCGTTATCGCTCTTGGTTATTGTTATTGGTTCTTTTTCTGTATTCATCATGTCTGCAGAAATCGTATCTGGTCCTCCTTCTCGTGACATGTACGAGGCTGACACCGACGTTGTGCAAGACATCTTGTGCAAGCCTCGTATCGAACGTGTCTTGGAAGGGGTGTGGAAGTTTTCATGGGTGGGTGTTTCTCGTTATGCACCTCGTTCTGAAGCTCCCATGAGACTTGCTCGCCTGATTTCTGTCGAGAGGATGCGAGAGATTTATCCTGTTTTCTGTGTAGCCTGTGATCTATTTTCTGCCACATTGGATAGAGAATCTGAGTCTTTTATTTTGTGTGCTGCGTTCGCTTATGCCGAGTCTTTGTCTAAGAAACAAAGGTATGTTGTTTACCGGCAGTTGGCTGATGCAGCCGGCTGGAAAGAGCGTACTCAGTTCCCTGAGTACTTGCAATCAGCTGTGCAGGTAACTTGGGAAGAGCCTGGAGAGACCCATGTTGGATTTGTACCTTGAGTCCTTTTGTACTTCTGCTCCTGTATGTATCATATTTTGCATCTGTTATGTACCATATCATTGTGTATCACTGGGTTGGATTTTCTAGCTTTTGTTTACAAGTTTGGGTTATTTGGTACTTTCTTTGGCTTGTGCCTCCTCCCCTCCTGTGAGGGGAGTGAACCTTCGCTGAACTGGTCAGCTTGTTGGGTTCAACTCCCAACGAAGGTACATTCGATATTTACGACTTGTGTTGTGAGCATTTTGGGTCGGAAACCGGTTTTCAACTCGTCAAGCTGGCAATGTGTAAGCAGGAAGGACTTTGGATGTAGCCCATAATCCTCAGCGTTTTCAGTCTTGGCCTCTCGCTGCCACATGCCCGAGCGATCATACTCTTGAAAGGAAAGGAGAACGAGAAAAGAGGAAAATACAGTATGAAACATTTTGGGTCGGAAACCGGTTTTCAACTCCCGTTTTGGTAATCCCCTTAGCAAAAATGGCCTTAGTGCAGAAACGCAGTGCAAGTAACCCGTTTCATAACCCCGGTGCAGCGGAAGTACACACTGAATGAAAAACGGAATGGTAAACTTGTAATATGCAACCAAGGTTCCGGTATCGAGACATGGTCTTAGGAGAACATGAGAAATAGGCGATTTTGTCCCCGGTTTATACATTCCTGTTTAGTGAAACAGGTAAAATTCTGAAAAGTAGTGGTTTGGAGACCCCGGTTTTGCGAATTTTCAAGAAGTAGCCGGTTTTAGGGTTCGGTTTTGCTGTTCCGGTTTTTCGAAACCGGTAAAATATACCAGGATCACGGGCCAACCTTGAAACACAACTGTACTCCCACGACAGCTTTTTACATAACCACTTCCCGACATAAATACAAGCTTCAAGTGCAAGTGCCTCAAAATAGTGCAAGTGCCTCAAGATAAACCAAGCTTCAAGTGCAAGTGCCTCAAGATAAATACAAGCTACAAGTGCCTCAAAATATTCGGGGAGATAGTAGAAATAGCAAAATCATTTGCATTGTCACAAGTCGATAGTTCTGACTTCAGTATTATTGTCCTCCAGGAGAACTCTGAAAACTATAAGTATCATATAAACTCGAGAATACTAGTAATAAAGTCTTTTGGCTTATCCACGCACAATTTTGAACTCGTCCACGAAAGGGTAGGGAGTCCGTCCCTGAAAGAAAAATGATTCCATCCGCGAAAACAAAGGGAGTCCATGTAGCCATTGTACGCTGCAGCAACTGGAAACAAGTAGAAAATATTCTTGAGTTAGTCTAAGTATAAAATAATTGCCCCAAGTGAAAATTGATAACTAATGTATAGAGAAAACATAAGTAAAATAGGATGTGCTTGTAAACCTTATCTGCATTCAAGTCGATGGACGTTCGCCAAACAAGCGCGTGTGGAGCTCAGTCTTCCACTCAATACCGTGAGGAGGTAACACTCGTGTAGTGTCGGTTCTATGACGTACAGTCGTGTGTTGTGGTTGACGCTCATATATCTTGATTGGCTTGCGAGTGATGTTCTCGTTCCAATCCATTGCGCATGTTGTGAGACGAGCTTCGTGGGTCCTCGCAAAATGGATCCTCTTGGTGGCAAACTTGTTGATAACTGAGTTGAAAGTTTCGGACATATAGTTCTCTCTCGCCCGTGTATAAAAACGCATCTTCGAGGGTGTGATAAACCGGTCGAGGAATGTCACCATGGCCACATGCGTAGGTCCATCTACGTGGCAAATAGAATTCAAGAGGTCAGAAATGACATAAACAACCAAGGTTTATAAATGACACGTCGAGGATGGAAACTTACTCTTTGTGTAATAGGTATCAGCTGCGGGTGTGTTCAAGTCCGGCATACTGCAACACGCACGACGTATTCCTGTTTCACGAGCGAGGACGTAACACGTAACATGATCTCCAGCCCAATGATCCGCAGCATTTCGGATGTCTAAACACATCAGTGACGCATCATCCTCCTCTTGAGGGTAGCGCCCCTCCTCCCCAACGGTTCTCTTGGCATTCAGTTGTGCACATGTATAGATCCACCCCTTCAACTTGTCGGCTATGCCATGTTCAGCCAACTCAGGGTACATCATCCGTCGAGAGAGGAGAAGATCTCCTGAATTCAATCCTCTCATTGTGGCCACCCGCTCAACTACCAGAGGCTTGTTTCCAACAACTGATGCTCCTTGGGAGCGTAGCCAAGTCACCAACTGCCTCTTTGTCAAGAGCTCCAAGTCAGCTGTCACCTCAGCATCTTCAACAGCTCCGGGAACACGCTTCTTGTTCACTAGGTCGACCAAGAACCTCTTGATAACGTTCTTGCACTTGTGCCACAAGTCCTTCTGGCTAACAATCCCGTGACGGCGTAAGATGGCATCCACTGAACTCTTGTCGTCATGCACGACCTCGTCTGGCACTATCCCACGAGCTAGCAATCGCTGAATGCCCTCCTCGAACGCACGATCCTCAATCAGACATGAGTTATTTCGGGTCTCCACACGCGTCATGTTCACCAACTCTATCACACGACCATCACTCGCGTCGAGGAATGCACATGTGCCGTTGAAGCCATTACGCGTCGAGTCATACCTCAAGTCAGCGTAAACAACAAAATTCCCTACAAGATAATAAGTTTGGTCAAAAGTGACACACTATGCCTCCACTATAATCCGTCAAGGAAAATAAGATAATGTAGCATAGAACATTGAGCGAAGATAAAAGTAGCATTGAGCTCACCGCCTGGAGGAGCCGCGTTCAAGTCTGGGAAGTGTGTGGCTAACACTTGCGTCTGTAGCTCGGCCTTCTTTCTGGACCAAAGGTCCAACGTCGCCTCGACCCACCCTATCTCTCTCCGAGTGCCACTCTGGAAATAGAAGAAGTGTGTCCTCGAGACCGGAGCTAACCCACCCTCTCGATACACAGAATCCAACTGGGAAAACCCTAGCCCAACACATAATGCAGCTGAGTACATGCGATGGGTAATGTCTGGGACGCTATTATATATCTCCATCCATAGGTATGTCGATCAGGGCATATTAGCTTCACAGACCAGCTTTGATGGATCGAGGATATGATGAGTGGCAAAAATGAATGCGAGCATCTGTCGTGAGGACATCTAACGCTAAAAGTCTGAAAAAATTCTCTCAACCGAGATGCGGCTACAAATGCATACACTGGTAGGTCATCAGCAACTCCATCTGTAGCAACACTCGGCCCCCCTTCCTCATGAGCTCCCCCCAAAACCTCTGAATCCACTAAAACAGCCCCCTCAACCTGAGAGTCTAGTATTGTTGACCCCCCACCCTACAAACAAAATAGTGGAGGTTACAAACCTTTTACATACTTCACAAACAATTGAAGTCATACTTCTCAAATATATGTAAACATAACATAAAGCTAAATGTCATAAGACAAGTACCTGGTTTTCATTGGCTACGATGCCAAGAGCATGCAACACATCCGCATCCGCAGCAAATTCATCAACACCTCTGGATGCGCCCTCCTCCTCCAGAACACCCTCCTCTGGGATTACATCTGGGTCAACCGGTAACTGCTCAGCGTCCAAGGCCATCTGATCTATCCGCGACTCAGCTGTGGCGTACAAAAACCTGAACACGGCAGCGTGACCCGCCCCAGGACCCAAGAGTCTCATGACCTGCACATACCTAGGTAGCACAGACTCTGGAACCCTCATCATACCCGTGGGGACCTCCGGACATCCTCTAGGTGCGTGACGATCCCCTCGTCGTCTAGGATGGTTTCTGGGCGGCATCACTAAAACTAGAAAGAGTATGGAATCCACGCACGTCTATCCGAACGGAGGTCCAACAAATATCTACTACTGTGACCAAACCCACCCAACTAGGAAGTAGTACAAAACTCTAAAACCAATCCCCTATGAAACTCTAGAACCTTAGCAAAGTAGAAATTTCTGCCAATATATGAAAGTAATGTTAGTGAGAAACTCTACTAGAAAATCAAACTGAACTCACTATTCAAACCTCACAATAGCTAAGAGGGACATGCACACCCCAAGAAACCAGCAAGAGACTAGAATCAAGAAGACTAGAGAGAGCAAGTGGCAAAACGAGATCAACTTTCTCTAGAATGAGAAGTGAAAAGAGCAAATGGCTAATTGATAGATCAAGAAACAAGAAAGGAGAATAAATAGGCTATCAGACTGAAATGCCAATTATCGGAAGGTATACCCTTCTACCTGTAACCCACCCACCTACCTGCAGGAAGGTGAGATCAGCGAGACCCAGCTTGGCAGGGAGTCTGTCCGCGAAGTGAACGCCGGAAAACTTTTCCGGCACGTGGAAACCGGTATCCGGCAGCCGCGAAACGAAATCATGAAGTGAGTCTGCCGGCCGGACTGCAATCGCTGCGCGAGGTTCTCGCATCGGAAATCACGAAATCGGACCATGGTTCTTATTTAGCTGCGTCCCAGTACTGTAACGCGTAGCCTCCACTGTACAAGCACCATTCAAAATTCAAATTTTCGTAGATTCCTTTCCATTCATTTCCATTGGTTCATTCTTTGAGAGAGAAAATCTGAGCTGTCAGATCTCAGATTCCGACCAGAGTGGTATCAATTTGAAGATCTTTGGATTCTGGACATTTTGAGTCGCAGATCGTCAGTTCTCGATAACGAATAAAAAAACGCCAACGATGTGCACAACCGGTGGACCAGCCCGCCGCGTCTAAACGCGATTAGTTTCAGTTAACAATACTTAGCGGTGATATATCCCACCGCTAATGTAGTGGAACTTGTAGTTTAATTAAAAAGACACAAAACAAAAAACATAAACAAATCTTAACTAACCCACTCCGACACACTCCACCCTCTCAACTTACACTCTCCTCCCTCCCTTCCCCCTTTTGCAGACATGAAAGGAAGTCACCACTATGAAAAGGCCACCACTCTTATACTTTGACTGTAGATACTAAAAGCGCATATGCGGAAGGGGAGGCGATTCAGACCAAGCTACAGGCTCCCATGAAGTGGGTTGTCGAGTTATTCGGACAAGATTCGAGCATGGAGGAGCAGAATACTGTAGACTTTATATTCCGGTGAACCGTACACCCGCTCTAATGCATGACTACGGTACCAGAGCGGTCATGCGACGTCTCCCTTCCCCAGGCAGAATCTATGACCATCGTACGCTGGACCATCGACACGTTTCAGCTTGCCCACTTGGCACCGTGCAGCTCAGGGAGCACGTAGTAGAATCTGAAGAGGAGATATCCGCCTTGTGGTTGCGTCACTCGCGGCCGTCATCCGCACTCACGTAACTAAGGGGAGACCATAGACCATAGACCATAGACGGTAGTACATTCCCATCTGACGCCTTTGCGTTCGCATTTTCGTGACAGATTCTGCGTGTTACGGATTTTTGCTTCTCGGGAATTCCTGAAAGAAAACGACCTGCAGGAATGTTTTACGTGAAACTAGTCACCAACCGGAGGGCAAACGCAAAATTTTCACAGAAATCTGAATAGGCTCTACAGTCATGGGTCATCGTTGACTCTGGACAGGATATCAAGAGATTGACTTGCTTTTCTCTACAAGTGCGTCTGCCGCCCTCGTCACCATTTGAAAACTTGTACCGGATACTTCTTATAGGAGGTGAAACATAAAGTAGAAGTGACTGAAACGCGACTTGGTGTGTTCCCGTTACACCCCGGCCGTGTTTCCTTGGACGAGAACGCGAAAGCACAACAAACGCACCAAAGAAGGAGCGATCTTTACATCGCACACCTTTGCGTTTTCGGAACAGATTTAGGTTTCTTTACAAGTGCATCTGTGTCGAGACCTTGTGATTTTATTTTTTCTACGGTAAACTCGCGGAGTTAATTATGGTTTATTCGTGTAAAAAAGAAAACGAAGTGCATCTGGTTCAACCTTTTACAATTGTTATGGACCACCTTCTGTATCAAGTGGAAACTCAAAATGAAATGACTAAATTTGCGTTTACATCGATGCGAAAGTTGCATTCACATCGGTGCGTTTCGTTCGCATTTCCGTGTATGTATTTTCACGTTTCGGTTACTCTTTCCGACCATTTTCCTTTGTGCGGAAATACATATTAGTCGCTGGAAACGCACGTTTTACTGACGTTTATGGTAATCGAACAGTCACCCGGTTACATTTTGCACTAATTCATAATTCATAACAATATTTTACTTTCGTGGTAAGTGGAAAGGTAATATATATATTTAAATATAATCGGAAAACGATATCGGCTGTTTAAATATCTCCGAATAATCAAAAGTTTCCCCGGACGGAAACGAGAACGCAAAAGTGCACGATGTGAAAGCAGCGTAAAACGCGACTGGGGATGTTTTCGCCACGACATCAGCCGCTGGAGTTTTACTAACGGCGATCATGTTCTGTGGACGGAAACGGGAACGCACAAAAGAAAGCCGACGTGAATGCAACTTAAATTAGTCTTATCGCTGCGGACGCGCTGGAACAAGGAAGAGCGTCTACCGGTTGGGAACATCAAATACTACAGGAGGAACTTGCGTGCTGACCTTAACCGTGAGTCCAAGAATCAGCAGTAGCAGTTGAATTGAGTATCCGACGGTGATCAGCTGGAAGGGAAGGTCGTAAATGGACTATACAGCGCGATGGAGCTGACGAGGAACTCACGTATGCACATCACAACAGTTCGTGAGTTGGCGCGGTGTCGAGAGGTGAGCGAGTTGCAGCCAATTGCAAGGCGTGAAACAGCAAGAGTATTTGCAAGTTGCAGACGTGCTTTACCTCGTGATTAATAAACATTCATGGGGTCAAATTCTTATGCTAATATCCGTAATTGATGCGTAACTGGAAGCAAGTCCGTGACTTTGGTCTTTCGTCTTGTAATGTCCAAGTCGGTTAGATTACTTACGCAGAGACTCTGAACGCCAAAGTTCGAGGGCCTCTTCAGCCCTTGCGCCGGATCGCTCCTCAGACCCTGATTTGGTTGAAGGCCGGAGTCTTCGAACGCAGGGTACTCTTGCGAACCACACATTCATCCGGATCCATTCACGACACGAAGCATGTAGTTGTGATCAAATATGTTATACTTCTCACTGACGGATTGGATATCTTTGTAGACAGCAGAATCGATCTCGCTTTCGAGGAAATTTGCCGGTTGATCTGTTTTTCCTCTTTGTGATATTACGAGTAAAGGGGGAGACGTCTGGCGGATTTGGTAAGCTCTCGCTGGCATTTATTTAACCCTGCAGGTCCAGTTTTGTTCTTCTTGATTTCTTCGGGCACTTTCTCCCTATCACAACTTCCCGCAGCATTGACGGGTCTGAATCATTTGCCTTCAGGAACTCCAGACTAATGGTGAGTTTAAACGAGCTGTTCTATGGCGGCCCTGGTCCGGACTGGATAGTAGGTCCGCCACCCGAACCTTTGATCGTGAATCCGGGCAACGACGACGCGGAATGAATGACATCCGCAGCAGCAGCAGCAGCAGCAGCACCGCTTTACATCGATGGTGATCGTTGCGGAAAGTCGTTTCAGACGAGAAGGTGTGCATGAACGATCTACTCGAGAGATTTGGAGACACGTATTACAGCCGGACCTGTCGAACTAGAAAATTGAGGCGAGGTTTCCACGTTCTGTCTGCAAGCGTGAAGGACAGCAGACTGGAAAGCATCTACCCACTTCTTAGTTCACAGAAGGTTTTGAGGCACGAGATAGATAGATAGTATCGGCGTCGGAGAAACTTTAGAGATCTATCTGAAGATTCTAAGCGGTCCAAGCTGTGACGTAGGCTGACTGCGGCGTACTCTGCTTCAAATGAGAGACGGTAGTCAAATCTCAAGAAGTTCACGCACATAATCCAGAAACCTGCGAGAGAGTTGGATCCTTGGATTATAGGAGTGACCGGTTTTTAGAGGGTGCAACCTACATTCGATCTCTGATCCTGTCCCCTGCTTGTAGCATAGCCATGTGGAAAAAGCTTCCGTACACCGTACTTAAACAAATGAATTTGCAGGAGGATCAGGCATTCATGTGGGCCAGGCATGGTTTGGCTATAGAAGCTTTCGATCATATTGACACCTTTCAAAACGGGGCTCTTGAAGTAATGGAAGGCAGTAAAGAGGAGTTCCCAAAGCAATCTCATCCTCTGCAGCTGCAAAATGGAGTCTGGCACGAAGCCAGAGAGCGGTAGAGTTGAAAGCAGTCAGTTCCTCTATTGCAGATCTGTTGACGTTGTAAACTCGGTTGTACGCCTCGAGAAACCTGCTTTTGAGTTTGTAGTTAGCTGTACAATACGCTTGATTAAGGGATTTTAATTTGCTCTTTTGTGCTTACACATCGGCATGCTTCCGTCCGTGTTTTGGTGACCAATTTTGTAAACTTTTCCTCTTCCTGACCTTAGCTAGACTGGTTCCGTTCTATGATTGTCATCGTTCGTGTATGCCCTATCTCAGATGCCCGCCCTGTTTATCGTTGGGCGCGGCAAGTTAATATAAATTCAGTTCGCGCTGCCTCCGCATTGAGGACGAAGATTGGCTCTATTCCCTGTCGTCGATCTATACAATCCGAATCATCCTTGTCCAGGTTCATGCCGCAGGCCCGTTTTCCACTGCTCAGAGTATGCGTTGAACATGAGCTCTTCAGTTGCGCTAGTTGAGATGATATATAGTTCAAGCCAAGTGCACCATCAATTTTTAGCGCCTGTCTGAAGTAAAAGTTGATGACACACTCAAGTGCAGAGTATTGCACTTGAGTGTGACATGTGAGTTTGCAGATGATGAGGAATGTTGCTCTACTACCTTTTCTTTCTTTTGGGTTCGGAATGTATGCTCTACTAGCTTTCTTCTCTTTGCACCTTTATGCGTCCACAGGAAGGAAGTGAAAGGAGTACTTATGAGCTGGCGTATAGAGAACCAAAGTTTACAGGATTTCGCATACGAGACAATTGCATCAGGAAGTCTTTGCTGCCTGATTCTCTCACCCTTGCCAAACGCTTTCTGCTGTGAACAAAGACTGAAGGACGAATATGTAAGACACGGTTAGCACCTCTAAATCTGGTGGTGAAATTAGGGTAAAAATAGCTGCATGTTTTGTCGGGTGAGTCGGCGTCTGCTTGGACGAGTTCGTTAATGTTCCCAGAAACCAGTCAAGCTGCAAGTACAAGATCTTCTCAAGTATCTGCTACGTTCATACCTCGATTGATCTCCTGTACTTCGTAGATGTCGTCGCTAAGTTCCATCCTCCCGATGAAAGACACTGTCGGCTTTCAATCACCTCCAGACTCCAGTATGTCATCTTATCTTCTATTCTCCTGCGCATGCTAACAAATGTAGTTTGCCAACAAGGAAGGGAACGCGTCTGTCAGCCATGAGCAGGGACATCGAAGAGCAGAGGAGGCAGACCGCACGGGAAAGGAGTGAAGGACAGGCTGAATTCTGTGTGAAACTTTTAGATTCTGATGAAATGTACTTATACCTCCGTAGGGACTCCGTACAACTTTCCTGAAACTCGAGCGCGCAAGTTGTCAATTTGAATCCCGTCTCTCCAGGTGTAATTGGTAAGGAATAAAGTGTTGGAAGCAATTGCAAGTATGATTAAATTTGGGATTCTGAAGTTTTGGTAGGAATTATTCTCGATTTCTTGGACTGTGGAGTGTAATGTATCAGCCGCTTGCTCGAGGACACGAAGATGGACTTGACCGTGAAACAATCGATGCTACGGTAGCTTACACCTCTTCGCGAAATTATCTCGTTATGGTCGCGTCGTCTTTCGTTGTTTATCGTTGCCGGTCAGTATGTTAATATGCTGTTTGTCTTACTTACAGTCCTCGCAGGACAACCCGCACCTGCATTCCGCACATTAGTATTCGTTCTGTGCGCTGACCGTTCTCCACAACTCGAGAACAGACTGTGTTCGGATCTATAAGGCTCTCTCTCGAGGAAGACGGGTGAATGTATCTCGATCTTGCGTCTGGTGTCTGGAGTATGAGTTGTATAAATTGAGAGATTGTGTGCGAGGATTGTCTGAGGAAGTCTCGATCAGAGGGCGGTGACTGATTGAGCTGCAAGCAATTCCTCCTCTTAGACTTAACCAGTCGAATCTTTCTAATCGGTATTCCTCCGTAGTAGGGAATGAACTGTCCGGTGGATTGTTGCGCAACTGTTCCCAAGATGCTACTGATTCAAATCAGCTCTTTTGGTGCTAATTTGGGTGGTGTTCAACGTCGAGCTTGGCGATGAAATACGAGCTCCTTTTGTCCATTGTTTCTTACGCACGTCCGCGTGCACCAGAGATTTTACCTTCTGCTCTGCGTGGTTGGTGCACTGGAATTCAGACAGGAGTACTGTTGGAGATCGGATGGAGGTATTGACGCGACCACGCCTTCAGTGAGAGGGACAAACCCTGCAAACGCCGGATTGACGTTGCTGCCGAGAGAAGCATACGTGTAAGAACCCTTGTGGTTGCAGACGGAGAAGGTACATTCAAGCGGTGATTCTCCCTTGCTTGAACTGCTCGTCTCGTCTGTATTTGTTGTCAACACGTTCCCAAGCAAAGTCACATAACTCCGCAGTTTCCGGAGTTTTTGCGATCGAGATGACAGCGTCCTTCTTCTGTTTCAAGCACACAAAATTGCTTCGGAAAGTGCTTGCAGGCGTGACCGTCTCTCCATGTTGTAGCCGAGGACGGTTTGCGCTTTTCTTCAGCCATAGTGTCAGTAGCAGGCCACGCTCATTCAACTTCTTCCTCCTGAGAGTTGTCGTTGATAGTCGATGATAATTCCTTCCACGGTGTCCCCCAGAACATCCTTTCTTAGAGAAGCGTGACGCAATGTATACCAAACGGATGGAAAGACCCCATCAAGCCGAACAAGGGGAGGAGGGACTCGAATAGCCAAGCAACTAACACTCCTAAGGCTTGAGAAAATCTCTAGCTCTAAAGTCTTCTATCGCTCCTAAAATATCACATGCCGCAAATCAAAACTCTTTCTGACAACAACTATACAAGAAGTAACATGCCCTGTGGAAATCCTTTTATTTTGCATGTTTGCGTGCTTGTGGTCTGATACCAGAGCTTATTATCTACATAGTACATCCTGACGCAGTTCGCGTTCAGTAAGATAGGGGATCTAAAACACCGGACGTTCGAGGATCTCCGGTAGTAACTGATTTCTGATCAAAATGACGGAAACAGGAACAGATAATTTGGTTGCATCCAACTTTGCATTATAGTCCCATCCGTTTGGTATTCATTACGTCGCGCTTTCATTACAATACCCAAACTCCTTTACGCTACTTCTCAAACATCACTGTATAGTTTTGAAATCCGATCGTATAGTCAAATTTGAATTAGATTGAATCAACTTCCCACATTTGATAGTTAATCTATCGTGAGCAGTTACAAACGAGGATTCGATCTAAACTTGCAATTCTTTCTATATTTCAACATGTCAAATCTAGGAAAGACTTGAGAGGCATCGGGGGCAAGTTGTGAGACACTAATCCATCACCGGGAGTGTTCGATAGACATGACCAGAACACTGCAAATTGCGAATAATTTTCGAGTCGTTTTTGCATGTGACATGATTTAGAATACTATGAGCATTTTGCTACACGGATGTGTTCGTTGAAGAACCATTGCTTGAGGTTATGGTTATTCGTTTGATAGGTGTAGGTTTCTCTTATGTCTGGAATTAGTATGCAACAGAAATAAGATAAATAGGGTATATTCGTATAGAAAATCACTTGATATTTTCTTTGAGATCTTACTTGATAGAAGCTAAGAGAGAAGAGAGAAGAGAAGCAAAAATGAATCTCAAGAATAAGATGAATTTGAAGTGCTCTTTGTTTTCCTAGATGTATGTTCTGTTTGGAATCAAAGTAAACATTGAGCCTCCAGTAATATATTCTATAGGTCATTGATATGCATATTTTGTTGGAAGCTAGAGTGAACATTGAACCCTCAATAAAAGTGAGTAAGTTTGGATGATAAATCCATTACTGAGAACAGTCATAAATTGCACGTGGGTGTTTTTAGATGAACCAACTAGAGAGAATATTTAAACTTTGAATTTTAATGTGGATTAATGATCAATAAGTTGTAGAATAATAAAGGATGATACATGTCCAAGATTATTACTGGGGCTTATTTGTATATAATAACAAACGCTATATAATTAGAATAATAAAACAGATTAATTATATACACACTTGGTTTTTAAATGTAACTCTAATGATCTCTTGAGCTTTAACGAGAATGCGTTCATTGCATGTAGCTACGCTTGAATGGAATTGTTACATGCACCTATTGAAAATAAAAGAGAGAAAGTATAAGCAGAGGAAAGGATATTAGTTAGGAGGGTCGAAAGCATAGTATGCTTTTGACCTTCTTTAAAGATTTTATCTTCTAAAAAATCAAAAGTGCTCTAAGATCAGTGTGAACATGATTTAGACAATGAAATTCTTGCCTACAGCTCCAGAGATTATTGAGCTAAATTTTAGAACAATATACTATTTAAGAAAAAATATGTTTTTAGTAAACAGATAATAACCAAACTACATAAGTATTTATTTTATGACCTAAATACCTGATATTTTTATTGATATTGATGAATACGTATGTATTTAATGTGAATCTTTTTAATGAGAATTATATAAATTTAAATAATTTTTCTTGAAAATTTGAAGTGAATCAAGATGAGGTTTTTGACTTTCAGTTTAATGCTTATAGTTTAGATATAAATTTAACTCATTAAGAAAAAGAACTATTTTTCCATAATTTTTAAACTGGAAAGGATTTAGTGGTGAAATAGATGGAAATTAAGTAAACTTCATCTATAACAAAATACTAAAATAAAATGAAATGAAGAAAAAGGAATAAAACTAAAAATAATTTGAAAAATAGAATTATCATAAATATACTATGCTAGCCGTTGACACATACTGCAAGTGTGCTAGTTACAATACTCTTATAGAAAATAAGGGGCAGGTTCTTCTTCGTACATATTCACCTGGTCTCACTTTGATCCTTAGATTTTAGTGTCAATTCTTTTAGTTAGACTTTCTCGCATGTCATTGAATCTCCTTTCCTACATCGATAGACAGTGTCGTGTCGTGGATCGACTCCTATATGAAAATCAAGTTTTAGTTCTATGCATTATCGTTGGAAAGACACTGATAGGACAAAATGAACTTTATACATCTTTTGAATCTCCAATCTCATTGCATCAAGAGGTAGAGTTTGTTGTAAGCTTCCCATAGACACTTCATTTGGACGCTTATTGATGAAGTTATGAGATCCAAAAGATAAGAAAATCAAGCTAAGAGGTGGATCATGTTATGTGTTCTAAGAGCAATTGAGATGTAGGGAAAGAGATTTAGTGCTCCAGTAACATGCGAAAGAGAGTTGGACCATTTGAGCTGTTTTGGATTCCAAAATTGTTATCCTTGGATCCATAAGGATAAGAACGACGAGTTCTTCAAGAAATTGAAGTCGACACGAAGTTTCATCAGACAATTTAGAAGATGTGAGGAAAATTGGTTCATAAGAAGATATTGTCGTAGGCGTGTTCTTTTTTTGAGAATACACTGGGTATCTAGCTATAAAGAGATACAACAAGACCTTGGATCAACTCGATAAAACTCTTGTGCTCTCATTACTCAATCGATCTGACTTTATCTCGACTGTAGTATGTATTTGTCTCGATTTCTACCGACCTAACTTGACCTTAAGTGTAACACACGTGCATCACACAGACAACTAGGCATTCAATCATACTCTAAATACATGACAGATTCATACATGATAGACATATACTTTTATTTCACAGAAGCACCTTCAAACGATTCTTTAGGTCGGCTTGTGCACTAACAATACTCGCTTCATTGTTCTTCCACGACAAACTATCTAAAATGCACAATTTGACATTCTACAATCTGCTGATATGAACTCCATTCAAGATGAATCTTAGCTTGAATTTGTACAAGCTTCCTAGTGACATAAATAATGCTTTGATTGGATCAAGACAACTCCTATCACAATTAATTGAAATTGATAATTTCTAACACTTATAACTCGAAATGTCTCATATCCTCATCTTGATCTTTATGTTTGATCTAGGTTGACCAACTCGAACTTCCAACTAGGCTCAAATTTCAGAAGAAATTCCTTTTGACCCCTTACTACTACCCTCTGAAATCTCAATTTCAAACCCCAAACCAATTGCTCGAAATAGACCAAACCTTTTGTTTGTGCTAACTTATGAGCTTTCCAGACCCCGGTGCCTAAAATCCATAATCCAAAACACATTCTCTTAACCAAATGAGCTAGAATTTCACAAGTAGTAAATTGATAAGGCACACCCCAATCTTAGAAACTTTCACTCATAGATTCGATCCCATGCTCATGAAACAACTCAACCCTTGAATCCAAGCAAAACGGTTTTACTTTTGCCTCTCAACTGTTACATCTAACTTCAGTCGATGGCACTATAGATCGAGTTGTAATCTTAAAACACTCTCAAACTTTCAAAACTTGAACCAAAATACTTCGGACCTCAAACTTAACACATGATAATCATTTTTTCTGGACGACAAAGATATTAATGAGACGAAAATACATGAGATTCAATACAAAGTCAAAATAATGACATTGAATCGATCTACGATGAAAGATACGACAAAAAAATGAGGAAGTCATCACTTGATTACAGTATTCCTCACCAAAGTTCCTCGTAATCCACACACGACGATTGATCTTTTGCCAGCAATGACATTTTATATCAACCTAGATGTTGAAAAGAACGTTGACAGAAAGTTTAGGTCCATTCACCTGGCAAAGTAAGATGTACACTATCAGATCTCAATTCTCTCCGTACGTGATGATCGGTAGGATCACTAGGATAGACAAGTCCATCACTCTCCTCATAAACTATTTACTAAAGTAAGCAACAAACCATCATGGAAAATGATCGCGATGGATGTAATGAAGCTTGATATGGAACGGGTTCAAGAATGAAAGATCTAGGACTCGGATAAATCTTCCATCCATGAGTATAATTCTCACAGCTCCTCAGTCTTCATGTAAGACCTAAGAAACACTCGTGAAACACCATGCAAGGAAGAATGCTCCCACGAATCCTCGACCCTCTATCTTATACCCAAATTTGACTATAAGAGTCACTCATGCGAATGTCCATGGATCATTGAGTTGATAAATCTCATTATCGTGCGATCTCACATCGCAGATAAACGTGAATGTGACATCTAATATACTGTCAGGCGAGTTACACGAAAAAGTTCATGAAATATAGAAAATCAACGCAATACAAGTTCTATGCTAAATTCACATGTGAGCTATTTCATAACACGACAACGCTTACGTCCAACCTCAAATCGTCTTCATGTGCAATCTGAGGTTGGACTGTTCAGCTCTAGCATTAGACTGTAGAGGCTCGTCAAACCAGTTTCAATAGATAGAAATCTCTCCATTTTGCACTAATTTCAATGATAACATTACAAGTGAAATCGTGGTTCCACTAGTGTAGAGTCAAAAGACTACAATAGTCACAGAACACAACCACAATCCAACCAGGATGCAGTAATAAAAAGTGAGCAGTCAATGAAGAGATTGAGGAAAACATCACACTCTTAAGGTTCATCCACATGAGACTACCTCGCACTACTATAGGCCGTGCAGGGAGAAACATACACAAAATATATACAAGAGGGAGGCACAACTAGGAGTAAGAACTCTAGACTTCTTACTGTACAGTCTCTTGGAGTCATTCGTAACACAAAGACCAAAATTATACTCATACAAGAGACTGAACAAAAAGAGAGAAAAAGAATGACGTAAAAAATGCTTTCTGAACTCTAAAGCTGCATTGCATGTCGAAGCCTTTCTACCATAGAATCCTTGTCTTGGTTGTGTGGTGCTAAACACAAAGAGAGAGAGATGTTTCGATTAAAGAATATCTTGAAACTCGAGACTTGGCATAAGCATCGCTTATTCCTAGAAGCAGAAATCTAAGGTCTTTAGACACAAGTGCAGCGTAGCGAATCCAACTAGACGAGCATAAATGTCACTGACTGTTGAAAGGAATTAATATCGATTCATATTGCTTGCTTCTTTGCTTCCTTGCTTCTATAAATAATCTAACCTTCAATGCACTGAAAAGCTCCGAAGAGAAAAGTTGAATACCAGAATATACGTAAGAACATCCATAATGTTCATCAGTTTCAGATGTGCATATGGAAACAAGCACAAAAACTGCTCTAACAATCAGTGAGACATATAAGAATGCATTCATTATGTAACAAAAAACTCGACTTTCTCTTCCAGAAGAAACAATTTTCTTTGAATGTTGGAGTCATTCCACTGCGATGAGTTTGTTTCCCAAAAGAATCAAAGAAGTGTGGAGATAGAGAACCACGTATATGCGGATGGAGTTATGCTTCTTCTTTACGCGAAAATTGAAGAGATATAAAGTTTCAAATCAACTCTCCCGCATATGCTTGTTCTGGAGACTCCGGTGGTAAGAATGAACAGTCTGTCTTGTTGGACATGTAATCATGATGTTAAAGCTCATAGGAAGAACTTGACGTATTCTCCTCATATTGGAATGCTTATATTCCTCATTCCTCCAAATGCCATTTATACTCTAGATTGGCATCGAGGACAAAAATATCTGATTTGGATATAACAAAAAATATGCTTGTTAGTTAGACGCACAAACAACACATTTGATCACGTTATTTGTCTTTTTTTTTTTATGGTCATGGAATCTCCATACAACTTTGCATCCCAGAAGCATGAACGGTAGTAATGACAATCAATACTTCAGTACTTCATCCTCATCTCCAAACAACTCCATCAACTGATTACCCTTCATTTGATCAAAGAGAACAGAATGATATGGAAACCACCATTTTATTTGTTTGTACTTGGTACTAAATGAACAAGGCATTCAACTCATTCATACCTAACCCATTAATGTTAGGTTTGAGCTCGCAGAGAATTGATCTAACATCTAGTCAGCCACTCATGGTCCCTGAGTACCAGAGCTTGGTTGATTTCGCATATAAAAGGAGACACAAGTTTAACTAAAACTCAGAACATTTGTGGTGAACTCTTTGAATTGTAGATTGGATCTAACTTCTCTTCGTGCTGCTTCTTCTCGTCTTCTTTTCCAAGTTACACCTATGTAAGAACTTTTGGACTTGAACACTCAAGTGATGAGTTTATGATGAGAGAGCAGACTAGAACTTGATGTCTGCTTTTGTCATATCTCTGAGGGCCGTTGTATGGATGTTTCAACTCTTATGAAAGGTCATTTATTTCCAGAAGACTACAGTTGGTAAGTTTATATTTGTTGGTTTTCAAAACTAACCAGTTATCCACATCCATTTATACATTTCGTTTTGGTGAGTTGCCGCATATATAAGAATGTACTTATAACAATGTAGTGTGTTATGTTAAGAGATGTTACTGTTTTTCATCTTGGATTTTGGTAGTTACAATATAGCTACTATGATAGTGGTTTTCACCTCGATTATTACAAAAATAATAGATCTCAAAATGAAGAGATCACTTTGGAATTGTTACGTCTGTATGATAAAGAATGCTTACTCCATATCTCTGAATTCGACTTTGCAAACCAAAAGAAAGTTGAGGTGTTTCTATGTCATTTATGTGGTAAGCAAAAAGATGATGTAATCTTTTATGAAAAACACTAAAATTTCTCGGTAGAATATGAACTATTGTAGATCCATTTTGGTTTCACTCATTATTGATTTTAATATGAGTACGAAAGTTCAAGCTAACCGCTTGTTTATGTGTGATGGGTTAGATTGAGGTTCTGATCTAGAAAATGTTATGGAGCTGAAACTAGTTACAAGTGAATACAAAATTGATGAAACATCTCAAACCTCGTGTCGCCGCATGATTTTATTCCAAAAGTCATCCTGCAAACATCAAAAGTTTGATTTATTTCAAATACTTTCCGATTTAGTGAGAAATATTCGAAATAGATGCACACGGAGACCCGCTGTTTGTCATGCAAATCTCTCCTTGTATGCATTTGTGTCTAGACTAAGCTCTCTAATGTTTTCCACTAAGTTAAGCTTCTCATGAGTCGATGATTATCTACATTGACTTTTCACTTTGGCTCCTTGAAGAGTAAGTACTCTTCAACGTTATGTACAATTTGTACTGATGGTCTGTCTCTGACTTAATCTATGTCAAGAGAGTACTAAGATGATTTCTGATATTCTAGCGTAACATCCGATTAAGGAATCATCCTATGTTATTTCAGTTGCAACTAGAATGGAGAACCAACCCGTACAAGTGAGAGATTATGTCAGAAGTTAAATTTACCTCTTCAGTCTTCAAGAGAAGAGATATGAACTTGATAACAGAGAGGACAAAAAAAGAGGATAGGTAAGAGAATTCATACAGATGTAGAGAGGAAGCAGGCAGATGACGGTTCAGAAATTTGTAAGAGATGTACTGATAAGTATCAACACTTTGAATGTGAACTATTTCTGAGAACTTGGAAGACAAATACTCTCACCTCGCTATCGCTTTGAATGGAGTCATCATCAAAAAAGTGTACTCATATGCATGACAAAGATTGTGAGCAATATCTTTGCTTTTGATGCTTTCGAGATGGAGTCAGATTTCTGGTTCCATTTGTTTAGTCCCTTGTTCTAAGAGCACCGTTCCGGTCTGAGATGTCTTTTCATTTCTTGTCTTGTCTTCTTTGAACTTGTTTCGGAGGAGAATAATTTTTCTTTTTCCTTTGGTATAATGACTCTATTGCATAGTGCAGCCGTTCAGGCATTTGGGTGCGCACGAACCAAGCCGCATAGCACCCAAGTGTACGCTACTTTATCTCAAACCCGATCGGTATTTGCTGACATGGACCCATAACACATCCCAATAGGACAAGTATAGATCTCAACAACTTCGGCTCGGTTCAGTTTCAAAGCGAACCATTTTCCATGAAACCGAACCGAACCAAGACCGATTTATTTTTAAAATTATGAACTGTATTATTTCTAAACTAAACAGTTGAAACCAAATAATTTCTCTAAATTTTATACCAAACCAAAACGTTAATGAATCTATCGTGTAATAAATCTTGAATCCTAAATCAATCAAGTCTTATCACTGACTTTCTACGTTTATTTAATTATACTAAAAAGATTAGATATAAAAGTTACACTTTGGCATGGGTATCAAAGCACAAGAAAGCACCCTTTTTTCCTGACATTGTACTTTGAGCTTGAGGGAAAGATTCTCGTCTGTTCCGGAGAACACCCTGAAATTTTCATTTCAATATATTTCTTGCAATACTAAGCAGTTTGTTTTGAGAAGAATCGCAAGTTGTAAAACTTGTGAATAAATTTCAATAAATTTTCTATTTTTTCGTCTTCCCTAATTTCCTACTCCTATTCCTATTTATTATATAATTAAAAACTAATTATCACTTAAATGTATTATATTCTTTTCTAACACTACGGAACAGACCCGATTACAGACCATCTACTTTGGCACGAAAATTTAAAACCCATTCATGTGAAAAGATTTCAAAAATCTAAACCAAATCATTTGCGAACCGACCCTATTTGAACCGAACCCCAAAACGGTTCGAACCTGCACTGTCCGGTTCGGGACTGGTACCGGCAGCAGTAAGGTAACAGATGTCAATAGCTGAACGTCCATATACAGTATTGCGAACACAGTATTCGCAAAGGCGTTGGAGATCTCCCGTGGCCTCCCGTTTCTTTCTGGACTTTTTATACTCATTCGAACTGGGAATCACAGTCTTCAAGCATCTGATTCAGTAGTTTCCCGTTATACTAGGACGTCCACTGTTGCACTATTTGTGTTCGCTAAGTTTAGTAAAAGATGATCAGTACTCGCAGATCTCTGTGCCTTAAGTTCTTGTCGTTTGGTATGACATCTTTATCACTTTCTATCTTTCTAATATATTACTGATAGTTCACTGAATTCCACTCCAAATCGCGTGTTCTTTATCAAAAAAAACGTTGGGTAAAGGCCTCAACTAATCTGAAGTCGGTCAACAAAAACGGAGTTGTTAACTACGACAAACTTCTCGAACAAGCCCTTCCTTAGTCATCACATCGATCAAAGGCCCACGCACGTATGTACATATCTATTACATCCCCCCTCAAGTTGGAAATATGCGTCCACTACCAGGCATCTGCGAAGCCTTCCTCATCTCCTTCCTCCTCCGCCATCATTATTTGCGTTCTCGCGTACTCCACCTGCTTAGACATCGCAACCAACCAAGTTACTTCAAATCTACTGAGTGAAAGTTCTATTTCAACACTTTGGGACCCCACACTGACAGGGAGAATAAAGGGGTCAGAACTTCAACCCACCCTCGAACATTGCTCACCTGAGGATCCGAAAGCCGCAACTGACGAGCGGAAAAGGTGAGAAGGGGAGGCTGATGATCATGAGGCGTGTTGCAGGATGATTGTCTGGCAGAGACCTCCAAGGTCCATTGTGAATCCACCTTTCCATGCGCCTCAAATTCAGCCAGAAAACCATTATTTGCGAACAATTTTCTCGCAAGTGCTACGGTTTCCACCTGCAAAAAAGGGACACGTATATCCGTGACGTTCATACAGCGTGTGGAATTGCACACTTCTTGGGTTACAAACAATATGGCATGCGGATAGTTGGAAACGATACGTCAAAGCAAGGTAATGAGTTTACCTCAGAGGTCATGACTGGTAAAAGTCCAATGAAGACTGAATCCTTCATCAGGAGACTACTTGCTACTGGTAGTATTTTCTGCAGATGTCCTTCGGAGGAGAAGTTCCGCGTCTGAGCAAACAACAGCATTCCGAACCAGTTTCATCCTCTGCCTCACCCGAATAGCTTCAGGAGAGCAACAAATCTGGGTTCACTGACAAAAATTTGGGATTTGTGAATTAATCGTCGGTGCATACCTCTAGAACCCAAACACTGGGCTTATCTCCTCTGTAACCAACCCTTAGCAGTTTCTCGCCCCAGTCTTCATCGTTGTTCTCGTCAAGTGAGAAGTCCTCCCGGACATGTTGTATTAGACACGATTTCGGTAGCTTCAATCCCGAAGCTTGGGCAGCCAAACAGCAAAGGAGTAGACGGTAAGTAACCTAAAGAGAGGACATGGCCCTCTCTCCAACGGCATCGCCGCAGCTGGCATATAATCTCCAGTAAGGAGCAAACAGTAACACTATTTCCAACGGACTAAAGACCATGAAGGCGAGTTTCTTGGAATATCCACTCCGTTTGAACGTTCTTACCTGTAATCTTTCTCAGTGTGACATCGTGCACATGTCCAGGGGACACGTCAAAAATCACGGAAGGTGATGGCCAACTCAACCGGTAAGGCCTATCATCAGTGCCGTCTGTCAGGAGAACAATCTGTTAGAAGTTAGTACTTGCTTCTGGGGAAACGAAAACAACTGTGCGACCATCGATGGTGGGTGGGGCGATTTCCTTCGCAAAACGTGTAAGGGTTCTTCAGAACAAGTGGACGAAAATACCTGGCGAACAGGATAATCACTACCGCTGTACAGTAACTGTGACAATTCACTATCCAGATATTTGGTTGTTGAAGATACTTCAGATTCTTTCCTCCCATATCCATGCTTCTCCCCTGCATTCCAGGCAGGGCTTCGTGAGGAATTACAACGGGCATTCAGGTCAGGGTCCTGAATCTCATCATGACAAACCTGTCAGTTTCTCCAACATAAATATACAGCTGCACTGATAAAATGTTCGACACAAGCCGTTCAAGTCAACCATCTGAGCTGCATCTCCGAATTGACTGTGAAGAGCTGGCTAGCTGACCGCACACACCGCGACTCCAGTAATTCTTCTATATAATCAACTACTTTCTCACCAGAAACACCAACGCTAGAGAGCGGAGAGCGGAGAAGAATCCTCTATCCGGAGACCTACAAGCTGTAGCTGTTATAGAATTCGTCAAGATCGATAGAACGAACACAGACAGAAGAAATATATGTAGAGAGAGAGAGAGAGAGAGAGAGAGAGAGAGAGAGAGAGAGAGAGAGAGAGAGAGAGAGAACAAGCAACCATAAGTGGCCCATCAGCATCTCTTTCGACTGGTCGTATGAGTGGATGACGAGCTACCCATGAAATCCATGTGACTATTCTGTTCAGTCGGTTCCAGGACAATACCATGATGACAGGTCGATGGCACGAACAATCATCTCAAAGAAATGCGAATTAAATGCACCTACTTGAAACCAAACGTCTCGCACTTGCCGAATTCCTACTTGTGCTAGAATACTTCACTACTGGAGCATTTGTTCATACAAGCCATCAAGAAGCGAGGAGAGGAGGGCAACGAGCTAGAAATCCTACCTGCCAAGCGGTCCGTTCCTGTCCCAGCTATGCGATAAGCAGCAGAAGCCGCAGCAGATATCTTCCCAGTGGTGAACCTTGTCTGAGTAATTTGTACTCTGTTCCTCTGGGGACTTTTCAGCAAGTTTCCCCGTGCCTTCATCAGGGATCTGCATCCTGTACCATCATACTTCATAGTAGTCGTTGCCATCGTGTCTGTCCTCCTACGCCAGCAGCAACACCTGAATTCTCACTCCCGTCATATCTCGACCTCCCAAGAGATGGATGACCTTCCCTGTTCGCGTCAACCAACACACGCCACCCACACTCCAACTCTCCAACTCCCCATTACTTCCGGGATTCCGTTTGATTCCTGTGAATCTTCCACAACGCATGTCATTGAAACCTTTCATTGTCATTCTCACATCCGCAAGTCATGATCTCCGATTCGTTTTACTGTATGTAGACTATGAAAATAAATTTCATTTTTCAAATTTATAGTAACATGTATATTTACTTAACCTAGTAATTTTGCGAGATTGTGTTAAATTTTTAGTGCAACATATGTACTTAACCTAGTAATTTCGAGAGATTGTGTTAAATTTTTAGTGCTATGTAGGAGATTAAGTGATCTTCAATCTTTCTCATTGATTTATTTTTTTATGTTAATCTAAGTTCTATTGATGATTTTGAGGTTTTGGATGTCTTCTCAGGAGTTATTCGCGGAGTATGAGATCTCTTTGGAAAGCTCTTGATATGAGCTACAACCTGGAGTGACTATTCATTGATTTAGAGTTTTGATTACGGAGATATGATCGTTCAAAATCAAAGGATCAAGTCGATACCTCGAGTCACGTTTCTGAGTGCCCCGAAGGATTGAATAATTGACGCCATGCTAGTTACATTGATGTAAATTAGTCTTACGTTTGAGTTAGATTTGACCTCAAAATGATCAATTGAAGTTGACAGTAACAGTTAAAAGACAGAAGTAAACCACTCGAGAAATAGCCATTCTCTCATGACTATCATCTTTCGTAATGCTCATCTCATCACGTCTGCATCATAAGACTTTCATCGATCGATTGACAATCCAAAACGATCAAGAATCGTCTCAGATTGATATCAAAATGACCAACTTGTCGTCAGCTCTCCAACCCAACTCATAGATATTTAAAACTCCTCACAAGTCTCTCGAAACAATCGAAATTGTAGCAATGGGTATGAATTTCATCCCTCTCTACTCAATCGATCATAGCGCTCTCGATCCTCCATGAAACCACTCAATTCTTCAGCTCAGATTGTAGCTCTGGTCGAGAGATTTCCAACCATATTATTTTTTGCTCCAATGGTCATCTGAAGCCTCATGAACCACAAAAAAACATCATGAGGATCAGCTAGAACACCATTGGTCCAAAAGTAGACGAACAGAGAGCAAGCAAAGCTTCAAGTTTATATTTTCTTCACTCAACTTTTCCATTAGAAAGACTTGTAACACCCAAGGAAACTAGATACCAATAAGACTAGAAGAAACAATAAATTCCTTGAGATATATTGAAGGGTTCTTTGCGGAACTTAAACATGCAGAAACACTTAACAAGAATGAGACAATAGAGTCAATATTACAACCTAAAAATGATCTACAATGAAAGATACGACAAGAGAAAATGATGAAGCTATCACTCGCTTGAAATATTCTTCTCCAAAGTTTCTCACGATCCATACTCTATGATTGATCTTTGGTCTGCAGTGACGAATATCAATATTGAAAGGAACGTTGGTTGGATAGTTGAGATCCATTCTTCGTCACAACAAGATATACACTGTCAGATCCTAAGTCTCTATATGTAACAATCGGAAAGATCACCAAAAACTGTCAATCAATCATCTTCCTCATGAACTCGTTATCAAAATATGAAAATAACCACTATCGAAAGCAATTGCGGTGGATGCAATGAAGCTTGATGTGAAATAGATTCAAGAAAGAAAGATCCGGAGTGACCGTCATACCACCGTCCATAACCACGAGTCTTGCACTCCTCCATGCAGACATCGAAGAAGACACAAGGATGAGATCAACGGAACTCGTCAACGAGATTCTTATCTGCCGAGGACATCCTTCATCAGAACCGCGGAGAAGACTGCAGAACTAGAGTTGCAGATGTCGAAGAAGACACAAGAAAGATTGAAGTCCTTCGTGATGAAAAGACCGGATCTTCTGCAGTATGTGAGACGACTGGAAGACTTAGGTTTATCTTTCTTCTTGCAGAACTTGGGATTGATATCAATAGAACCTGTCAACGAGATTCTTATCTGCCGAAGACATCATTCGTCAGAACTGCGGGGAAGACTGCAGAACTAGACGCTGTAGAACTGGAGTTTTGTACTTGACATCGGTGAAGTAGGTCGAGAAGACGACCTGATGTACGACAACATGACTCGGCCAACTTCAGACGAAGTGACGAAGTATACCGAGTTGTTCACGCAGATGTCGATAGAGACGAACGGGTTCATAGTGCCTTGCTACAAATTCTCTCCAGTAGGATGGCTAGATGGATATGATAAATTCTCTCGAAGATGGTCGTAAATTCTCTCGAAGATGATTTGGTCCTTATGTTGTGTATAAAAATATCACTTATAGATTACGTGAGCTAGATGGTACTCCTTTGAAGCTATATGTGGTTGGCAAACGTGTAAAGCTATTTAAGAGACGTGGAGATTCAGTACAGTTGTTCAGTTTTCTAGAGTCAGAACAAGGAATTACACGAGATGATGATGTTTAAAAAACTGAGGAGGCCGAGACGGAGGAAAGTGATGATCAAGAAAGAGAGATAGACGAGTGAAAGAGTTGACACACATCGAAGGATGTGCAGGTTTGGAGAGGATGAATGTCGTATTATCTGATGTTCCACATGATGAAACGGATCTTCGGAAGACACTCGACAGACATTTGTTCAAGAAGATGCACCTCAGCTTATCAAGCTGGGCAGGAGCTAAGCTAGAGTTGTGCTTGATAAGCTACCTCCTAGCTTGAGTTGAAATATCACCAAGGAGCGAATAGTACCAGAATGTGGAGCTCACTGAGAGGAGCGACCTCATGCTTTCGGTTGCGAGAAGAAGCGTTCTATGTAATAGTTAGTGCAAGTCTTAAGTTATGAAAAGTGTGAAAGAGAGATCTATCGATTTTGGCTCATGACTCATATCCATGATCTGGCAATGTGAATGCGTCGGTTTAGTGAGTACTATAGTTTGAACTCCTTATTCATTAAAAATGCAGTTGTATAGAAAAGTTGGTGACTACGATTGACTATATGTCAGTTGAGGTTATGTTGGAACAGATGTGGCTAATTATGTCTGTTGAGGAAGACTTTTCTTCGTGGATCGTTTACATCGACGATATCTTGATCTATTCCAAAACCTTGGAGTTGCACGTGGAGCAACTAAGGGTGGTGTTGACGAAGCTACGGGAGCATAAGCTGTTTGTCAATGTTGACAAGAGTGAGTTTGATTTAGAACGCATTAACTTTTTGAGACATGTCATTAGTGCAGAAAAAGAGAGTCGGTCCAGATATGCAGAAGGTGGTTGCGATTGTGACTTAAGACTTCCGACTACAGTGAAGGAGATGCGACGATTCTTAAGATTGGCGCAGTTCTACCAGAAGTATGTGAATGGGTTTTCAAAGATCACGAAGTCGTTGACGGACTAGACAGAAAAAGATGCACATGTAAGTTGGACCGAGGAGGTGGATGATGCGTTTCAGACGATCAAATCCATCTTGTCAAAGGCACCAATTTTGAAGCTACTGGAGTTTGACAAACCATTCGAGGTGCACACGGACGCGAGCGACTATGCGATTGAGGGAGTGTTGGTGCAAGATGGAAAACTTGTAGCGACGAAAGCAAGAAGTTATCTAGGACGGAGAGTTGATGACCGACTCACAAGAAAGAACTGTTTGTGGTGGTTCATTGCTTGAGGAAATTGGTGGCATTACTTAAGACTTCACAAAAGCCAAGTGTATACTGATAATATTTCACTCAAGTATTTTGGAGACACAAGATTGGGTGACACCAAAGCAACTACGGTGACATGATACCTTAGCACTCATGAATGTGGAATTAATCTACAAAGTGAGGAAGGACAATGTGGTTCTTGACGCCTTGAGCCGCAAGGAGGAATATTTTTCATCGTCAACATAGATTTTGCAAGCTATGTATCCTAAGGAGTTAGAGTTGGAGAGGTGAATATGTGAAGGTTACATCATGTTCAAGCGAAAGATTTATGTGGGACAATGAAAACTTAAGACTAAGTTGCTCAAAGAATGTCACAATGCGTCCTTATCACGTCATAAAAGAGAAAAGTCCACTTTAGCAGTGATAGCTAAAAAGTTTTATTGGCTCCACATGAAAGATGATGTCGCTCACTTTGTGAAAAAATGCGTAACCTGTCAAGCGAATCGAGTTTCTTATGAGAAGAAACAGGAGTTGCTTCATCCTTTGCCGATTCCAGCCAGACCTTGAGAAAGCATCAACATGGACTTCATTACGTCTCTGTTTGACTCAAATGGATACAATGCAATCTTTGTTATAGTTGACCGGTTTAACAAACTAGCAAAGTTTACCCCGACCTTGGATACCACAACAACGTTTATGACTTCTCGGTTGTTCTAAGATACTTGGTGGCGTTCACATGGATTACCCCGGAGTATTATTTCAGACCGAGACTCCAAGTTCACAAGTGTCTTCTGAAAAAACTTGTTCTAAAAGTTGAGGACTAAGTTAAAATTTAGTACCGCTTTTCATCTCGAAACGGATGGACAGACGGAACGGGTTAACTCAATTCTGAATCAATACTTGAGGAATTATGTGAGCGCAGATCAAAGTGACTGGACAGAGTGGCTCAGTCGTGTTGAGTATTGCTACAACTCCACGAAGCATTCAGCAACCGGCGAATCGCTCTTCTTGTTGACTTACGGACGTGAGTCAGAATGGCCTCTTGACTTGACTCTTGCAGGGAGTTCTACATTGGCACGACCAAGAACACGGTAAACATCAGCTGAAGAGTTGGTGATGGAAATGCAGCGACGCGAGAAACAAGTGAAGAAGAACCTCGAGAAAGCACAACAATGTTACACGAAGCAGGTAAACAAGCATCGGCGACAAGTGAAGTTTCAAGTGGACGAAGAAGTATGGTTGAGTATGAAGAACTTCACGCTTCCAGAAGGAATATCGGCAAAGTTCTCAACGAAGTTTACGAGACCTTTTGTCGTTATCAAAAAATCCTTCCTCCAAAATTTACTTCTCTAAGATCTTAACTCGACTCAGAGAATCTAACTTCTGACAAAAAGGTGAATTATTTACCATGTGAAATAATTCACATCACAACACCATCGTCTGTGTTGTTGAATTTGATAAACAACGAACATTGTGGACTTCGGATGTGTCTTTTCTTGTAACAGTAAAGGCAAGTCATGTTTTTCACATAAGGTAACGGTGTGTTTGGAGCTCTACGTCCACAACCTCATCCTCTACCTCATCCTCTTCATCCATGAGAATGGTCTTCGATTCATTGAATTTGGTTGATCAGAACATTCTACAGTTTGTTTCTAGGATTGTAATAACATTCTTGCATGTTATGAGAACCAAATTGCACAAGTGGCAATATTCTTTTGTATCAATCGTTCTCTTTGTTTGTTCTCCATCGTTCCTCATATTTTTTTGAGCTTAAGTAGTAAGGTTTCTTCTCTCCTTTTATATGTATTATCTTGTTTCTTCTTCTTTGTATCTTGACTATCATTGCTATCTACCTCTCTTCTCTTCTGGGTTCCTTGTATTAATATTTATCTTCATCTGCATATCCATCTCGAAATGCAAGAGCTATTTGTCGTTTGCATAGTCCGCATTTGTATAATCTCTATCCTCTATCGGATGTAAGTACTTAGATCATACTACACTTCGTAACCAAGTGATACGAAGATAATCCGAAACAACAGTGGTTGGTCGTGATGCAAACTATCTAGAAGCGGGTTAAGAAATCACGTATGTTTTTTTTTCTCCTTGTTTCATGCTTCCGAGTTTGAATATGATATATGCATCTTCTTCGACCACTTAAAATTCATTCTACTTGATCCCAAGGTGTGGTATCATCGATTTTGCTTTGAGTGTACCCGCCAAATGCTCTTTTCTTCAATATTTTTGTAATCAAAGATGCCTTATCAATTGGATCTTCTTTTTTTCGAGTCGGTATATGACTGAGACTGGTAGTAAGAATTGGATTGGTAACAGGATTTGGATTACTAATAGTTTGTGGTGAAGAAGTTTGTGTGTTTTCAGTTGTAGTATTTGTAGGTAGATGAAAAGCTGTTGGACTTGTTGTAGTGCTTGTCCATATTGTTCATAGAGTAGTGCTTGGTATGCGAAAAGTGCTTGGTTTATTGAGAGCGGTAGGTGATGTTGCTGGAGAAATCATTGAGGAAGATGATCTTATCGATGTTTTTACTTTTGTGCTAGATGATGTTTTCTTTCCTTTCTCCAAAGCGTGTATAAGATAATAAGTTTTTTTTTACAACACTCAATCTCGAAGTAACTACCAATCTCTCTTCTGGTTCTGTTGTGAACAAACCACTATGTTGAAACTTTTTTGTTTCTTCCGTTTTCAGTCCAGATGTAGCTTCAAACTACTCTTCCAAATTCGTTCAAGAAATAATGACCTCAGAACCACTTGTCACTTGATGTCTTCAGTTTCAAGCATTTCTTTTCTTCTTTAAGTACTTGTTATTCATCGTATTTCTGTAAGAAGAGAATAAATCTCTCTCGTAGTTCCTTCAGATCTTCATGGTTCTTAAGTCTCGTAGTTCCTTCTGTTTGATTTCTTTGATCAATAAGACATCTAATATCACATGTGGATTGCTATCATTTTCATGCAAGATCTTTTGATGAAAAATTTGTTCAGTTGATGTTTTATATAACTCTTTGAATTCAATCTTCTGTATTGATTTTACATCATTTTCTGAAGTATCTCAAGACATTGTTTTGGACGGATAGTTCGATTGCATCTTCATGTTTCTTAGGACTATTTTAAAGACTCTATGCTTGATCTCTATCTAAAACAACATTCCACTACGAATCTTTTAGAGTTGGATAACAACTTTTAGATTCCACCAGCAGAGTTGTAGTATGATGTTAAGATCTCTTTCTTTCGGATTACGACACAACATGTTATCAAAGCAGAAATTATTTACGAGTGAGAATAGAACTACGTTGTTTCTTTTGATTCCTAGTAAAATGTACATGGACCATGTTGCAATTAGACTCTGGTGGTAAGAAATTTAATCAATGTCGAGAATTAGAGTTAGCATTCTATGTAAGTTCTTCAAATAGCAACACGCTTGTAGACCATTAGACCAAGATCAAGAACTGCAAAATTGTCTAACGACCGGATGTATTCGGATACTAATCCGTAAGACTAACTATCTGAGCTAATCCGTATTCGATAATAACTCCAGATATACAATTCAATTTCAGATAATCTTTTCGTATCTATCCAAACAATTCTTCCATATTAATCTATAATATCATCTGGATGATATCTTTTGGCATGTCCTTTGAGTTGTAGGTGAAGACTAAGGATAACAGCACATTCGAACGATCTTGGGATCTCTCAAAGCTTCGTTTCAGACATAGCATAAATTACTAACTGCTCTTTGTGTCCAAACTAGAAAGTCGTATTCACAGCCGATAAGAACTCGACTCGTACTCTCTAAGACCTCACAAATAGAATTCACACTTTGGAGTCTTAGTTTATCTCATGTCTATTGCGTGTCTGCTCATTGTTTGCTTAACTAAGCTTGATGACATGTGATCCTTGTGTGCTTGGTGAAGACGTTGTACGATGATGGCAGTTTCCTACTTATTGTTAAACCCCCGCTCTGGATACTTAAGGTCCCAGTTATCCAAACTCCTCATTTTTTAACGTGCGGATGTGAAATGCGGACCTCTAGGTTATCAAAGAAAACTTCATCTCTTCATAATGTTTGAGTTTGACTTCCATTTTTGACGTAATAGATAGCATTGGAGAGCGACTGAAAAGCGCTACATTTCGACCAGAAAATTTTTGATTTTGATCTAAGCATCATCAAAAACTAGTTTGTTAAATTCAGGTCTTTCTGTATCTTGGATTCCAAAGAGAGATTTTGAATTCAAAAGAAAATCTAAGAGGAATATTTCTATTAGGATTCGCTCCTACAACAGATGCAAGCGCTACAACTTGCTGCGGATCTAACGATGGCTTCGTTCGAGCTGCAAGTTTCTCCGGCTGAAGGGATTCAAGAACTCCATCACTCTTGTTTCTTTCTTCTATGATGCTAAGTCATCTTTGGATGTGTTTCGAGGTTGGACAATGACGAAGTGGTTGCAAAAAATAGATCTTACTCTTCTCAACATTCACCAACTACGGTCGTAGACGTTTCTTACCATGTTTGCTAACAGACAACAGTGAGGCAGGCTAAGTGGGCACAAGCACCATCATTACGAGGCTTCACTGACCTTCACTTCAACTAGTCTCTAGCCATTGAAGTGGTCATCTTTCGGTCCGGTTATTAACTTGGTCAGGTCCATGATCAGAAAGAGGAGCCGCATAGACAATTTGATTACAAGTGATACATGCTCACGTTATCCTCACAAAGGTAGGCAACACCACTGTGGAGTCGAGAAGAACACATGCTCGAGCTGAGCTGTAAGTCAAAGTTTGAGTGAGTGATAGGGTACTCACTAAAGGTCTCACAAGTGAGAAAATGCACAGAATGAGGAGCTTGGCGCATGTATGCAGGTTCGAGAGCTCGAGCCAAGTCGGTTCCAGATGTGGCCGAAAGACAATTATTAACTTTGTCAGCCCATGCGTCATAGTCGTAACTTGGTCGGGTCTCTCACTTTCTCTTCTCTCTTGGTCGTGCCGATGACTGGTAGTAGACAGTTTTGAATGACATGCTGGCAGAACTTCAGAGTTGGACGGCTTGTGTAGTTGACTTGGCAATCACGAGGCGGAGGTGGTCGACTTTCTTCCCCAACGTGTTTGGATTATAGATGTTGCACAAAATCAAATTGTGAAACACATCGGACATTCACATCATCCTTAAATACTCCACGTGGTCAACAACTACTAACATGACAGTCATAAACCGTCTACAACTAGTCATGGTCCCGATCGAAAGAGAAGAAAAAGTGAGGAGCTCGACCAAGTTGCAACTATGACGCATGGGCTGACAAAGTTAATTACTGTCTTTCAGCCACACCTGGAACCGACTTGGCTCGAGCTCTCGAACCTGCATACATGGGCCAAACCTCTCATTTCGTGCATTTTCTCACTTGTGAGATCTTTAGTGAGTACCCCATCACTCACTCAAACTTTGAGTGCATTCTCGGTCTCTCGAGCATGTGTTCTTCTCGACTCCACAATGGTGTTGCCTACTTTTGTGAGGATCATGTACGCATGTATCACTTATAATCAAATGGTCTACGCGGCTCCTCTTTCTGATGGACATCTTATCCTTCACCCTTTGCTTCCTCTGCTCATGCTTTGCATGCTTTCTCATCTCAGTCTACCCCTCATCTTTTCTGATGCCAGTATCTCATGTTTCCTCTCCGGCCGTCATCCCACTTCTTTCCCTCCCTCAGATTTTCTCTCCTGCTTTGGTCTCTCTTACACCTCTCCATACTACTTGTCCTCCAAAAATTTACTTGATTAGCCCCGCCTTTTGAACTTGACCAGCCCCCTGTATTATATTAGACTTGACCAGATCTCTTACCGGCAACAGTCGATGATCAATCGCCATGTCTGATTGTGTCTTTCATGTTGACGTTCACATGTTTAGTTGGTAAGCATCGGATGATACTGCAGGAACAGGAGGTGCAAGAACAGTCGAGGAGCGGGAGGGAGAGTCGAGGAGCGAGACCGCGGAGAAGTTTAGTCGAAGAGCGAGACATACAGAAGCGAAGTCGACGAAGAAACTCGTTACGTCTACTTAGGTATGGTGTGCAGTGAAGTGTGTGTCTTAACTCCGTCTTGCACATGCAAGACGTTTCCATGTTGATAGGAAAATTATGACTATCCTTTCGACGTGAGCTTTTCTCTGACTGCACTACTGTTCGAGTGCAATCGACGCAAAGAGTGGAAAGGTCTTACAGTACTATGAGGGCTCGTTCGAACTCACTGTCCATTGAAAGGTCTATCCAGCACCCATACACCAGCCAAAAACCATCTTTAATTTTCTAATTCAGAACTTCTCCACCACCAACTTGTACTGTGTCCTCACATTGTCTTCTACAGTAATCTGCTCAGGAATTTCAAAGCAAGTATGTTCTTTGGCTGAGCAGTAGTCAATCGCTGGAACATCATAGACCGTCCAAGAGATAGAAGATACCGCCGTGAAAAGACAGAAGATTTCGAAATTTTGACCGCAGTGTTCTCGCGGTCTCGACTGTTCTTCCACATTCGTAGCGTTCTCTGTTCTGATGTTCCTGCACCTCCCATTCCTGCAGTATCGTCCCATGCTTGCCAACTAAGTCTGTGAATGTCAACGTGGAAGGCACAATCGGACATGGCGATCGACGATGTCGGTAAAGGGGTAAGGGGTCTGATCAAGTCTAAAGTATGACGCAAGGGACTGGCAAGGGGCTGGTCAAGTTCAAAAGATGGCGCACTGGGCTAGTGAATGCTAGCTGCTCCTCTCCCGCATTCTACAACACCTGCTCATGTTATAATCATTTTCCAGTAGCTTCCGACTACGTCCTCACATGCAACGTCCACCTCGTCCATATCCCGGCCAAATCTCAGTCGCATTAAAGCCCTAAAGTGTGGGATCGTGTACGGGGTGTACACGATCCCACACTCCGGTAGTACGTACACGATCCCACACTCCAGTTACTACGTCCTCTAGCTCGTATAAACGACGATGTACCATCTCTGAACAACAACATCTCTAAGTAAAAAAATCGAACCTCGAGACCTTTTCATTCTATTTGAGAAGAATACTCAACACGCTGTGCCACACTGCTGTGAAAGTTGCTGTTAAATTCTATATGTACCCTACTTACGTGAATTCCGCTTGGTCTTCTGTAATGTCGGAGGCTTAGCCTCTCCTCAGCGGAAGTATTTTGTACAATCTTATTCTGACAAGATCATCCTCATATTAGTGCTATTCAAGAGACTAAAGTTGATGCATTTCGGATGCAGCTTTTCTATCGAGTGGCTGCTCCACAATATCAGCTTCTGTGGGCCCCTGCTGGTTCAAGGTGTGGTGGGACAGCCCTTTTGCTTCATCTTGCTTGCACTGTGCTCGAGCATCGGATCTCTCCGCTTCCGCTTCTCTCTGGGCTTCGATTCGACTTTATGGTTCTTGTTTTGTGGTTTTGTCGGTTTTTGCTCTGAATCAAGTACGAGCTCGCTGCAAACTTTGGCAACAATTACTCTCAGATATCCCAGTTCGGCCTACTGTCGCCATGCGCGACTAGAACGCTGTTGAACACGAGACAGATGTTGTACATATTTCTCTTCTTTTTTTAGGCCAAGAAGCACAGCTGTTTGCACGCTTCCCTCTTAAACTCAACCTTCACGCGTGAGACCTTACTCCCAACCTCCAAGGGCCTTTATACACCCGCTTTCAGTTTCATCAAGGGCATTTTATTTGGTGTACTCTTTATGCCCAGACCCTACCATCCTCGTTGGATATCCCTCAACTCACCTTCTTCTTTCAGCGCTATGCCCAACTCTCGCCCTTGCATGCTACTGAGGCTAGCCAAGCCTTCGCCCGTCTTCAGCTGTTTGGTTCCCCAACTTTGGCGGCATCGCCAATGGCTTGCTGCAACTCTTCGCCAAAACCAAGGGGCATGCCAGTTCCTAAGTCTTCTGCGTCAGTTGACGGGTTTCGGCATCACGGATCTTATTGTCTCCCCAGCTTGGTCATGGTCCTCGGTGCCACCAAACAACATTCAGGCTGCAACGATCTGACTCTTTCGCTCTTACCTGCTGAAGGATACCCGTCTGGCTTATGTTCAACTAAACACGCAATGGAAATCTCACTTGGTCTTCCTCACGCTGGCAGCACTTAAACACATTTCGTTTCAGGGTTGTGTGTTCCTATGGCAATTGCTTCATCAGTGCTTTTTTACTGGCAGTAAGGCAGCCGGGGTTTCGTCTGGTACTGACTCATGTGCTTACTGCTGCAGCCCGTGAGAGTCACCATGCACTTCTTTCTCTCTTGCCCCCGCTGCTTGTCTTTTGGGATGTGCTTGTCAGACAGTTTCCACTCTTGTATCGCATATTCCCTTCTAACGCATCTATATCGTCTATTTTGGCTGCATTGTCTAACCCCATTCCCTCGCACTTCGCAGTGTTATTTCTTCTTCTTCAAGCCTGACGTCCTTGTTGGAGAACTCGATATGCACAGGTTTTCCGTCATCACTCAGGGTCGAGTTCCATCAGGACCAATTGGGAAAGGAGCTCCGATTAATCCTTATCTCTATCACAGCCGCTTCATGCTACAATTACGCATCTACAATTGTGAGCACATAGACATCTAGTGAGACACATGAGATATGACATCCCCGTGTGGTCTTAGTTTTAATCCCCAACCCTTTCCCCTGTCCAACATTGTTTCCAGGCTGACATTAATAAAGTATTCTTCGCAGCCTTGTCTCCTTGGGGAGAGATGGCGTTTGGATTAAAAACAAAAATGAATAAATAAAAAACAAAATTATCGGGGATGATATGACAGTAAATTTTGAAAACATATGATGCAAGAACTTCAAGTTTCCATCTCAGGTGATATTCAAGTAGATATTTCTTGAATAATCTACAATATTGGTACTTCAATTCATAAATATCCCAAGAATCTATACTTTTGGCATATAAAGTGTAAGACGCGTTTCAAGTCACGCCGTCACCCTAACTTAAAAAATCAATATGTACGTTCCCGGCAAGCGGTTACAAACCTTGAATGTATTCAACGGAGTTTCAGAACTTTCAAGATCTTTGAAACGGATTGTTGCGCCAGTTACTTACTCGTACGGAATATATACTTGTTAGTTCCCCTAGGCTGAGTGGTTCACAACGGCTCGTTATAGCTATTCTCCCTTAGCTCTATACGGGTCGATGCATTCAATCATACGATTCAATGTGCGCTGGCTTTCCTCATGCACTTGATTAGATTAGATTCGATCTGGTGAATCTCAAATTACAGTGTTTTGGACTCATTCAGGAATGAGATCTCTTCAGAACTTCTGGTTGCATGTTTCGTACTTTCCCTCCTCTCGTTCGACTTTTCTTCCTTCCACAATCCAGCCATTCATTTGCCTCATCCCTTCAGTGAGCGCCTCTCGTCCGAAGTACAAGCTCCATGAGCAGGCCTCTAGACTCTAGAGAGGGAGAGGCTCCGCTAGATTGAAGAGTATCCCCTCCTAGTAGAAGATGTCAGTTACGTGTCACCAAGGTTACGACTAACTAACCAACGTTAACGTTTTAACTCAGCTGGGTAAAAGACAAATGTTGTATAGTTTTGACTAGACAACCGTAAGAACTGAAAATCCGCACCCTCGCTGAAGTAGGGATCACCTCTCAGATGCGGGCCATCATGCGGCGGAGTACTTTAGTTCCATAAATAAATAAATTTTTATTTTATTTTTGCTCGGCCTGCCGAAAAGCTCCCGAGTCGGAGCACTTTATAAGCGGCGACTATTTCCAGTTAAACTGGGTACCGATTATGCTGCATAAAAGACAACAAAGAGATTCGGCCAGAACGCTTGTGTAGGGTCACAGTCACGTGTACATCCAGATGCCCGGTTCCAGCGTTGGTAGTAACGACAGTTACATGTCGGGTTGCCCGCCTGTCTATCCCCGGAGTTCGGGGGTGTTTAGGGTATAATTGTCTAAATGTCTAAACCCTAGAGTAGTTTTCTTGAGATAGCATTTCCTTTTATGATGAAATGATACAGAAACACAGAATGTAGAAAAAGTTAACGTTCTCCACCTTTCGAGCACCTGCATATTCACCTCCAGGCAGGAAGGGTTAAGTACTAAATTAAACTTCAGTATATATTAATGTAAAAACGACTATGAAGTCCCGTTCTTATATCTTTTGAAGCGCGACACCTTGGTCGAGACTTATAGGTTATCTCTTACTCTCCCCGTCTTTCCAGGTATGGGTAACAGATAACTTATATAAAATATTTTAATTCTTTACTTCTACTTAGTACATGTTTTTTACTTAACATATATATATATTCCCAGTAACATGAAGCGAGCAAAAGTTCCCCGGAGTTCATCCAGCATGCATAATTGAGCTTGTGCATTCTCTGTTCACTGACACTCCTTTGCGCGTAAAGAAGACTCTGCTTCCGGTGCTTCTTCGGAATCCTTTCCATCATATTCTGACTGAAGAGCACCGTCTTCTTTTGCATTATACTATATTTTACTATTGTTTCACGACTTTCATTTTCAAAAAAATTTCTATCCATTTGATTCAAAACCTCCCCCCAACAAAATTGATCATCAACCGCCATAACCCGGAAGTTAAACCCCGAGGCTGCACGGCCGAAAAGCACAAAAGGTAAACCATTTCACGACGTAAAACATTTCCGCTGAGTTCGATCTCTATTTCTATTCAGCATGGACAAGAGCGTGAATAGAAATCGAGTGACATAAGGAACACATTCCTCCAACGTAACACTAAGGCAGCTGTTAATTAGAAGCGCGAAGCAATGAATAGCAAATATATGGAAAGACCACATCAAGTCGTACAAGGGAAAGAGAGATCTGAAGGGCCAAGCAACGAAAAGAAAAAGAGCATCCGTAGTTCTAAAGTCGTGTATCGCTATTAAAATATCACAAGTGATAAATCAAAACTTCTGTATACAATAGGTAAACATGAAGTAGCATCACCTATTGCAGTTGCTCTTTTGTGGAACTAAAGCTCTCTGTAGAGTAATAGAAACATGTTGTCTAAAGAACGTGGTATAAAAAAAGAGAGAAAGTGATACCTTTGGTAGGCTCTGGTATCCTGAATAAAAGAATTATTCAATATTTTTATTTGAGATCCATATATCTCTAAGGCTAGGAGATGAAGCGGTGTCTTTCTTACATGCAATATATATATACTTGATCACTTTCGCTGCTGCCGCCATGCTTGTCGCCCATTCTGGGAATGGATGACTATGTTACATATATATGAAATATGCTAACTAAGCTAACACATATGGTAAAGCAAGCGAACACTCATCCATAAAATGAGAGGGAAATAAAATTAGGACATCTTTCCACGAAATAAAGATACACTAAAATACAAAAACGAGTCCAATAAAACCAAATATCTTTTTATTGAAAGCGACACATATTCATACTGACCTCTCATCCATCTTCGGGTGGAACTGAATATGCAAAGTTTTACTTTTAGAGTAAAATTTTATATAATTTTATAATTTTATAAATATTTATTATATAATATTTATAAATATTTATTCTTTTACTTATATATAGAGTATTTTTCATAAACTTTATCATATTTGTAACTTACTGTATAGAATGATCACTAACAACTCATGAAAAACTTAATATATTTTTGAATTTTAAAATTTTCTGTTAATTCTGACCTAAACAACCCACTATTCTGTACGGGCCAATTGCCCCCTCAGATTTCTCTCCTGCGCTCCTGCGCTTGTCCTTATCTTGTTGGCATATATACACTTTGGTAACATATTATAGTTTGTCACGAAATTCCGTTAAAGCACGTATACCGAAGATTCTAAGTGATTTTAGACCGCTCGCGGGATTACCTGTTATTCTAAGTCAAGTTCACAGCCTTAGCCAAAAGAATTTGGTAAAAGAGTGAAATGAAGGTGAGATTCACTGGAATAATTCCAAGATTACGTGCGTGTACTTTTGTCTCACAGTGAGTATCAAGAAACTTCTACGTGAAGTGACTGTCAAATTCAGCGGAGTGCTTGCGGAACAAAAGTTTCATCATTTGTGGAACGAGGATTCGAGCTCGGAAATAGTGCACTCGACCGGCATGGGGACTGAATGGCAGTTCAACTGTCACGCTGTAGTTATCACAGCTTTCGTTCAGTTAGCAGAAGGAAATAGTCTTTGATTTACAGAAGGAAGGCGTGTAGTGCAGAGATTACAAGATATTCCCCCAAGAGAAAGCCGAGATTGAGCCTAGCTTACGTTTTCTCCTTGGCCACGCAAAGAGTATTTGAGTTCTACACGAATGATCTCAAACATCTAATAACACCTTCGAATGTGTATCTAGATTCGTACGAGTTTGAAAGGTTCGTGTGTGTTTGAGTCAGTGAGGATCCTTCAACAGCATGTTGTGCTTATGGAGTCTACGGTTCATTTCCAGAGCATTTCAGAATATTGCGGCACCAACTCAAAGACCATCACTAACATTTCTGTTTGTTTCAGTCTCAACATGGTTCTACATTATAGGAAAGCTTTGAAGCTTAGGCTCTTACAAATACAGTATGAAGAATTGCTAACATGGTCCTCTGTCCCAACATGGTTCTACATTATAGGAAAGCTTAGGTCTAACAAATACAGTATGAAGAATTGCTAAGTTAACATGGGCCTCTGTCCAAACAGAAGTATAAAATGATATAACCGGTAGCTTTCATTCTCTATTCGAAGTAATTTACACTCTCTCACTAAAGGTATTGTACATGTTACACAACGCTAGACGAACCTACCGACCACGACGCGTTCCAACAGAACTGCGCGAATCGGGAGACGAATTTTCTCCGCATTTGACGATACTGTGGATGCTGCCTGCCTGCTCTGCCGAATTCTAAGAGCGACTATCTCATTCGCCATTCCAGCGGCTACATTCGACGAATGTGGCTCCGCTCAATCCAGTAACCGGTAAGTTCACGCTCAATATTTACTGGAAGCCCGAACGCAGGCTTTGTGAAATCTTCACAGCTTCAGGTACTGTTTAAACAAGTGTCCAAGTTGGTGTAGAATCTGTAGATTGCAGTATGTCACACAGAGAGAAATCAAGCGCTTTCGACCTGGAGATCGTCTCAGGCTGCCGGACTCAGCAGGGGATCCCCAAGACGTACAAACCAGAAAGTCAAGCTAGTTCTGTGACACCGGCACTCACGCTCAATGAAGCAGAGGAGGCGTGGTTCTGAAGAGTATAATTGCATGGAGGTCATGGAGGTCAAAACTACAATGCCGCGCAGGTATGTGGTTACTAGTCGTCGTTGGTCCATTCCCTGGCGTGTTTGAAAACTCGTCGGCTTGCCAGTATGACGTCGGCGGGAGCCGCGGTAGTACATGTGACAACTACTTTCTCCTTGCGGATGTCGCATTCTACATCTTTCACTCCAGGCAACTCCTTGAGAGCAACGGTAATCGAATCCACGCACTCATCGCAGCAGATGGATACTCGTAGTGCCAACTTCGTTTCTTTCTTCTTGCCGTCGTCCTGGGCAGGAGTTGTAGCTGCAGGAGCATTGTAAGGAGGGTAATAGTACGGGTAGCCTGGGATTAAAGAGAGGATGGAATACTCTTCCTCCTTCGCTTTCGGGGCCGCCGCCGCCTGCTTCTTCTTCTCCTCGGCTGATGGCGGTTTGATGACCCACACTGGCTCCGCGTTTGAGTAGAACATATCCTGCATGGACATCATCTTCACCGGACGGGGATCACTCTGTCAGAACAACGAGCAAGCGCAGCTCCACGAGGCGTTCAGTCGCTTGTAGCTCTCCTCTCAGAGTGAATTGGCAGCGATGGTACTCGATATGAGTGAGAAGACTCGGGACAGATGAAACCTGCTGAGGGGGCGAGAGACTTCAATGTAGAGGAATGCGAGAACGACGAGCTGTGAGCTTCATGAAGAGCAGAAAGCTGTTTTATACTCAAATCCCCGTTCGTATTACCCGAGTGGACTTCTCCAAGAGCGCAGTTGAATGTATCTGTCTCGAAACGCTTAGCTTGTCCTGCAAGGAACCTCCAGAGGCGACCACGACTCGGCTCAGAAGACCAGAGAGACCGCTTCCGCTTTCAACTGTGGTCAAATGCTTGCATTTTCTTCGAACTTGATCATGTCGGTTGACGACAAGGACTGTGAAGAATTAGCTGCCGTGTCAGTTCCGTCTTCTGCCTCTGCAAACCCCTACATTGAGAAGGTAGGCTCTTATCCAGTCTAGGATGGGACCGAGCGATCGCGAGCGTCCCCACAAGCAAAACATTCCCGCAAGAATCCTTTTTGACTTCGGTGGAAAGTTCTACTCTAGAGCGGTGAGAAGTTCCACATTACCGCGTGCTTCTGTTCCTGCACTGAGGAAGATACGATGCAGAAAAAGAAGCTCCAGGATCAATTCCTCCATGTATATTCGAAGAACAGAAAGTGAACAAGGTCTGGTACGGACGCAGGAAATCTAGAGGGCGCCCGTCCAATGCACTTCTCCAATGGTCAGATTCATGGTAAAGGACGGAGTCTACCATTCCCCAGCATACTTTAAAATTTTTATGTTGCCTGCCCATTAGAAATTCCCCGCACTGGCAAAGCGCATTTGAAGCTTGAAGTTTGAACTTAGAGAATTGCTATCTCAACTCCCAACTCTGGTTACTTCCACCCTCACATGACCAAAAGATTAACAGGATCGATCCGCCATCGTCGAATGCAAGTCTGAAACAGCAATCGATGAGCTGAGTGCGAAAAGGTGTGGTGGTGTAAACAGCAATCCCCTAAGAGCACCCCACCCGCCGCGCCAATATCCATACTATTTTCGAATTTGGTGTTTCGCATCGTTTTTGAATGTATTGACATTTCCACAAGATGAGGTTTACTTTGAAAAATAGCGCTCCGGTAATATAGATCATAATCTCCGACCGACCAATATTCTTCTCCCACGCGCGAGTGTTACTATACGATATTGTTACAGATTCTTTTATTAATTTTTTCTAATTGTCAGTAAGGTAGTTTAAGATTCAAGTAATAAAATCTCATTTTAAATAAAATTTTACATAATTATATCATTTTGTAAATTTCATGGTAAGCAATTCATGGCTCTATACAAAGTTGAACTTCACTAAAGTACTAATTTGTTCATTTTGAACACTAGAGAATCTTCCCTCATAGCTTTGACATGCCCTATTCTACTCGGACGCCTCGCGTAAATCTGTTCGTCCGATGAAGATTTTAGAGTGCTTAAGGCATCTCCACCGGAGTGATGATGACTCATGACTCCAGCGGATGGATACCTCTATGTCATTTATGCCAAGAAGGTGAGAATGAGAATGAACACTAGACTCTAACTTGGAGTTTCTTATAATGTTGCATTTTTCACATACACTTTGAAAAATTCCCATTCAGCCGTTGTATGGTGTATTTGCTTGTTGTTTACCTGAAATAAATAAAGGTTATTGTCTTATCGCAATGGAGAAATTGCTTAGAAATTTCTTTTCTTGAACGTCAGAGCGGTGGGGAAGTTTACGTTTCGAGGACTCTATGAGGATATCGTGAACATTACTTTTACCGTGAATTTCGACGGAAGGGTAAGCTAGTAAATGAAACTGCATGCGTATTTCCCCTCTTCCGAACTTGGAAGAGGGTGAAAGATGCCTAATAGAATATTCGTTCTTAGCTTTGTCACGCCGTGGCCCACCAAGTCGTTCCTTGACTACGGGTCTGGACTCTGGAGTCTTTCTACTTACCCATAGTGTAGCACATATAGATCTTACTAGAAGGACATAGTTGAGGAGACATCTGTACATAATAGCACTACCGTAGCAGGATACAGTTGAAATGATGCACATTACATTCAAATTCTTTTCTTTTCTCTTTTAGCTTTTCCAACAGATTATCGATGGTCAGGTCCACCGACCACAAAATAGAGGAGCAAATTTATTGCCGGATAGCCGAGAGATTCAGCGAAGTTCAAACGACCGGGATGGAGTAGATCATCACTACTTCCATTGACTTCGTTCCCCCTCGGGGGGTCCCTACCGGCGCGGCAGGCTTCCCGTAACCTTCCGGCGAGCCACGGTTTTCATCGTACGCGGAAAAGTCGATTATCATATGACGAGTACGGTAGTCCCTGACAAGTGCCGGCAAGGAATGTCAGTTCGTTCGACAAAAGGAAAGGTTGTGGTGGTGGGGCAAAATCTAGGATCTTTCCTTCAGCTGTCGTTACGGTAATAATTTTACGGCATGCAAAGTTCCTTACGGGCACGTATAAGCTCATGAGGCTCGACTGCCGCAGGTACATACTGCTATGTTTCATCTACTTCTGCCGGTAGATGCTAAACGTACCTCGGGCAAGGACAAAAGTAGGACGGAAGTTTCACAGCACAGCGCACCTTGAGCTTTCATTGTCTTGCACTTTGTCGCCATCTACAATAATAATTGACGCATTCCAGCCAGCTTTTGGGTCCTTCAAGGAATCAACGAAGATTGGCTTCCCTCAAGTCAATGGGTGCGTCCTGACCATAGGCCTTGGTTTGTTGCAACCCTGGTCACCTTTTATTATATCCTTCCTCTGTGTCGGGCCCGGGAACTTCCTTTTCAGGTTGCTGCCAAATACTAGGGGTGTCATTCTCGCGTATTTGGTAAAGGTGCTATGACCGGCGGCTTTCCTCGTCACTGCGGTCCGGTACTAAATGTTTTCACAACCTTGTAGACTTAGAAACGTCTGTTTTCCTGTTACGTCGCAAACGTTTTCGAACGCATATGTGAAGGACGTACGTTGTAATTCCTGGGGATCCTTTTGCGGAGCCTTTCTACGTTTGATACCGCCGCGAGTGATCGAAGTTAGCAAAGTTAGTCCTTTGGACTTCTGTCTCTTTGGCGGCCCCCGTCTGAAGTGGGGAGGAGGGCTGTGAAGAGCCTAGGCTGAACAGAGCCGCTTCCCGGAAATAAGGACGTCCCTCCACGCGGCGTGAGCTCAGAAGAGTCCGGGGAGGCGACGATTCCGCGCGGCGTGAATTTCTGTAGAATTTCAAAGAATTCGGTTGTAGTTGCAAATGCAGATGAGAGTATTTTATCTTTTTGATATTGATTTAAAAGTGAATGATTTTTGTTATATTTGGTAGATAAGTACAAGAAATCACGATAAGATCAAATGATAAAACAATACAGATAAAGTATGAAGCAGAAATCCGAAGACATGTAGAAGCTTAAGAATCTAATCATTTTTTCACTTACGGAACGTTATGTAAGACCAGCATTTAGAAGCTACTTTTATATATTCTGTTTGAATAAATTAACGTAACTAAAAGAATCCACAAAACTCTTCAAAATTCTGGCAAAGTTTTATGACAATGTAAGGCCTTTGGACACTAATTAATAATTAATTTATAGTCAAATCTTGTTATAATCACACCTGATATAAGCATAATTATATTATAGTCATATTCTTTTAATTTTTTATGAGGACGGATCAATTTTTTGTAAATTTACCCCCTTATAGTCATTATCACACCATATATAAATACATTGTTCAAAAAATAAGAAAAGATGTGATTATAGCAGAATAATCTTCAATGTTTTCATAAGGAAAGTTATTTTTGCACGAATATTCATTTTTGTTTTGCTTTCGTCCGTGATACATTGTTAACCGTTGTTCATGAAACACTAGGCAATGTTTACATTCTATCTTTTCTTTACCCTAACTGTAGTTTTTATAGTCACACGTTTTTCTTCATTAAAGTGCTCATGTACATATAGTCACATTTTGCACTTGCACTTTTTGCACATAATATGACTATAAATTTATCGCTAGTAACAAAATACAAGGTTAGCAAGTGTGTGACTTTAACGATGTTTGACTGTATTTGCCCTCAAGTTGTAGACCAAGAGAATTCATTAGAGATCCAAAGTAATTATTTATAAGATAAAAATTTTCTGATATTGGAGAGAAAAACACCATTGGTACTTATGAGGTTCATTGTTTCACAATGACAGAATGACTTCTTTACTGTTGTTTAAAATTAAACCCTTGGTTTTTTTTTCAGTGTTTTTGCTAAGGATCGATACGAATCTGACATAAATTTGAATATTAAAGAAGTATTATTTTAATAAGATTTATACTCTATATAATATTTAACCATAATACGAACAAAGTTTCTTGCCGAACCTTCTATCATTTCTACGCGTAGTGTCAAGGCACATTTGAAATATTATTTATTATTTATTTTCTCATTTCGGTAATATCAAAATCTTCTTTTCTATCTTTTCGCTCAACGCAAAGAAAATTTAATAAATGATATAGTGAACAGTCCTTTACAAGAGAACTCTTGAAAATTTTTAGGTATCTAACTAATTCCTCAGTTTTCGTTAGTTACGGAATTATTTATTTAACGAGTGAATGCCTCTGAGACTACGGTACGTGATGTGAATACCTAACTAGTACGCAGAGTCCCTTAGCAACCCTCCCCTCCAACCATCAGAATGTCGCGTCCGTATATCAACCAGAGCCTCCATGTGACTGGGATGGCATGGCTAGCCGACTAATTCCCAGATTTTCCGGCGAGCTTACAGGTGCAAATGACGCCTGGACACGAGCTTGCGAATCAGCGGACAAGAAGACACTTTCAAATGCTCATTGCTCTGGCGACAGACTGGAGAAAAGACGTAAGGAAAATACAAGACGAACAAAGAAACAAGAAAGAAGTACGATTCATGACTATTACCGCAACTGGATCTAGGAGTAGAATGGTGGATGTCCGACGGAAAGCCGGGTACACCTAAAAATAGAATAATGGATGCCCTGTGGGATGGGGCCATGAGTGCCGCTGTTCCGGGAGGTTGAGGATATCGTAGTCCTTTGTTTCGTCCTGCAACTGGAAAGGTCCTGTCCGCCCAGAGTGATGCGATCAACGGGTTCTACCGGTACGTGAGAAGGCTTGTGACGGTAGTCACAAGGCTATTCTCTCTCACAGGAGGAGTAACTTTGCTCGTCAATTTTGCAATACTTTTCGTCAAAGTGTGTGCGATAACGTAAACGTGAAGTTTGACGATGCGTTCCTTTTTCCTTTCACATCTCTATTGCAGAAAACGTCAAATCCGGAGTAGAGATTACTTTGCGTTAGCACAATTATACGTCAACTGTGTAAACCGAAGAAAAAGAGGGGATTTTCTTGCCGTATAGTGCATTTTGTCGTATTATCAAACGGTTAAGAAGTTGGAGGACGGAGGATTGACCTTTGGAACCCGGAAAGGAAGGAAAAGTTAGATCGGAATAGGGGTGTCAATGTTGAAATATGATGAGAGAATTTTTAAACCGTGGTGATTTACACGGCGACTGCGTTAAATTAGAAGACAGCCTCGACGTTTTCTTTTTTCAGTATTTTTGTATATTTATATTTTAAAAATAACAGTGACAAACAAAATTCACCGGTAGTTACACTATGACGGATCTTAGTTCCCTCAGTCGTTGAATCCGACGTTTGGAAATTTTTTCTTCTAAACTTTTACATTCCCTAATAAATCGCTAACGCAATAGCTTGCAATTCCTTTGCAAATGTAGCTATTTGTTCTTTTACTTCTCAGGAGATCTTCCGTGGGCTTTACTTTCTAGGTAATGCTATTTACTATTCATATTATGCCATTTTCACCCAAGGTGCGTATTCACCCAAGGTGAACTTCATTCAGGTGCGAGCCAAATAATACAAAAATAATGTTTCTTTTCCTCCACTTTTCCCACCATTTCGGTCTTCCGCGAGCAACCCACGGTTTTTTTCCGCATCTATTAGCTCCAAAAAAAAATGACCGATTAATTTCGTTCTCTCTTTCGCTTTCTTCTCAGACAAAAATACTTCCTTCGGCATTAAAAATACTTTTGAACGCCCTTGGCACGCACGTCTTTTTTCTCGTGGACAATTTTTCTCTCCGAAGGTTTGCACTGACGACCATGGACAAGGGATAATGGAAACGGCTTCAGCGAGCCGCAGTAAACTTTATTTGTTTGCAAACGCTTACATTTTTGATATGGTCCTGTATGGACACCATCGAGATACCGTTAGCTACAATGCCAATCCAGTCTCTATCCCTACTGCTAAAACCGAACCTACAACGCCATAAGACCTCAAGTATGCGTTCAGAACTTTGCTGAGCGCATACCTGAGGTCTTAAGCCGAAAGCTAAAAACCCAAGCCGCTGTACACATCTACAGTGAAGCAAATGTGTCACTACAAAACCAACTATACTGCTTAGCTACTGCTCTATGTACAGGCCACAACTATAGGCCAGAACTAGAAGCGAAAACTACAGCCGGATCAAACGTGTTATAGACTCGTGATGCTCAAAAGCACGTCTAGCATCCATGCGTCGTAAAAACGCGTCCAACAGTGGAATATACGCAGGTGGCTCCTCCTCTGCGTTACTTCGACCTCCACTTGCAATCCGAGGAGATAGCATCTCGGCTACCGGTACTGCTGCAGGGTCAGTTGCGACGACGGGCTCTTCACTCCATACTGCAACATCTCCCTCGCTGTACCTCCTTTTGCACTGTCCACAGCGCCGCTTATCCTGCCAGAAAAAAATGTTCTGCACATCTTCCGGGGTCACCTCTGCGGGATGCAAGAAAGACCTCCACAAAGAGTCTACTCTACGCTCCTGCATCCCACCTTGGATGAGCCAGCGAGGAGAAGCAGTATACTTGTCAGATGTTAACATGCTACGCAAGCAAGTCCGAATTGTAGTAGACAACGGACGCGAGTTCCTGTACTTGTTAAACTGAAGTGTCCGAGCTAGTATATTAGCATAAGTCAACTCCACACAATTCTTAATGTCTGCAGCACGCAGAAGAACATACATATCCTTGTCATCACTCAACATGCTCTCAGAAACGTTTTTCATCGTCGCATGATGATAGTCCTCCTCCTGGTCCTTCATACAGTAACCCAACATACCAACATAAGTGTGCAACCCACGGTTCGTCAAAGACTTTACACAGATCTCTGCACCCAAAGGCTTCTCATGCTGCCAACCTAAAGCACTCGTAAGCAACCTCTTCACCTGTGGGCAGTTTTTGGCTTGGATGCACACAACTCCCTGGAAGTGTAAATGGAGCAAAGCACCACCACGCTCTACAGAAAACAAGCCTGAAACACACTGCTTCTCAAGAAAAACTCTCAACAACGAGAAAAGCTCTAAGTCCAGGTCCCCCCCCGGTCCTACAAACAGTAATCGAGACCTCAAGGCTCTTCTCAGGATTGCAAGGATTCCTCTTCTTCGCTCTCACTTCTCTTCGGAGAGCCATTGAGTCGAGACGGCTGTGGAAAGTGAGGACACACGTACTTAAATTTGAATGGATCAAGAAGAAGACAGACATAAGATAGACTACGTATCCTGTAGATTGCTCTCACTGTAGGCTTGAACAACTGTACGTTACAACAGTCGAGGAATAAACGTGGGTAAGTAAACATCTGTTCATCTGTACCCTGCAATACCAGCCAGTATGTATCGTCCGTCGTGCCCAGGTACATGAAAGTGCCTGACAGAGCTGCAAACACTCGAGCTACCTTCACAAAATCCGTATCAAATAAAAACTGTGGAACATAGTCTACAAGGTCGAGGTCTAAGTACACATAAAAGCGATCGTTTTCCAATCTCCGATCATTAAAGCCTTGATGCGAGACCTCGTCCAAGGTAGGAAATAGAGGAGGAAACCCTAATGGTATACACGGAAAATCCTCGTCAAAGATCGACGAATCGGTGACAGATATCTGAGGACTAACAGGTACCACCTCAACTTCAGGGCTCGAAGTAGAAGCAACTTCCCGACTTCTCACTATCCCAAACGCTTTCATCATGGAGCGAACAAAAAAGAACAGTAAAGACTAATGCAGATAACGAAGCAAATACACGAAACACAGAACGCAGAGCAATGTAGATCAACAAATCAAGAAGGCACAACACCCGCAGAAAACGAAGCAAGAAGTCAAGAACCAGCCCTCCACTCGAAATGCAGTCGCATCGCCGGTCCGCCGCATTGAGAATCCCTACCAGAGAAAGACAACGGCACGCAAATGACGTCAGTGAAATGACAAATCCGAGAGCAGACAAATCGGTACATGCCATAGATCAGTCGGCTGCCCCAATCACCGAAGCCATCCCACAGCCAAATCGACAGTCCCGAGGCAGTGGATATCTGCAGTCCGTCTCCAACATCCCCGCGATCCGGCTGCTCCTCAATCGCCACAGGCCATAGGCCCGATCGTGCAAGCCATGCTACACCCAACACCATTGCCCCCCGCTGCAATCCACTGCTGGTCGCTAAAACCACGTCGACGAAGAAAATCGACTGCCGCGATCCAAAGAGGAGCAGCAGAAACCGCCGCGAGGAAGAAAATCCACTGCCGCGATCACAACAACTCCTCGCGCAAACGCTTACGCTCACGAGCACGATCGTAATCCCTCAATCAAGAGCAGCACAAGCCACCGCGAACAAGAAAATGCACTACCGCGATCTCAACAAGTCCAAACGCGCAAACGCGCTCACGACCACGATCTCAAACAGTCCCGCGCGATCGAAAATTGACAAACCCCCTGCAACATGGAAATCCAAAGCGAATCGCACACCGCCTCAGCAAGAAAGTAAATTGCGACGGGACCACTCGCAGACGAGAGCAGCAACAGCAAGAACGAACAACAACGAGAGATGGCCATCACCATCACCACCACCAATGAACGGCGATGTGTCATTCGGCCGCCGTTAGTACTGCCGCTCCTCCCACTACCCCGCCGCGCGCATTAAACCTGCCACTCCCCTTAATCTAACGTACTTCCTTGCATTAACGTTCTTTTCCTAACGCCTTCTACGACGACGTGAACCAATCCGGACGCCGTATTTTCCCCCAGAACGTCCGCTTGTTCGTTTCCTCGGGCTGCCGCAAAACTCCGTCAGCATGCATATTCACTTTCTTCCAAGTTCGGAAGAAGGGAAAATATACAAGGTGTTAATTTATGCACTAACCCTTCCTGTTGGAAGAGTTAGTGCATAAATTAACATCAATAAAAAATAATATTTTTATTCCTTTCGGGCCAAGGGTTTTATATATCGAAGGAGATATTTCTCTGTCCTCTACTTATGAGTTTTGAAATCAGAGTAACCATGTGTACGATACGAAATTTATTTATAGATTCTAACTAAAACCGGGTCCATGCTGAGAACTGCTGCACAACCTCATCCCAAGTAGCAGTACCTGCTATCAATCCAGATTCTCGCAGAAATGAGAAAAGTAATCTTTTTTTAAGCACACACGTTGACACACAATCGCTATCAAATTGCAGTCTTCCACACGTTGTCAAGTCAGAGTTTGAGCAACCAGTTCATCCCTGTTGACTCCGGAGGTTCAGTAATCTAAAAAGGTAGTCTAGAAATCCGTTTGTATCACCGCAGTTTCTCAATAGCATTTCACGCAGAACTGAATTGTACTAAGCTACTTATACTAAATTTAATCAACACTTTAGTTCCCGTTCGTACTTCTCCATTTTACAGTCTATTTATTATTTTTAAGCTGAAGTTTGTCGCCTCTAATCATCTCTTTTCTCTCTAAACCAGTTATTTTTGATTATTTTTGATAACTACATGAACGTTTGTCCTTTTCGGTGCCTTGGGCAATTGTTCACTTTGGATGTATATTAACTTTCTTCCAAGTTGAGAAGCGTTAGATAATATATTAAAACCATCATAAATTAATGTATATTTAAGAACAAAGCCTCAGCTTAATTGTTTCAAAAGTGCTTGTTTTCACACTTTGTTTATGGTTTCTGTCCGGATCTAGGCGCAGCTTGTGATTTTGATAATATTTAATACTTATAAGTTAATTTTAATTTTAATTTCTCTAAAATTCTTACATGACACATATATATAATTATATATCTCTCTCTATAATCAAAGCAGAAACATCAAACACTCGGTGGAAAAAAAATCAAAGGATAATTTTAAAGTGCTATTCCGTTCCATCTCAAGCAAGAGCAAATCCACCTTCTGTATTTATTTCCTCATAAATAGTTTGTCCTCTCCTCGGATCACGTTTAACTAGATGTTCGGGAATGCATATTCATCATCTTCCAAGTTAGGAAGAGTGAAATATACTTATGATTTTATTTATTATCTAACTCTTCCGTTACGAATAGTTAGACAATAAATTAAATACTTTATTAATTATCTGGTTTTTTATTTATTACTTTTCATAATTATATTCTTAGAAGTGCATCCATCTTCTGTTCTTTCATGGAGAATGTAGAGATCTTCTTGCATCTCCAGGTCTGTCTAACATTTACTATATAGTAATACTTTTAATTTTCTAATTATTTAGTATAAAATTTTCATCTACTTATATATTCTTCAATAACAACAAATGTGAAACAGTTCCCTAGAAGTTCATTTTGCATGCATTTTGACTAACTGTCTAATCTTTTCTAATCTAATGTGACAAGGATAACAACTGTGAAGCGTGAGATAATTCAGAGCACTTGCATATATATACACCAGAGGAGATAAATATCTAAAGTTTAATTTATTTTCTAACTTTATTTGTCGAGAGGGTTAGATAATAAATTAAACTCACAGTAAATTAATGTATAAATAGCTACAGGTTCCCAAACTTGTATCTTTAGTAACTTGACAGTCTACTCATACCTTACGGTTTATCATTTGACACTTATATATTTCCCCGATAACACCAAACGAACAAAAGTTTTCTCAAAAGTTCATCCTGCATGCATATCATATTCACGCAAAGAAATGAAACAGACGCTGTTACAAACTCTTGGTTCAAAACTAAATTAACATATTTCTGAAATAGAAAATTATTGATGTTTAATCAATAAAATACAGTATTTACCTTCTGCTAACTCATGGGATATTTTAAATATTCCGAGATAACATCAATGTAAATCATTTATATACCTAAAATATGCAGTAAATCTATGATAAACCAGTGTCCTGGCAAATTTTCCTTCGATTTCACGGATTTTCCTCCTCCTCCCCTTTATGACCGCTTGTAATTTATAATTTACCTAAACTCGATCTCCGTCAAGTTGTTATGCTTGACCTTCTGTCAACGCCAAAAGTAAGTTGTTATCAAGGGCAACGGCCAATAGCACTATATTATTACGCATTATAGGAGAAAATATGTACTCCTTTGAGGAAAATATTCGCGTAATCCTCTGCCCGAATAGACTTGTGAGGGTGCACTCACATCCTGAAGATTTTCCGGATTACGGAGGGTTCCGGAGAATAATGATTCTTTCCGGAGTGGTTTGGATTACCTGCTTACGTCGGTTAGAATATTGTTATACACCGGATATAATAAGTCAAGGTGCTTTAAGAGATTACTGGCGTGAGCGAGTTGGTGAAAGTCTTATCGTGTTTTAACAGTTACTTCCGTGTTTTAACAGTTAACAGCATTACTCAAGGCGGAAGTGGGAGGGAACTGGAAGTGGTATCTCAGACAAGCAGGTGGAGTTGAGTTAACTGGTCATTTGATCAGTTCTGTTCGTCAGTATCACCCAAGAAATTCTGCTGACGAATCTGACTGAAGAGAACCATTCTCGCTGCTTCATGAGCAGCTTCAGTAGTTCCGACTGAAGTCCAGACAAAAATGCAAAAGGAGGACTCAAATATCAGACGGCATGAAAGGAGAAAGAGACCGAGAGTGCTATCGGTTATTGTTACTGCTTTTTCTGAGCAGCTTTAGTAGTTCCGCCTGAAGTCAAGATGGAAACCCAAAGGAGGATTCAAATATCAGGCGGCATGAAACGGCAGAGAGGCAGTGCAATTTCAATCTGCTGGACTCCAGCAGATTAAAGGATCTCCGAACAGATTCTTCTTTTCTGAAAAACTGTTTACCAACTCAGTTCTTTCACTATAAGAAAGGTTGTTTGGTGGAAAATCTGAGACAGAAATATGAAAAACAGATCATTACAGAAATATAGTATGACATAAATATGAAAAACAGATCAGTCTCTACGCAGTCTCTTCAGCACTTCTGCAGCTCAGTCGTTGGCCACACACAAATTGGACTGCTACGAAGACAAACCCTTCGTACAGATAGAGAAATTGCATTGCAGACGAAGACTTACCCTTCGTTGAGGACCAGAAGTGCATTATAACTATAGAGGACCACAATTACTGCTTAGAAGCGCGGCCCGACCTCGGCTCATCGCATCGACGGATGTTTTTCTCCTCAAGCACCTTGTGCAATCCTTCGTTTTTCACTCCATTGTGAAATTCTCGAACCAGTCAATTTATCTCTGCGGGGTCCACCCGAATGGCAGCTGTTTTTCTAATCGATGCACGCATACAAAGTACCCTTGGAGTCTGAAAAGATAAGCTGCTCGAAGTTCTTGAACTTGTTACACTGTATCTTGAGCTGTCGGGTGAAATTTGCACGAGATGGTTTAGTGCATATTTACATCGTGTTCAAATCGCAGCCTTACGATGAGATTATTTTCGACCATTGATATTTACTATCACCGGATATTTAAGTAATACATTACCTAGACACCGGAATATGAATCGTCGTTGATAACTTACTGTAGCGTCCGTAGAAGTTTCCCGGTATTTTGTGCGGAGAGAATATGAGTTCTCCGGAGAACAGAAAGCTTTTCTCCGGACATTTTCGGTTACGGAACCCTCCGTAGATCTCCGTAAAACGTAAAACGTCAACATAATTTCGCGATGTGAGTGCAGCCTGAGTCGTGACTATGGTATGCTCCGGGCCAGCCCTCAGACTGTAACCGACGCTGGATGCTTGTTTCCTAACGGAGGTCCGGAGTTGCGGTCCGTTAGGACGGACAGTACTCCGACTCGACGGGCCACGTATGTAGTACCTTGATTCGTCTACTCCGCTTTGCAGTACAGTATTCTGCCTCCCCTCCTGGCGGGGGGACTCATGCTGTGCAAGGGCAGCAGCAAACGGCTGCAGAAAGCCCCACAGCGAAAAGAGGCCTAAAAACAAATCCAAACAAAAAAAAACAAAAAAAAAGTATTCTGCCTTCGTGAGTTCGCCACGTGGGTACATAGGCGCGTGTTTACATACTGGAGATCACAGTGATCTTCGGAGCACCCGTGTTTGACATTCTTTACTAGTGGGAAGGAGCGGTCGTCATTATGTCGAATATCAACCAATTGTATTGTACTTACAACAAATCACATGGGCAGAGTCAAAATCATATTCTTTGTACATGTTTTCAGTTTCTCAAGGCCAATGTGTACGCTTTGTCTGCTCCAACAAAGTCAGAACAAAGTCAGAGACTTTCTCTTCCATGATTCCCATCACGCTTTCAGCCCAGCAGGCACATATGTGCCTTGCGTGGTGCTTGATTTGGGTTCGAATCATTGAGAAACAGCTATGAACTCATGAAATAAGCGATGTCATGGAGATTTGAATCTGCAATATCCTTGACCCAGATCAAATATCGGCTTCTTCATAATCTGCACATTGCGGCCAGCACGTGCAAAGAATTTCATTTCATTTCATTTGTTGTGTTGCCATAAGAGCGATAGAGGAACAACGTAGAGGAAGAACAGGTGACTGCATAAGCAACATGATGAGTTACATTGTGAACTTTTCTCATGCGATTCTCACAAAGATGGTGGAGTGTTGTATGACTGCCCCTGTCGAACATTCTATCCGCGGGGGACCCAGTAACCGGGATCCGCGCACTCAGGAACTGCTCCAAGATGAACACAGAGGACCAGGCAGAAGAAGTGGGACAAATCAGGAACTGAAAGTACTCGACCACTCCTTATGAAGAAGGATAAAAGATTCTTGCGAGCTTGTATAAAAGTTAGGGGAAGAAGTTTTACATCCTCAGTCGGGAACCAATCATGTGGAGAGCTAACGCCACGCCCACTCTCTTATTACTCCTCTCGATCACATGGACCAAGGAAAGCCTACGAAAGAGTGAGACTACTACTTCAGACTAGGGAGGTCCTCAAGATTGCGAAGGCTCTCAAGCGATGAATATCTACAATCTTTGGGAGTTTCAGTACCCACATGTCACAAGAGTGACTTGTACCCCATTCGTAAGTTACGACACCGGAAACCTTTCTATGCATGTACCCTCAGTCTGCGTCTGATTCAGCACTTGAGATATTCTTCTTCGCAGAAGATGGAGCGCTGGTCGTCTACAGTGAAAATTCCAGCGCTCACTCTCCACAGAAGCAAATATATTTACAACTTCTAAGTGTCAACGGCTTTAAATGTTCTAATTTACACGTATCAGAGTCTGTGCGATGCGTCGTCGAGGATGAACGTACGTCACAGAGGTAAGACTGCCATCGATTCGCTCTTCTCTGGACTACGCTCTGAAGTCTCGTCTAACGCTTGAATCCTGCCAAGATAGACAATTGCGGATTGGATTACTGCCGTAATGACAAAAGCACGAGAAAGTTCAACCTAGCCCCGCCTTTGCAGCTAGCCTTCAGACTTGTAAAGCTCATTCGCAAACATTACGTACAATACCGAGGCGCGGTCATAAACAGAATCAATATTTCATTTCGACTGCGATTTCAACTGATATAATCAAACTGTAGAACTGAGTCTGGCAATTTGAAGCCCATACCAGAATCTGATTGCTGGATGTCGGAACTTATGAGCTCAATTGTGCATGCTTAAAGTGCTTGCGCGTCGCAGAGAGCACATCAGCAACACCAGCCGTCCCAGTGACCGTCACCTTCTCCTTGTAGATCTCACATACGACATCTTTCACCCCTGAAAAACACAACAGATTAGCGGAAAATGGTCGTGGCGTCAAGTGAGATATCAAATGCCGCAGTCCACTAAAATCAACTGGCATTCTTCCCGTCACAAATTCTGGCAGGGGGGAGCAGTTCAGGAGACGTTCCGTCTTGTTGAGACAAGAAGACTGAATGACTTGCTACGGCTACCTCTGACACTTGTCCTCCCTACGTAAACTGGCCTTGGCAAAAGACCTCGACTGCTGATGAATCTGACTGATAGCCTGCCAAACAACCGTATGATTCCCACGAACCTTTGATCTCACGAAGGCATGGCTCTAGGAGGTCCACACAGGATGAACAGCATATCGACACGCTCATGACAATCGGCTGCACATGAACACCGACAGGGGTATAGGCCAGTTAGAGATTCTATTCCTCGACCTCACATTCTGGGAACGTATGACGAGCAGCAAGGGCCTCCGCGAAGATCCGAGTGGCACGACACAAGACTAAATTCAAGGAACAATCAAGGTGACGACGCTAAATTTGAAAGACTCTCAATCATACCTTATGTTTGTCCTCCGGTTTCTCCTTAGGAGGATTAGCTTTGGGAACCGCCGCGGTTGAATCAATAAAAAGTTTGGGGTCTCGAATCAGCTGCTGAGCACTCGTCGTAACCATGAATTCTGGCTCATCCGCACCGTAAAAGAGCTGTGGCAAGAGGCATATCATCAGCCAGTGTGTAAAAGGACAGCAGAATGGAAGAGAATGACTGAATAATCATCCGGACTGCAGATCACGATGTAGACCAAACGAATACAAGAAACAAAACTCTACGCCTGTAAGTCACGAAACTCCAAGGCAGGGCAAGTTGAGAGGAAGAAGGCGGGCACCTCGTGCGCTAGCATCATGTTTGCTAAATTCAGGCTCCGCTAAGGATCTCCTTGCTTTTACGTTGTTAGGCGGCCCAGATATCTTGCGTTCACACTAGATCTGGTGTGAATGAATACCACCCGTCTGTGCTCTATGAATACATGAACCAAGAGCTCCACAGATGCGCGCGGACCAAACAACGCAAGATATCAGAAACGAGTGATGAGGTGTGCGAATCCTTGGTCAAATGGGAAATTGAGTTCTGCTTTTGGTAGATCACGATGCAAGCAATTCTATTGAGGCTCTCACGAGGAGCACGACGGTGGAGTGAAAGGAAGCGCACGTAGAAGCACATAAAAGCATAGAACCACCGAGTGCGGAAAACAGTGTTTGCCCGCGCTTGCTTGCTTGCTTGTGGTTGAACCACTAGGCTATCGAGAGGCACGACTCCTTCAAAACATCTGCAGTAACGACCATCCTTATGTACACCATGGCTGCAACCCGAGCTTGCTCCGGACCTTCGCCAAATACAGAAGAGATCAATTCTAAAGTAGAAGGCCGGCTGGACTAGCTCCCCATTGGAGACTGCGCTGGTGATGAGAAACTTTTGTTACTAATTACTTTCATCCAAACGAGAGTGAGGTGGAGAGTCACTTGACTCGTGGTTCCTCCTTGAGTTAACTGGAGAGTTTGAAGACCCACTTTCAGACATGCGGTAGTAATCCTCTCGACTATGTCTAGTTGAGTCTTTGAGGAAACTTGTATTCGTGAATTATTTGCTTTTGAGCTTACATGTGAGTCCAATACCCCAAAACACAAAACTTTATATTCCTCTCAAATCTGTCACAATTATCTCAGAAATTCACTTCATCAGACCCCAGAACGAATGTTGGACTTGATCACCCCTCTAATGTGATCAATAGGAAATTATAAGACTCGTAGTTTCTTGCTTTATCAGACCCAGCACATATAGCAGACCATCATACAGATAGCTTTACGTGTTGGGAAATAAAACTATGTAAACATAGAGAGAAGTAAGTCTACGAGTTAAGATGAATTTTTCTAGGTCTTTTCTCGCGTCGCTGCCCTTGCCAGAAAACATGTCCAAGTCTCAGTTGTCATGTGACTAGGTAAGGTGACTTGTATGGCTGTCACTCCAGATGTTAAATCTGATTAAGCCAAAAGTTACAAGAGGGTTCTACATTCGTTATGGGGTCTGATCAAGTAAATTCCAACACGATCTGCTTCTCCTAAGCTAGAGTCAAATCGTGTATATCCCTACTTGGCGTCTCTCTCTAGCTCCGGCCTTTGAGGACAAGGATTCCGATTTCATATTTGATCCGGAGGAGGAAGTAATGATCACTATGTTGATAGAGATAGAGATGGTACAAGTAAGTAAAACGAGAAAGATGGTTTCAGTAAGCCTGAACAGAAGCTGTAATCATGAGCTTGGAAGACAAAATTCCAAGTTTTTGACTTAGGAGCTGCACGCTTCGTCCTTTCTCATGATCAGCTTGTGTCTCGGCTCTCGACCTGTCCTCAACTTCTCGACGTCAGTTGACGTCCAGAAGTGGGCAAATCAACATGCAAGTACTACTACACTCAAGTAATGTAATGCTGCAGTATGTAGTACATTGAAATCTTATGAAGTAATCTGCTGTTAGGCCTCAGAGAGCAAGCTCAACTCTTATTCGTTTTTCTTCCGATTCTATAGTAGCTATGGTAGTTGCAAATGTTCGTTTACCTGCAGAGAGTATGCCTTTCAACAAACTTAACATTACCAAATCGTGCGATAAACCTTCCAAACAGAAGAAAATGTATATCCTCCCCCCACTGCCTTGTACATCCAATTGCGTTTTCAGTTATCAGAAAAGACGTAAGTGTTGTGTACAAATTATCTACTAAAGTGTTTTAAATTAAATGATGAATAACTTCGTTTTTATGTATCTTGATTAAATTCAAATACGACTAGTCTCTGCTGTACTTCGGAATCCCCAGCCTTAATAATATTCTGGAAATGAGATTTAGTTTCAGGGAAATAGTCATGGAAATGGAGCTTACTTTAGAAGTTTAGAACCACGATTAATTACTTAGTCTATGGGTAGTCTTCGTTTCCTTACATTCAAGATAATATTTCTAGGCCACTGTCATAGGCATGTCAAACTATCTCTTACCTAGGATCCCTATAAGGGCCAGGATCAGGGTAGGATCCTTCACGTAAAGACTCGTGAAGACGATGGTAGGAAGACAGGGAGAACGACTCCACTTATACCAGAGAAGGAGTCGCTGTTGTATTCTTGTACATATGATTTAAATGTACTACAATTAGAATAGAAATGACTAGCACCACGGAAGGTCAGTCCATGGCCACTGCCGTGTTGAAGTTTAGTTCAGATTTTAAGGTTCTAGTGATTATTTGGACTGGTATCCATGATCATTTTAGGCACCAGTGTTAGAGAATGATCTCGCAGGGAATAGGAGCAAACAATCGTCAAAGTTTGTATATTTCAAATCATTAGTAGAAAACCCTCCTCATGACCAGTGGAGGTACGTGCAAATGTGTGTATGCCTAAGTGTGTGTTTGTGCGTGTATGTGATTCTTTGTCAAGTGCTAGTGTTTTACCTTTTGAACGAAGGAGATCACTACTCAGTTCAAGGAAAAACTGAGGTCTTCCTTGAGAAGTGAATAGTGAGCGCAACACTACGGATAGCTAAGAAGGAGAAGTCAGCTCCCTCGTAAATTCTGTAGCACAAAGAGGAACCCTCAGCGTAACTAGAAAAGAGTTCAAGATTTATCCTTAGAAGATTGAGGATCACTCAAAGGAGTCAGTCAAAGAACTGATAATCATGAGAGTCTAGTTCAAGAAAGAGATTTTCAGGGATATCAGATAGAGAGAGAAAGAGAGAAGCCAGAGATAAGTGACACAAGGAGAAGCCTCACTGGGAAGAGACGACTCAGAAGATCGATGTCTCACGAAAGCATAACCTCTTTATATTGATCAAGACATGATAGAGGTTATGCTTCAAGAAAAGAAAAGTTACAAGAAGAGATAAAGTGAAGTTCATACCTTCAAGGAAGTTCCGTGAACAAATAGTATAGTTCATTCAGGGTAACCCTGACTCATTCAGAGAATTCCAGAGTTTCAGAGCATCGTGTCTCAGTTTTTAGTGTCATTCTTTCAGAGACAAGAGACAGTGACAATAAATGTAAGTAATAAATTAAGAATACCACTCTCTCCATCGCGATTAAGAAATGACAATTCTAGCATATTACAAAAGACTTCTCTTTCTTTCTGAACACATGTAATATTTTGAGATAGAAGGATCTAAATATGCAGATCATTAATTTCTATAATTCTAATAAATGTTATAGAGTCCCTCAACGTAGGATTAGATCCTAAATTAATCAGTAACTTCTAAAGTATTTCTTGTTCGTTTTTAGTCAATATTTTATATCCCAGTTGGATATTACACTTCTGGTAATGTTGTTGATAGTTCTAACAGGTCTTTTACATCCACGTGCAAAATACGAAGTACTGGATACATCTTCACCTTTTTGTTGAGAAGGGTTAGGTAATAAAACATTGTTATCATTCATTAATAATGTTTTAAAAGCAGTGTTATCAAGTTGTAATTATAGGTTCTCTCTGGACTCACACGCAGTTTGTGGTTTTATGAAATTTAATATTTATAGAATTAAAAGAATTAAAATTTGAATTACTCCAAAATTTATATACATATCTGTACATACATATACAAAATTTATATACATATATAAACAAAAACATCAGAATACAGAGTAAAGGACCATATCAACGGATATCTCTAAAATGGTCGTGTCCACCTCGCCCAGAGTCATGTATTTTCTCCCCCATACCCCGGTTGTACTCTTCTCGGGCCAGGTTCGACTAGACTCTTGGCATGCATATTCTCTTAGTTTGAAGATTACAATTGCTCCCGTTAGAAGGTCATTCAGCGTAGTTGATCGCTACTAACCGGAGTTACTTGGAAGAACAACTGGAGGTTTGTTGGGAAAAGCGGGGTTGAAATTGTACTCAGTTGGATTTTTACCTGTAGAAACAATCGACAAATGACCCTTTGGTTTTGAGAATTAAATTGAAAATCGATCGATAGAACTGGTTATTTATCTTTTCCGTTAACTCAAGAATTTATCCCCGAGCACGGATTAGAAGCAGAAGTAAATAAGAGTGACGACACGTGTATTAAACGCTAAAGCAACCGTAGGATAAATGAACCCAGAAAGGTACTATGAGAAGGTAGCGGGAGATGTTATCAAACTTCATGAATCAAGCTTAGCTAAACCATAGGTTACCCCATGGGATTGATTTTCAGGACAGCGATAGTTAAGAAATGCCACTTTAAACTTGTTTGTAACTTGAGGTTAGGAGAGTTGATCAACCTCTTATCAACTATCGATAGTTATACTTCATTATTTGTGTTTACGTTGAATGGCGATGGTAAGCAAGAAACTTTACTGACATGGGTACACGGTGGAATTACGTAGCCGCGAACCGCACTACTACTGGCTACTGGCACAAAATTATCCGAACTCCCAACAAATATAACAGTCTAGTGGACGATCGAACCAACGAGAGGTGAATACAGATACAGATGACAAAAAAGATCGAAGTATCTCTACATGTGAAATGTACATTTAACTGGGTCCGGAGATGAAAGAGATCCATAAAAGAAGTGTAAAATTACGCGCTTCGAAGAGTGCGAGTGCGGCCATCTGCTGAGAAAAAGAATATATAATAAGTAGATTTATTTATTACCTAATCTCTCCGAATGGAGGAGGTGGATATGCAAACAAGTAGGGGAAGTAATTTACCCATGTAACTTTTCTGCCCGGGAAAAAGTTACGAAGAAAGAATTTTAAACAAATATATAACAAATATCTCCAATCCCCTTCCTAGATTTTACAGCCACTCCTCCCACTTGTGCTTTCTCATTCTCCTGGTGGTGACGGGGAGTTGAGATGTCTATATTTTCACCTGTTATTTAATCCGCTGCACTCTGTTATGGAAAACATCGACCGTGCCTGAAGGTATCCTGTAGAGGCTTGAGCAAAATGACAGCGGAGGACGGACCAAATGAAGCTAGGCAAAGAACACACGTCTTCTCTTGTCTCTTCGAACTCTCTTCTGTTCTGCGGCAGCGGCCAGACAAGACTTCCTTTATAGCCGAGGATCTCTCGATTTAGCGTTGACATCATATAATTATATTTATTTATTGTTTATTAGATTACATATAAGTATCATGGAGAAAAGACCTGACGAGCCGACTGTGGTGGGGCCGAAAGGTCGGGATAGACGAGGGCCGATGTCGAACATCGTAGGTCGTGTGAGTTCGTCGCCACATGCAGTTACAGCATCTGGAAAAGATAAAAGTTATACGGATTTACTTTACCTCGTGGAATCCAAGCGCGGCTTCTCAGTTCCGGTCTCGCTCACTTTTCTCTACGCGGTGTTTTGAAGCACTTGACGGTCAGCGACGTAGGCAGGTGGATGTGGTGGAAAGAAAGTACGACTATGGCCGCTCACTTTTATATCTACAGTTGGACGTACACATGTTTGAACACTTGACAGTCCGCGACTTAGGCAGGTGGATGTGGTGGCACGGTGATCGACCATGGCCGTTGAAACTCACCACGGCTGTGTGTCAAAAACATGTACAGACCTTCACAATGCATATTCATGGTGGCCGGGACGCGACGCATGGTAATGAAACGCACGACGATGCAAGGCTTCAAAGCTCCAGGGACTTTTACCATGTAGAAAGTTGCTGCGGCAGAGCTGCATGGCATCATGTAATCTAAATTTAGCTAAATTTAATCATCTCAATTTAGCTACAGTAGGTCACGCAGTTGGCAAGTTCTACGATAGCCATCGTGGAAAAGTTGCAGGGTTTGCTCCTTTATCACAGCAATGAAGAACGATGTGCACGCTGAAAGAAAAGCTCAGAGAAAGCTAGACAAGAGCGCAAGGCACTTTCCGAGCGAGATCGCGACGTGTCTAGCAGTCACAGAGTCTTTCTCTCCCCCCGGGTACTGGTCTACAGTATCACTGTTATTTGAAGCTATTCACATCTAAGGATGCGTGCAGTCGAGCTGGCTAGTCCTGTAGGGGCAGACGCGGTCGGTCCAGCTGAGCGACTCGTCGCAGCACCCGAGAAATCTTCTTTGATTATTTTGACTTGGCCTTAGAAGCCGAAAGGACTCATTCCTAGGCAGAACTGGGGAAACGAGAGAGTCTTGATCAACTTGAGAATCCGGCCGCTCGTAGAGAAGTAGCAAGTTACCACGTTGATGGAGCTCAGCCACTGCAAGAACCAGCAAGGGGATGCATTCACATACCACATCTCTGCGTTTGCGTTTCCGGGTCACAAGTTAGACGGTTTTCTCTCACTATTTCTTACACGAAACGAACGGTGGAAAACTTTCAGCGCAAACTGGTCATCAAACCCAAAAGAGAGACAAAGGTAAAACGGAAATTCACACATCCATGTGACTAGACGTTACTTGCGGGTTCACGTTTCCTTACAAGTGCGGCTTACGCGCCAGCTAATTAATTTAAATATCTTACTGGATACTTTCCTGTAGCAAATGGAACCCAAAATGGAATGACCGGAAAGCTTTTGACCGAAGGTGCGTTCGCCTTAACCTCAGTCCGGCGTTTCACTATCACAGCAAAGAAATAAAGTCACCGAGGCTATCAGTTTGAACTGTCGAGAGGCAGTGAATTATGACACATTTGGTCTGTGCAGTAGACAGTCGAGCCCTAATGTCATAACTGTTTTTGGCGCAGCTAGAGGATCAAAGCTCATATGGCGAGGATGAATACGATGAGATGCATGTTCAAATTGGTGAAGTAGAGCCGGAGTTTGAAACGGATGCACTCACAAACGGGAGGATCAGGAGGAGACGGTGTTGGAGCGATGGAGACATGAAATGTTTGATGGTCGCCTGCTCCAAGGAAAAGAGTCTTGGATCGTTGCGTGCTATTGTTGGCAGAGTGAGCGTGGGGTTAAAATTTTGATCATTCCAAGAGTTTGATTTCCCAGTCGATTGTTTGTGTTTCTTCAGTAGAGAGCATGGTCGCAGAACTTGAAGGCTTATTCAAACGACGAAGTTAGAGTAAGCTCGTTGTCGTAAGAAAAGCCTCGTTATCACAAGAGCATAGATCAACAAATCGAGATTAGCAGCAACGTGGAAAACACTTACCGTAACAATCATCCAAGGACCTTTCATGAGTAGATTCAAAGACGAGATGAAGCTATTGGAAGTGAGGCAACACAACTGCGGCCGAAGAAACCATTTGCAAAATGGTAATTGTGGTGAGAAGCTGCAGTATCTCTCAACCGGATGGCTCGGAGAAATTCAACAACCATGTAAGTAAAAAGTTCAACCCATAGAGCGAAGTTCAATGGGCGAATAACGGTTACAATTTGTGATTTCGAGCATATTTGTCCATGCAGTTTTGGGTGCCATTGCGTACAACCCTTCACTTATGGATTTCACGATGTATAGGGCGTGTCAAAGCTGGAACCTTTCTATAATATTCGACGTGTATTCTTGGTCCGAAAAGAACGCAAGCGGACGTCTCTAACAACTTGTGTTTGGAATTCGGCCGTAATTTGATGTAACAGAGTAGTGCAAGATTCAAATAATTTATTTTAATTTTAATAATACTCTTTTTATGAAAAAAAATTTATTTATAACTCTAATAACAAGCGATTCATGGTTCTTTACAAAGTTGCCCTTGAAAGAACTACGTCTATTTCGCTTGTGGAAGCTTCCCTATTCCCAATCAGGCAGCACCTGCATATTCACCCTCTTCCAAGTTCGGAAGAGGGGGAATAATTATTTAAATTATACCTAACCCTTCCGGCAGGAAGGGTTAGGTATAATTTAAATATCACGTCTCGTTAATGTGACTGTCAGTAAAGTCCTCCGGTCTTGTACTTCCTGAAGCGCGGGAGGCGAGGCTTTACTTATGGGTTCTTTCCTGGCTTCTCCGTCTTTTCAGACATGAGTTAACATATAATATTTATATTTATATTATTTTTATTTTTATTTAATATATATTATTTATTTAACACATATATATTTTCGAGATAACACTAAACGAACAGAGTTCCCAAGGTTCCCAGAGTTCATCGAGGGTGTATATTAACATCCCGGTTTTACCGCTTGTCTGTTTCCGCTCCCTGGCCGGAACCTCCACTGCTACGCATATTTAGCTATAACACTCCTTAATAATACTTACATCGAGTCGTAAGAACGCTAAGTTCATCTCCGAGAAAGTTTAGACTTGTAACAATATAATACTAGCTATATAGGCATACTCTAAGCGTCATGTACAATGAAATACATTAAGATCGTTTTTTATTTTCAATAGAACCAAATATGTGTACAAAACGTAATGGTTTTGCATTAATTTGCACTCAGTCACTACAAATGTTCACCGAATCCGCTTCGGCTCTTCTCATCAAACGTATATTCACCCTCTTCCATGAAAATGGAGAGGGAAGTATACACATCAATTTATTATTTAACCTTTTTTGTTAAAAAAGTTAGATATTAAATTAACGTCCAGAATAAATTAATGGTCACAAAGGTCTGGCACTTGTAGTTTCGGAAACGCATGTTCACTCGCTCGCTTTATGAGTTAAGTTCGGATTTGGCTGCAACTATCCGTCCATTTATCATTTAGTTAATACTTCAAATTTTCATTTTATTTTTTGATAGTTTTGTGAAGAATTCTTATGTAACACTTATATTTTCTCGATAACAAAATGCGAATAAATATTTGCAGCATACCACTTCTCCGGGGAAAAATAAGTTTGTTGTAAGGAACAATACACACTACATAACGAGTAAGAAAAGTACGACCAACCGCATCCAAGAATTTTCACCATATTCCAGCGAATGTGCTCTTCTACACGTCCTTACCACAGTGAGCCTAGGAGGCATAGTTATCACTGTCTGCTTCAATGGTGACGGATATCCCAAAGGAGCAATCTGTAATCCCAATGTAACATCCAAATTAATATCTTTGGAAATGCAAGCACATGGTTTGTTGTGGACCTTCAAATGCTATTATATACCTCTGAACAACTTTACAAACTCTACTATCTACTTTACTGGATGTGGTATACTATGTTGGACGTGGTTGTTCATTAACGGTATGCTAGATCATTTCGTCAAAATCCATTCAAATGTTGAGGACATATCTAGGAAAAAACAACAAAAACAAGTATGAACTTTTTCTTCTGACTCCATTCATATCTTCAGGAATATAATTCTCTATTGATCAATCTTCACATTCAGTTATTCAGTAAGAAATGTGGATAATTGCAGAAATCACTGCAGTTGGAATGTACATCTAAAAGGAAATTTGAGTACTTCTCCAGACGTTGAACTTTAACTATTGAACTGAGAAAAGTAACTAAATTATCCCAGTAAAGGAAATCAAGATTTTTAATCACTATACAGAAAGGAGAAGCTTGAACGTAAGGATCTTGACACCTTAGAGAGTTGAAGGAAAGGTAAAACTCTCTACCAAAATTGATAAGCCACTGCTATTTCATGACATTGTCTGGTGCAGAACTTCATCTTTCAAGAAAGAAAACTACCACAAAGTATTACGTGGATGATCTCGTAAGCATAGCATGAACTTGAAGTAAATAAATATGCATGCAACATGAGATTTTGCTCGCAGTAAAAAATACTAAAAATTAAACAGAAATTCTATACTAAGTTGACAGGAAAATCAAAGTTCTCTAAATGTCAAATGTTACTCAAATTTAGAGATGCAAGAAGATCAAATATAACCCATAGTGGAAGCATAGACTCACGCGTTTCAAAGACCACAAGTGCGACCATCTGTCAAAAATAAGAATATATTCAATCAATAAATTACCTAATTTTCTTTATGAATAATAAATTAAACCCTTCCATATTTGCATAATCCATCAGAAGATAGAGTGAATATACATGGGTGACTGAAATTGGATTAGTTTATGTGTACTCGTTCGCTGTCGTTCTAATTTCATTCTGGTTAATTTATTGGTCATGACTCCATATGTTACAATCTGCTATAGAGGAACGGATTCTATGGCATATATATTCACCTCTTCCACATTCGAGAGAGAAGAATATGAATGGATTTAATTTATTATCTAATCTTTCTTGGCAGAAAGATTATGTAAATATACTGTATACAGTGGATTGTATGTTGCAGAAGCTTGCACTTGTACTCTTATAAGCATTTTTTTTTGCTTTCTCTTTGTGAGTTAGTTCAGATTTACTGCATCCCTCTGTTCAGTTAACTGTAAACCAAAAAGTTTATTTTTAGTTTAGTTTAATTTAAAATTATATATATTGTATTTACATAATTGCTGATAACACAGAGTAATATGTAACACCAAATGACATTGAAGAGACCTATTCTTATTTACTATCCAGTTCTAGAACTCAGTCACTCCACCACAACCAATCTACATCCAAAATCTACATCCAAAATTTTCTCTCTATTCCTTTGCTTGTCCTATTCTTTTCCAATTGCCAAACTTCATGTTACATGCATATATAGCATGTAACATGAAGTTGAGAGGCTAAACCACTTGGGACACCGATCTTCCCAAGTGGTTTAGCCTACCGTCCTCGGAGAAAAAAGTAGTGAGTTCAATCTCTTGTGGGCACGGTTGGAGGTGCATGTTGCTGCAAACTGTTAATGAAAATTCTGGTCAAAGTCCCACTGTGATGTACTCACATAGATAGTCTCATGAACTTCAAACACTCTAATGGACAAGTAATATCATTTATCATTTATTTATATATATATATAAAGATTTTATATAAAACTTATTTATATAGATAAATTACATGCATATCTCAGAGGACTGCATGTATAGCATGCATATTTATGCTATAGAAGTTGTAAACCAAAGGCGATCTGGAATGAAGGCGAGGAGAGGAAAATTCTTGTAAGCGATTGGCTTTTGTAGGTCTTGCTGGGTATGTTTGTGACTCCGTTGCCTTTGGGAAGGTTGGAAAGAGGTTCCCGTTATGGTTTCCTAAGCAGACTTGCGGCGGACTCATTTACCGTGTGTAGGAAGGAGCGAGGTTTCAGTTTAGTATCGAACGTAGAGTGGACTTTGCGTCACAAGAACGGAAATGAGTTTAATTTATAGATATGATTTTGACTTAAATTGTTAATTTTCTAAACTGAACTGATTTTGTAGTCCACCTTGCGAACTACTTTCTCCTCTCATCGTGATATACCTACAGTTTACACTTGACTGGAAAAGAAAAGAGAAAGAAAAACAATTACAAATATGCATCCAAAGTGTAGCACGGGAAGAGGACAAGCACAAAACGAGGTGAAAAATGGACAAAGTAGATTGCCTGACGGGTCGATGGGGAGAGGGGGGCATTTTCGACCGTTATGATTTTTGTTTGAAGGTTTCTTGTACCGTTTTGTTGTACTGCTTCTGTCGTCTTTTCTTTCTCTGTTAAATTCATATATAGCTATTACTAAAAAATAGATTTAGATTTTATTTAAATAATATATAATAAATAAACCGAGAATCATCCAGACATAACCCATAAACAAAATACACAAAAGTACGTTTTCTACAATACAAGACCGAGGCTCTGCGTACGGAAAAATATTGATTGCTAGTGAAGATTAAATTTTTACCTAACCCTTCCCGCCGGAAAGGTTTGGTAGTAAATTAATGGGCATGCCACAAAAATATTCATGGAGGAAATGAACTGCGTGCTCAGAACTCACATGGTTAGACGTGGAGTTCGTGTAACTCGTATCACTAACTTGGTCACTGCGCCGTGTAACTACTGGACCTGCTCCAGTTCCGTTATGAAGTTCCACTCTGTCATCGAATGTATTCTTTTCTTTTCCGTCGACTCTAAAGTTCCGACGAGGTAATAACGGAAAGTGATAAGTATTGTTTTACTAGACTGTGAAGTGTAATTAAAATTACCTGTAAGTGATAACTGCGTTTAGAGTTGTAAAACGATCCAGACCTAACCCATAAAGCTAAACGCGTGCAGACACGATTATGAAACTACGAAGTGCGAAAGACTACCAACAGGTACAAATTAAATCAATCCAAACATTCATTTATTACCTAATCTTTCCCAACCAAAAACTTGTTTAACAATTAAACCTTTGCATATTACCTCTGCCATCTTCGGATGAAGAGGTGCTCCATAATGTTCTAGAGATTGTTCCCTATACAAAACGCTCTTTTTCAGTTATAACAAAACCATTACAAAATAGATTTGCTAACTCCCTAGTCTAAGGCACTCTTAACTGATTTACAACCTTAGAAAAGTCAGTCTCCCCTTCGAGACGTACTAAGGGATATAACTATATTTTGATACTTCGCTGAGTAAGGGGCCTTTGATCACACCTCTATGGAAGGTGGCGTCGCGTGGGAGAGACACATACCTCTGGTCGTCAGCCTTGACTTATTCCTCGGCAAGTTCATAAGCACGGTGAGAGTGTTGCAACTGTTCTTGTCGAGGATGATGTGCACATTATATTCATGTGCTAAGGTGGATTGAGGAACACTGTTGAGGTGGCCTACCTCTGACATGCTGCTCTAACACCAGCCATTCAATCTTGCAGAGTCCCAGGGCGATGCTCAAGTAAGTGAAGGTTGAAGACTTCTATGACCTAGTTGATCCCAGGTCTAGAACACTGTTCTGTCCTCATAGTGAATAGCTATTTATCTTTAGCAAATCGATAGCTTACGCTAACCATCGACTCATGACCGATCGGGTACTGTCACTTGAAAAGATTACTCTCCTTCATCCGTTTTGTTGTCTCTTCGCTCTTCTTAACCATCGACTCATGACCCATCGGGTTCTGTCACTTGAAGATTACTCTCCTTCATCCGTTTTGTTGTCTCCTCGCTCTTCTTTTGCGTTATGGCCCTAACTATTTTTTTCCAACAACGCAGCAGTATATTGCCAGCCCAGAAGATACCTCTGCTTTCTCAAATAAGTACTTACTTGATGGAGAAGTCAAAAGTCCGCTAACATCGTATGAAGTCACGTTAGCTTTGTTTCTGTTTTCTTCGTCTTGCTTTGGGGAGAACAAAGAGCCCTGACACAAGACACTAACATCGCGTACAGTCTCGTTGTATACCCAGACAGTAATGTATTCAAACATCAATAGTTTCTGTTCGGCCCAACTTCTCACAACGAAAATGAAGCACACATGAACAAGTGAACATCAAATCCGGATACTATTCCACCACTGCACCCTCGAGAATCAAAACAAGGGAATGAATGAATGAATACAATTATGAATGCGTTTCCTAATTAACTGTAGGGACCCTGGCCACTTTAGCAGTTTTAGCAGCAGCGAAGTCTAACTAGTTCGTTGCAACTCCTGATCCTATCCCATGTCTCTCCATCACCCGACGAGCGGCCAGGGCCGCAGCTTCACTCGCCCTGAGGCTTCCTGAAGCCATCAGGACCATAAACTCACGAGTAATTTCCTCCTGAACCTTAGCTCTGGCATCAACTAACGAATCCTTCTTCTCATCCACAGCTATGCCTTTGTCCTTCTGCTCCTCAACCTTTTTACTGCCCGCATCCTTGGCTGTAGAGTCATTCAGAGGTTCGGGTCTGATGGATGCGTGCTCGACAGTAGTGGTTCCGCTCTGTGTGGGAGTTGGCGGGGTGCTTGTAGAAGTCGGATGTTTTACAGACACTCCGACTGATGGTGGAACTTGGACTCCAGCGAAATTCGGTAAAGACTGACTGCTACCACGCTCCTGCGCCATCTGCGGTGCTTGGTTGTGTTTCAAGGTGGTCTCGAGCTGCTGGATCATTGGCACTGTAACACCGAAACCCACGTCCAGCGGTTATGATAATCAACAATTGAACGAGAATGACGTGAGAAGTTTCCCTGTAAGATCTGAAAGATGCATAGGGACTTTAATAAACTAAGGTTCTCCTGTGGACATATCTGTAATCCTCGATCCATGCTAGTAAACTGGATAGGGATAGTCAATCTCGCCATTTTAGTCTCTATACTTGCGAGTAAATCACTATTATGAAACACAACGCTCCACGCTCAAGTGAATTTGCACAATTAACCGCATCAGTCAAACACACATTCACAACATTGAGAATACGTACTCAGCATGGGACCCATTGGGCTGTTCATGATTTCATTCGGTAATCCCAAAATATACTGAGGGATACTACTCCCTACAAGAAACTGAGCCACTTCCTCGCTGAAGTTGTTGCAGTTGTGACGCAGCACGTTGTAGGTCGCCTGGGTGTACCGAGGGCTAATTTCCTGTAAATATTCCTCGAACATATCCTTCGGAATTTGAGTGTAACCCAGCTCCACGACGCGCAGAGGCTTACCATACGGTGTCTGTCCCACAGGAGTCATCTGGATACCTCCTCCAAAATAATACTCAAATCCATAAACAGAGACTCCGGTATGCCTGAACACCACCAAGTATTGTCTCTTGTCATAACACTCGCCTTCACAGCTGCAGAGCGAACGTAAAAAAGGAGAAACCAATATCCCCCTCCCTAACTCTCTAAAGTGAACAACACGCTCCCGAAAAGTGTAGGAGCTTTTAAGTTGTAAACAGAAGGCATTGGTCTGAACTCCCGAACCTTTGTCACTATATTAGCAGCACGCACTAAGCAGTTACAAGTTATGGTTGATACAGTACAGAAGGACGGCAGTAATACTCAACAATCTGACTTACCAGATTCCATCGATGACTTTCCCCAACAACGAGGAAGAAAGTTGCCGTGCAAGTCCTTGACTGAGGTCATACACGTTCAACACAACCTTTTCACCGTCCTGCTCAAGTCATGGAAACTAATCATTCAGAACGAGGATCTCCGTGACATGTGATGTCTACGCGCACAAATCCAAGGCATCACTCATCAGCGAATCCCTTCAAAAACCACCATTCGAGTGCTATGTTGCTCCAAATTACCGGATAGTTAGGATTCTTCACTCACTGACACCGCTCCTCTACCTTGCTATACGTATCCCCTCGCCTGAACTCTAGAGATCTCCACTCTCCTCCCACACCGGATGTACTGACTATGACGTGAAGATGTGACCCGTCGTCGACAGAAGTAGTTAGTCAACTGAGACTACACTATTAGCACTAGGAAGAGACTTCACGCGAAGTATACACCATAGCTTTATCCAATGTTTGCTAGGCTTATAATGTCTTATACTATATACCCGTTCCCAGATCCCACCGCTCTAAACCGTCCGAAACATAATGATAAGGAGACTGCACCAGCCTCAGCGGCTAGACAGACTCCAACTGCGGCACATCGTCTCTATGGCAATTCACGACATGACAAGTGCTAGTACGGTGATAGAATACAGGGTACAATATCCCAAGGACCGAGCACACATACCTGTGACATATTAAGGGAGACTCAGCAGAATTCACAGGGGCAACCTCGCGTGCCTGTAAGCACAAACAGAGAATGAAGTCTTTGAGAAGTACGAAACGGTCTTCAACTTGTAGTTTGCAGTTCATCATGACTTGCTCCTTGTTGAGGCCCATCCCAATTCATACAATCAGCGTCTACGCAGGCTAGAATTTTATAAGACTTGGGCCACTCACGGCGAGAGGAAACTACACTATTAAGGACACAATATCAGACCGCGCCTTGCCCTGTCAGAAGCAAGATCAAGGTTTCCTGTCTCATGGCATGCAAAACATCAGCGTATGAGGATCGGGACATTTCATCCACTGACTTAAAGCCAGTGACGAGAAATGCATGGACTGATCGTCCAATAGGTTAATAGCCACACATGTCGACAACGTTGAATAACGACAGTACTTTGGACAACCCCCCAACAGAAAAATAACTCGTGTATGTCACATTCTATACCTTGACCACAGAAACACAGATTCCTGTCACTAAGATCGGTCAAACTCTGATTTCCAGGCCTCGACGTCAAGCCACCACCCTACTGCAAACTACTCCCAAGAATCAGGAAGAACCCTTCCCCGTCCAGAATTGCAGTGCGAAATAGGAAATATATCTTCAATCTTCGCGCGAAGCCAAACAAAACAACTGCTAGCAACGACGCTGTCAATAACAAACTCTCGAGACGATTCACTTCAAGGACAGAGTTTATATTTGCCAGACGGGATCCCGCCCATTAGCTGGTTTGCCCTCTCGGCGACAACGCATGGCGCCACAGAATGCGCTCGCGCCGAGAGAAAGCCTGCAGGCCTCACTTCCTGAGGAAACCTCCGGAGGCTTCGATTCGCCGTGCTGTCCACGAAAACGACCTCCCACTACCGGTCACAGTCGGTCGTCCCGAGATCGCCGGTTATCTCGTGTTCCCAATAGCGGCGCTTTCGATTGCAGTCGAAGTTGGCGCCGGCTCCACGGCAGTTTGGGGGTTAATACTGTTGGTGGCGGCTTGTCCACGCCGGCGACTTTGACGGCTGACGAGAACAGACCAGAGTGACGTGAAAACTTGACTGTGTCGACTGTGGAGAAGGACCCCGAATAATGGAGAAGCAGCACAGTTTGAAGTTTGAAGTAAAGTAAAGGAGACAAGGAGAAAGACAGGCCAGGGCAGAGCAGTAACAAGCCTCAGGCTTTCCTTGCAAATAAAAGGAATATATACTCAGTTAAAAGAAAACTGATTGCACCGGAAAAAGAAGTTTTGATCATGAGTCCAACATTGTGACACACGCCTCCTCTTTACACATCACTCGGTTGAGAGTCGTGACTTGGCAGGCTAGGCACCAGAGGATTAATAAGATAATTAAGTTAATTATATAATAAATTCCGGTAAAGATATAATTTTATAGATATAGATATATATCCGTTTGGATTTAATCTTTTAAGTCTGTTTATTTGTTTTACTTTTTGGTTGGACATAATATTAAGTAAATCGAAAGAGAATTCTGTTCTTCATTCTAAAGCATCGCTGACCACGGGTACGTACCCGAAAGTATCCGTGGTTAGCTTTGAGTTCTTGGTGCGGTTCTTCGATGGTTCGAGCGGAGGTTGCTGTTAGTGTTTTGAAAGATGACAATAAGTGGTGTTCATTTGTCAAACGTGGCAGGTAACTAAAGAAAGAGATACCCTTGACGAGGTGACATTATTGCACACAAACGGTCATTCTCTCGTCATCTCATTGGAATTTTTTTAGTCTTAAGAGAACCAATTACTCTTCAGTCGACTTGGTTATGTCATAGCGGTTGTTTTTGAACGAAACACCTCAAATGTTTTTTTCTCGGAAATGAAGTGCTTGTGATTGTTATCGATTCGATATTTTGATAGACTGTTTTTGAGTTTGAGAACTGCTCGTGATGAATTTCCTGTAGTCACAGAATTGACACTCATCGAGGTTAGTTTCATATCACTTCTCTATCTGATAATTTTTTGGTGTTTTCTTTATCTATTGTTTTACAATAATCTGACATTTTGCTCTAGAGCTTGGGTCTCAAATGAATATGGTCACGAGAAAAATATATGATGTGAAATCGTTGCCACAATTACATAACAGAAATTGGATGTAATAGCAACAAATCAGAAGAACTTGGAGAAATGTTTGGCACACCTCTTCCATGAATACCTCTTGCAGAAGTTAATGTTTGTTTGGTATCAAGATAAAATCTTTTATTCTAAACAAACATGGAATGATGATGGCAAGAATGCCTCTTTGTCTTTTCAACCACCATGTACTGTGTGGAAGAAATATTCATTGTACATTGCTAGAAATGCAATGTTAGTAGATGATTCTTCATATAAAACTGCTCCAAACACTCCGTTCACTAGTATATGTCTTAGATCTTATCATGGTTCAAAGAGAGATAAACATCTACTTGATGTTCTTCTCTCATATTTGACTGCAGTATCACGAGCATTTGATGTTCTTGAATACATCTGAGATAATCCTCTTAATCATCTTCTTATTTTTAAACGTTCAGTCCACACAGTGGAAGCTTGTTTGGACAATTTTATCATTTTTTATTATTATCGACTAAATTTTTTTTCTTAAACGATTGATCAAGAGACTTCAGATCGCTGAAGATGAGAGAAGAATTGTTGCTCAAATGCCAGAGGTCAATACAGCGAAATCAGATAAAACCAGATGAAATCATAGGGTGAGTTTGTCTTCTCAGCTTACCATGGTCGGTCAAGTTAGAAGATGCATTTAGAACAGAAAGTTTATATGATATGAGTGATACGAGCTATAAGAATGATTTAAATCATCGCATTAGATTACTCTAGCAATTTCTGCTTGTGTAATTCGACTTCATCCTTGTGATGAAAGTTGAGCAATATAAATCATACATATTTTATTTTTGGATCTTAATTTTAAGATAAGCACATTTGGTAAACAAAAGTACTACATTTAGTGCTCATATTTTAGCTATTGGATGACAATTTTAGGATTACGTTGTGTCTCAATGTGTAATAGAACTAGCTAACTGGTTCTACAAGTGTCTTTTCAGTAACATGGGTCAACTGAAGTTATTACTTTGGTATCTTTTTAAAAATTTCATGATGCATCTCAAAGTTAATATTGTATTTAGAGTGATCACATTTAACCTCCAATCTTGTGGTAATTGATATTGTTTTATTTCTTATGTATAGATGTTTCTTATTATTTCAAAATATATATATTATACTCATTCTTGAGTATTTTTTCTTATAATAAAGTATGTATTATTGTTTATAAGTATATAGGAGTAGATTAGTGTATTTAATTTAATAATTAATTATGATTAAGATAGGATAAGTATTATTTATTACAAATGATTTATTTATAATGATCCCCTTGAAAGTTTCAAAACAAAAATGGCACATTTGGATAACATAAATAGTACAATGAGTGCACATCCATGGACTATTTGGATGCCAATTTTGGGACTATGCAAAGTCTCATTTTAGTGAAGAAACTGATAAGAGATGAACCGTCTTCTTTGCTCATATATCCTTCCTCCTTTTTGTGGTTATTCTTACATATGTGTTATGCACATGCCTTTAAAAGAAATCAGCTTCAAAGTAACAAGTAATCGAAATCCATACAATCTAGTAAGTGGTGTGCGGTATGCACTAGAAATTATAGTCTACGGGAGGAGTTTCTTATTCACCTCTTCTACCTGAAGATGCAAGAGTGCAGCAAGCTTACTTGATTAACCTAATCTTTTCGTTGGGAAGGATTAGGTATAATCTATTAATTATATCTTATTTTTTAGTCAATAAGCAATAAGACTTATACTTTTGGAATTGTGTTTTCTTGGATTTCACTTATGGGTTCTGTTCTGAAATTTCCGCTGTTCCTGGTACAACCTAACATTTAATAGGTAAATAATGATTTTAATTTTTAATCAAATTTATCATAGATTTTTTATGCAACAGTTCTATTTTCTTTGATAACAAAAACTGAGCAAAAGTTCCCCAACGGGTGGTTTAGCATGCTTATATTATATCTCTTATCCCATACGTGTCTCGGTATATGGATCTCCAGTCATCTATCTCTTAACCGGTAATTGTATAGCTATTAGCGTTTCTTTTAAACCCCTAATTTGACTACAAGTGCTCTTGGTGACCCGGAGTATCTTATTTTGCGAGTTTGTTTTTGGAAAACTGTAAAATTTAACCGTTATGTAGAAAATGCTTTTGGTTGCTATGTTTTCATCCCAACTTGAAATCTATGAATCAACTAGAAGCTATTCACCAGCTTTGCAAGTTATGATTCATTCTAAACAAAGTAATGAGTAATGTTAAGATGAAGATTATGAGTTTTACCTGAGCAAAATATAATCTTTTCAAAGAATATTCTCCTTCATGTTCCTATACTCATCCTCGAGGTTTAACCAAGAGTAGTGCTAGTTGAAAACCAGAAGCAATGCTTATTCAACTAGCACTGCTCCTGAACAATCAGTTTAATTTATTTATAATTCTGATGAAAATGTTAGATAATAAATCTTTTAAAAGATTTTTATTATTAGGTTTTCTGAACTACTCTGCCCGTTATGTAATAAATAAAATTGAAAATAAATGTGATGTGTTAGTGAACAGTTCCCCGAATATATATGCACTCTCGGATGAATCTCCAGGTCGTTTTATATTTAACATTTTGAGATAACTTGGATAATTTTTATCAGATTAATACAGAATTTTACTTAACATTTATAATCCTTTTGATAATCACTCCGCTTGTAGGCTCTTCATCTTGTCTGGGTTAGGGCTGGGCTAGGGTTGCATGCATATGTGACAGAACCTGTATTACTGAAAGGTATAAAATAGTTTGTTTTCACTTTGCAAATTTCTTTTGGTTCAGATTTTCTTTTTGTCTTTTTGTACTTATGTAATGTTCTTTCGTTCCTACGTAATGTCTAGTCAAGATCCAAATGGCATGTGATATCTTTAGGAAAGTACTCCAGGAGTGTTCAATGCTCTAGGTTCCAAGAATTCCACTGAATTTCGATCGAAAAGAACTATCGATTATGGAAAGACAAACTGTGGAACTCACTTCGCACAAGACATGGATGTGTTGTAACCCTAAACCCAACTCCGTACATAGTAATCAACCATGTATGGGATAATCTATACTTTATATAATATTAAAAGTGTTTAGGGGAAGTTGTTTTATTGTTTTGTTTTTCCTAAAAAACTCAATGACGCAAATTATTGCCTCTTTTTCTGCCACCGAATGCAGCTGCTCTTGCAGTAGGACTCAACCTCACGCAGCTGCAGTTATGGGCGGATGGGGCTGCATACAAGCTATGTTCGTTTGCAGTGTTTAGGGGAAGTGAAAAATGAATGTAAAAACAAATAATACATAATCATATAATCTAATATATATAAAATAGAAAATCAAGAGAGAGTTATATTATGTATACAAATATCGATTTACTTTTTATCATTTTTTATTTATCATTTATTTATTTTGAGAGACAGTGAAGTCCAATAATATGTTTATAAATAAAACTATAAAGTTCAATAAAAATTTACTTCCTATCTTCAAGAAAGTATAACTTACAATAGAAATTGAGAACAACCAATCCAAGTGTTGGGGCAATGCTCACTTTTATGTTTTGATATTATTACTTTTTCACTAGAAGATTCTAGTCTAGAAAGGTTGTGATGATTGTCTGTACCTTTATTTCATCATATACAGATGAATTTTTAACAAAAGAGATAAAAATATTCTATAACTTTTTATTCCTCCACATATTATCTTAACTATTTAAAATCTTACATATGCCTGCAAAGATGAAGTATCATTACAATAATACTATTAGGGTTCTCATTCAAATTTCATAAAAAATATGTCTTTCCGCGCATACGTGGAGTCCAATAGCGATAAGTAAATTTGAATTATTAAAAACCAAACATACTAAAGTAACTGTAACCGAAAACCTTCATTACATATCCATATTATATAATTAAAGTATATTAAAATCAAACAATATACTGAAAATACTAAAAAATGTTCGGCAGTACGTAACATATACGCTCATACTGATTGACAACCCACAGCTTATAACCAATTTACAAATACATAATTAAGGTTCATTTCTAGAGCAAGTTCATGGTTTGGGACGTAACAGTTTATTAACCGTTAGAGACAAACTAACATAAAGGTTTCGCAGCACAAGTAGGAGGTTCATCGTTATGTGAAAGAGCCTTATTTCACATGGTAATAGTATCTGACATTCAGGATCAAGAACGATTGAATATCCAAGCTTGTATATACCATTAACAAGTGGACAATTAGCCAAGTGCTCTCCAGAAGCTACCATAAGGTAGCAAGTCTGATGTTGGAATAACAACGACAGCATCGACTTTGAGTACATTCAACTTCCTCTCCATGAGGAGACGAATCAACGAATGAGCGTTTTCTACACGTACGTCTGAACAGGTACGGTAGAGTTGTCACCCAAGAATATTTTATGACCAATTGCTGTTGCTTACGTCCGAATCTGAAGCCATATGATGCGTGGCTCCAGTATACACATACAGCAAGAATGGTCATCATCTGAAGGTACTGTTTGTCCCCTTGAAAGGATCTTGGCAACTGGAACTATAACACCGTCCTTACCATTGACAGTTTCGTAGGAAACAGTTCTCCACCTTATATGCTTGTTTATAACAGTACCTTCTCCTGTTATCCGACATGACGATGCTGGAGCATGTAGTTGCACTGCCTTCTAGCTTCATAATGCTTCAGCATGAAGTTTACACCACATCAACAGATTGTTAGAACTCAAAATTAACATTGCGTATACACAGAGAAGAGATCTAGTGTTTACAGACATTGCTGCTTTACAGCACCAATCCCGCTCATTCAAATATCGAGTCCTGGCAAGCAACTTCTTCATCCGTCCCACTCAACGAACCATTTCCATTTCGCTGACCTGTTCAGATCCCGAGAAAATGACGACTTCATTACAATGAGAATATGGAAGCGACCTAAGGAAATGAGGACGCAGACATAAATCCGGCTGCCTTAATCAGTGGGAGTGGCTTGTATAGCTGAGGAGGACGAACTTATACCTGCACAGCAAACCGCCGAAGTCAATAGCTGCGAAATTGCTGAGCCGCAGTACAAATGTAAGTGGTTTCTGAGAACAAATGAGAAAGGTCCTTGAGGGACAACAGATAGGAGTACAGTCAAGACCGTACATCAAGACCATGACCGAATACAAACAAGAAGATTCACTGATCATCCTGGTCACTGGATTCACAAAGATTCAGTTCGCAGTAGACGCGTACAATTGCTGCTCGGCATCGACCCAAAATCCCTTAGATATTTCAGAGAACACTTGACCAATTCTGAGGTCACAGGCCGCCTGGACAGAGGCTCGAGGCCAGTCCCTCTGTAGAACCCGTTGGTCAAGGTATCTCTCCTCTTTCTAGGCAACCTTAGGATGGTATACTGGACACTGTGACCATGTATGCATAAAAGAAACACCTGCATCCTACGTACGGTTGACTCAGAGTGGTCGGGAATCGCTTGTGGGTGGTACTTAAAAAGCGGGAGCATAACACGAAACAAACGAACAAATGTGAAGAATACCAAATCTACAATACCACAGACCTCTTGACTAAAGACCTTCAGTTGTTCCAGTGTTCGGGTTGAGTCTTGATGAGAACATGACGAACGTGAAGTCTTAAACGAAAATGGGTCTAGCGACCCACATAAGCACAATGGTCCAAGATAACTGACGAAAACACTCCTTTACAATCAGCAAGAGTCCGCAGTTCAGTTTATTCACTCCAGTCTGTGCAAGGAAGTGCACGCGACAGCTATAGAGCCACTGCACTAAGTGTCTATACACTCAATACTACCTTCGTACCAATGCGGAGAAACATGAACCAAGGTCGTACACTAATTGCCAGTAATCAGCCACTACAACTGCTCTTCTCTACGACTGCCAACCCCTAGGACAAAACTCGCTCGTTTTATACGCAGGTTCTTCCCAGTGGTAAACACTGCGACTGCCGAGAGGAGGTGCAAACCCTAAAGACGACTTTCACGGGGGGAGTGTACAGCATATGAATGAGGAAGATTATGTTTTTCAGATACTTGTGGACATGTCCGAGCCTGAAATGGTGCGGACACAAACTCATCATCAACTTAAAACAGCACTACACACTGTGGCTTTATACTTGCAAACTAAGCTTCACAACTTCATAAAAACCTTGAAAAACGAACTGCTATCATAGATTGCGATCGGCTCAGCTGGACTGTATTCGTGCTCAGGGGGAGTCCCTTCAACAAGGACTGCAAAGAAAGTAGTAAGCGCCGCTTGTGGTGTGTAGACACACTGTATTTTCCAGCCTCTGAAACAAAACTCTTTACTCATACACATATATGGAAAAATCTGAGGATACGACAAGGTCAACGACACAATAGAAGCCTCACTCACTTCGGAAAGAGCTGTCTGTAGTTTGATAGCTAACCCGATCCTGTGGCAGAAGACCACGTGCTCCGTATGGATGACGAGATGATAGGAAAGTAAGAACCACTCTCATTGAGTCAAAAACGTTTCTTTTTGTTAACAAATATCCTGTCTCGTCTGAACCAAGTGTACCCTACTACCCCTAGAAACAGAACAAAGGAGAATATCCACACCCATGGAAATGGGGGATCTTTGTAACAAATCATCGTGGCCTCGAAGTCTCCGGACGCAGTATATGCAAGATTATGAACAGCATATAAATCGTGTTCTGCTGATCTTAGAAAATAAAGGCCCGTCTTGAAGTCGAAGTGTGAAATAGTTGCAACGGCCCTGTCCAATTTATAGGTAAACAAATACCAGCGCTGCAAGAATTCCAGATGCTTTTTCTGCCCAAAAAGCTTCTTCTCTCCACCATGCACCTTAATAGTTTCTAGGAGATCTAAAGCTGTCGAGATGGACTGGTTCAGCATTGAATAAAGAATGTTCCGAGGAGCTGCATCCCGTTGAGCAAAGGAAAGTGACATACTATCAGAAAACGGACCAAAGGGTGTCTGCCCAACTGCCCATCTGTAATCTACTAGCGAGCTGTTATGCTGAGTACTCCAACTCAGATGTGTAGGTGCCACTCCCCATAATGTCTGTAGAAGCGCACCTACGATCGGCCTTTCAAGCATTCGAGTTTGCGCCACCATAGGTCGACCATTGCAACTGTACTCCGTAACCACTTGGCCTGCCTTGCTTCGCACAGCTATAACCATATCTCGAAAAGGAATCACCTGATGGTACCGATCCAACAGTAGCTGCCGATCAGAATCTACATCCAGAACGTATACAGGAAGGACGTGAGCTGAGGGCTCGGAAAATATCTCCATCTGCTGCTCCAGGTCTGTACCAAACTCCGAAAGAAACTCGTGCAGTTGCTTCGAGTCCAGATAGTCATCGACAAAAAGACTGTATCTCTCCAGAAAAACTCGAGCAGTATACGTCCTGTGGGCACGTGCAAGAGCTGCAGCGCATAAAGGACAAGATGCGAGCTTCAAATTGAAGTACTTGAACCTCAGCTTTTGCTGCGGTAGCAAGAGACTCTCTTCTTCCTTCGAAAAGGCCTCTTCAATCAGTTTCATGTCAATTCCTTTGCTATCTTCTGTAGTATTTGCACCTTGTATGTGGATAAGATGGACCTCTGTGTCCTGTTCGAAAGAAACAGGTATGCGAACAGACGGCACAAACAGCAGACGTGCAGCACTCCAAATCACAGCAGCGAGATCCGCCATTAGGACAGTTCGGTACTGGTCTAACCCGTAATTCTGCGCAGAAGGAAACATTTCACCCTTGACATAGCCCTCGCCAGATGTTGACGGCCCATACTCAACGGGACCAGCGGCTATGTCTATCCACATGTAACGATCCTTGCCCGTCCAAAATGTCCCAAGGCACTTCGGATAGTAATTCGACTGACTTACACTTCCGTACTCATACCCGTAGTTCGAGTCCTGAGCACGAGTGTTGAGAATGTAGATTGTGTAAGAAGAGAGGGGCTTCTCCAAGTCTGCTCGAATGATATCGTCTACAATGCTGTAAGGTACGCCTTGAATTTGTTTGTAGTAGAGCCGAGTACCTGTAGCTGCTGGAGTTGATTTATCAAGGTGAGCCTTCACAGCGTTGTAAACTTTCTCCGTCAACTGGCGACCAACCCTTGTAACCTCCACAGTGATCTTCGTTTTGATCATCAACTCGTGTGGCTCGGACCCGATGACGCTTACGCGCATCTCTTGGTTCAGAGCTTCTATGTACCGGGAGAGCTGGGATTCCAATTGCTGGTTAGTGCGACCATCATCACCAGGAAAACCTACAAGCTTCACGTTGACGAGGGTAGTGGATTCAAACCCTGCAAGACTCTGAATCTTCTTGTTCGTGTCGAAGTTGGCATTTTTGACGAGAAAGTTCTTTAGGGCAGGTGACAGGGAATCGAAAACGTCATAATCAGCCAGAGGATCCCTCTGCGCCTGATTGAGCGCAGTTTCCAGACCATACCCGGCACTACAGACAACCTTCCAGCTCTGGGAAAGGATGAAAATCATGAACACTAAACATGATAGCACCTTCCTCATCGCCCCGAAATCGGTTGCAGCCATGTCAATCGCTACAACTTCCCTCCCCTTCAGGGCGGTGCAGCAGCGTACATCTCCTTTCTCCTCTCTCTTCTCACCTCCCCAAGGAAATCGCTCGGCTCTGCAGTACGCAAAGTAAATTCATACCATTTCAGCGTTGCGACGTCTAGAAATTCAAGACTTGGCGAACTGTGCACCAGCACAATTCAGAGCACCAGCACACTCAAGTGCATACGATGTTTCCTGCGAGAGAGAAGTAGAACAAATCTTCATCAAGCTCAATAAACATCACAGATCGCATACAGGGAATAAAACCAGACAGTGTCAATCGGGAGACGCACTTTGAAGTGTTAGGAACTGGACAGCGAAAGATAACCTATACCTCAAAGATGGAGATGCTGCCGTTTTCCCACAACTAAAATCAGCGTTCGGCAGGTTGCTTCCGTTCGAACAACGAAAAGCTCGCAAATTTCATCGAGTTCCCACGCAGTTCAGTAGCGTAGTCTACATTCTCCACAACATCACATGCTGCAGCCTGCAGGCCAGCCCGAGCAGGCTACCCGAGTACCACGCTGGGTTACGGTCCGAACCAAGAGTTCCAGCAAGTCAAAGTCCTTTTTACGAGGTTCAGCCTGCTTCTCCGACTGATTACCTAATAACTCTAAACCATAGGTTTCAACGTTCGATCCAATATTGTTAGGCGTTCATATTTCACTTCTTACATGTTCTGATGGGAGGGGTTAGATAATAAATTACTGATTGGATTAAATTAATGCGTGTTTGTTAGCAACCTTTCACACTTGTAATTTAAGAAACGTATAAATTAATGATTGGTTTAAGTTACTGTGTTTTTATTAGCAACCTCTCCTACTTGTATTTTAAGAAACACATCTATTTATGCTCGCTTTATAGATTATGTTTGGATTCTACTGTAACTCTAGGTGTGATTATCATATAATATTTATAATTAAATTCAACTTATATTAATAATTATATATATAATTTTCACATAACACTCACATCCTTTCCGATAACAGAACAAGACAAAAATTACCCTAAGTTGATCTGCACTTGCTACTTGTGTTTTATAGATCTCCTCACTTTTAGGTGATCCTTTTAGATCACCCTTTACCTTCGACAGTAGGCAGAAATCTATCTTTGATTTTACGGTGGGTCGAATCAAGTCCCTAGCTTCTACATATTGGATGCATATATATTTACCCTCTTTCAAGTCCGGAAGAGGGGAAATATGCATGCACTCTAATTTATCTCCTAACCCTTCTTGTTGGAGGGGTTATGACATAAATTAGAGAGTTTTTAAATAATTTTATTACTCGTGGATTCATAGTTTTATGACATCATGAGAGCGCTTGTAGATGTTGTACTTATGGTTTTGTCTCCTGTGATAACATGTGTATAGTGCACGTAACAAAGAATTGTTTTATTTAGATATGTTGTTTTTATCTTCTCTCTCCACGTAACTCTAGTCTAAAGTTAAAAGTTTTGTTTTTGTACCTCTCTCTCCACGTAATTTCAGTCTAAAGTTAGAAGTCTTGTTGTCCGGTAAGTTAATTCTGAACTTACGTTCAGGTTTGTTGTGTCAGTTTTTCTAAAATCAACATTCAGTTTTGATGTCTGTGCTTTATCTCACTAAACTTCAGTAAACACTAAGTCAGTTGTTAAGCCAATGATCAATGATAATTTTGTTGCCGTTTGTCTTCTTCCTTCTCTACGGCAAAACGTCACTTTGGATGCATATTTTCTTGTGATGTGTCTCTCATATAAGTAGTCATTTCGTTTCACTCTCAAGTAGTCATAAGTGGGGTGAATGGGGACTTTCTACGCCATATATTATATTCGTCATCGTTTTCACAAAAAACGAGACTAGGTTTTCCTGTATGGTCCAATACCGAATAGGATTCGTTTGCGTATTATTTTAAGAAGGTTGGATATTCTGCTTTTTTTTTTTATTTTTTTATTTTGCTTTTTATAACCACTTTATCGATAAATACCTTTATTGTAAATTGCTTGTGATGTTGTACGAGATATCTCTCATCCTCTGGATAATAGGCAACATGCAACATGAACTTCTGGCGAACTCTTGCCCGCTTGTTTTAAAATACATGAGTGTTGAGTGGAAATACTGTATTAAGCTAAAAAAAATTCCAAAATATCTATAAATACTAAATGTTAAACGGACCCGGAGATGCGGGAGGATTCTGGAATCCATGAAGGCGAAGGCGATCTTGACAGTACATGTGCGATAGGATACAAGTAAAATTCCAAGTCATTATCAAAGTATTAAATTTATTATTTAACCTTTCTCACCGGAAGAGTTAGGTAGTTAAACTTTTACATATCTGCTATTCCGTCAAAAGATGAAAGAGATAATTAATAATAATATTCATGCATCCTGAGCTTTTGGTCGATGAGGAGAAAGAGTACAAGAGCCGCATAATAACCTTCCCCATGGCCTTGTACAGTGAATTCCGTTTTCTCTTATATCGGAATACGTGTAAGACGTGGACCGCACCACCGTCTCCGTTGAGGGTGGTTCCGTGGATCGCGGCGTCTGACAGGAATGTACGAGGCTGGCACAGTGCGAGTTGATTTTTGAAAATCTAAAACGTATCACCGCACCACTTCCTTCGACCTGAATATTTTTGGTATTGCATTGATTCGTTCTTAACGTGTAGTGGCAAGGGTCCATGTGTTGTGAGACGTTCCCGGCATTTTGAGTACTTGGCAGTTTTCTTGTCCCGGCACTGCGTATTCGCTGTTCGCTTCCAGATACTATCAACAGACACAGTTCGGAACAGACGCTGTTCGCTTCCAGATACTATCAATACTGTCAATATCCAGATACTATCAATCCAGTTAGTTCGCTGTTCGCTCCAATGTCTGTGACTAGCAACGCTGCTGCCAAAAAAGTTCATACCAGGTGGGGTTTTCAGAACACACAAAGCAAATGATCCTAGATACTTCAACATTATTAGGTTGGGGACAGATAGCAAATGAAACACCCAACATCTCACGACTCATGCGTTGGATATCTTCAAGTTCAGAACAAAACGCTACAGGAAGTCAATGCTGGCATAGAGCTCAATTCTTCAATTTAAGCGGGATTTAAGACACTCGTCTCCCTAATTATCTTGCTAACTAGCCAATAGCAGCGATTTGCCGATAGTTTCAGTGTCCTTTAGTTCCAAACTCTTTCCAAGACAAGTGTATACATGTTATTTTCGAAGAGGCGGTGAGACTTGAGACAGGCCACCGGATCCTGTTCTCGAGTTCAAGTTTCTGGTCTTATCCAACCAGCCCTACTCCACTGGGATTTCTCCGGAAATTCTCTGTCAATTCCTATGCATTTCCTGCATCTGTCTGTAATTATCATCTGACTGTAGAACTCAAGAGTCAAGCTGGATCAAGTCTTCCAACAACCAAGGGACTTCACGTTTCCCGTTTCCTTCGCAGAGATAATTCGGCCATACACGGATCTACATGCCACCGTCTATCCACGAGTTCGTCGTTCAATCATTAAAACGTGATCAAGCACAAGTGATTGAGCCTTACAAGTAATGTTCAACCGGTTCTCGGAGAAAAGCTCTTATCAGCAACATATATCCATATAAGACTGTGAATACTACTTCCTTACAACCACGCCTTGTTCTCCAACCAGATTTTGATGTTTGTGGAAACCTCTGCTTCGAAAGATTTCTCACCCATCTTCGAACTCAGAGAAACGCCTGTGAGAACAGAAGACTACATCCCTGGAATCGCTCGTAACCATCCGCGCGGTGAACAGAGTTTTTCTTCTGTCGGCACAAGCATGCACACTCAGTACACTCTTTCACGTTAATACAGCCCTATCAAGCAAATAACGATATAACAATGTGCTATGCTAAGAACTACAAGTGCAGAATGAGAAGCAAGTGACGACACAAATGCTGTCTGCGCTGGTCAAATGAAGAATTGAACCTCATACAAGTTCCAACTTGACCATCTGCGAACATAGTTTTCAGTATAATCATCCGGCGAATGAAAGTGCCAGTGAAATGTGTACATGGGAAAAATCAATCATTGTGACAACACTAGAAATTCTGCCAACGCTCGTCGTACTTCCTCACCTGAATCTCCAGGACGTAACGCGTTCACTCCACTCTGTATAGTCCCAGGCGGTGAACAAAATGATTCCAACGATCGATCCATGAGTGCCACTCGTTTCTTCACAAGTATGTTATGAAGGATACAAGTAGCGTGTACAAGACGAGCTGTCCACTGAACAGAAGATGAAATACCGATGCTAAGAATTGGAAAACGAGCTTTGAGGATGCCAAAAGCCTGCTTCACACAAAGTCGACCACGGATATGATACGTAGTGAACAATTCTTGAAGCTCACCATTCTCGTGCCGGACATTATATGGAATTAGTAACCAAGGGAACATAGTGTACTCGCTATCACCCAGTATGTAAGGCTTGAGGCGAAAGCCAGAGTTTATGATAATCTCTGGCTCCTGAAGAACTTCGCCGGCTTGAGCAGCAGGGAAAAATTTAGACCTTTGAAGAACTCTTCTGTCGTTCGTGTTGCCAGGCATGCCCACACTTATATCAAGGAAGACTCCATCCGAATCCACTATCCCTTGAAGCACAAGAGAGTGGTACCCCTTACGGTTCTAATAGTCAACCACTGTAGAAGCACCTATAGGAGTTTTGATCCGAATGTGAGCGCCATCAATGGCACCCTGGCAATTCGGCAACCTTCCGAAGGAAACCTTGCGATGCTTTCTTCACCACGAGGCCAAGCAAGGTACGAAGGGCCCAACACTTCCACAATGACGAATATGAGTTCATCCATAAGCTCTTGAACAGTACTCTCCCCGATGCCAAACCGATCAGCCACATGAAAGTAGCTCATACCTGTGCTCAGTCGGAACAATACTGCACCAACACGAACCTCCACTGGAACTGCATTTCGAAACCGTGTATTAGAACGTCGTATATGAGGAGCCAGCTGTTCACAATCCAACAGAAGAGCTCTTTTGGCATTTGGAGACACTTTAGCCATCGTTACGTCTCGAAAGACTGCCAAAGGTAGTAGTCAAACCAGATCAAAGATCTCTCCTTGACCCACCATAGTCCTCACCTCGAATTGAGAAGTGGCAGGAGAGAATGAGCAACAGTAACAACCTCGCTCCAGGTCCTTACACCATCATGAGTGATAGATTCAGAATCGAAATCACTGATCTGTACTAGTCGATCGGCATACCACGACCGGACAAAGACGTTCATCGTTACTATCACTGTTGCCATCATCATCAACATGCTCAGCCGAGTGTCTGCAAAAATGAATATATCAAGTTAAAAGAAGATAGCAAGTTGAGATTTACAGCCACAATACAACATACAAGTAGTCAACACCAAACCGAAGAATAACACGCTTGAAACTAGACAAACAAAAGAGTGTATTATCGAAGCACAGTACGAGATAGAGCACAATACGCCAAAAGCGTATAATCGGCAGAAGCTACTGCTCCGTTCCCTTGCAAACGATTAAAAATGAGCGATGTTGCAAAGTAGGTACAAAACAATACACTACGAGTATACATAACTCTGAAAACAACAGACCACGAGTATACACACTACATATAAAAATGAATTCTCTGGGCGCCAACCAACTGAGGACAAGCTATTCTCCACTCGACCCCATTTCTCTGTTTCTGACTATCATAACGAAGGCACTGGCCATTGTCTTGAAAACATCTACCATCTCCTTATGTTACTCTCGTAAGGAGAGAGCTCTCTGAGCTTCAGTTTCTTGAAGCCATGCTATTCGCCGCTCTTCTCGGTCATCTCTAGATTGTTCTCTACAGTCTCGTTTCAATTCGGTATCGGACATCGTTGTTGTGAATCTGTCCATGGCATCCACTAAAGTCGATGCACTCCTACTATAGTCTTTCTTCCTCTTCACGCCCGAATTCGATCTCGTAGTGAAATCGCTAGCATCTTCGATCGCACGGCTGGATTAACGCTCGGCCGTCCGCCATAGAATGACTCCAAGAAATCACTCCAAGTTTCAGGAAAATCGAGCGGTACTCCATTCGCCTTACGCTCGGCACGGGATAAGCTGGAATAGGGTTCTACACCAGATCTATTGTTCCAGTCCTTTACTTTCTTGTAACATCGCAAAACGCTCTCCCATTTGTCCTTAACCTGATGCAAATCACGCGTACTATCCTTCTTCGTCATCCGAAACTGAATTTTCCTCCACTTAGCTTCAGACGAGACGATGCACTCTCGGCCAACTAAAGATTCAAACTCCTCCGCCTCTACTTTCTTGCATTCCAAGAGAGCGAGGACTTCCCAGTTCTCCCAAGCTTTTCTAGGGATAGATCGAGCAGTACCTGCCGTATCCCGAGGTGGTCTACTCGCTGCATTCACAGGAATGTGAGTAGTTTATCCATGATGCACCGCAGGGTGCACGATGGTTGTATCGAAGTTGTCATCTGGTGGTAATGGATAAAATCCAGAAGAGAAACCAGATTGGCTCGGCGGAGTCACCGATTGACTTGACAGGATCGATTCGAGATATGGACATCCTTGGCCTACATCACCTTCGTCCTCGATCTGCCCTTGCCCCCAAGAAATTAATAAGAACTCGATCGAGCCTCCATCCCCGCACCCCGCTGAAAACGTCTCCACTCAAGTAGGACACAAACTAATGCACAAAGCAACGTCCACTTCAAAATCGTGCAGACAACATGTATCGATGAGCAATGCAAGACTAGAACGACGTGGGAGACTTTCCTTGATATCGAGCTTCATAGCCGCTTCTCAATTCGCTTGCACATTCGAATGCGCTTCATAGTCTTCAGCCTTCCCGTCATTGTCACACAAACGACAGTAGACCCTATCGTCAAAGCTGCAATCTCCATTGAGCATCAGGAGAGCTTCCCGCCCATGTTCCAAGCAAGCACTGACAAGACATGACGAAAAAGTACTAAAAAATTCACGTCTTCGAAATCGTTGTCAAACCTCGAAAAGTGTCGCTGAAACTCAAGACGCGAACGAAAACGTTGTAGTGCGGTCGTAGACATTAGGTTTAACACTTGCCGATCCTACGTGTCCCGACTTTTTTGCTAACACTGTCACTCACAACACGGTGGTGCGGTCCACGCCTAAATGTTATAAAAATTTATTTTAATAAGCTGTTATAGAAAATTGAATTAATTCATAAATATCATATGTTAACCAGTCCTGAAGTAGCCAACTCATCCGGAGAGAACCCATAAGTGAAGAGCTGGCTGATGCGCTCCTGGGGGTTTAAGTCCGGAGCAGTAATTGTCAAATAGCACCGTTTACCGAGAACATTAATTAATGTACACCCATGTACACTTCAGTGTACATGGATGAATATTCTCCTTGTGGGATCTTTCATAAGCTTGTGAACAGATTTGGTGATCCACATTGTTATCGACTCCAAGTCGTGTATTTCAGTCAAATCACTCGTGCATATTCATCTCTTTCATTTTTTGATCGAAGAGATAAATATTTAGATTTTTTCTTTAATTTTTTATATTAAATTAATATATAAATAGCTACAGGATCTCAGACTTGTACCTTTATAAACACTAGTGCTTATGGTTTATATCCTGGTCTTTCGTGTTTTCAGGCATGGGCTAATAGTTAATATTTTTATAATATTTTTATTATTTTTATCTACTTGATATATAATTTTATTTAATGTTTATATATTTCTCCGATAACAGCAAGTGAACAAAAGATTTCAGAAGTTAATCCAGCATGCATATTTTCTCCTCAAGAACCGGAGGATGATTTTTATTTAGTCTTAGCATGCAGTAAATATATCTCAGAATTTTGTGAGTAGAGAAAAACTGAAAATTGGTGAAACCAAATATGAAATATGCTTACTGACTTCCAAAAAAGTCTGAAAATGATCCATTTAAAAATGAATTGTTTGTTTATTTATGCATCTGCGAACTTACTACACGACCAGATTTGTTATTGGATACTTGGTCATTAGAATAGAACTAAACTCGTAGAAAACATTAGGAAGCTCTCTACCCGGATTATAAAGTCTTGTCCTGCAAACAAGTGAAGAGTTTTTTTTATTTCACTTCAGTTTATGACAAAACCTTTCCAAGAAAAAGGTTTGGGCATAATTTAAAGACATTGCTTATTTACTTTCTTAGGATGGAGGAGGTGAATATACATGTTTCATCAACTGCTGGAAATTTTTATTCATTTTTGTTATCAGAAAATAAGTAAATATTATGTGAAAATTTAATATGAAGTTAAGTTAAATTCATCTTTGATGTTAATGATAACTGCATTAGAGTCGTGGGACTATCCAAACTTAATCTATCAAGTTTCCCAAGATGCGTTTCTGAGGTTTGTGAAACTAGAAGTGCGAAAGAAGACTAACAAACATGTCAACCTGGTAATCTATCCCTACACCTATCATTCCCTTTGGCTGAACAGAATGTTGGCTTAACAATACTCCTGGTATTTAGCATCATAATGTACAGACTCTCAACTCTTCTTTGCTCTCTCTCTTCTCTACATGGATAGCACACCCCCAACCTTGTACACACATAGTTGACTTCCAAAAAAACATATAGATTACTCAAGATATGCATGAAAGACCCACAGAAGACTTGCAGTTATAAAATCCACTACTGGGGAGGATAGACTCAAGACTACATAGAAGAGTTGCAATGCATACTACTCTAAGATCCTCAAACTCTCTCCTAGAACTAGTTAGCAAGTAGCTGTAGCACATATCAAATCACAAAGGAGGCACATGACGAGCAAACCCTTATAACCTCCAAGAATACACACACGCATCTAAAGGACACCATCTTCAACCACCAAATGCTAAGAGAAGTCACCTCAAGATGAAAAATATAAATTAAAAATAAAAAGATAATCCGAGTCTCCTTTCTCTGACTTGCCAAGTGGTGCTTCATAATAGCAATTATTAAAAATAGCAAATGAAAGTTTAATCTGAGATATATGACTCATGTAACCTACGACTAATGCTGATCTTCGATGCTGACATCCGATAGGTCGACGTCTAAATCGTATCCACCTCTAGATCTGACATCCCACTGGGTGGGGGAGGATCAGAAGAGGTTGATCCTACTGGTCTTATCTCTTGGTGCTATCTCGAACTCACCATAGAGGGTGTAAGACCAAATGCATCCTCTTGGTCATCAACAGATGATCCTCAAGGAGATCAAAGGATAGAGCAGGGTCCCTCTGTCTTGAGTCTTTTGCTATGCTAGCAACTTCCATAATCTTCTTTTGAGTGGGCTCAGAAGAAGACTCTAGTAGAGTTTTCAAACGCCTCTCTCTTGAGTTGTACATGCTCCTCCACCTGACGTGTCAACATACTATTTAGAGCGACTATCTGTTCCATCTGAGCTCTCATCTCCAACACAACCTCTGCCTTAACCTTGTCAGATGTCTCCTTCTGCTGATCAGCTGTAACTCTGCTCCGCTCTGCTCTGCTATGCTACTGTCGTCTTCTTTTACGCTAGAAAGACCAAGCGCTGTCGTGTCATGGACCGGCTCTTACATGAAATTCAGACTTCGATGCTTGTCGCTCCAAAGACACTCATGGGAAAAGCAAGCTAGGCCTCAGTTTACAGACTTTTGACACAATTTCTGATCTCCACTTTCATCGCATCAGTGGATAGAGCTCATTGTCAGCACTCCATAGGCACTTCGTCTACTTCGTTTGGACGCTTAGTGGAGAAGTTACAGGACTCGAAAGATGGAGAAAGCAAGCTAGACCTCAACTTACGAGTTTTTGATACAATTCGATTTCTCTACTTTCATTGCATCAGTGGATAGAGCTCCTTGTCAGCACTCCATAGGCACTTCGTCTACTTCGTATCGACGCCTAGTGAAGAAATTACGAGATCCAAAAGATGGATAAAACAAGCTAGACCTCAGCTTACGGGCTTTTGGCACGACTTCGGATCTTCACTTTCACCGCATCAAGGGGTAGAGCTCGATGTCAGCTTTCCATGCGCATCTTATCTACTTCATTTGGACATCTAATGGAGAAGTTTCGTGATTCAGAAGAAGGAAAAATCAAGCTAGACCTTAGTTTACTTGCTGACTGGGTATTAGCGGCTCTAGGTGTTATATTAAAGACACAAGGGACCAGCTTCCTCCTTATGAAAGAAAACTGGTACGTACAGAGACTGACGTAAGGGAGCTGCTTAAGGGGTTAGCTTGTACCTGCAACCTGTAAGCGAACGGTTCAAGAGATTTGGAGATCCAATGCAAGCGCGCAAGGCGTCGTTGGGTTCAGATCTGTGCAGGCTACACGTTGGTTAAGACGGTTCGTGAAGAGACAGATTGAGGGATGTGTTCTGGGAGAAATTGAGATGCAAGGAGAGGATTTTGGGGAGGTTCAGTAACTTGTGAAGGAGAATTGGACCGTTGTCAGGTTGAGAGTCTTCCTGGGAAGGGCGAACCTTCTGGCTGTGATATGAGCTTGAAGGCTGTGTTCAATCTACTCGGGGAAGCGTTGAGCTCTTGACTGTGGCTGGTCTACTCACAGGATAGGCTTCAGGTCTCAAGGTGATACTGAAAACACTCATGTAAGTCTCTAGGCTCTTCTGATAAGTTCAGGAAGCAGAGTTCAGGCTTAACTAGCAATGATAAGATCAGATGGCGAACTTTGACACTCAGGATTGAGAAATATGTGAAGGTTCAGACTTCAGAACTCCTCCTACATGTAAATGAGGTTCTACTAGATACACATACGAAATTTCAGCTTCAGATCAATTCAGAGCACTAAGATATGAGCAGAAACTTTCTGAGTAGAGAAATTACGGCAGTTTCTGGTACCCAGACAGCTATTTCGACCTATAACAAGGAATTGGCTCGATCACTTTGAGAATTTCTTACAGGATTTGCAGTAAACAGCTTGCTGAACACTCCTGTGAAGTTGGGCCTCCTGATTCCACACAGAACTCCAGATCTCGCTCTCCAAAGTTGCTGCTCCAGATTGAGAGCTTTTCGGACCCCTTCTACTTCAGCGACCGCCCTGAATTACTCACTAACTCAATCGACATAAAAATTTGGAGACAATCGTAGCCCTGCTGACAATGATCACAGCCACGAAGTTTTGAAGCGCTTTCCTCGATTCTGCTGCAAATGACACTCAAAACCCCAAATTGAACAGAAGTGCTTCAATTCTGACACAAATCGAACTTCAAACAGCCATAACTCCTTGTTTATTGCCTCAAATCGATCAAACTTTTCGCTGACAGTGCTTGGCTCGACGACCTCTATCCCCCTGTGCTCTCAGATTTCCCCGATCCCTCACAAATTGCTCGAACTCCACTCTAGAGCTCTGTTTCTAAATTTAGAGTTAACAAAAGACAAAAACAGACCAATGGGAGTTCATAGCTCCACTTGGTTGTCCTTTAGTACCCTAAACCACGTGGCAACTTAGTTGTACTCATAGGCTACCACGTCAAGCTCCCTAGAGGGCCAGCGTAAAACTTAAACAACCTAAAATGACACGCAGCCCCGAAAAATAACTTAAATCAGCTAGAAAGCGTGCATGGGCGACACGCAAATACAACCCATGAGCTTAAACCCTATCAACATGGTAATCAACCTACGAAGACTCAAAATATATAACATCCTCAAGTGTCGACATCTCTGAGGTCCTAACTCTACTCAGAGACACTAACGCTTGACAAAGAGGTGAATTATTTACAATGTAAAATAATTCACATCACGACATCCACCCCCTCCAAACCTGCACATCCTCCGGTATGTGCCAATCTCCTCAGTCTTCTGTTTGATCTTCATCATCATCGCTCTCCTCCGCCTCAGTCTCATCAGACACTGGGACGTCTCCGTCTCTTGTTGTCCTCAGCTCCGACTCCAAAAAGCTGAATAACTCAACTGACCCTCCGCGTCTCTTGAACAATTTCACACGTTTGCCAGCCACAGGTAGCTTCAAAGGAGTACCATCCAACTCACGCAACCTATAAGTGGCATTCTCATACACATCTAGCACAACATAAGGCCCGAACCATCTTCGAGAGAACTTACGGAGTGTAGAATGCTGATTCTCCAACGTGCTATCATATACCAGAACCCAATCACCAACATGTATTGGCTTCGGTCGTAGTCGGTGAGTCTTGTCAAAACGTTCCTTGTTTCTGACTCGAGCCACCTTCAGCCTCTCCTGCGCATCAGCAAGATCTTCTTCTCTTCGCTCCAACTGCCTAATACGTAAAGCAAGGAGTGAAGTACGATCTATACCATCTTCCCATGGTAGCGTAGCCCATGTAGGAAAGTTCTCCTCAGCAGGCATGATCGGTTTCTGCCCCAGCATAAGTTCAACTGGCATATAACCAGTCGTGGTACAGTGTGAAGTTCTATCAGCCCACAAAGCAAATGGGAGTAGTCTCGGCCATTCTCTAGGCCTACCATCACATGCTTTCACTAAAGCATGAACAATAGAAGGGTGTCCTCGTTCACTCTTACCAATGCCCTCTGGATTCATAGCAGTGGTAAGCCGAAGCTTTACTCCATAACGAGCAAAAAACTCTTTCACTTCAGCGCCTCTCAACTCGCCTCTATCTGCACGTAATCTCCCAACCGATCCATAGCGACAGACGATATCTTCAAGCACGAACCGGCAGATATTCTCTGTAGTCTTCGTCCGTAGTGCTCGTCCCTCCACATAGTTGGAGAGATCCTCTCGAGCCAACACCAAGTAACGCATCCCCCATAACCCCGGTGGCATCATCACAAGATCAAGAACCCACTGAAAATGGATACTAGGTGGATAAGTAGGTACAAGCCCATCTCTGTAACGGACCTTAGAGTAGAACTGGCAGTGCAGACACGATCCAACAAAGTCCGCCACGTCTTGATACAAACCCTTCCACCAGTAACGCTCCTTCAGCTTCGTGTATGTAGCCCAGACTCCACGATGTCCAGCCCACAAGGTATCATGAAACTCCTTCAGCAGATTAAGCTTTGTCGGTTGATCATCCACCACTCTAGTAAGCATCCCATCTCTTCTCTTCGGACGTTTCCACAGATAACCCTCACGTAGAAGATAACTATACGCCTTCCGTCTGATCTCCTTGAACTCTGCATCACTCCATCCTTCTCTTCTGCATAAAGAACTCAGATAAAATCCAATATCGCGGAACTTTTCTGAGTAGAACTCCTCATTGAACGGCAGTGGTTCCAAGTCTGAAGTCTGCTGACCAACTTGGCACCAAACGTCTCTCCTCTCTTCATTCTCCACCTCTGCAAACATCTCATCCTCATCTGTATAACGAGCTCTAGATAACATATCTGCAACTGGATTGTCCTTCCCTGCTATATGCTTTAGCTCAGGGTTCAGACTCCGGACATAAGCAATCCATCGCAGCATTGCTATGTCTGGTGTATTGCAGTTTGCTATCATACCCAACAAAGGCAAACAATCCGTTTCTAGTATCACACGAGCTCCTATCAAGAACTCTCGATCTACCTTCATAGCAGTAACAGCTCCCCACAACTCACGCTTCACTTGAGGATAGTTACGCTGTCTATCTGTTAAGATCCGAGCTCCAAACCTTGAAACAAACCGCACACCTTCTGCATCTTCTTGGCCAACTGCCCATCCAATCACCTTTGGACTCGTATCAACAGTCAGTACCACAGGTCTCCCGCTCTCGTAGCTAAGCCTCCTTAGTATAGGTGGAGACTTCAGAATCTCCTTTAGCTGCTGCATCGTCTCATGATGTTCTTGCCGCCAAGTAAACCTCCTTCCCTTTCTCAGAAGTGCATACAGAGGCTCGGCAATGTGTGCATAATGAGGGATACTCACACGAAAGAACACACAAGCTCCCAAGAACCGCCGAACCTCAGTGATATTGGTGCAGTCAGCTATTCTTGCTATAGCATCTACCTTCTCTGGGTTCGGACGCCTCCCAAAAGTACCACACAAATGACCCACCACCACAAGCTCTGACATACCAAAACGAGATTTGGTACCTGATAGAGTGAGGTGTACCTCCTCCAAACGCATCAGAATCTTCTCCACATCCCGAATGTGGTCTGCAACGAACTTTCTGCATCCATCAGAAGTCATAGCTTCGTCTTTGTCTTCCACCGGACAGCCTTTCATGGGAATATCATCCAGAAACGGGATAGTGATCTCAGGTACAAACTCTCGTAACACCTTATGCATCGCATTCTGCATATGAGCTACTGAGTTTGTCGCACCCTGAGGAAGGGTACACATCCGCATCAATCCCAAAGGTGTACGCATGGTAGTCAAGTCTCTACTCTCCAAAGCAAGCTGAAACTGATCATAACCTGAAAACAGATCTCCAATAGAATAGATTGACCTTCCAGCAAACGCCTCAGCTACTTCATCAACCACAGGTCCTGTTCCAACGTTTCGAATCGTGATGTTGTTGGCAGGCTGCAAGTCTTGGATGAAGCGTAGAGCTCCTGTCTTCTTAGGTACTGTGAACCATCGGCTAGAGTACGGAGCCATAGATGGTTCAAGAATACCCATCTGCATCCTCTCCTTCAGTAACTCAATCACCTTCGATAGCAAGGCACGAGGGACTAGAATCGGCTTCAAATCCCAAGGTACGTGAGGAACAGTGAAGATAACCATCGGAGCTATCACACTAGGATCCACACAACCTATCTCCTCAGCCGAGAAAGAAAATGCCTTACCATGGCTAACTATCATCTGTTCAAAAGCTCGTTTCTCCTCTTCAGTCAAGAAGCCACCCCCTCCTATCTGGAGCTGCTCGAGTGTCTCCTGAGTAAACTTGTGTCCTACCTGTGTAGGATCTCTAAGCACAGGCTCAGCAGCCGCTAACTCCATCTGCTGCTGAGAATCAACAAGTAACTGGGTCGCCACAGGTCTCACCTTCCTCGCTACAGCTTTATACTTGGCGTGTACTTCCGCTTCCTGATGTAAGCCACACCAACAGACTGCATCCTTCCATCCATTCTCCAGTCTCGGATGAGGACGATATCGCAAGTACGAGATAATTTCCTCATAGACTTCACGAGAATGGATGGGGATCACCACCCTACCTCCCATCTGTTCCATCAACGTATCTACACCATCCAGCCAACGAACAAAAGACTGCACACCTACAAACTCCTCATAAACACCAGAAATCATCTCATCTTCCTTCAGAACTCCTGTACAACGCAGATTTGCTGCACACCTCTCCATCTGCCTTCTACTCTTCTCAGTCAAATCCTCCATCCGTGTGAACTCACTCCAATCATCAGAACTGAAAGCCATCAACCCAGATTTCCAACTATGCACAGTGCAACTACTTTCTGAATCTTGAGCAGCATTTCCATCAACCTCCTGTGATCCCTCAGGCTGCTCAAGCGGGATCATAGTAGCAGTAGATCCATCACTCTCGCTATCCCGTCCTACGAGAGTGGTTTCAGAAAACCCTTACCTCTACAGATAGGAGAATCCCTCAAAGTTTGACGGTTTCGTTCGTGGTTCGTACGAACGGTCAGAAACTGCACAGAACGTCTATCATCTGGACTACGGATCCTAGCATAATGAGATCCGTCATCCATCACCTTGGTCTCCATTCGAACCGCAGTGATATAAGGCTGACCAAGAATCACAGGATATGAAGCAGAAGATTGCACGAAGAAGTGCTGATCTACATCCACATCACCTATCTTCACCTTCACGTTAGGACAAGCGCCGTATAGCTCACCTTTCTGGTTGTTTGCAGCACGTAACACCCAACCATGGTTCAACTCGATAGGCCACTGACCTCTCTCATACACCTCTCGTGACATGATGTTGATCTCTGATCCGTGATCAACTAAAGCAGCAACAGGTTCAGCCAAACTTCCAAGACGAACTCGTGTAGCAGTTGTAGCACGAGCCCAATGCCTCCTTCTGAAATCACTATCAGTAGCTGGACTCTCCTCGCCAGATTCCTCATCATCGAACTCAATAGTGTTGGTACCAGCAACCAACGCTTCTTGCTGGTATCCCTTGTCGTCATCAGCTTCCTGGAAATGCACCTTTCTAAACTCTGCATCATTCAGAGAAGCTCCTACTACATCTATCATCTGACTCTCTACCTGCTCGGACATCACCTGTCTCTTGCGCTTGATGATGTCGATGATCAGTTCGTGAAACTCCCTCTTTGCAATACCAAGAACTTATCGGAGAGAAAACTCGATCCGTGCATCCAGTATCCTCTGCTCCAAGATGCTCTTCAGATCAGTAGAAGTTTCAATATCCGCTGCCAACTTGTAAGCCGGTCCCTTCCCCTTTTATTGGGCAGTAAACCGCCTACCAGCAGCCGTTTGCTCCTGCTGGGATCTCTGCACATCCTCCATAGGACCTGGTGCAGGTGGAGGAGCTGCAGAAGTAGACGGGATGTCTTCAGGAAGAGCTGCTCGTCTCCTTGTGACTCTTCGTCTATCCCCAGTCTCCTCAGGAACTCCAGTATCAAGGTCAGAGGCTTCTCGCCGCCTCTTCTCCTCCACAGAAGCATCCTGCCAATGAACGTGTCTATCTACATCCAAGAATGCTCTGATAGAAGCAACATCTACAGGATCTCCCCATCCTGTGACCCTACGAATAGACTCTGCTCCCCTCTTCAGTACTTCAGAAGGAACGGTAGCAATACTCTTCTCAACAGTCCTATCTAGCAACGTAGGACTAGAAGAAACCTCAATATGTCCAGCATATACATCAGGATTTACCGGTGGTGCCATCAATGCATGTACAGTTGCCGCCGCAGCAATCTGAGGTAGACTCCTCATGCCTCCTCGTCCAAACTGCGTGCTCAACGGCTCTCCAGTAGAAGAAAGGTGCAGCCTACCGTTCTGATAGCGAACCACACCATCTCGCAAAGCAGCTGTGAGCTCTTGACAGTCTCCTCGGAAATGATCAGGACTGTCACACCAAATACATCTACGAACCGGAGCTCCTCCTGGACGTGCAGCAGCAGGCGCCGGTGGCTGCTCTCTCTGCAATCCAGCTAGCTCTACCTTCAGCTCTCGCATCTGCCGAATCAGGTCTTCAATCTGGTTCTGTTGACCATGGTTCTCCGCAGGTCTCTGAACAGGTGCCTTTTGTGCCGGTGTTGGCACAACTAGCATCAAAGGAACTGCAGCTGGGACAACAGGTCTGGGAGCAGGGACCAAAGGCTGCTGTACTTGAGGAGCAGCATAAGGTGGAGTGACCACTTCTGCAAGCGGACGTCCTCCCACAGCCACTCTTCCCCTCCTCTGCCTTGTAAGTACAGCCACAGCATCCTCAACTCTCCCCCAATCCATAGTAACACCTCCCTCAGCAGATCGATCGGCCAACATAAAACATAACCGATCTGTTGTAGCATCATCGGTAGCTTGCAGGAAAAGCTCTGTTCTCCTAGCATCTAGAGTTATTCGCTCTAGAGTTGAGAGTTGCCGATATCTCCGATCAAACTCTCTCAGCAACTCACTCAGACTCATCATACGACCAGGTTGCTGCTCAACCCAGTCTAAGAACGTCCTCCTAGTAACTCTCTCTGAATCCTCCTCAAGAAACTCCTCTCGAAGAGATCGCTCAAAACTCATCCAGATTCCAAGATTTCTTCTCTGTACATCCCTAACTTGGTCCCGCAACTCAGGAATGACAGCTAACTCAAAGCTTGCTATCATCTCAGCATCTGTAACCCTAACCAGCTCCATCTCTCCTCTATACTCACGCAGATATCTAGAAATATCTCTACCTTCAAACCTTCCACACCTATTCACTATCGCTTGCAAAGCCTTGGTGGATTTTAACTCACCCCCTCCAACGATCGGATGTTGTTGGACCAGGGCCGCAAGCGTCTTCAAGATCTCAGCCGTGTCCAGACCAGATGCAGATGTCGCTGTAGAAGACGCAGGTGCAGTTGACGGTGCAGCAGTAGACGTTGATGCCCCAACTCCAGAGGCAGCAGCAGCAGCTCCGCTCTTGCGATCCATCTCTTCTCCTTGTAGCAACTCAACCTTCTCAATCAATCACCCCAAGAGCTCTCAGTGGAAGCACCATATGTCAGGTTGAGAGTCTTCCTGGGAAGGGCGAACCTTCTGGCTGTGATATGAGCTTGAAGGCTGTGTTCAATCTACTCGGGGAAGCGTTGAGCTCTTGACTGTGGCTGGTCTACTCACAGGATAGGCTTCAGGTCTCAAGGTGATACTGAAAACACTCATGTAAGTCTCTAGGCTCTTCTGATAAGTTCAGGAAGCAGAGTTCAGGCTTAACTAGCAATGATAAGATCAGATGGCGAACTTTGACACTCAGGATTGAGAAATATGTGAAGGTTCAGACTTCAGAACTCCTCCTACATGTAAATGAGGTTCTACTAGATACACATACGAAATTTCAGCTTCAGATCAATTCAGAGCACTAAGATATGAGCAGAAACTTTCTGAGTAGAGAAATTACGGCAGTTTCTGGTACCCAGACAGCTATTTCGACCTATAACAAGGAATTGGCTCGATCACTTTGAGAATTTCTTACAGGATTTGCAGTAAACAGCTTGCTGAACACTCCTGTGAAGTTGGGCCTCCTGATTCCACACAGAACTCCAGATCTCGCTCTCCAAAGTTGCTGCTCCAGATTGAGAGCTTTTCGGACCCCTTCTACTTCAGCGACCGCCCTGAATTACTCACTAACTCAATCGACATAAAAATTTGGAGACAATCGTAGCCCTGCTGACAATGATCACAGCCACGAAGTTTTGAAGCGCTTTCCTCGATTCTGCTGCAAATGACACTCAAAACCCCAAATTGAACAGAAGTGCTTCAATTCTGACACAAATCGAACTTCAAACAGCCATAACTCCTTGTTTATTGCCTCAAATCGATCAAACTTTTCGCTGACAGTGCTTGGCTCGACGACCTCTATCCCCCTGTGCTCTCAGATTTCCCCGATCCCTCACAAATTGCTCGAACTCCACTCTAGAGCTCTGTTTCTAAATTTAGAGTTAACAAAAGACAAAAACAGACCAATGGGAGTTCATAGCTCCACTTGGTTGTCCTTTAGTACCCTAAACCACGTGGCAACTTAGTTGTACTCATAGGCTACCACGTCAAGCTCCCTAGAGGGCCAGCGTAAAACTTAAACAACCTAAAACGACACGCAGCCCCGAAAAATAACTTAAATCAGCTAGAAAGCGTGCATGGGCGACACGCAAATACAACCCATGAGCTTAAACCCTATCAACATGGTAATCAACCTACGCAGACTCAAAATATATAACATCCTCAAGTGTCGACATCTCTGAGGTCCTAACTCTACTCAGAGACACTAACGCTTGACAAAGAGGTGAATTATTTACAATGTAAAATAATTCACATCACGACACCGTTCAAGTTGTTTTGGAATCCAAACTTGCTGTTCTTGGATCCATCGGGATCAGAACACCGAGTTCTACAGAAAATTGAAGACGATACGAAGTTTCATCTGGCGGTTCAGGAGTTTAGAGTGAAATTGGCTCGCAGGAAAGCGCTTATGTCAAATTTTCGTTCGCCTCTGATCTGAGATCAGGTTGTTCTTCGCGATCGGTGAGCCAAACTCTTCGTTCTTGGTGCCTACGCGATCAAGGAGTCTTCATCTACTCATAGGAGAAGACAGTAAATAAATTGGGTTGTTGGGTTGGGTGTGATGAGCGAGTTTGAGCCGTAGGGAGTCGATTTACGTTAGTTTTTTTGCAACCTACGACCAAATTTCTTGCGTGGTTTTGCAAAGGGAACTCCAAACGGCTTGTTTGGAGTCTTGTTGGGTTCAGGAGAAGACGGATATCAGTTTAGACGATCCGTTTGTGCGGTGTATGCGGTTTTAAGCCACAGGGAGGATTTTTGAAAGTTCGATCATCTGCTATCGAAAACCGGCGATATCTCGACTATCGGGAGTCAGATCTGATAGTTGGATAGTCGGATAGTTGGATAGTTGGATAGTCTGATAGTCGGATCTGATAGTCAGATCTGATAGACCAACGGAGTCAAGGAAGAAGACCCTATGACATTTGAAGATTGTTTGACGAAAGGAGAAAATTCTCAGATAGGTCTTTTTTGATTCCTTCGCTACGGATTTCGTCCTTTTGAGTTTGTTAGGGACTTAGTTGGTTGTGTACGGCTTGTGGTAGATAGCTTTAACTAAGAGCCTATACATGGATGTGGTTTGGAGTTGGGTTTCAGTCGTGTGATACTGGTGCAGCTCTGTTTGTTAGCAAAGAGAAGTTTCTCTTGCTTTGAGCTACGCTTGGTGTTTTGGGTCAGGGTTGAGATTCAGGGGTTCGTTTTAAGGGCTGTGAAGCATATTACAGACCGCTCTGGTCTGTTTCTCAATTTTGTGTTCTTAGGAAGAAAGAACCGGCAGTGTATATACATTTGGAGTTGATATATATTGCAGCATTCATTTTCGTGGTTGTTTTTCTCTGTCTTGTTTCTGTTCAGCACACAACATCTCCACAGTCAGGAACCTCACGTTTTCCTCGACATCCTTCATGCAAAATATCCGACGCGACAACGGTGATGAACTCGATGTGAAGGTCTGGGGTGGAGATTTCCGTGTTTGAACTTGGAAGAGGAGATCAACAATTATGAACGAAGATGAAGATGGATACGGTTGTTCGGGAGGATGCTGCGGACTTGGGATGATGGATATGTAGAAGATTGAGATCATGTGAGGATGGGAGGATGGAATGAGTTATGACTATGGACGGGATGAACGAATCAAAGGAGATACCAGGGTTGCAGTTGGATGCAGCAACTGCACGTTTGTTTCAAGCCTTCACTTTGTTTTTGCGACAAGAGCAAAGGAACCAACAAAAGGAGTCTTTGGGGACGAATGCGCTTCAAAGGGTGATCGACTTGCTCGATCTGTTTGATGGAGAAGACATCTCAAAGTACTTGAGATGTTACAAGACAGAGATGGATTTGGATCAGGTATCGGAGAAAGAGATGATCGAGACATTCGAACTCGCTGCGGTGCTTGAGATAAGGGAGCATGTGAAGGGTCTAGCAAAGCGTTTTGGGAGAAATTGGGATACATTTTCACATGCGCTGATGGAAGAATATTTCTTGGAAAACTCAAATCGAGTAACCAAGAAATCATTTTTGGGATGGGTCAACCGACCTAGCAAGGGTTTACAGCCTACAGAGCTGTTAAAGGAGTTCGAGAGACAGTTCTCTCAACTATCTCGGGTGGACAAGCTAACCTTGGAGACGTACAAGACGAAGTTGTTTCTTCAAGCTGCTGATGAACCATGGCAAGAGCGGTTGGAGCTACTTCTGGAGGATGGAGAGGTGATGCATGAAGCGGTTGAGCTTCTTGTCTGGAGACATACAAGGGAAAGGGTTACAAGGTTGACACTTGCATCGCTGAGTACCACACCAGTTCGAGTACTATCTGAGATTCAATCTCCAGTTGTGGTTGTAGAGAAGAAGGATCCATCGTGGACTTGCAGCAAAAGATGCAAGATTTACAAGCTAAGGTTACTAGGTTGGAGGATAAGAGATCATCGACAAGGACGGTGCTTGTACCCAAACCAGCTTGGGTACATCAGTGTATGTGGTGTGATGGTACTGATCATCAAGGAGACGATTGCATCGACTTTGCAGAGTCTTTGCAACGAGAGATAATTTCTTCAGAGGATGGAGAGGTTGCATTCAGAAATACGAGTACTCTCCTTCAAGCCAACGTTGATAAAGGAGGGATGAAGAAGTTTGTGGATGATCACTTTGCGACACATGCAGTTGTAGCTATCGAAGCTACAAGTTATGGTGCTAGGATGGAGGAGATTGAGCATGATCTCCATATGGATGATTTGGATGAACACATGGATCCAAGCGAGCTCAAGTTGGATAATGCAGAGCGAGAAGAAGGGACATGAAGAGATTTTTTCAGAAAAGCAAGCTGGGGAGGATAAGGTTCAACAGGAAACTATTCTTCCTGAACATGCAGTGGAGGACGATCTTTCACAACAGGAGGAGATGGTTAGAGGACGGACAATGGACATGGTTGATCTGGTTGCAGATATACAACAACCAAATATAGATACAGTGATGGATGTGAAGGGAGGTTGGGAAGAACGCATTCGAGATGCGAAGGTTAGATTCATTTCACGAGAGATCTTGGGTGCAACTACAAAAGAAGTCCATGATGTCATCATTCGCATCATCAAGGACAGACATGCTGAGGGTGAAGGCGAGTGGACGGATGCTCTCGAGGCTACGGATATAGGATGATGGGTAAGGATGGCTTACAGGGGAGAAGCCATTGCTGAAGGTGATTATGCTTGAGAGGTTGTGAAAATTTACATGTGATTAGGGGAGGATGAGGCTTGGGAGGTTGTAAAGGTTTTCAGAAAAAAAGATCAGGGAGGATGATGGTTGAGGAAGATACCATTGTATAGCGAGACAATGATGGTTGCGGTTGAGGATTTTGGTTGTAGCAGCGTGGTTTTTTTTCAGAAAACAAAAAAGAAGAGATTGATACTTATAAGCTTGAGGTTGAGAGTTACAGTCAAGATATATGGTGATGATTGGGATGACGGGGATGTCTACTATGACACTTGGGTCACAAACCTTGACAGTGAGGTTCTATAGGACGGATGGAAGACGTTTCTATGATATGATGGTTTATTGCTTCTATGTCTTCGAACTCATATTGAAAGATGTAGATATTTAGAGGGGGTGATTGGATCAGAGGTTGAAGAAGAGATACGATGAGCATGGATCTAGAGGGGATCATGGCCGAGTTACAACTTCAAGATGGCAATCAGGTTGCAGACTTGAGGTTGAGGTTGACTGAGATGGGAGGGAGGATGACAAGATGAGAATGAGTGTGCGTGCCGGTCCACTCCTTGGTTGGTATCTCTGGTGCATATCGGAGGATGCATCGGTTTAGAGCGGGTGGAGAAGTTACTGGACTCGAAAGATGGAGAAGGCAAGCTAGACCCTAGCTTACAGATTTGGTACAATTCGGGATCTCCACTTTCATCGCATCAGTGGATAGAGCTCCTTGTCAGCACTCCATAGGCACTTCGTCTACTTCGTATCGACGCCTAGTGGAGAAGTTACGAGATTTGAAAGATGGATAAAACAAGTTAGACCTCATCTTACGGGCTTTTGGCACGACTTCGGATCTTCACTTTCACCGCATCGAGAGATAGAGCTCGTTGTCAGCTTTCCATGGGCATCTTGTCTACTTCATTTGGACGTCTAATGGAGAAGTTACGTGATTCAAAAGAAGGAAAAATCAAGCTAAGCCCTAGTTTACTTGCTGATTGGGTATTAGCGGCTCCAGGCGTTATATTAAAGACGCAAGGGGCCAACTTCCTCATTATGAAAGAAAACTGGTACGTACATAGACTGACGTAAGGGGGCTGCTTAAGGAGTTAACTTGTACCTGCGATCTGTAAGCGGACGGTTCAGGAGATTTGGAGATCCAATGCAAGCGCACAAGGCGTCGTTGGGTTCAGATCTGTGTAGGCTACGCGTTGGTTAAGACGGTTCGTGAAGAGACGGATCGGGAGATGTGTTCTGAGAGAAATTGAGACGCAGGGAGAGGATTTTGAGGAGCTTCAGTACCCTGTGAAGGAGAGTTGGACCGTTCGGACCGTTTCGGAGTCCAAACTTGCTGTTCTTGGATCCATCGGGATCAAAACATCGAGTTCTACAAGAAATTGAAGACGTTACGAAGTTTCATCGGGCGGTTCAGGAGTTTTGAGTGAAATTGGCTCGTAGGGAAGCGCTTACGTCAAATTTTCTGTTCGACTCGAGATCAGGTTATTCTTCGCGATAGGTGAGTCAAGCTCTTCGTTCTTGGTGCCTACGCGATCAGGGAGTCTTCATCTACTCATAAGAGAAGATAGTACGTAAATTGGATTGTTGGGTTGGGTGTGATGACCCAGCCAACTAGAACTCTAATGAATCTAAACCGTAGCGAAAGAACCAAAGAAGATCTATCTAAGACTTATCTAAGAACTTTCTTCTTTCGCAAAACAGTCTTCAGATGTCGATAGTGTATTCCTTCTTGATTTTGTTGGCTCCAAGAACCTTCAGATCCGACATCCAACACCCAAGATATGAACAATTTTTTGTCGTAGGTGATCCAAATCTTAAAACCTCCTCCTTGCGACTTAACTTCACACACATCGTCCAAACGAATAGTATGATTTATGATCTGTCTTTTTTGATAGATATATCTGGCTACCTTGATCCCAACGAGACTCCAAACAAACCGTTTGGAGTTCCCTCGCAAAACCACACACAAGAAATTTGATCGCAAGAAGTCAGAAATTGACGTAAAACTACAGAGAAAGGTCAGACTGAAGAGAATCCTCAAGAGCAAGAATCACCAGCAGTAACAAAACCAAGAGTTACGATAAGTGTAGAATCACCTATGCAGATTGATCATTCCATGCTTGCAGATACTCCGGAGGTCTTGAAGCTCTAAGAAGAAATGCGTATCAAGAAGGTAGTCGAATTAAGAGTGAATTTGAGAAGTCTATCAATCTCAACGAAGAGATAGATAGATTGGAGCGACAGATATCACAACCAACTCTTCCAAAAATCAAGCATCCGAAAGAGAAGAAAATGACTATGACTGAAATGACGAGGACGGAGAATCCAAAATACATATCGGAAATAGCACAGAATGTCACTGTGAAGAAAAAGTCAGTAATTCATCTAAGGCCGACAAGGAAAAAAAGAAGGTCAAATCTAGACGATTCAGGTGAAGAACTATTTGACCAAAGCAAAAATCGAGGAGATTTGGGAAGGGAGTGTCTAGAAAGAATGAATACCTCGGAAAGGTGTAGCCATTTGGAGTTCGGAGGAACCTACACCAGTAGAAACTACTTCCACACAAGTACGACCTCGAGAAAATGAGAGAAAGAAGCCCTCCGGAAAGAAGAGCATTGTCGAGCAAATGATAAATATTGAGGCTCCATGGAGAGATACACATGAGACACCAAGTATTTGGAACTTGAGGACAGAAGAGTTGTCAATCTTTCGAGATACAACCTCAACATGGAGATACGAGGAGATTCAGATAAGGATGTGGAGCTAAGCGCGGCTGAAGATGAGTAACTAGTCCGGATGTCTAAACGAACTTGGAGGGCGAGAGAGATAAACAATATGTTATTATTGGCATCATGGATATGTAACGAGATGACCTCCATGTTAAGATAAACATATGTTGGCGCACCTACACACGAGCAGATGAATGTGTATGATCATGTAGTAGACCAACGACAAAAGATCTGAGTAGATGAAATTTTTGAGACGAAGAACGAGTTAGCTAAGCTAACGATCTCATTACAGGAATGATTTCATATGTTTATAGAGAATATCCATACGTTGTTTAGCTATACGACTTCCACATTCAGTTGATGCAAGAATTGTACATGACATACCTGCATATCATGGAACAAGACAAACCATTGAATCGATTACGGAAAGAGTTGGTATTGATGGTCGGAATGGTCCCACACTTAACCAATATGGTATCGGACATTCAAACTCTAGTTCGGGTGTTGTATGAGTTGATTGATTTAATGGATCCAAAAGGAGATCACGACGAGGAGGTACAAGACATCATCCAATAGATCACCCGAAGACAAAGGGATAGAGATGATGCTGAAGCCAGACTTTCCGAATGACCCAAGCTTCCTAAGGAACGAGATGATTTGATAGATAAGAAGACGGATGATTGAGGACAGTCATCAAGCAGAGAAGGGGGTAAATGTTACATTAATCTTCATCTACAAACTTTATAATAGAAGTATAGTCCGGAAATATATTACTGAGGTAAGTCCGGACAGATAACGCAAGATTCTCCAAATTCGTGTTGTAAAACTAACATAACCGGATAAGGGTTACTCCGGATTAGATTGATTAGTTGTTTTTGAGACTAGGTCCGATAATAAGAATTATCAGCGTAAATTCAATTTATCATTATCATTAAACTCAAGTAGAGAATATTTTTGAAATTAATTAGATTCACAGAATATCCTCTTGGGTGCCATCTTCAGGTTTTCTGAAGAGTTGTTACCTAGTAGATCTAAATTACAGAAAATTACTTTTTCAAGCACAAGAAACCTAAAAGTAGCTATCATGGTTCCACTCAACAATTATCCTATGTTTGTGGAGAATGAGAAGACTATCAATGGTCAGAAACTGATATCAAGAGAAATCATCTGATATCAAGAATTTTTTAATGATATATATTTCCAACTATAGTTGTTGTGTATGATATTTAAGATATCGAGTCTTATATATATATTTTGATATCAAGAGATTTTTCCTGATAACTGATATGTTACTCCTTCTCATGATGATGGAAATTCTTGAGTTACCAAGTCAGATAATCTGCTTTAAATTCTGAGGAAAAACTGATAAACTACTATGTATGCTTGGTTAAAGTTCCTTAATGAAGTCTATTTTCACCACCAAAATACAAATAATCTATTATATTTAGGAGAAAGAAAGTGCTTTATCCAACAAGAAAAGTAACTTTATTTTCAGTCTGAAGGACTGAGTTATATGATGAGGTTATTACTGCAAGTGAGTGTTTTTTTTATTTTGAGCTACGCTTAGGTAGTTTTGGGTCTAGGTTGGGATCCAAAGACTTGTTTTAGGAGGTTGGGTAGAGATTACAGACCACTCAAGTCGGTTTTTCTGTTTTGTATTCTTAGAGAGAAAGAAACGAGAGTGTATATAAAGTGGGAGCTGGTATATCTTGCGAAGCTTGTTCTCAAGGTTGTTTTTCTTTTTGTTGTCTCTGTTCAGCACATGATATCTCCACAGCTAGGAACCTCACATTTTCCTAGACAACCTTCACGCAAAATTTTGTATGATACGGTGGTGAACTTGACGTGAAGGTCCAAGGTGGAGATTTCTTCTGTGTTTGAACTTTGAAGAGGAGATTGGTAGTCATGAGTTGGGACGGGAACGGTGACGGAGAGAGAACTAAGGTTCGGATGGATTGCCAAAGGTGCAGTTGGATTCAGCAACTGCATCAATGTTTCAAGCATTCATATTGTTCTTATGGTAACAACATTTTGATGAACAAAAAGAAGTTTTGGCGACAAAAGCGCTTCAGCAATGGTCAGCAAGATTGACCAATTTGATGAGAAGGATGTCTCAAGGTATCTGACACATTATATGAAGGAGATGGAGTTAAATCGAGTATAAGAAGATGAGATGATTGAGACGTTTGAGTTGGTAGCAGCTCCAAAGATTAGAGATCATGTTAAAATACTAACGAAGCATTTTGGCAAGGATTGAGAGATGTTTGCTCGTGTCTTGATGGACAAGTACTTCTTGAAGGACTCTGATTGGATCACCAAGAAGTCATTCTTGGAATGAGTTGAGCAATCGAGGAAGACTTTACAAGCTAATGAGCTACTCAGGGAGTTTGAGAAATAATTTTCTAGGCTGACTAGAATAGAGAAGTCAACGTTGCAGTCCAACAAGATAGAGTTATTTCTTTGGGCTACAGATGAGAGACTGCAAGAGAAGCTAGAGATACTTCTAGAGAATCGAGAGGAAGACGATGGATTGACCAATGGTTGGAATAAAGTTGAGGAAGTGGTTGGTCTGCTTACCAAGAGAGAGCGAAGACGAGAGAAGGTTCATATTAGGAGACCAGCACTAGCATTCACTGTTGTAGCACCTGTTCTTGTAGTTCGATCAGTTGTTCCTTTTGCTAGACAGGTGGTACCAGTTGCTCAAACTGTTCTAGTTGTCCAGACACCTATGGTATCTCCGAAGAAGGATGATCCAAACCTTGAGGAGATCATGCGTGGAATGCGAGACTTGTAGATCACACTCACAAGATTGGAGGAGTAGTGGTCTACAAGCGGAGAAAAACTCATTGAGAAGCAAGGTTGGATCCAACTATGTATCTATTGCGATGATATCGATCATCCACGCAAATATTACAAAGAGTTCATTGATATCTTACAATAAGGGGTGATCTTTTTGAAAGATGGGAAGGTAGCGCTAAGAGACACGTGTGTGCTTCTTCATATCAACTTTGGTAGAGGAGGGATGAAGAAGTTGGTTGAGGATCACTTATTGGCACAAGCAGTTGCAATAGTAGAGGTTGAAACCTACGGTACAAGGGTTGAAGATCAAGACGAGAGAAGTTTTGACGAGCATTTGAGCCAAGTGGATTGTGCTCATCTGTCATCTACATGAAACAGAAAAGAAAGATGGCACGTGAGACATTGTTGAGGATAACTGCTACAATCCGAAAGGATACTGGAGGAGAAGATCCGATAGAAGCTCTATCGGCGCATGCTTACATGCTTACATGCTTACATCACCAAGAACCAACACGAAGCGTTGTTGGAAGAACAGAGAAGGCGAGATTCAAAAGATGTAGGAAAAAAACTTCTTCCAAGAGATAGACTCGAGAGGAGAAAGTCCGTCAAGAGCTTCGAGATGCGAGAGCTCAAGATCTACCGATGGATTATGTTCCTTCTCCATTGAAAGAGAGAGCAAGGGAGTCACAGAAGGAGAAGGATAAACCAACTGTATACAAACTGCAGTCAGATATCGCAACATACTTGAAAAGAATCTTAGAAGATCACATTCTAAATGCAAAGGTCGAATTTATCTTAGAAGAAGTTATGGGTATTGCTAAGTGTGAGTTTCATGATGTCATCATCAACATCGTCGAACAAAAATGACAGATTACACGTGAGACTATTATATCGCATGCTTTGGGTACTAGGGTGTTTGTGGATGAGAAGAAAGAGCTTGTGCAATGCAAGGTATATTATTCAGAAGAAGAAAAAGATCGCATGCGCTAGATACATTTGAGGATCAAGAGAGGGATGGGAAGCAAAGCCCAAGTCATTACAATCACAGTCATTGGGCTCGAGTTATGACAGAAATGCTGGTGAGGATTGAGATTTGGATGAGCCGGTGGTTACTTTGATTGATCATGGATCAAAATTCGACATCATGTCGAAAGAGTTGTACAAGAGGAAGAAGTGGTCTATCGACATAGAACATGGATGGATCATAAGGGCAGCCAACAACACAACAAGAGATATATATGGAGCTTGTCTATATATTAGAGTGCGGATAGATGATGTTGCTATCGAGCAAAATCTTTTTGTTCAAGAAGCAACGTCGTATTCGTTCATCCTTAGACAACCTTTCATCAGAGCAACTTGGGTGGAGACGAGAGTGCTAGAGGATGGATCTTGCTTATGCTAGGATATGAAGTCAGGATGGGAAGAGGACGATACAGTTCTTATTTATATCGCCAAATCACGAGCGCAATCGAGATCGTCTAAGGGAGAAAGTCATTGCTGAAGATGATTAGGCTTGAGAGGTTAATGCTTGAGAGCTTGTAAAGGCTTTCGGAAGAGAAGATAAGAGAAGATGATATTTGAGAAAAATATCATTGTACAACGAGACAATAATAGTTGCGGTTGAGGATTTTGGTTGCAAAATTGTGGATTTTTCAAAGCAAAAAGAGGAGAGAGATATGTACGATGACATGTATTGGTTTGAGGTTGAGGGTTAGAATCAAGATATATGGTGATGATCGTGATGACGAGTGATGTCTACTACAACACTAAGATCACAAATCTCGACGATGAGATTCAACTGGGTGGATGAGAGGTGTTTCTAGAGTATGATGGTTTACTCCTTCTATGTCTTCGATGTATAGATTTAGAGGGGGTGACTCAAGACAAACGAATGGATGAAGGCTGAAGAAAAAGAAGACGATGTGGATCCAAAAAAAGTCATGGTATGGTTGCAACTTCAAGATGACGATCATGTTGTAAACTTGAGGATGACTAAGATGAAGAGTATGATGACAAGACGGTATCAGAGTGTGATATGTCTACATAGGAAAGCGTTAGATTTCTGGCTGTGGTTCTTTACTCAAGAGGTAGGCTTTAGGTTATAACTTGACACTATAAGCACTTACACACATCTGTTGGGTCCTCTAATATGTTCAGGTCTAACAAGTAGTAATAAGATCAAACGGGGAACTTTAACACTCAAGAAACATACGATGATTCAGACTTCAAAACTTCTCTTACATGTAAAGGAGGACTCACTGAACACACATACAAAATTTAAGCATGAGATCAACATCGAGCAATGAGATATAGGAAAAATATTTTTACTAAGAAAATTACAGTAATTTCTGACACCCAGATGGCTACTTCAACCTAGAACAGAAAATTGGATATGAGAAATTATCCAACGATGACATCAAATCGGATCACACAATTCTACTATCCGAATGCATGCACTAATCCCGTGTGCAGATCACGATTATTGGATTAACTGTGGTGCCCACAAATTACAGTATTCACGAATTTTTGAAATTTTTGAGATTAATGACTTGTTTATATAACTGAAGAAGCGTTGTTACTTAAGGTTACGTCTTCCTTAACAGGAAGATGATCTTAAGAGCTGTTTGTAATAAGAAGTTGACTTCTTCAGAAGACGACCGTCTTCGGAAGACCGTCTTCTCAGTTGCGTCTTCAGAAGATAGGAAGACGGCGGAAGATGGGAAGACGGCGGAAGACACCTGTCTTCCGGAAGACAGCGATCACGAAGGCCTGACCACGAGTTTTCGGGTAAACAAGTAGGTGTACCTACTGAAGTGCACCGAATAGGTAGGTAGGTCAGGAAGACACCAAGGACGAGAACCCCTAATCTGTGGGGAAGATGCGTGAGGAAGCACATTAGCCACCTTCCAACTTCCCGCAGCACAGTGCGCTTGAAGAAGATCGATTGAGAGAGTGAACTTCGAGCTAGCATTGAGAGAGGAATCGAGTAAGACATCGAGGTAGTAGAGAGTACGTTGGCAGCTAGGCGAAGGGTGAAATCGGATTGCGGGAGCACAAACAGCAGAAAGAACGAAGGCATTTCTGTGGAGCTTCCGAGAAGTTGACAGTGGAGAGTGGCGAGTAGAAGCGAAAGAAGAATCGAGGTGTGGATCGAAATTGACAGCATGCGGATTCGAGAGGAGTCGCATTGGAAGCTAGTACAAGAGCCAGAAGCGCGCGGAGGTCGAAGACAACTCGGGAGCCGAAGAAGACTGTAGAGGTTCTATCCCCTGTTCTTTCCCCTTCCCACTTCTTCTCGCCATTGCCTGGTACTCCCCGCGCTTCCTTGATTGTGTGCAGGCAGCCTGATCGATTACCCCACCCCCCATCTTTCCTATTGAGACATTGGGCGCGGAAGCGCTGCCCAATTTCTGTCAAGATATCTCCTTGCTTCTTCCCGAGCTCAATTCGAGCTTCCCTACCCCTAGTCTTCAAATTGGCGAACTCAACTATCAATTTCTCTACCCTACTACCTCTCTATCCCCGAAACTTGAAATAGAAGACGATTCGGAAGATGGGAACATCCTCGGAAGACGCTTCTTGAACTTGACTGTCTTCGGAAGACATCTTCGGAAGACTGTCTTCGGAAGTCGACTGAACACAATTCGTATCAAGAGTGGATTTGCTTTGTTTTTGTGTTTAGAGAGACTTGATACGAAGCCTGAGTGGTGTGGTGAGTTGTTGTGTTATTTCGAGAAGTTGGAACTTGGGAACTAGGCCTGCGCCTCCCGGTCTTCCAAGCTTCTCAACTCCACATCTTCCTAGAGAGACTAGAAGACTGAAAGGCTGGCAAAATGAACGAGAAGATGTGAGGGTCCATTTCGGGTCTCTTCTGTCCGACCCATAGCAGCCGTTCCTTCTTCTTCCCGAACTTAGAAGAGAGTTGTGAGAAGTATTGTTGGCAGAATCCGGAGAGAATGGTCGAGGGTCATGTCTTCCCATCATGCAGCAAACTTCTTCTGAGTGCGTATGAGAGGTGAGAAGTCAGAAGAACAGAGTGCACATGTTTTGAGTCTGTTGTGAGGATAGACTTCGCGTAGGAAGACGAAGACAGGCGAGACCAGTGAAGGGAAGTCTGACTTCGGGAAGTCTTCCGAGAAAGACATTGAATCGGAAGCTGTCCCAAGTGTCTTCCCAGAGGCCACTGTCACCGCAGGAGCTCGCAACCATCTTCTGAACCTTTCTCATACTCTACTTCTCGCATATCTTGTATCTTCTGATAGGAAGTAGGATGTAATGCAAGGTGGGTTGTCTTCTTGGTAATCCATGCGAGGCCTTGCTTAGATAGGATTGTTTAGATATAGCTCGGAAGACGAGAGCTATCTAGGAAGTACTGTTAGAATCCCGGAAGACGGAGTAGCTGTCTTCTGGAAGACTAGTTTCATCTTCTGAGAGTGGAAGCTAGACTGTGGGCACTCGGGAAGGACTGAGCCTTCAGCTCATAGTAGGTGCTTGTGGTTTAGTGCAACAGATCTTCCAGGTATGTCGATGCATCCGCGAGGCTTGGTGTTACCAGTGACAGAATTGGCCGAGGCCACTCCTTTCCTCAAGGAGTTGGGTCTCGACTTCTTCCTGTGGAACTGGAACCTCGCAGATCAAGGGCTTCTGGAGGAGATATGGGCCGCGTTATCACCGCGTAACCGTGTACCTGCGAAGGCAGGAGTTGCTCGGGGAAGACCATCTTCCTGGACAGAAGACTGGTGGCGTAAGGCGTTTCACAGGCCTGAGACCGAGAACCGAGGATATTGGTACGAGAAGAAGATCTTGCCTAGGATTGTGAGTTCATGGCATGTGCCTGGGAGTACCACCTGCCTTTTCGTGGAAGACAGGCAGGGGAGGAACGGTTGGAAGATAGAATCTTACCGGGAGCCGAAGAAGCGACTTCTGGCGAAGTTGTTTCTGCATCTTTTCCCCAAGGGAAAAGCGCAGAAGACGAGGTACTTAGGAGATCAGGACGTGGAGTTCCTGGAATCAGTGTGGGATGACAGAGTGCCAATCTACTGGGGCGCGTACATCCACAACTATGTACAGACGGAGCTAGCATACTTGGGTACCCCGGCGGGAGGACATCTGACGCCCTTCTTTTGCTACTTGTATGTAGCCATGGGGGATCTTAGAGAAGATCAGCTGGCAGTGTATGGGCCAACGGAGCGACAGGAGGTGAAGGAGGAGACCTCGGAAGACGATGACCGAGAGGCAGCAGCAACGCCCCCTCCCACTCTGATGCCACAGCTGAGACCCGGCTCTCACCAGAAGACGCTTCTGGTGAGGGAAGACGAGTCTAGTGGGTCGGAAGACGCCACGCCAGTGAGGAAGATGAGTCACAGAAGTGTACCGAGGACACCCATCTCCCTCATCTATTCAGGATATGACTCGGACTCGGAGGAAGACTTGCTGAGTACCCAATCGGAGCAGAAGACAGCTTCTGTAACACCTGGGAGTCTTCCGAAGACTCCAGAAGACGAAGGATGGATGGGCACTCCTACTGCGATGCGAGGAAGCGCAAAGAGGAGAGCCGCTCCTGCCACGAGGAGTCTTCCACCCCGGAAGATGAGAAGAGTAGCTTCTTCTCGTGCGCAGAAGATGAAGGCCGTAGTGGTGGAAGAGGCTCCCTTGCCTCTGGAAGACGAAGTCGATACCATCGAGCGAGTGGTGGGGATGAACTTGTCTTCTGCAGGAAGACGACTGGAGGAGTTCAGTGCCTACTTCCAGAAGGAGATCCAGCCCGCTATGGAGTTGCTGGAAAGAAGAGCGAGGGCACAGGAGAAGCCTTTACAGCCTAGATTCGGCCTGCGCACCTTGCTACGACAGGAAGACAGCCAGCAGAAGACGGAGTCTCTGGAAGCTAGTCTCCGCACCACGGAGAAGCTTGCAGCCAGGTACAAGGCGGAAGCAGCCGCTTCTGCCAAGGAGTCGATGCAACTTCGGAAGAGCAACCAGGAGTTGCAGACGCGAGTACAGCAGCGTGATCAGGAAGTTCTCCGAGTACGGGAGAAGATCACTGCCCTTGCAGAAGAGCAGACCACTTGGAAGATGCTGCGAGAAGCCGCAGAAGCGCGAGCTGCAACAGAGAAGACGCAGAGGGAAGCAGCGGAGGCCCGTGCGCAGAAGATGCTAGCTCAGTCGGTAGAAGCGCTTCGGAAGAAGTTCAACTTCACCGCGGGTAAGAAGTTACTTACCTTAGCTAGGGAATGGGACAGCGAGTCCAAGACGAGGTTGGTGGAATGCAGAGATAGCATGTTCAGGTACCTGGATAGACAGATAGAAGGAGTGAAGACACTTTATGGTCTTCCCTCACTTCCGACACCTGCAACCGCATCTTCCCAAGCCCCAGCACCCTCGACTGGATCCGGAATGGAGAAGGAGGAGTTCGATCTCGCTGTACACTTGGTGGTGACAACGTTGGAAGACGAGAAGACTCCAGAAGACGCCCCGGAAGACATGATGTCTTCTGGAAGACAGGAAGATGAGCCGTCTTCCCAGGTATTCCGCGTGGAGGAAGCGACTTCCCCGGACCCCTATGAGATCACCATGGTCCCTAGTACTGCATCTGTGCCTCAGAAGACCGAAGACGCACCGTTCGACTCGTCTTCCCAGAAGACCATTCCGTCTTCCGAAGTCGAAGCCGAGGAAGACGCAGCCGCAGAAACAGCAGGGCCAGCGAAGAGCGAGGAGAGGGAAGCTACCTCAGTGGTACCCGAGGTAAGTGCAGGGCTTCCCAGCCCATCAGAAGTCGAGGTAGTAGCTCCGGTAGGAGCAGATCATGTGGAGATTACCACCGAGCAATCAGAGTAGTTAGCAAACTTAATCGACACTTCCAGATTTAGTAGGATTGGACATGCTATCTTAAGGGTGGCAGTTTTCCATGTAAAAATAGTTAGGACCCCATGTGGCAGCATAGGTAGCGTAGGAGTAATACAGTGGAGGGCTAATTGGGAAGAGGGACCGCATGCATGTGAGGTGACAACCTCTTGTCAGCGCCTCTCTCTCTCTCCCTGGTGGTCGCCTCCCAAGGCAGATGGTTAAGTAGGATAGCATGGTAGGAGAAAAGCTCTCTGAGAGCTCTGCCAGGTCTGTAGAATTCGGCAGTAACTGAACATATACACCGATTCTACAGACAGGCAGGAGAGACACATTAGAGCAGGGACAGTCTAGGAACAGGGAACGGCATCCTCGTGCAGACCTGCTGATTAGACTGGTGTGTCGAGGAGTAGACACAGGAAGTAGTGGGAGTGAGCTTCCCAATGCCATTGTGACTTCTTCTCGGGGAATAGATTGTTGATTTGAGTGCAGACGCTTTGTCCATGTCTTCTGGGTGGTGGAATGTATTGAATTCGTTCCCAATTGTGCATGGGAAGTGTTCTTCTTGAGTGGCGGTGAATGTCAACAGTTGTGGAGTGTAGCTTGACTCGTTCAGTAGAGCACTTGGGATCTACGTATGAACGGTCTTCTGGGTAAGGGATCCCAGAAGACAGAGCAAGTCAGCGCAGCGAAGTGAAGAAGAAAGAAGCCTTCTTCCCGCAACAGAAGACGACATCCTCGAGTAGAAGACGGTGCTACAGTACTCACGTTTGGTGTCTTCCTCCCCAAACTATTACAAGCAGGGATGGCTTGTTAGTCAGGATCCGGACTAGAAGCCTGTCGGAATCTTAATTGCCCTTTTTCATCTTGTTTTCTCTTGTTTGGATTTCTTCTTCTTCCCATCTTCCCTCATCTTCCTCATCTTCTTACCTTCTTCTAGTGAGCTTCCGATACTTCTATTGAGCTTCCGTGAAGGTGAATGTCGTCGTAGCACTGCAGGAAGACAACTTCCGTAGGCAGAAGCCTGGGAAGGCTACAGGGGGCATACACCCTGTGATTGATCCAACCCGATGGAATGTGAGTGTGAGAATAAGATGTAACGACTGTTACTAGTCGACTTCTGCGAAGCTGGACAGCCTTCTGGAGGTGTGAGAAGACGAGCTAAACCTCCAGAAGACGAGAATCGCTTCGGGAAGACGGTATCGAGAAGACCGGAAGAAGCAACCTGGATGCAGGAAGTTCGTCTTCCCGAGCTTCTCTGTGAATAGTTGTGTGATATTGTAATTGGTAGTTGTTTGTTTGGGTCCAGAGCACCATTTGGCGTGTTTGGAAGACGTGTTGTTTTGTGTGGTTTTGTGAGAAGACAGGATTTCTCGGCAAAACTCGTGTGTTTGTGTATTTGAACAGATCTTAGAACTTAGAGCAGCGTTACTTGTGCAAATCCTCTGTGGGAACGATATCTTGTATACTAAATGGGCAAAAGGAGAAATCCTTCGTCACTACATATAGTGAGGAACCATTTTTGGCGCCGCTGCCGGGGATTTCATCTTAGTAACTTCTGTTCTAAGCTTCCTGGATCTGTGTGCCATTAGTTAGGTTCATTTCCAACTAACTTCGATTGTAGTTGAATGTGTTGTGGGATTCTATCTTGCTAGAAGACGGGAACCGCAACCAGAAGTTGATAAGATACCTCAGGGAAAGTTGGAAGAAGCCGCCTCCCTGCTTCCAAGAGCTTCTTGGAAGACTCGATCTTGGAAGACTGCAGTGAATACAACGAGAAGCAGGAGAAGAAGACGTTCTGAACCTGTGATCGGTTGTTCAGTCATTTGGTCTACCGGATCCAGTGGTAGAGAAAAGAGAGACATCTGTTCTCAGTACTCTGGTGGATGCCTCCGACCGGAGGAAGAAGCAGAAGACGCACGGATAAAGATCCTGAGTGGGTTAACTCACCCCAGCGAACCGCTTCTAGGGAGCAGCGGATAACCCTGAGACACCAAAGGAAAGAAGAAGAGCTCAGGAAGATCCGATCGGTAGAGTTGGAAGAGCCTTCCATCTCGAGCATAATCTTTGGCGAAGACAGAAGCCAACCGGGTGATCACGTGTATAAAGTAGATTTCGGTACTGGTTACTCGGAAGACGTCTTCCCAAGTGCGGGAGAAGCTTCTCAAGGTGAGGGAAGACTGGAGGAGATTGTTCCAGACGTCTCGGGAGGTAGCAGTGACAGTAGCTCTGACTCAGAAGACGACCTTCGTGACTCAGACAGGCCTGGACCTTCGAGAAGACCATCTCCACCACCTGGACCTGAGGAAGAAAGAAGTTGGCAGTCGCACCAGCCGGCAGTCAACATGGCTTCCCACACTCGGCAGAAGTACCATCCGTACGACGATGATGATGATGCGGACGACTTCATCACGATGTTCGAAACCATCTCTAGATCCAACAAGGAAGACGCTGATGTTGACAGACTCCGTGTATTTCCCAGTTTGATCAAAGGGAAAGGAAGGAAGTGGATGAGTAAAACGTTGGATGATGTTGTAGTAATGGCCGCTTGGGCTACTCTGAAGGCAGCTTTTCTGAAGAGGTTCAGAGGAGTGGGTTACGATCGTATGACCCTCATAGAGCTTCAGAGGCTCGAACGGAAGAAGAAAGAGCACTGCGGGATTACACCGAGAGATTTGAAGATCTCTTGGATCACATCCCTCAGAACCAAGGAAGACCCGGCTACTGTGCTCAGCAAGCTGTGGATTGGTACTTGGGAGGATTGTCTCAGGATATGGAATTGTACTGCAGAAGAGGAGGAGGTGATGATTTAGCAGAAGTACAGAAGCATGCCGAGCAGTATGAAACCTCGAGCATCACTCGGAATATGACGAAAGACAAAGGGAAGACCTCGAAGAAGTCCAAGAAGTCGAAGAAGTCTTCCCGGAAGTCCAAGAAGAAGTCCAAGTCTACTGAAACTGATAACAGTGATTCGGAAGCAGCCTCTACTTCTGAAGAGTCTACTGTCGAAAGTTCAGAATCCGAATCTGAACAAGAGAAGAAGACGCGGAAGAAGAAGAAGGAGAAGACGCGAGCAAGGGAGGAAGTTGTGCAGAAGATGCCTCAAACTCAGATCATTCAGTCTGCACCTGATCCCCGCATCGATGAGGTTCTGAAGCAGTTTGCCGACCTGAAAGTTCATCTTCTGAACCAGAAGGATAAGCGGAAGCAACCTACGACTTCCCGGCCAAACCTTTGGTGCACCCTCTGTAACTCTTCTGGACACACTAGAGATCAGTGTACGCAGGACCAAGCTGTCAACTGGGCAGGATGGGAAGAAGACGATGAGGGATATCTACACGATCCCTGTGGAGAAACCTGCTATAAGATCGAGACGATCCAACCCTTCACTCCTACGCCTCCCGCCCAATATAATCGTTATGTACCGAGGGATAGAGCTAGCAATGTACAGACCATGACGCTCTGGCAGCCTTCTTCATCACAACGACCTCTCAACCCTCTTCCTGGAGCGTGCAATAATTGTGGAGAGACAGGACACTGGTGGTCCACCTGTCCTCACCCGAGGAGACAGATTGGGCAAGTGCCCTTGTGTGGGAACTGTAAGGAAGCCGGTCATTTCACAGGGAATTGTCCTCAGACCTTACGACCCCGGCAAATGGTGAGATTTGCAGATACCACACCTCCTGCAGAAGCTGCATCATCTTCTAAGCTCGAGTTAGCAGTGGTACAGCACATCACGGTAGAAGAAGAAGATCCTGGGGATTGTACGGATTGTCTTCATATCGAGGAAGACGAACCAGACCCCAGGAAGCGCGAAGGAAAGGAACCTCAGCTGCAGAAGACGACTGCAGCTCAGAAGATGAAGACACTTGAAGAAGCGTCATCTCTCACTTTGACGGATGGTACTGTTTGGAATCCTGACCCGAATTCAGATAGTTGGCATCCGGAGGAAGTTTTGGATGAAGCTGTGTTCAAGGTAAGTACCAGAAGCAAAGGGAAGTCAGAATCTCGTCTGAAGGACGTCAAGAAGAAGAAGCAGCGTAAGGAGAGGTCATCTTCTCTCGAGCGGCCGTCTTCTCCTACTTACGATCGAGAAGATCCGAAGTACTTTGCTCCTGACATAAGACAAGAGGTTGAAGCGATCATGCAAGAAGAGCTGGAGAAGAGACGGAAGATAGTACAGCAGCTTCCTACACCGACTACGGCGACACCTGTCTCACGGGAACAGCCTCTTGTCGAGAGAAGACACTCTTCTGGTCTTCCACCCAAGGAAGCAGCTACTGCATCTTCTCTGTTGGAAACTCCAGTCACTCTTCAAAAAAGATCTCCTTACGACTTCTTGCGAGACTTGTGGAATCAGAAGGCGGATGTGACCTTCCAACAGCTGTTGGATGACAACGCTGGTTACAGGAAGTTGTTACAATCTGTGCTTCGAGGATCGAGGAAGAGGAGGGCAGCTAAACTTCCCACGAGCACCCCGATCCTAAGAATAGAGCATGAGGACTTGGGAGCCCCAGAACTTGATATGGAGATCCATGGCTGTCTTCTGAAGAAGGTACCCATTGATTCCGGCTCCGGAGTTAACATCATGACGGAAGAAACGGCGCATGCCCTAGGCTTCACTGAGTTCCAGCCTACTCCGAGAATTCTCAGAATGGCGGACCAGACTAGAAGACGACCTTTGGGGCAACTGAAAGATGTCCTCACGGTAATTGGTGGAGTATCTTTTTACCTCACTTACATCATTTTGCGACATGTAGCTAAGGTTGGATATCAGGTGTTGATAGGAAGACCATGGCTGTATGCTACAAATGTGAATACCGACTAGAGAAGACATCGTTTGAGATTTCCCAATCCTACACCCAAGCCAGGTGAGAAGAGTAAAGTCTCGCTTCCTTGGATCAAGATTGGACACCAAGGTGAAACTCCGTCTACAACAGAGGGGTACACTTCAGAAGACTCGGCTGCGTCTTCTGACAGTGATGAACGGTATAATGAGTTTATGGTGAATAACGTGTGTGCTACAGAAGTAGCAGAGAAAGTGGACGATGTGATCTGTGGATACATTGAGTGCTACGAGATTGCGGAAGAAGAGCTTCCAGAAGACGAGAATACCGTCTTCCCTTCGGAAGATCCGATAGTTGGTCTTCCAGAAGACGCAAATACCGTCTTCCCTTCGGAAGACCCGACAGTTGGTCTTCCAGAAGACGAATCCGAACTAGAAGAAGCTCCCAAACCGGAATACTTCGGTGCTAGTGAGTACAGTCACACTGAAGGAATGGTGAACCCGGATGATCTCCAAGAGATGGAGGTTGCTCCTGGGAAGAAGCTGAAGCTTTCCAAGGTGATCGAGGGCCAGCAGTTGGAAGACTTTCGAGAACTTCTGACAGAGTTCCAGGATGTCTTCGCGTGGACCATAGAAGACATGAAGGGCATACCTCGAGAATTGGGAGAGCATCGCATCGACTTGCTAGAAGGCGTTGTTCCTGCACGGCAGAGGCAGTACCGGCTCAACCCCAAGTACTCGCTTCTGGTGAAGGACCAGATTGACCAGTACCTGAAGGCGAGAGTCATCTTCCCAGTACTTAGCAGTGAGTGGGTAGCTCCCATTGTCATCGTGCCGAAGAAGCAGACAGGGAAGATCCGAGTGTGTCAGGACTTCCGAAAGCTGAACTTGGCCACGAAAAAGGATCATCACCCTTTACCATTCACCGACTCTGTGTTAGACCAGGTAGCAGGACATGAGTTCTACAGCTTCCTAGATGGGTATTCTGGATACAACCAAGTTTCAATCAGGGAAGAAGACAAGTCGAAAACCACTTTCACTACTGATTGGGGCACGTACGCGTACAATCAAATGCCGTTTGGGTTATGCAACGCACCCGCCACGTTCCAGAGGTTGATGATTACAATCTTCAAGGAGTATCTTCGCACCTTTATGGAGATTTTCTTGGATGATTTCTGTGTGTTTGGATCGAGAGAAGACCACTTGATATTTCTGAGGAAGTGTTTTCTGAAGTGTAGAGAACATCGTTTGGCACTTCACCCTGAGAAATGCTTCTTTGGTATGTCAGAGGGGATCTTGCTAGGACATAGGATTTCCGGAAGAGGTATAGAAGTCGACTGTGCTAAGGTGGAAGTCATCATGAAACTCCACCCACCTGCTAACCTAACACAGTTGAGAAGCTTCCTTGGCAACGTAGGATACTACAGGAGGTTTATTGACAGGTACGCAGAGGTAGCAGGAAGACTCACTAAGTTGCTGAAGAAAGACGAACCATACATTTGGTCTTCTGAGCAGCAGGAAGCATTCGAAGAAATGAAGAGGCTTCTGTCGGAATCCCCTGTCCTACGGCCGTCTGATTGGGAAAGAGTCTTTCACATTTATGTGGATGTTTCTGCTTTTGCCATCGGGGTGGTGTTGAGTCAGAAAGATGAGAAGAAGAAGGATTACCCCATCTACTACGCGGGAAGACAACTCAGTGATGCAGAGAAGAAGTACTCGACAACCGAAGGGGAGTGTCTTGGCATGATTTACTCCTGTAGGAAGTTTAGACACTATCTTCTAGCAAACCCGTTTGTCTTCTATGTAGATCACTTCTCTTTGAAACATCTTGTAAAGAAAGCAGATTTGTCTGGCAGGATAGCTAGGTGGATTCTCCTACTCCAGGAATTTACTTACACAGTTGAGTACAGGTCCGGAAGACAGCATGTTAATGCTGACTACCTATCCAGGTTGGAGACAGAACGACGAGAAGATGAAGTGGAAGACGAGTTTCCTGACGAGAAGTTGTTTTCAGTTTTCGCAGAGACACTTTCATCTGAGGGGGGGCGTACCGCCTGCTTCCCAGAAGACGAGACTAGATCTTCTGATCCAGTCTTTGCGACTTCCACAGAAGAGTCGATCTTCAAGGACTTGAGAAGGTTCTTGGAAGACCAACAGTACCCCGAGGGAATGGATGCGGAGCAGAAGGCCGTCTTCTTACACAAGGCAGGTCCATATGTTATCTTCCAGGGTATCCTGTTTCGAAAGAGACATGACGAGAAGCTGAGAAGATGTCTCGAGCCGTCAGAGATAAAAGCAGTTATCACAGGTCTTCACTACGAAGATGCTGGGGGTCACTACGGATTGACGACCACAGTGAAGAAGATGCTAGACGCCGGATACTGGTGGTCAACTATGTATCGAGACACTTTCCAGGAGATCAGGAAGTGCGATGCATGCCAGAGGGTGGGAAGACCGACCGCTACAACAAGGTGGCCTCTTACTCCCATTCTTCCGCTTGCCCCGTTCGAAAAGTGGGGAATCGACTTTGTAGGACCTATCGCCTCGGTGGCGAGAAGAACACGAGCAAGGTACATCTTAATAGCTACCGACTATGCCACCAAGATGGTGGAAGGCGAGGCCACGAGAAAGAACGATGCCGCAGTAGTAGCAAGGTTCCTATGACATAACATCATCACTAGGTATGGATGTCCGCTGGAATTGGTGTCAGATAGGGGCACTCATTTCTTAAATGAGACTATCTCCCTCCTGATCCAATACTTCAGGATTAAGCATCGGAAGACGACGCCATACAACCCGAAAGCTAATGGGCTGACGGAGAAGTCGAACGGTCTTCTGTGTAACATCCTGAACAAGGTAACTGTTAACCATGCGTATGACTGGGACACGAAATTGCCATCTGTGTTGTGGGCTTTCAGAATTTCACCTAAAGTCACTACCCAGAAGACGCCTTTCTACCTAACTTACGACATGACGCTCATTGTGCCCATTGAGTTAGAGGTCCCAACATACCGGTTAGCCGTATCCGAACGCATGGGAGAAGAAGAGAGCCAGGAGCCGCGTCTTCTGAACTTCGTAGAGTTTGAAGAAGACAGGAATGCAGCTTTGGAGAAGACATACGAGGTGCAAGCGCAACGTAAGGTAAACTACGATAGCAAGTTGAGGAAGGTGACTGTTGTGGACGGGGACTTGGTACTCCTCTACGACAACCGTCACATTAAGTTCCCCGGGAAACTTCATCTTCGCTGGATGGGACCTTACCGTGTCTTAGAGGTCTTCGACAATGGCTCTTTGCAGTTGGAAGAGTTGGACGGTACACTGATGACCACTCGTGTTAATGGGTGGCGCGTCAAGAAGTACTGGACGTAAACAGAAGTGCAGGATAAACTGATGTTTGCGGGGACGCAAACATGTGAGGGTGGGCGTATGTGGTGCCCACAAATTACAGTATTCACGAATTTTTGAAATTTTTGAGATTAATGACTTGTTTATATAACTGAAGAAGCGTTGTTACTTAAGGTTACGTCTTCCTTAACAGGAAGATGATCTTAATAGCTGTTTGTAATAAGAAGTTGACTTCTTCAGAAGACGACTGTCTTCGGAAGACCGACTTCTCAGTTGCGTCTTCAGAAGATAGGAAGACGGCGGAAGATGGGAAGACGGCGGAAGACACCTGTCTTTCGGAAGACAGCGATCACGAAGGCCTGACCACGAGTTTTCGGGTAAACAAGTAGGTGTACCTACTGGAGTGCACCGAATAGGTAGGTAGGTCAGGAAGACACCAAGGACGAGAACCCCTAATCTGCGGGGAAGATGCGTGAGGAAGCACATTAGCCACCTTCCAACTTCCCGCAGCACAGTGCGCCTGAAGAAGATCGATTGAGAGAGTGAACTTCGAGCTAGCATTGAGAGAGGAATCGAGTAAGACATCGAGGTAGTAGAGAGTACGTTGGCAGCTAGGCGAAGGGTGAAATCGGATTGCGGGAGCACAAACAGCAGAAAGAGCGAAGGCATTTCTGTGGAGCTTTCGAGAAGTTGACAGTGGAGAGTGGCGAGTAGAAGCGAAAGAAGAATCGAGGTGTGGACCAAAATTGACAGCAGGCGCATTCGAGAGGAGTCGCATTGGAAGCTAGTACAAGAGCCAGAAGCGCGCGGAGGTCGAAGGCAACTCGAGAGCCGAAGAAGACTGTAGAGGTTCTTTCCTCTGTTCTTTCCCCTTCCCACTTCTTCTCGCCATTGCCTGGTACTCCCCGCGCTTCCTTGATTGTGTGCAGGCAGCCTGATCGATTACCCCACCCCCCATCTTTCCTATTGAGACATTGGGCGCGGAAGCGCTGCCCAATTTCTGTCAAGATATCTCCTTGCTTCTTCCCGAGCTCAATTCGAGCTTCCCTACCCCTAGTCTTCAAATTGGCGAACTCAACTATCAATTTCTCTACCCTACTACCTCTCTACCCCCGAAACTTGAAATAGAAGACGATTCGGAAGATGGGAAGAGCACCATTTGGCGTGTTTGGAAGACGTGTTGTTTTGTGTGGTTTTGTGAGAAGACGGGATTTCTAGGCAAAACCCGTGTGTTTGTGTGTTTGAACAGATCTTAGAACTTAGAGCAGCGTTACTTGTGCAAATCCTCTGTGGGAACGATATCTTGTATACTAAATGGGCAAAATGAGAAATCCTTCGTCACTACATTAACAATATCATCTTTTTGAAGCAGGAAGGACGAGAAATGACTAAGAACATCTTAGCACTAGTAGTCATCAACGAGGTACAAGGAGAAACCTTCAATTAGACAGGAATTGTGACAGAGTGATTAAAAACATAATTGAAAAAGTTACACGTCAGTCTTGTCGATAAGGTGACACAAAACTTTTGCGGAGCATCAATCACTTGGATGTGAAAGACAACAAGTAACCAGGTGGGTGCGAGAAAGAAGCAAGGAGAGCATCCAGATACAGTCACCAAACCACAACAAGAGGAGAAGTCCACTGCGGAGAGAGAAAGAAAACCGGCTAGAGAAGATACGGAACCTCATCGAGAGCAACCCGTCAAACGAATGCAGCAATCATAACAGTAAAATGTCAACAAAAACCACGAAGTGCTCGTAAGGAGAAAGTATGAGCTAGATACAATGAAGTTGAATCATCAGAGGAGGAACTCGATCAAGAGTCACTCGCAAAGACAATGATACAACGACCCACAAAAGAATGTCAACTGCAAGAAGAAGAAGAAGAGGAAGAAGAGCGCGAGTATCAATCTATACCGGATTTTCGGAAGATGATGAGAGTGCCAGTTATCTTTATCAAGAGGAGCAAGGAAAAAACTACAGAGAAAGGTCAGACTGAAGAGAATCCTCAAGAGCAAGAATCACCAGCAGTAACAAAACCAAGAGTTACGATAAGTGTAGAATCACCTATGCAGATTGAACATTCCACGCTTGCAGATACTCCGGAGGTCTTGAAGCTCCAAGAAGAAATGCGTATCAAGAAGGCAGTCGAATTAAGAGTGAATTTGAGAAGTCTATCGATCTCAACGAAGAGATAGATAGATTGGAGCGGCAGATATCACAACCAACTCTTCCAAAAATCAAGCATCCGAAAGAGAAGAAAATGACTATGACTGAAATGACGCGGACGGAGAATCCAAAATACAGATCGGAAATAGCACGGAATATCACTGTGAAGAAAAAATCAGTAAATTCATCTAAGGTCGACAAGGAAAAAAAGAAGGTCAAAATCTAGACGGTTCAGGTGAAGAACAATTTGACCAAAGCAAAAATTGAGGAGATTTGGAAAGAGAGTGTCTAGAAAGAATGAATACCTCAGAAAGGTGTAGCCATCTGGAGTTTGGAGGAACCTACACCAGTAGAAACTACTTCCACACAAGTACGGCCTCGAGAAAATGAGAGAAAGAAGCCCTCCGGAAAGAAGAGCATTGTCGAGCAAATGATAAATATTGAGACTCCAGGGAGAGATACACATGAGACACCAAGTATTTGGAACTTGAGGACAGAAGAGTTGTCAACCTTTCGAGATACCACCTCAACATGGAGATACGAGGAGATTCAGATAAGGATGTGGAGCTAAGCGCGGCTGAAGATGAATACCTAGTCCGGATGTCTAAACGAACTTGGAGGACAGGAGAGATAAACAATATGCTATTACTGGCATCATGGATATGTAACGAGATGACCTCCATGTTAAGATAAACATATGTTGGCTCACCTACACGTGAGCAGATGAATATGTATGATCATGTAGTAGAACAACGACAAAAGATCAGAGTAGATGAAATTTTTGAGACGAAGAACGAGTTAGCTAAGCTATCGATCTCATTATAGGAATGATTTCATATGTTCATAGAGAATATTCATACATTGTTTAGCTATACGACTTCTACATTCAGTTTGATGCAAGAATTGTACATGACATATCTGCATATCATAGAACAAGACAACCATTGAATAGATTATGGAAAGAGTTGGTATTGACGGTCGGAATGGTCCCACACTTAACCAATATGGTATCGGACATTCAAACTCTAGTTCGGGTGTTGTATGAGTTGATTGATTTAATGGATCCAAAAGGAGATCACGACGAGGAGGTACAAGACATCATCCAATAGATCACCCAAAGACAAAGGGATAGAGATGATGCTGAAGCCAGACTTTCCGAATGACCCAAGCTTCCTAAGGAACGAGATGATTTGATAGATAAGAAGACGGATGATTGAGGACAGTCATCAAGCAGAGAAGGGGGTAAATGTTACATTAATCTTCATCTACAAACTTTATAATAGAAGTATAGTCCGGAAATATATTATTGAGGTAAGTCCGGACAGATAACGCAGGATTCTCCAAATTCGTGTTGTAAATCTGACATAATCGGATAAGGGTTACTCCGGATTAGATTGATTAGTTGTTTTTGAGACTAGGTCCGATAATAAGAATTATCAGTACAAATTCAATTTATCATTATCATTAAACTCAAGTAGAGAATATTTTTGAAATTAATTAGATTCACAGGATATCCTCTTGGGTACCATCTTCAGGTTTTCTGAAGAGCTGTTACCTAGTAGATCTAAATTACAGAAAATTACTTTTTCAAGCACAAGAAACCTAAAAGTAGCTATCATGGTTCCTCTCAACAATTATCCTATGTTTGTGGAGAATGAGAAGACTATCAATGGTCAGAAACTGATATCAAGAATTTTTTAATGATATATATTTCCAACTATAGTTGTTGTGTATGATATTTAAGATATCGAGTCTTACATATATATTTTGATATCAAGAGATTTTTCCTGATAACTGATATGTTACTCCTTCTCATGCTGATGGAAATTCTTGAGTTACCAAGTCAGATAATCTGCTTTAAATTCTGAGGAAAAACTGAAAAACTACTATGTATGCTTGGTTAAAGTTCCTTAATGAAGTCTATTTTCACCGCCAAAATACAAGTAATCTATTATATTTAGGAGAAAGAAAGTGCTTTATCCAACAAGAAAAGTAACTTTATTTTCAGTCTGAAGGACTGAATTATATGATGAGGTTATTACTGCCATTGCGTGGTTTCAAACTAAATTATATAAAAGAGTAAAGCCAGAGTCCAAACAGGTAGATAGAAGGTTGTGTCAAGTTTAACAAGTTATCGGTTTGAAAGATTATCATCATTCAGTTAAAGGAATATATTAAATTAGAATATTTGTAGTAAGAAATAAATATTTTCTGGATACACAAGAACATGACACAGTAAGTATCATTGTCTACCGGGGTATCAAATTTCAAGATCTCTTCGCTCATAGAGGCATGAGCTCCCTCAATCTCTACTCCATTTGATGACTCCTCTCCAAGGACAACACATATACCAATGGAGGACACAGTGGATAAGAGAAGCGCAGTCTCCTCTAAGGTCATTTCCTGTTGTTCAAGATAGAGATACTATGAATGCAAGTAAATGCCCAGTGGATGCACTACCTACTTTCTTAATTAACTCCTGAGTGTACTCATGGAAGGTGTGCCCTCAATCTATCAAGTCCACAACTAACACCATCTCTAGGAACAATATCTCTCAACCATGCATAAACGTCTTCTTCTCATGATAGAAGAAGACGTTAGACCAGAAAAATATTACAAAAGGCCTCTAACTTAGGATACACGAGGTGGTCTATCATCCATCCGATCTAGGTCCTGCTGTCCTCTGCAAATAAGTGCATATCTAACACCTTACGTTCTGCTACAGGGGTCTCGGTTGGAGAGAAGTCCCCAGTCTGAGTCTCAAGTTTGTGTAAGACGTTCCTCCACATAGCAGAGGTCCACTCTGAAAGACAGCGTCTCATGATGTATTGGCTAGAAGGGGGTAGGTGAAGATGGGTAATCCTGTAAATCTCCTCCAGTAAGTCACTACTATCATACCTCCACTCCCAGAGGAAGAAATCCAATCCCAACCGTGTAAAGTCAACGTCCAAAGTCCTCAGATGAGAACTAAGGAGTTTCAGACGACCAGGATAGAGGCTAGGCATGGTGGCAGGGCATAGTGTAGGCTCAAGATGCTAGCTAAGGGTATGCAGCTCTAGAAACACAGAAACACCTCCTCTGTAAGATATGCCGGAGGTCCACGTACCAGAGGTATGTGTACCCTCAGTTGACCTCCGGTTGTAAGTTAACATAAGATCAAAAAATCTGCACAGAAAACAACCAAAAGCACAACAACTGTACTCTGTTCCTCTCTTACAGTCACTTGAGAATTTACCCTTAAGGGATATCTATGATTTCTAAGAGGAATTCAGTTCTCTTAGTTCAGTCTAAGAGGAAAAAGTTTTTCCGTAGATAAGAGAGTAGTCTGAAAAATGGGAGAGGTTATCACAACTATACGAGAATAAGACTTACTTCAGGCGAGGGAGATAACTCTAAGGAAAACAATTCCTTCTTCCCTAGTTGAATATAGAATTGTAAAAAAACAGTGGTTATGGAAATTATAAAGGCTGGTTTTATTCCTGCACAGAGAGTATGAGAGTAAAATAAAGAAAGGAAGTAGAAAGTAGGAAAAATCGACGTATCTCTATCGTAAAAAATAGGAATTACTCAGGGAAAACATTCATTGTTCTTCTTTTCATTTTCCTCTCAAAAGAAGATCTAAAGTTTCCTCTCAAAAGATTGCTGTTTGATATATAGTTCTTCGAATGGTCTTATTGAAGAAAAAAGAAAGGAAGGAAAGAAACTATCCGGAAAATAGAGTCTGTCTGTGAAAAAAATCTAAAAGATGTCCTTGGTATCTCATTTTTCCTTCACCTGTTATCACTGTGAGTGAAGGTAGGAAAGAATGGTTCTACTCGACAGTATTAGGGAAAACCAAGTTCTACATGAGGTTTCAGATGCTTCTGTTCTACTCGAGAGACACTGTAATCAGAACCAAATCTCAATTTTGAAGAAAGGCTGAGGTTCCTTGTAATCCTAGTGGAGCTAGAATTGTAATGTCCTTTTATCTTTCCTTGTAGATTTCTATCTAATCATCCCGGTATACTCTGATCTTTACTCCGGTTGAGAAATGTGGTCATCGTCTGCTAATTAAAAGAAAATGCTTCTGGTCCCCAAAAGAACCAAGGAAGGTTATGCCTTCGTACCTACGGATTAGTTCAACTCCTTCTTGACAGTTCAGAGCTATCATCATCCGCCACTCAACCTTGTAGCCCTACCTATGATCCCTACCCAGATTGCTTCCTTTATGCTTGGACCGATCAACTGGAAACAAGTAGGTCCTTATCCTGAAATAAACTTCAGAAGGGCCACTGGACTACTCGAGTTGCAGAGAACAATCCGAACTTAGACACATATTTTTGTGCTTAATCTTTCAAAAACCTGCCGATTTCTTAGTTCATCCTAGAGAGACTAATTGCGACTCCTAGCTCTTGAGCTAATCAGTATATTCCTCAAAGACCGCTTGTATCAACATGCACACCTTTCATAGCTCTAGACCGTGCTTTTATCAACATGCACACTCCATTCTCCTTCCCTATTGCAATTGCATCTTTTTGAAACCCGCATGGACTGAATCGCTCACGGTGGGATCAATGTAGCCGAACCCAAGAGTTGGAAAGGAATCTCTAGCCGCCATGTGGCAAGTTAGACCCACCTGACTTCTCCTTATAATTCAAAGCCGTGCATAAAATCTCAAGAGACACCCCCTCAAGGAAATATATATTGGAAGGAAATATTATCTTTGTTATATTTCCTTCCAATATATATTTGAAGGAAATATAACAAAGATAATATTTTCTTCAAATGCCGTTAGCATCTTGTTCTTGGTTTTATTTATATATTTTAAATGGTTTAGAATACATAGGGCTAAAAAGATTAAAATACAATACATGCAGTTATCACATACACCTCCCCTCAAATGTTTTACGTTCTCATAAAAATCAAAATATATACGTAAAATACTTCTTCATGCTCCATCCGTCAACACGTGTAGACATTACGGTACTTTCGAGTTCATCAGCTGTAGAGAATCATTTTTGAAGACTTCCAACAACTTGTATAGCTCCATCCAACGCAGGTGTAGCTTCCCAAGGAATCTCTGATGTCTATATATCATACAAGAGCACTAAGTCACCTTCCTGAACGATGACTTTCTTCACTTCTTCGTCATAGAGTTTCTTCATGTACTCTTGAATTCGTATGGTTCTCTCCAAGAAGTCATTCTCTTCAGTTGAGCAAGGTCATGTAAATGTTTCAATTAACTTTCTTCCACTAGCATACGCTCAATCACAGTCAGTCTGTAACTAGGCACTTCAAACTCAACAACAAGTATGTGAGTCATTTCATACGACATACGTTAAGTATGTCGTTACATACATACATTACATACATACATACGTTACCTTCTCTGCATTTCTGAATGTCTTATGTATAGAAGGTAACTTCTGGTCTCTATCATGAGCATAGTTAACTGCCATCTTATTGAGAATCTGGCATAACAACCCATTGGACTTCTCAGTCAACTCGGTTGCCTTAAGGTTGTAAGGTGTAGTCTTCATGTGCTTGATCTGGAAGTAAGCTGTCCGTACCTAAGGAAATGAGTTCTCTTATCAAACACAAATTCAAGTGGGCAGCCATACTTGGTAATAATATTCTGAAACAAGAACTTAGCCACCATTGTCATGTCGTGGACCAGTTCCTACTTGAAAATCATATTTTGGGTTCTACATTTTTGCTCCAAAGACGTTCATGGAGGAAAATAATGACTTTTTGATCTATTTCATATCTCGACTTTCATTGCACCAAGTGATAGAACTCATTGTTAGGTCTTCAAAGACAATTCATTTGTTTCATTTGGGCGCTTAATGATGACGGTATGAGTTTCGAGATGAGAAAATCAAGCTAGATTCTAGATTATCGATGTTGATTGGGTATTTGCGGTTCTTGATGCTATACTAAGGGTGCAAAGGGACTGCTTGGTCATAATCTGAGCAAAAATATTCACGTACTGTGAATTGACGTAAAGGGACAGCTTAAGAGGTTAGCTTGTATCTACAATCTGTCAACAGATGATTTGGGAGATTGGGAGGTCCAATGCAAGTGCGCAAGACGTTGTCGTGTTGTGGATTGGCTAGGGTGTGAAACCACCACATATCCTTCGTACGTGTTTGGTGTTGAGGAGCCACTAGGATCTTATCGTGTCAAAAGATAAGGCTCCACGTGGACGATCCGTGTACTCTTCGCTGAGTGGAGATAAGAGTAGTACTCTTGTCGTCACATGGGGAGATTGATGTATAAGAAGAGAGGTGCGCGGAGCTTGAGGGACAGAGTGTAGAGTATCCAAGTCTAGGGTGAGTGTGATCAGTATCATCGGATGAAGTAAGCGGCAGTGCGAGTGGTAGGCATGAATGGAGAGCCCTTTCGTGCTCCTGATCTTCCACTTGCGCATCCATTCGTCATTAAGATTCATTGTCTGTCGCGGGATCATTTTCGAGTATTTATGGTAGCTCACTGGGGCGAGTCGTTCATGACCGCGGTGATGGCTACTCCAGACCCTATCATTCTTCCTATTGTCACATACGACGCGGTTTGGGATCTTACTGTCTATATCTTGCTTTGATGTAGTATGGATCCTCCATTAGATCTGAACTTCCCAGCGAGAGTTCCGTTCAACACCTGGGTCGAAATACGTTGTTACAGTCGACCTAAGGTGGCGCATCGAGAGTTTGTCGTCAGGAACTTCGGAGAGGATTATTACAACCAGATAATAGCTTCGTCCGTTCCTTTTGTAGTTCCGTTTATTGTCAACCGTTTTAGAGTCGGGATTCTGACTCTCTATTGAGTGTAGTTTATACTTTGTGTTTACGTGCTTCGTTGCCGACGGCATCATCAACGGCACGTGTTTGTAGTTTGTTCAATATAAACTTTGAGGCCTAAATGGTACTCTTGGATAAAAAATTCGTTCTTTGTGTGTTTGTCATGTGAGTGAAGACAAAACCCTTTTGTCAACTTGTTTCTCATTGGTCGAAAGTTTGACCAATCACCTTCTACCAAGTTCCTTTCACGTTTTGAGGGTTAGAGGCACTTCCCGTGGTCCATTCGCGGAGTGTGAGCAATGGTTGGAAAGCTTGGGAGACGAGGATGCCCGTGGACTCAATGGTTGCTAGATTTGAAGCGCGGATGAGAAAGTTACGATCAATTGAAGCTGAGGGGGTCAAATTCGTGACCAATTTCATTTCCGTGAGGTCTTTTTCGCTTTCTGGGAGTTCTGTGAGGTTGCTGGAGATGAATTGACTGTTGCTGGAAAGCTCTTGAGATGGGCTTGCCGATGGAGTCCGAGATCGATCGATTCCAAGCCGGAGTGAAAAAGTTATGGCCAGCTGAAGTTGGGTGTCTCAAATCGGAGGTTATGATAGTAGGCGACTGTAAACATGAGACATTGAGAGAGATATGGGGAGTTTGAGGTCGAATTTTGCTATGAAACCTTCCAGGGTCTGAGAAGGTACAGTCAGCTACCTACCTGTGAAATTTTGGATTATTGGGTTGAAGAGAAACGTTGTTTTTGTGCACAAGGGTCTGCATATCGCCTTGTGTCATTGACGAAAAGGGCTTGGATCGTTCCGAGAGTTTGGTTGAAGATCTGCTGGTGAAAGTTTACAGAGTGGTAGTGATGGTGACACATTAGCTTCCTGAGAAGTTTGAGCTGTTTTGATCGAGCGGTTTGTGAGGAATCGAACAGCAAAGTTCTGTCAAAATAGTATCATGTTATAAAAACAGCGATAAGGGCTTGATCGTTCCGAGAGTTTAGTTGAAGATATGCTGGTGAAATTTTACAGAGTGGTAGTGATGGTGAGACATTAGCTTCCTGAGAAGTTTGAGCTGTTTTGATCGAGTGGTTTGTGAGGAATCGAACAGCAAAGTTCTGTTGAAATAGTATCGTGTTATAGAAACAGCGAACTTTGGAAAGGCATAGATGCCAACTCAGAGATGATCTCTCTGCATGTAATACCTTAATAGAGAGATTATTCTACAGGCTATCTGCTGGCCTTGGTTTCATCTCATTCTGAGCTGTGGTTGAGGAGTGACAACGAGTTAAAGTTTAGAGGTTCTTGCTCCGAAAGGCGCAAGAGTTAAGATTCTTTTGGAGAACAGGTCGACCTGGAGGTTTTGCCAGTGCTTCAGAGCACTTGATCATGGGTATGGAGAGTTGTTGACTGTATTTCCTGTGTTTGGATCCTCTCCATACCCGCATGCCTGTTTGTACGCCCAGTTGGTTTTGATTGGATTTGTGTGCGGGCGTTGCGCTTAGGTTTCTTTTCTATTAGGAGTGCTGGTATTTCTCTTGTGGTGAGGCTGGAGTGATGACCAGCAGACCCAAGAATGCTTGCGGTGATGGCAGGAACATGTTGCCCGTGCTTGTTACCCCGGTTCTATTCCTAGTCAAGTAAGAGAGAGATCTGCCGAGAGGACGTGAGGATATCGTAGCGAGAAAGGTTCAAAGTGTACTTGGAGGTCAGAGAGAGGTTTGGGTGGTTGTTGGTTCTGAGTCACGGAGTGCGACACGTATTCTCTACAGCTAGATACCCGGTGTATTCCCAGATAAGAAAGCACGTCACACGACAGTTGGTGAACTCGACGTGAAACTTCTGGGGTGGAGAGTTAGTGAAGTTCTTCTCAGAACTTTACCATGGCCGAGAGACAAGGAGTTGGAAACCCTTCGGGCACGATTCCGCTGCAGCTTGATCCTGCTATAAGACAAATGTTCCAAGCATTTGCTCTGTACATGGATCAACAACAAGCTGTTCAGCGGAAGGAGGCGATGGCTACCAAGGCTTTGCATTCGGTGGTGGGGACATTGGATCAGTTTGAAGGGAGAAACATCTCCAAGTACCTGAAGTTCTATTCTCGAGAGATGGAGCTGAGTAAGGTACCAGAGAGGGAGATGGTACGGACGTTTGAACTCGCTGTTGTCTCGGAGTTACGGGAACATGTGAAGGGGTTCATTCAAGCTCATGGGGCTAACTGGAAGGAGTTTTCTCTTCAGTTGAAGGAGGAATACTCTTTGGAGGATGCAGATCGAGTGACTAAGAAGTCATTCATGGAGTGGGTGAACAAACCCAACAAGGAACTAGTTGCTACCGAACTACTTCGGGAGTTTGAGAGACAGTTTCTTCAACTATCTCGGATGGAGAAGCTCACACTTGAGAATGACAAAGTGGAGCTATTTTTACAGTCAACCAACAGCGAGCTACAAAGGGAGTTAGAGTTGCTGTTGGAAGATCGGACGAAAGACAATGGTCTTACATCTGATTGGAAGAACGTTAGCGAAGCAGTGGGAGTACTTGCGAAGCGAGAATATCGAAGAGGGAAGGTGGTTGTGACTCAAGCACCAAGACCACCGCCTATTGTGATACCACGAAGGCAACCAACGGTGCAGACTGCTCCTCTACCTACTATTTCACTTCCTACTATTTCTATCACTACGGTTGTACCACAGCGGAATCAAGCAATGGAAGATTTGGAGAAGAAGATGAGAGACTTACAGATCAAGTTGACAAGGTTGGAGGAGAAGGATGGGGCACCTGAAGGGAGACCTGCACCAAAACAAGGATATGTTCAGAGGTGTATTTGGTGTGACAACACCGACCATCAACGGAAGGAATGCGGGAGTTTCACTGATGCCTTGCAGCAAGGTATAATTTTCTGGAAGGAAGGAAAGATCGCCTTGAGAGACAACGGAGAGACTCTGAGGACCAACTTCGGTAGAGGAGGGATGAAGAAAGTTTTGGAGGATCATCTAACAATGCATGATGTGGCATCGGTAGAAGTTTCTACCTATGGAGTCGAGGTGATTAGCAAAAAGGAGAATGCCTTTTTGAAACATGAGGATACCACTGATATGTGGAGTCACGCTGTGAGCACGAACAGAAAGGGGAAAATGGCAAGGGAGGAGTTGCTCAGAACAGCCACAGCAATCAGGAGTGCTACTGGATGGGATGATCCCGTAGATGCTATGTCCGTTCATGCCTACGTAGCCAAGGCTCAACATGAAGCTATCATGGAAGAGAAGCGTAGGAGAGACGAGGATGGTCCAAGTGAGGAGAGAGCGGCTCCCAAGAGGCAACTAAGAGGAGATAGACTCCGACAGGAGACTGCACCTCTACGAGAAGAAGCTATGGATGACGTCCTACCTTCTGGGAGTGCAGAGAAGGGTAAGGGTAGGGAGAAGGGCAAAGCTCCCATGTATAAGCTGCAATCAGACATTGAAGCAGCAACCAACATGAAAGAGGTGTTGCAGGAGAAGGTGCTCAATACAAAAATTGAGTTTACCTTGCGAGAAATCCTCGGGATTGCGAAGAAGGAGTTTCATGATGTCATCATTGACATTATCAAGCGGAAGAGACAATTGACGGGAGAGACCGCAGTGTCCAGTGCTCTAGACACAGTGATTACAGAGGAAGAGGAGCGAGAGTTGGTTCATTCTTACAACACTCGTAAAGTTCGATTTGATGTGGATAAGGAAGAGGACGATAAGATCTCTAGTCATTACACTAGAGGGCATTGGGCAAGAGCCACAACTGAAACCTTAGTGAATGTAGGAGAGATGAGAGATCCGGTGGTTGCTCTCATCGATCATGGATCTGAGATCAATATTGTCTCTAAGGACATCTACAAGCAGGGTGGATGGCCTGTTGATATAGATCATGGTTGGATGATCCGAGCAGCAAACAACACACGAGGAGAACTCTATGGTGCTTGTCCGGATGTGAAGGTTAAGATAGGGAATGTGGTACTTGAACAAAACTTCTTTGTTCAAGATACTACTTCCTATCCGGTTATTCTTGGTCAACCATTCATTACAGCTGTAAGGATGGAGACTAAGGTGTTGGATGACGGTTCTGCTTATGCTCGGATCAGGAGTCAGGATGGCAAAACAACGGTACAGTTCTTGACTGTGTCTGCTAATCATGAGCGTAACCGAGATTACTTGCGGAGCGTTTCTCTACCCAAAGTCACTGAAGAGTTTAAGGATTTTTCCAGAGGGCCACTATAGAGCGAGAGTATAGTGGTACCGATACACAAGAGAAGGTACTCTCGTTGGAGAAGGATAGTGCCTTTTGTACAGGAGTGGTGAGATATTCGGAGAGTGGATTTGCTGTGTATACACAGCTTGCTGATCTTCAAAAATGGGAGAAGAAAGCTGTGCAAAGAACCCAAAAAGATCTAAAAAGAGTTAGTGTGCTTAGTGAGGAGGATAAGATAGAGGGCGTTTACATGGAGATGGATTTAGATGATCCTTTGGAAGAGCTTCGTAAGGCTGAGCAAGGGAATGAAGACCAAGTTGTCTACATACGTTCTATGGAGCTTTACTCGGCTATAGAGTCATTCCAGATACCTGAAGTCATAGTTGAGACCAGGTATAAAACGATGGATAAAAAGGTGAAGCCGGTTGCACAACCGCTACCTAGCGACTCTGACCAACGAGTTCAACAAGCCTCAAAGGAGAAGAGCTTACGGTATCCTGATCAGATAGGTCACAAGTTTACAGAAGCTACGCTTAAGGAGTTGAAGGTTGGTTCTACAGATTTTCTTCTACCTGCTGAGGAGAAGGAGTTCAAGGAGATGTTAAGTAGGCACGGGAAAACATTTGCTTTTGAGCCTTCAGATATTGGGTGTGTAGATCCAAGTGTTGTAGCACCGATGATCATATTTACGGTACCGCATACGCCTTGGGACTTAAGACCAATTCCCGTACCTAGGGCACATCTGCCTAAGCTTATGGAGCTTCTAAAGGAGAAGATGCGGATGAGAATCCTTGAGCCATCGTTTGCACCATATTCCAGCCGCTGGTTTACAGTACCGAAGAAGAGCGGAGCGCTACGGTTCATTCAGGATATGCAACCGGTGAATCAGGTGACCATCAGAAATACGGGGATCGGACCTATTGTGGGAGAGTTTGCTGAAGCATTCGCTGGTAGAGCCATTTACTCGATAGGAGACCTCTACTCTGGATACGATCAGTTTCAGCTTGCTGAAAAGAGTAGAGATGTCATTACTATGAGGACACCGTTGGGTTTGGTGAGGATGTGCACATTGCCACAGGGGGCAACAAATTCTGTTGCACACATGATGAACGGGATGAACAAAGTTCTTCGAGACTTCATCCCGGAGAAGACCATGCCTTTCTTAGACGACATTCCAATCAAAGGATGTGTAGAGGAGCAGAAGGATGAGAGAGTCGATCAGAGGGGGTGTCAAAAATTTGTGGCTGATCATATTCTAGATTGTGATCAGATTTTATCACGGCTCGGGGAGGTTCACTTGACACTATCTGGTGCTAAGTCTTCGTTTGGAGTTCGAGAGGTTGTGATTGTGGGACACTTATGCGGATGGTTTGGTCGCAAACCTGATCCTAACAAGGTGGATGCCATACAGCGGATGAAAGACACATGTAGCTCAACAACAGAGGTGCGAAGGTTCTTAGGAGCTTGCGTGTTTTATCATGTGTGGATTCCTCATTTTGCTCATGTATCAGATCCACTCTATGGTCTGTTACGGAAGAGCACGAAGTTCACATGGGAGGAGAGGCATATCGAAGCGGTGCAGAAGCTGAAGCAGTTGTTGTCTTCTCCACCTATGCTACGAAGGGTGAGTTATGAAGATGGCAAACACGTGATAATCACGGTTGATACAAGTCCGATAGCCATTGGGTGGGCAGTGGGACAAGATGATGAGGATGGAAACCGGTTTGCAATTAGATTTGGAGCCAAAGTGTTGAGTGAGCGACAACGAAACTACCCACAAGTAAAGCGAGAGCTATGGGGGGTAGTTACTACGATGAAAGTTGAGAAGGATTATTTGATTGGAGCACCGGTAATAGTGGAGACGGATTGTTTGCCACTGTTAGGGATGATTACCAATTGTAACACCCTTGATATTGCTATGTTGCGATGGAGTGCCTATATCAAGTCGTTGAATCCAGAATTCAGACACATAGCGGGGAAAGATAACCCGGTAGCAGATATGTTGTCTAAGGCCAGATATGAAGATGAAGAGGATTTGATGGAAGACACGGAGGATATAGGTACGACCGTCTTTTGTAGAGCTCAAAAGGGAATGAATGAGCATCAAAACTCATTCATGGAGGAGCTATACGAAGGAGAATGGTTAGACATTGGGCGTTATCTTGGTTCGCTGACCAGGCAACCAGAATGGGATGATGCTCAGTTCAAACAAATCAGGAGGAAGGCTTACAACTACATACAACAAGGGGGCTATTTGTGGAAGCGCGCCAAGCGGAGTGGCGAGATGCCGCAACGGGTTGTGTGTAAGCAAGAGATACAAACCCAGCTCATTCAAAAATTCCATGAGAGCTTATGGGCTGGACATCGGGGGATTTATGCCACCTTTACCAAACTCAAAGAGAGATATTGGTGGCGTAACATGTACAGAGATGTAGTGCGATTTGTGGAAACGTGTGTAACTTGCCAGATGTACTCTGACATCCGGCATCGAGATGAGCTACACCCTACGTATCCACTTGCAATGCATTACAAGTGGGTAGTAGATCTAGTTACGATGCCGGTTGGAATATGGCAGATGAGATATTTGGTTTTGGCACGGGAGGATCTATCGAACCAAGTCGAAGGACGCGCTCTGCGCACAAACACTACAGAAGGGGTGTGCAGATTTCTACTTGAAGATGTGATCTGCAGATACGGATGTGTTGGGAAGATTACAGCAGACCGCGGAGAACTGAATGCTCACGAAGCTGATATGTTCTTCAAGAGGCGGGGAATCAAGTTAGCTCTTACCATGGCTTACAACCCAGAAGGAAATGCGAAGAGTGAGCACGGTCATCCTCCCATCAGGAAAGCGATTGTGAAAGCTTGCAACGGAAGGGTGAGAGAATGGCCAAGGCTTCTACCATTTGCTCTATGGGCCGATCGTACAACTCATAGCTCGGTGACCGGATACATGCCAGCAGAACTAATGCAAGGGCAAAAACCGATCATGCCTATCGAAGAGCAAATACCTACTTGGAGTGTTCTACCTTGGGAAGAAAATCTCTCTAGAGAGGATCTTCTCGCTCTTAGGATTCGTCATTTGGAGCGGAGACCAGAGGATGTGGAGCTAGCTCTGGAACGGTTACGAAAAGCTCGCTTGAAGAACAAAGACAGATTTGATAAGCGACATCGACTACGACCTAAGAAGATCGAGGAAGATGATTGGGTGTTGGTATATGATAGCAGCTTGGATAACCAGCATAGAGCATTGAGAAAGTTTTCTAAACGCTAGTTTGGACCTTACGTGGTTGTTCGTATTCATGACAACGCCACATACGTGCTACGCGAGTTGGATGGTGCACGGCTTAAAGTTCCGATTGCAGGAAAACGGATAAAACTCTTTAAGCGACGAGATGAAGATCCAGACATTGAGGAGATCAGTATCGAGTTTGATCTCTCTCGAGATCCAGATGAGAGCGTAGAGCCCGAGGGGGAGATTCCCGAAGAAGAAGATGAGGAAGAAGTGGTATGATGCCAACCACAACGTATGATTAGGTTGGTGCATACCAGAGGATGCACAGGTTCAGAGGGGGTGGATGTCGTGTTGTGGATTGGCTAGGGTGTGAAACCACCACATATCCTTCGTACGTGTTTGGTGTTGAGGAGCCACTAGGATCTTATCGTGTCAAAAGATAAGGCTCCACGTGGACGATCCGTGTACTCTTCGCTGAGTGGAGATAAGAGTAGTACTCTTGTCGTCACATGGGGAGATTGATGTATAAGAAGAGAGGTGCGCGGAGCTTGAGGGACAGAGTGTAGAGTATCCAAGTCTAGGGTGAGTGTGATCAGTATCATCGGATGAAGTAAGCGGCAGTGCGAGTGGTAGGCATGAATGGAGAGCCCTTTCGTGCTCCTGATCTTCCACTTGCGCATCCATTCGTCATTAAGATTCATTGTCTGTCGCGAGATCATTTTCGAGTATTTATGGTAGCTCACTGGGGCGAGTCGTTCATGACCGCGGTGATGACTACTCCAGACCCTATCATTCTTCCTGTTGTCACATACGACGCGGTTTGGGATCTTACTGTCTATATCTTGCTTTGATGTAGTATGGATCCTCCATTAGATCTGAACTTCCCAGCGAGAGTTCCGTTCAACACCTGGGTCGAAATACGTTGTTACAGTCGACCTAAGGTGGCGCATCGAGAGTTTGTCGTCAGGAACTTCGGAGAGGATTATTACAACCAGATAATAGCTTCGTCCGTTCCTTTTGTAGTTCCGTTTATTGTCAACCGTTTTAGAGTCGGGATTCTGACTCTCTATTGAGTGTAGTTTGTACTTCGTGTTTACGTGCTTCGTTGCCGACGGCATCATCAACGGCACGTGTTTGTAGTTTGTTCAATATAAACTTTGAGGCCTAAATGGTACTCTTGGATAAAAAATTCGTTCTTTGTGTGTTTGTCATGTGAGTGAAGACAAAACCCTTTTGTCAACTTGTTTCTCATTGGTCGAAAGTTTGACCAATCACCTTCTACCAAGTTCCTTTCACGTTTTGAGGGTTAGAGGCACTTCCCGTGGTCCATTCGCGGAGTGTAAGCTATGGTTGGAAAGCTTGGGAGACGAGGATGCCCGTGGACTCAATGGTTGCTGGATTTGAAGCGCGGATGAGAAAGTTACGATCAATTGAAGCTGAGGGGGTCAAATTCGTAACCAATTTCATTTCCGTGAGGTCTTTTTCGCTTTCTGGGAGTTCTGTGAGGTTGCTGGAGATGAATTGACTGTTGCTGGAAAGCTCTTGAGATGGGCTTGCCGATGGAGTCCGAGATCGATCGATTCCAAGCCGGAGTGAAAAAGTTATGGCCAGCTGAAGTTGGGTGTCTCAAATCGGAGGTTATGATAGTAGGCGACTGTAAACATGAGACATTGAGAGAGATATGGGGAGTTTGAGGTCGAATTTTGCTATGAAACCTTCCAGGGTCTGAGAAGGTACAGTCAACTACCTACCTGTGAAATTTTGGATTATTGGGTTGAAGAGAAACGTTGTTTTTGTGCACAAGGGTCTGCATATCGCCTTGTGTCATTGACGAAAAGGGCTTGGATCGTTCCGAGAGTTTGGTTGAAGATCTGCTGGTGAAATTTTACAGAGTGGTAGTGATGGTGACACATTAGCTTCCTGAGAAGTTTGAGCTGTTTTGATCGAGCGGTTTGTGAGGAATCGAACAGCAAAGTTCTGTCAAAATAGTATCATGTTATAAAAACAGCGATAAGGGCTTGATCGTTCCGAGAGTTTGGTTGAAGATATGCTGGTGAAATTTTACAGAGTGGTAGTGATGGTGACACATTAGCTTCCTGAGAAGTTTGAGCTGTTTTGATCGAGTGGTTTGTGAGGAATCGAACAGCAAAGTTCTGTTGAAATAGTATCGTGTTATAGAAACAGCGAACTTTGGAAAGGCATAGATGCCAACTCAGAGATGATCTCTCTGCATGTAATACCTTAATAGAGAGATTATTCTACAGGCTATCTGCTGGCCTTGGTTTCATCTCATTCTGAGCTGTGGTTGAGGAGTGACAGCGAGTTAAAGTTGAGAGGTTCTTGCTCCGAAAGGCGCAAGAGTTAAGATTCTTTTGGAGAACAGGTCGACCTGGAGGTTTTGCCAGTGCTTCAGAGCACTTGATCATGGGTATGGAGAGTTGTTGACTGTATTTCCTGTGTTTGGATCCTCTCCATACCCGCATGCCTGTTTGTACGCCCAGTTGGTTTTGATTGGATTTGTGTGCAGGCGTTGCGCTTAGGTTTCTTTTCTATTAGGAGTGCTGGTATTTCTCTTGTGGTGAGGCTGGAGTGATGACCAGCAGACCCAAGAATGCTTGCGGTGATGGCAGGAACAGGTTGCCCGTGCTTGTTACTCCGGTTCTATTCCTAGTCAAGTAAGAGAGAGATCTGCCGAGAGGACGTGAGGATATCGTAGCGAGAAAGGTTCAAAGTGTACTTGGAGGTCAGAGAGAGGTTTGGGTGGTTGCTGGTTCTGAGTCACGGAGTGCGACACGTATTCTCTACAGCTAGATACCCGGTGTATTCCCAGATAAGAAAGCACGTCACACGACAACGTAATTGGATCAGATCTGTGCAGGCTACGCATTGGTTAAGATGATTCGTGAAGAGACAGATCGTAATGTATGTTCTAGGAGGAATTGAGACGCAAAGAAGAGGATTTGGCATGCTTCAGTGTCATGCGAAAGAGAGTTAAACCGTTCTGATCATTTTGGAGTCCAAACTTGATGTTCTTGGATCCATTGGGATCAAAACGTCAAGTTCTTCAAGAAATTGAAGACGAGACGTTTTATCAAGTGATTTGGAAGTTCTAGGTGAAATTGACTCGTAGAGAAATGCTTATGTCAGTTTTTCGTTCGCCTACGACCTGAGGTTGGATTGTTCTTGGTGACCTATGAGCTAAGCTCTTCGTTCTTGATGTCGACACGATCAAGGAGTCTTCACTTATGCATATGAGAAGACTGTATGTGGATTAGATTGTTGGGTTGGATGTGGTGAGCGAGTTTGAACCGTAGGGAGTCGATTTACGTCAATTTCTGACTTCTTGCGATCAAATTTCTTGTGTGGTTTTGCGAGGGAACTCCAAACGGTTTGTTTGGAGTCTTGTTGGGATCAAGGTAGCCAGATCTATCTATCAAAGAAGACGGATCACAAATCATACTATTCGTTTGGACGATGTGTGTGAAGTTAAGTCGCAAGGAGGAGGTTTTAAGATTTAGATTACCTGCGACAAAAAATTGTTCATATCTTGGGTGTTGGATGTCGGATCTGAAGGTTTTTGGAGCCAACAAAATCAAGAAGGAAGATTCTATCGACATCGGAAGATTGTTTTGCGAAAGAAGAAAGTTCTTAGATAAGTCTTAGATATATCTTTTTTGGTTCTTTCGCTACGGTTTGGATTCATTAGAGTTCTAGTTGGTTATGTACGGCTTGTGGTAGCTAGTTTTAGCTAAGGGCTTGTACATGGGTGTTGTTGGATCTGAGTTCGAATCGTGTGATACTGGTGCAAAGCTTTTTGTTAGCAAATGGGTGTTCTTTTTATTTTGAGCTACGCTTAGGTAGTTTTGGGTCTAGGTTGGGATCCAAAGACTTGTTTTAGGAGGTTGGGTAGAGATTACAGACCACTCAAGTCGGTTTTTCTGTTTTGTATTCTTAGAGAGAAAGAAACGAGAGTGTATATAAAGTGGGAGCTGGTATATCTTGCGAAGCTTGTTCTCAAGGTTGTTTTTCTTTTTGTTATCTCTGTTTAGCACATGATATCTCCACAGCTAGGAACCTCACATTTTCCTAGACAACCTGCACGCAAAATTTTGTACGATACGGTGGTGAACTTGACGTGAAGGTCCAAGGTGGAGATTTCTTCTGTGTTTGAACTTTGAAGAGGAGATTGGTAGTCATGAGTTGGGACGGGAACGGTGACGGAGAGAGAACTAAGGTTCGGATGGATTGCCAAAGGTGCAGTTGGATTCAGCAACTGCATCAATGTTTCAAGCATTCATATTGTTCTTATGGTAACAACATTTTGATGAACGAAAAGAAGTTTTGGCGACAAAAGCGCTTCAAGCAATGGTCAGCAAGATTGACCAATTTGATGAGAAGGATGTCTCAAGGTATCTGACACATTATATGAAGGAGATGGAGTTGAACCGAGTATAAGAAGATGAGATGATTGAGACGTTTGAGTTGGTAGCAGCTCCAAAGATTAGAGATCATGTTAAAATACTAACGAAGCATTTTGGCAAGGATTGAGAGATGTTTGCTCGTGTCTTGATGGACAAGTACTTCTTGAAGGACTCTGATTGGATCACCAAGAAGTCATTCTTGGAATGAGTTGAGCAATCGAGGAAGACTTTACAAGCTGATGAGCTACTCAGGGAGTTTGAGAAATAATTTTCTAGGCTGACTAGAATAGAGAAGTCAACGTTGCAGTCCAACAAGAAAGAGTTATTTCTTCGGGCTACAGATGAGAGACTGCAAGAGAAGCTAGAGGTACTTCTAGAGAATCGAGAGGAAGATGATGGATTGACCAATGGTTGGAATAAAGTTGAGGAAGTGGTTGGTCTGCTTACCAAGAGAGAGCGAAGACGAGAGAAGGTTCATATTAGGAGACCAACACTAGCATTCACTGTTGTAGCACCTGTTCTTGTAGTTCGATCAGTTGTTCCTTTTGCTAGACAGGTGGTACCAGTTGCTCAAACTGTTCTAGTTGTCCAGACACCTATGGTATCTCCGAAGAAGGATGATCCAAACCTTGAGGAGATCATGCGTGGAATGCGAGACTTGTAGATCACACTCACAAGATTGGAGGAGTAGTGGTCTACAAGCGGAGCAAAACTCATTGAGAAGCAAGGTTGGATCCAACTATGTATCTATTGTGATGATATCGATCATCCACGCAAATATTACAAAGAGTTCATTGATATCTTACAATAAGGGGTGATCTTTTCGAAAGATGGGAAGGTAGCGCTAAGAGACACGTGTGTGCTTCTTCATATCAACTTTGGTAGAGGAGGGATGAAGAAGTTGGTTGAGGATCACTTATTGACACAAGCAGTTGCAATAGTAGAGGTTGAAACCTACGGTACAAGGATTGAAGATCAAGACGAGAGAAGTTTTGACGAGCATTTGAGCCAAGTGGATTGTGCTCATCTGTCATCTACATGAAACAGAAAAGAAAGATGGCACGTGAGACATTGTTGAGGATAACTGCTACAATCCGAAAGGATACTGGAGGAGAAGATCCGATAGAAGCTCTATCGGTGCATGCTTACATGCTTACATCACCAAGAACCAACACGAAGCGTTGTTGGAAGAAAAGAGAAGGCGAGATTCAAAAGATGTAGGAAAAAAACTTCTTCCAAGAGATAGACTCGAGAGGAGAAAGTCCGTCTAGAGCTTCGAGATGCGAGAGCTCAAGATCTACCGATGGATTATGTTCATTCTCCATTGAAAGAGAGAGCAAGGGAGTCACAGAAGGAGAAGGATAAACCAACTGTATACAAACTGCAGTCAGATATCGAGGCTGCAACAGACTTGAAAAGAATCTTAGAAGATCACATTCTAAATGCAAAGGTAGAATTTATCTTAAAAGAAGTTATGGGTATTGCTAAGTGTGAGTTTCATGATGGCATTATCAACATCGTCGAACGAAAATGACAGATTACACGTGAGACTATTTTATCGCATGGTTTGGGTACTAGGGTGTTTGGGATGAGAAGAAAGAGCTTGCGCAATGCAAGGTATATTATTCAGAAGAAGAAAGAGATCGCATGCGCTAGATACATTTGAGGATAAAGAGAGGGATGGGAAGCAAAGCCCAAGTCATTACAATCACAGTCATTGGGCTCGAGTTATGACAGAAATGCTGGTGAGGATTGGAGATTTGGATGAGCCGGTGGTTACTCTGATTGATCATGGATCAAAATTAAACATCATGTCGAAAGAGTTGTACAAGAGGAAGAAGTGGTCTATCGACATAGAACATGGGTGGATCATAAGGGCAGCCAACAACACAACAAGAGATATGTATGGAGCTTGTCTAGATATTAGAGTGCGGATAGATGATGTTGCTATCGAGCAAAATCTTTTTGTTCAAGAAGCAACGTCGTATTCGTTCATCCTTAGACAACCTTTCATCAAAGCAACTTGGGTGGAGACGAGAGTGCTAGACGATGGATCTTGCTTATGCTAGGATATGAAGTCAGGATGGGAAGAGGACGATACAGTTCTTATTTGTATCGCCAAATCACGAGCGCAATCGAGATCATCTAAGGGAGAAAGTCATTGCTGAAGATGATTAGGCTTGAGAGGTTAATGCTTGAGAGCTTGTAAAGGTTTTCGGAAGAGAAGATAAGAGAAGATGATATTTGAGAAAGATATCATTGTACAACGAGACAATAATAGTTGCGGTGGAGGATTTTGGTTGCAAAATTGTGGATTTTCAAAAAGCAAAAAGAGGAGAGAGATATGTACGATGACATGTATTGGTTTGAGGTTGAGGGTTAGAATCAAGATATATGGTGATGATCGTGATGACGAGTGATGTCTACTACAACACTAAGATCACAAATCTCGATGATGAGATTCAACTGGGTGGATGAGAGGTGTTTCTAGAGTATGATGGTTTACTCCTTCTATGTCTTCGATGTATAGATTTAGAGGGGGTGACTCAAGACAAACGAATGGATGAAGGCTGAAGAAAAAGAAGACGATGTGGATCCAAAAAAAGTCATGGTATGGTTGCAACTTCAAGATGACGATCATGTTGTAAACTTGAGGATGACTAAGATGAGGTTGACTAAGATGAAGAGTATGATGACAAGACGGTATCAGAGTGTGATATGTCTACATAGGAAAGCGTTAGATTTCTGGCTGTGGTTCTTTACTCAAGAGGTAGGCATTAGGTTATAACTTGGCACTATAAGCACTTACACATGTCTGTTGGGTCCTCTAATATGTTCAGGTCTAACAAGTAGTAATAAGATCAAACGGGGAACTTTAACACTCAAGAAACATACAATGATTCAGACTTCAAAACTTCTTTTACATGTAAAGGAGGACTCACTGAACACACATACAAAATTTAAGCATGAGATCAACATCGAGCAATGAGATATAGGAAAAATATTTTTACTAAGAAAAATTACAGTAATTTCTGACACCCAGATGGCTACTTCGACCTAGAACAGAAAATTGGATATGAGAAATTATCCAACGATGACATCAAATCGGACCACACAAGTCTACTATCCGAATGCATGCACTAATCCCGTGTGCAGATCATGATTATTGGATTAACAAGATCATCTTTTTGAAGCAGGAAGGACGAGAAATGGCTAAGAACATCTTAGCACTAGTAGTCATCAACGAGCTACAAGGAGAAACCTTCAATTAGACAGGAATTGTGACAGAGTGATTAAAAACATAATTGAAAAAGTTTCACGTCAGTCTTGTCGATAAGGTGACACAAAACTTTTGCGGAGCATCAATCACTTGGATGTGAAAGACAACAAGTAACCAGGTGGGTGCGAGAAAGAAGCAAGGAGAGCATCCAGATACAGTCACCAAACCACAACAAGAGGAGAAGTCCACTGCGGAGAGAGAAAGAAAACCGGCTAGAGAAGATACGAAACCTCATCGAGAGCAACCTGTCAAACGAATGCAGCAATCATAACAGTAAAATGTCAACCAAAAACACGAAGTGCTCGTAAGGAGAAAGTATGAGCTAGATACAATGAAGTTGAATCATCAGAGGAGGAACTCGATCAAGAGTCACTCGCAAAGACAATGATACAACGACCCATAAAAGAATGTCAACTGCAAGAAGAAGAAGAAGAGGAAGAAGAGCGCGAGTATCAATCTATACCGGATTTTCTGTAGATGATGAGAGTGCCAGTTACCGTCATCAAGAGGAGCAAGGAAAAAACTACAGAGAAAGGTCAGACTGAAGAGAATCCTCAAGAGCAAGAATCACCAGCAGTAACAAAACCAAGAGTTACGATAAGTGTAGAATCACCTATGCAGATTGATCATTCCACGCTTGCAGATAGTCCGGAGGTCTTGAAGCTCCAAGAAGAAATGCGTGTCAAGAAGGCAGTCGAATTAAGAGTGAATTTGAGAAGTCTATCGATCTCAACGAAGAGATAGATAGATTGGAGCGGCAGATATCACAACCAACTCTTCCAAAAATCAAGCATCCGAAAGAGAAAAAAATGACTATGACTGAAATGATGCGGACGGAGAATCCAAAATACAGATCAGAAATAGCACGGAATATCACTGTGAAGAAAAAATCAGTAAATTCATCTAAGGTCGACAAGGAAAAAAAGAAGGTCAAAATCTAGACGGTTCAGGTGAAAACAATTTGACCAAAGCAAAAATTGAGGAGATTTGGAAAGAGAGTGTCTAGAAAGAATGAATACTTCGGAAAGGTGTAGCCATCTGGAGTTCGGAGGAACCTACACCAGTAGAAACTACTTCCACACAAGTACGGCCTCGAGAAAGTGAGAGAAAGAAGCCCACCGGAAAGAAGAGCATTGTCGAGCAAATGATAAATATTGAGACTCCAGGGAGAGATACACATGAGACACCAAGTATTTGGAACTTGAGGACAGAAGAGTTGTCAACCTTTCGAGATACCACCTCAACATGGAGATACGAGGAGATTCAGATAAGGATGTGGAGCTAAGCGCGGCTGAAGATGAATACCTAGTCCGGATGTCTAAACGAACTTGGAGGACAAGAGAGATAAACAATATGCTATTACTGGCATCATGAATATGTAACGAGATGACCTCCATGTTAAGATAAACATATGTTGGCTCACCTACACGCGAGCAGATGAATATGTATGATCATGTAGTAGAACAACGACAAAAGATCAGAGTAGATGAAATTTTTGAGACGAAGAACGAGTTAGCTAAGCTATCGATCTCATTATAGAAATGATTTCATATGTTCATAGAGAATATTCATACGTTGTTTAGCTATACTACTTCTACATTCAGTTTGATGCAAGAATTGTACATGATATATCTGCATATCATAGAACAAGACAACCATTGAATAGATTATAGAAAGAGTTGATATTGACGGTCGAAACGGTCCCACACTTAACCAATATGATATCGGACATTCAAACTCTAGTTCGGGTGTTGTATGAGTTGATTGATTTAATGGATCCAAAAGGAAATCACGACAAGGAGGTACAAGACATCATCCAATATATCACCCGAAGACAAAGAGATAGTGATGATGCTGAAGCCAAACCTTCCCCGAATGACCCAAGCTTCCCAAGGAACGATATGATTTGATAGATAAGAAGACGGATGATTGAGGACAGTCATCAAGCAGAGAAGGCGTAAATGTTATCTTAATCTTCATCTATAAACTTTATAGTAGAAGTATAGTCCAGAAATATATTACTGAGGTAAGTCTGGACAGATGGACAGATAACGCAGGATTCTCCAAATTCGTGTTGTAAATTTGACATAACCGGATAAGGGTTACTCCGGATTAGATTGATTAGTTGTTTTTGAGACTAGGTCCGATAATAAGATTTATCAACGCAAATTTAATTTATCATTATCATTAAACTCAAGTAGGGAATATTTTTGAAATTAATTAGATTCACAGAATATCCTCTTGGGTACCATCTTCAGGTTTTCTGAAGAGTTGTTACCTAGTAGATCTAAATTACAGAAAATTACCTTTTCAAGCACAAGAAACCTAAAAGTAGCTATCATGGTTCCACTCAACAATTATCCTATGTTTGTGGAGAATGAGAAGACTATCAGTGGTCAGAAACTGATATCAAGAGAAATCATCTGATATCAAGAATTTTTTAATGATATCTATTTCCAACTATAGTTGTTGTGTATGATATTTACGATATCGAGTCTTATATCTATATTTTGATATCAAGAGATTTTTCCTGATAACTGATATGTTACTCCTTCTCATGCTGGTGGAAATTCTTGAGTTACCAAGTCAGATACTCTGCTTTAAATTCTGAAAAAAAACTGATAAACTACTATGTATGCTTGGTTAAAGTTCCTTAGTGAAGTCTATTTTCACTGCCAAAATACAAGTAATCCATTATATTTAGGGGAAAGAAAGTGCTTTATCCAACAAGAAAGTAACTTTATTTTCAGTATGAAGGACTGTGAATTATATGATGAGGTTATTACTGCCATTGCGTGGTTTCAAACTAAATTATATAAAAGAGTAAAGCCAGAGTCCAAACAGGTAGATAGAAGGTTGTGTCAAGTTTAACAAGTTATCGGTTTGAAAGATTATCATCATTCAGTTAAAGGAATATATTAAATTAGAATATTCTAGTAAGAAATAAACATTTTCTGGATACACAAGAACATGACACAACACAGTAAGTAATGACATAAATGATAAATGTATACAAAAATTTATCTTTCTAAATTTAACAGCTTTTAAATTTTTGCTTAATATATTCTATCATCTAATGTATGTATTCGAAAGAAAAATCTTTATCGATTATCAGAAATGACAAAATTATCAGAATACTGGTTCTTTCCAGAACCAGTATGGTGGATAATTTTGTATGAGTTCTGAGATATTGTCATTTTTGAAAAGCTTGAGACCAGTCCAACGGTGGATCTTTTCTGTTCGCAATATAACTCAAAACCCATCCATATCAGATCATGTGTGGTATAACTATATAGTAGATAAATCCTGTTACAAATTAGAAAATGCACTCCAAGTATCTCACAACAACAAGACTTATTTTTCTCAACAAAAAGTTATCAGCTTGTTATATAAAATTTATAATTAGAACTGATAAGAAAGAGAATTTTAAGTAATATCAATTAAGAAATATTGTAAGTGAACTCACGTAAATATTCTGAGGTGAATAATGGTAGTGCTCACTTGACTGATATAAACTATTGTCTGATATGGTACACTCTTAGAGGGACTCGTCAAGATCATCTTTACATACAAAAGCCTGTGTTAACATAACATACTGATCATGAAGATACATAATACCTGATCAGTGTCAAATCAAAGTGACCAAGTCTTACCAACTGCTGTCAAAGATATAATTATAATCCTTTTCATGTCAAAGCCTTGCCAATAATCACCTTTCCCTTTTGTCTTGTATCAAACTTAGTCTAAGTACTTCACCTTCCACATGACTTTTGATGTGACTTCCACGGATATTTGACCAAATCGTGTTCACAATAGGTTAGGGAATGACCTGCACCCGAGTATATTATATTAAACATGAAGAAAAGTAAACACAAAAAGTTACATTATGGCACGGTCCAAGTCCACTTACATTATGGTAAGGTTGGATGCAATTGGGTCATACATCGGTTAACAATGAGTGATAACCATAATAAGTTGATTTTGCCGGTTGCAATAGTCAACACTAAGTTACTTGAAGAAGGTCAAATACGTGGCCCTTTATAGAGCAAAATGTTGGCGTGGAATACACATGTGAGGGTAAGCTTTCTATTATGTACATGACATGCAAATCGATCGGCTCAGAGGATCTTCCAAATGACGAACTACGACGCATAGTTACAATCTAATCCGGATCCGGGAATTCCCGAACCATCTGCACAAGATATGGGGACCACTATATACTCACTACTACTACTAGTTATTTTGTACATATTGTTAAGAGATGATAGAACAGTTTGTCCGGATGCTGCCCAAGGAACTATTTCCTGTCAGGATGTCCAGCATAGTCAGTTTGATCATAGCGCTGGCAAAGTTTGCACCGAAGTTCATGCTTGACCCAGCGGTATTGTTTCCAGTTGTGATGTTGTTTCCGGAATACGCGGTAACCATCGAAGCAGTTCGATTATCGACGGCGATTGCTTGATCGACTTCCAGTACACCGTGTCCTTGCAGAATCTCTTGATAGAAGCCCGAGTTGAAGGTGTTGATGCTGTTGTTTCCCTGGTCAAGGGCGACGAGTGAACCAGAACCTACTAAATTCTGGGGGCACAACGTCTTTAGTTTCACGAGAAGTTGTGGATCCATCGTCGGATCGGACTGGTTTGTGCTTCTGAAGTTGTAGAGTCTGTAACTGAATGAGTTGCAAAACGCCGCTCCAACTGTATGAGCACCTGGGCGTTCAAAATACAAGTGGAATTAGATTAGATCCCGGCGGAGAACTGACAGGACTCTAATGGACCGTGCACGTCTAGGAAGCATACAGAGGATGTTCAGTGGTGGAATCATTATCTAGAATTTTCCTGATTATAGCCTATGGAACTGTCAAGGTGGTGTCAATATGTAGCTGGGAACGAATTCCAGTGAATTTCGCCATAAAAGAGCCGGTTTAGATGTTTCCATGATCATGTCTGTTGAGGCAAGCACAAGTACCTAGAAGTGTAACCATGTCGAGGGTGTTCAATCCTTTAGCTGCAAAAGCGCGGATCATATCTGACACTGAAGTGGTGAGAGATGGTAACGTGTTCAGCGCTTGTACTGCCGAGGAATTCCGCCCATCCAGTCGGCCCGTGGGCACAGTAAAATTCGGTCCCCCCAGCTGTGCAAGAGCATAATATCAGCAATTCAGTAGTGCATAAAGGTTTACAAAGTTCGTAATTCCCTCCTTCGTTATATCTTCATGACCAATACATCCGATTGCGTATAATATGCAGTGTATCACGCACCCGGAGTAACTCATAATCGATAAACCCTGAAGGAGCAAGCCTGAATGACCGCAGGCACTGAGATGCTGGCTTGTTTTAACTTTGCGGCTTGATTAAGGTACCACGTAAATGAGATGTGCTTTGGAGGTGAGTGGAAGTGAATCTACTTACCAACGAAACTGCGTCACGAGCTAAGAGGACTTCAATATCAGCACACGAAACTACTCCCGGACATGAACTTTCCAGAGCGGATTTTGCATCATCCACCACGCTATAACCAGCTACTGTTAGATTAGGAACTGAATCCCTTTCTGCCTGATTAGTAGTAGTTGAGTTTACCAGCAGCGACCCATCACATCCCTGCAGGTCACCATAAAATTCATCCCCAGTTGGCAGAGTATTAATAGTAACTCTTATATTCCAGAATCCAATCAGGACTCTCAGCTGCACGATAAAAATGATGAGGCTAAACGCTGGAGATACGACTGCTCCTGCTTGCAGCACGCTCTATATGACATGCAGAATTGAAAATTGACGCAGTCGCCTCATGAGCGTGACAATCGTATGAACAACAATGACAACGACTGACGCATAATCGGTATACAATCAGTAACTGTTGCCTGCAGAGCTCTGGGACGAGAATCTTACCGTCACAAAGCACTCGTGAAAAAGCAGGCGAATGATGCGGGCAGGAACAGTGACGTCCGTTGCGAAGTGGTTAACGATGATTCCACGTACAATCGACTCCGCTGCCGGACACGATTGATTGTAGAAACCGACTCGAAAGGACGAGGAGAGTGGGACTATCACTGCTGTAGCGGAATTCCCGAGCAAGGTCACGATCAGAACCGCCACGGTTATGATCTCCTTCGCACTTGAACCCGAGGAATATTGCCTCATGTTTGCCAACTTCAATTTTAAACACACAGATTCAGGAGGTATCGAAGCCGATTACTCTCCCTCTCTCTCTCTCTCTCACTCTCGCCGTCGAGTCTATACAGGGTCCAAAATTCGCGTTCAGAATCCGTACAGGTAACTGAACACTACGGCCCTCCAGGCACCTCGCCCCGCGGTTCTGATTCAAATCATACGACTGCAGCGAGGCTACGTTTTCTGCCGCGGAGAATTCGAAACGGTTTATAAGGCCTGTGGTTCTGCAACATAGTTCAAGAAACGTCTTCCGGATAGTCAAGAACCCTGGTTAGAATTAGGCGTGTTGGTCGCCCTCCCACTCCCGAGTCCCGACTGCTAGTTCACCTCGTCAGCAGCTAACCAGAACAGCGGATCTAACAGTTTAAATAACAAGTGGCTATCACCACGTGTGCCGATACCGGGTACCGCCGTCTCTTACTTTACAGGGTGCCAACCCAACAGAATCATTTGGGAGGTATCATAATCCGCCAGGTGGGAGGAATATTGGGTTTTCTACCTTCGCGAAACTTTCAGGTGGTCCGCTGGAATTGGTCGCGTTTTGTTACGACGGAAGCAAGAGTGTCGAGATTAGTATGAAAAGCGACAAATTTGAGCGACTGGCATGGGGTCTTACTCTTGTCGTCTTAGTGGGGCGTTTTCAGTATACTCACGCACAGAAAGTAGAGTAATTGACAAAAGTAATTGATAGGTCTTCCGTGCACTGACTCACGACAGATGACGTTGTTCCCTCTCTGGAACACTTGGACGGCTGCTTTCGCAGAAGGGCCCCTGTTATGCCACATACAAACAATGTTCCCTGTTGATTCACTCACGATGCACTGCTCCACACGCACATTTCTTGCTTCAGTAATCTGTCGACTCACGCAACCCCTAATTCTTAGGGCCGCCGAAAGGATCGTCAGTCGATGTTCTCCAATCAAGCTTTCTAGTGCTGAATTCTTTACAGTCATCGGATGACGGAATAACGTTAATAAAGTGCAATACTACAAGGTAAAGGCAAGGTTAAGTGCGAAGGCTAGGGATAATCTCTTTTATGTGCACTAGTGATGAAGTGCATCGAGGCAACTACCCTGTCGGAATATAGTATCAGAGTGTTTGCAGCCATGCAAGCCCGTGCACCGCGACCACGGTTCCAAGGAATGACACGTAGTAGCACACTCGTATTCTTCTCGTTTGGTGGCTGCATTATCCTGGTAAATGACTCTTCGGGAGGAAGATATGAGTCGCCGACAGAGTGGTGAGGTCTGCGCTGCCATCAAGAAGCACCATACACACCAACGTTAGCAGCAATATTGTGCAATTCTTCTACGATGTGGTCGATTAGAGATTATGGCTGGCGATGCCGCGTCACCAGAACCTTCAAATGAAACTAGAGAGAAAAATTCGACCACCAGTAGGCGCCCAGCTGGACGAATTTTCTTGGAGCAAGCACCGCAAGACGACGTATCCATGTAGAAGATCAAGATTACAAGGACAGCGTAGCGTATATTAGGAGGCGGATATGCTAAAGCAGGAAAGTAGGATCCAGAGGCCTAGGGTACACTGTGCTGTTGTGTGGGTGCTCTGCCTATTTTGCAAGCTTTGGGACGAGATGAGATTCACACCGATTGCAACGTAGCAAGGTCACCTCGTAATACCGAGAAGGTATTGCTTGAAGTTTGTGTTCATGCTAGCATGTATCCTGATATCGAATTTGGTCTTAGAGGCGGTTGTGTGTGTCTGTACCGTTCATGCAGTAAACTCGATGGCACCAAAGACCTGAATTTCGGCAATATACGATGGCTCCAACAAATTTGAGTGCCCTGACCCCGTGAGCCGGACATTCTTGTTGTATAATCTAATTTCCACACGCGGTTATGAAAAGCAAGTTCGCAGACCAAGTGATACTAGATCAGAGGCCCGGAAAAAGGGTGTCACATATGCAAGAGATGTTACGCCTTCGAAAGAAGTTTGAATCCCTACAGAGATAGGACAGACGTCACTTGGCAGTCTGGAAAGGCGCTAAGCTTCTTTATTCACTTCGGCAGTTGGTGAGAAAAGTGTCTTGTTTAGTCCAAATCTCCAAACCAGGAAAATATCCTTGAGGCTGATGGGAAGGAACCACGAGAGGGTGAATAATCCAGTCATGTAGCCGTACGCGAAGTGTGCAGGCGACCGTTTGCGAAGAGCTATCTCCGCAACTCTCCGCTCTCTCGGCGAGCTCATCTGCATGTGATGCCTTCTTAAGCCCTCCCGCATTTGCCTTTTCTCGGATGTCGGCGTCGTATGCAGCATATAAGGACCACCTTCTTCCCTCGATGAATTCCAAATTGTTCTTCCCAAGGTTAGATTGGATCGCTCCCGGGGTTATCAGCGCCGCATCTATGCTGAAAGGCCTTACTTCGAGCCGTAGAGTATCTGTTAGAGAATGTAGCGATGCCTTTGTTGCGCAGTAGGAAGCGTTCCAAGGTGTAGCCACTTAGCCAGCAACGCTTCCGATGTTCACTGTCTTCCCCCCTCCGGCAGATCATGTGCGGGAGTACGTGCGGAACGAGTGGAAGTGCTCCAAAGACATTAACCTCGAAGTTCCTTCGAACATCCTTTACTGGCAGCTCGGCCAGCGGTCCACACATGCCGATCCCTGCATTGTTCACAAGAACAGCTATTCTCCCAGCGTCCTCTATTATAGAGTCCACGACACATTTCACGGACTTCTCAGAGGTGACATCCAGTCTTAGAATTTTGATGCCGTGAGCCTCCAGGCTCCGCATGGTCTCAAAGGGCCATATATCAGTCGCGTACAACTTCAGACTGTAGTGGTACCCAATGCCGCCATCCGCGCATCGTGTGACAAGAACCAGCTGCCTGCGCTCCGATCGTATACTTTGGGTTCCCGCCTACTGGAATCCGGTCTTTTAACTAACGGCCTAGACTCTTCTGTCGCGTCAACTGTCAGTGACTCAACCAATGCATCGACGGTATTACAACGACTTCGTATTAGAAGATGCAACTCTAGTAATTTTCTGATGAGGATGAATCTGTGTGAGATACCACTATGGTAACGACGTACTACGTACACTCGGTACGAGTTACTTTACTCATCATGTTTGCAGTCCATGCCTTTAATAGGTACTGATTGAATGGTTATTATGTCGTCTCAAGGAGGCGGCTTTCTCAGATGATCTACAGAAAGTGTTTCTCGACCGAACTCCTTGACCGCAAGTCTTTCTCGACCAAACTCCCTGGCCGCATGGCTGTTTTAAGCAGGGAAACCGATTGGCGATGTGACTGATGTTGTCTAATTCCATGCTGTGCCAAGCGGCCAGAGGTGCTTAGATCTCCGTCCTCTCCGTCTCCTTCGGATATTCGGGTACCTAAGGCGTCACTTTGTTCGTTCTTCTCGATTGCCTCTTAGTATGACGTGATCTTCCATGCCAGAACCACCGAAGCTCGCTGCGGCAGGGGTCTGATCTGGTGACACTAAAAGCCCAGACTTTTCGATGTTTGTCGACCAATTCACCTCATGCTTCTCTGTGCATACAGGAAAGTAATCTTGCCACTAATCCCATACCAGATCATGATTCATGATCGAGTGTTGCAAACTACTACAGCAAGAATTCTCCTCCTGCTTGTTGATGACCATGCTGGATTTGAAGCGTAAGACTTCATGAAAGTTTCAGGCTGCACGTCAAGGTTGTTCTGGAGAAGACTGTTAGTAAATCGGGAACCCTGATGATTCCGATACACGTAATCGTTATTTCTGTGCTTACGTGTATCTGTCATGCTATGTCACATTCATTTCTCGCCGGTGCATGATGCTGGCGTTGACATAGTTCTAGATATAATAGCGGGTGTCAAAGTTAAGAACCTTTTGAAAGATTTTAAAGCCACGGGAGTGAGTTACAACTTCGTCCAAACCTCGGTAAAGTGTTTTATGCGGGCATCTCCGGAAGTATCCGTAGGAAAACGCTGCGGGATTTCTTTAATGGCTCTCCACTCGTTTCGTTTATTTTTGTAATAGATTTTCTGATGTTCAGATAATTATCTTAAGTGTATAAACTGAAAAAAATGAATGATAAAAATTTGTGATGTCTAGTCACAAGCATGATCTAGAATGATTCGTTTTTATATGCAAAGTTACATGTAATAATTTTACGATCAATTATCTCTCCATCGTTGAAAAATATTTTTTCTAAATTTTGACACCCCTAATATATAAATTTTAGGTCGCTGATAAGACTCGCTCCCGCGGGCTTCTGAGGAGTTTATATTAACAGGAGTGGCCGAATGGCAATTTCGGCCGACTATTGCTAATATAAATTCGGATTTCCTGTAGTAGTAAGTGCAAGATATATATAGTACCAGACATTTACTTGACCTCGTCCCCAATTCGTTTGTCCGACTTGACCTCACCTTTGATTTGCACCAGTAGGTTCAGCAGGTCAAATATCATGTCATAGGAATGCGAGATGTGCATGTCAAAAGCCAGCTAAGTATCTGCAAGAAAAATTCAGTTTAAAATATTTTATAACAAATTATCAACTTATGCGATTCATACTTGTCTTGTAGAATCTCCTCACATGGCGATAAATCTACTGAACTTGCTATTGTCAGTAAAAAAAAACAGTATTATAAAGTTAAGAGGAGTGGAATGAAGTCCAACAAACTTATTAGAGATATAATCAAGTAAATCTTTGTATATAGTACTGAGTCCATTGTTACATGTGATTGAAGATCTCGGAATATAATCTCTTGTTTATAATGAATCATTTGTCGAACATGAACTTGAAGATTGTTATATTAGTTTTGTTTCCAGCTCCAGTTCGGAAAACTTTCTGTAAGCAAACGTCCGAAACGTGATAATCGTTGAGATTATTCTGAACAACTGTCTAGTCCTATGAGAGTTCTAAGCCCCAATCTTAAATCTTAAAATTTTAATGGAGCCTGTTTAAGCTTGGTGATTGGAGAATATTTGAATAGCGATCTCGTTATCAATCATTAAATCTGAACATGAGAGCCAATGGATACTACAGGCACGTTTTAAAACATCACTAGAAGCTTCAAATTGAGAAATCTGAGTGAATGCAAGTAAATAAGACAACCATCACACTAAGACACGTCAAATTGAACTTCAACACACTTCTCACGAGTTGAAATGCTTATCTCACAAAGACAAGTGGAACCTCTAGCTCGTTAATTGCACCACTGCATGGACTTCCAGAACCAATCATCGGTTCCCAGTGAATTCTACTCCAAGTTGGCAAGTCTGTCTGTTTCAGTCGTCTTTCTCCTTGAACTGATCCAGTAAACAATATACCTATTTAACCAAGAGGCATTCCCTTCATGTGCACACTCCCTGTCAATTTCCCAGCCAGAAACCCTCTCTCTGTGACTAGGTGATTACTCTCTCTGTACCCTGAAATTTCTCTACTGCTCTCCGTTCATTGTGACAGTCCCTTCTCAGGTTAAAAGTAAAGTCGTGAGTCCATTAGGTTTTCGGACTCGTCTCTCCAAAACGTTTTGGTCCCGATGATCCTTCTTGGTAAGCTGTTGCATGGCTTAAGATAATCACGGTCCAGTTATAAGAAGTAAACCTCATTACAACATGAATACGGTAAGCATGTACAGCTCCAGTATTGGTCGTCGGAACTGAACTAGTTGTGACAGTAGTATACTCCTGTTATTGTTCTTTTTAAATAGAAATACGTAAAACTTAATCGTTGTTTGTTTAGGTCTCTTTCTCTACGGAGCTTTTTACAACCGGATGTAACTCCCTTTTCACAGTCTCAGTTGGTAATCGCACCCAGATTATCAACGTAGATTATCCGAGATTATCACAATAAGCAATACCTTCACGATGCTGCTGAAAGCAGCTGCAGCTGCTTGTTGATTTTTTCCATCTAGAATCTGTTGTCATCGCATGTGATCGATTCCACTCGAAGCGTGTAAAAACATGAAACCTTACTCGTGCGAGCACTGGAAATTCTCTATAGTCTACTAGACACCACTTTGCAGGAGCAAGGTCCAAGACTATAGATTATGAGTACGACACTAACACCATCTACTTCGAGTATCCAACTGGGTGTATGTAAAGTGAAGCACTTTATTACCAATCGTAAGGCTCGCGCGTTCCATGACAAAAATACAGCTTCGATAAATCGGGTGCATTTACGACTTGAGCCTTGCCTAAGGTGGAGTTTGAACGCACGCCATCCCATCTGTCTAGTTGATAAGCGCAGAGATATACCGTAGTGATTCTGACGATTTTCAGAAACCAAAACACTTACCGTCAGATTCTTGAGCGACAACTTGACGAACATATCGGTCACAGTGAGCGAATGCTTAGAACGTAGAGAACCTGTCATGCGCTGTATAGTTTAGTACCTCAAAAACAGCGAAAAGGTGAACATATAGTTACCATGCAAATTCTCAAATCTGTCTTTCTTAAAATGTACGTTTCAATAGAAAATGAACCGTTTCTTCCTGAGGCTTGCGCGTTTCTGTAGAATGATGTGCGTTGATGTGTAGAATGATGTACGTTACATATTTTCCTCGCAGACGTCTTTTTGATGAACTTCCCACGTCCAGTGATGACCAGAAACGGGGTCATGGATGAATTTGAACGTGACGCGCGAAGAGTTTAAACCCTAACAGATCTGTGTATAGTGATTCTCTAGGAACGTTTTAACTAGTATCGCCTATCACTAACTAGAGTCTCCAAGTTAAGATTAAGCCACGTAAGTTAGGGAGAGGGATCTCCCTGATAAATTACAGGAATAAAGTTTCCCAGCTGCTTTAAAATTAAAAGAAAAAGAAAAGAAAAAACCCTATCAGGTATAAATTGCATGTCCGGAAGATCTATCTCACTGCGCAGTGAAAAGGCACAAAAGCAGTTTGTCCGTACTAAAAGATCACCATAGTAGATAAGCTCGCCGCTGTAGGACAGAGAAACGGTATGGTCAACAACAAAGAGCCACGTTTGGCTGACCATGGTCCTACGTACGTACGTGTACAGCAAAGTGTGTCGACGTATAGATGTATCGAGAAAGTTCCTGCACACACGAGAGTTGTAAAGAGAACAGGAGCCCCACCGGCTGCTCGAGAGGCTCCTGTGGATTGCGTGGAAGGTTTGAAAAATAACATGCAAGCTACACGTGAAGGGGAAAAGAAGGTACCTGTTTAATCCGACCACTCCGACACCGAAGAATCTGTTGACCGCCTACTGACCATGATTAAATGAACTTTTGGGCGCCTCCACGCCTTTAAGAAAGAAAAATTAAAAATAAATGGGAACACCGAAGAATATGTTGGGATAAGTTCTTTGAAAAGTAGAATAACAAGTAGTTTAGTTTATGTGATTACGGGGCGATGTGTTTGTCATTTATAAGATATATGGATAAATATCTTTTTTGATTGTGAAAATGATAAATGAAATATAAAAGATAAATAAGACAAAATTTGGCTTCCAGTGACATGGAACCAAAAATCATTTTAAAAATATCGTATGATTACTTCGTCCACTGTTTGTTCTGATGTGCTTGTTTAGGTGATAGAGGTATGTATATACATTAGGTCAGAGTATTAAAATAAATTAGGATTAATTAATTATAAACATTAAATGTTAAAAGAACCACGAGCTGCTTCTAAAAACCTATAATAGAAAAGGACAGCATACGTTTCTGAAGATAAGACTTCGACTTTGCTCTCAAGAAAATATTTATTACCCAACCCTTCTCAACAAAAATAATAATAATAAATTAAACATTCAAAGATTACAATACGACTATCTATTCTGATTTTCACAGTCGCTCCGTTCGTCTCTTTCGTCAATTAACAGTTTGTTACACGACAAAAAATTTCACTCTTCTTTTCTGTTTTACAAAATAGACATATGTTATTCTAACACATAGCAATAAACTTTATAATAAAAATCTTTACATAACCCATAAAGGAAGCATAGACTCATGCGCTTCAAAGACTACAATGCGACTATCTATTAATGAAAAAATATATTTAATTAACAGATTACTATTATCTATTATTATTATTATGAAAAATTAAATAATAAAATAAATCTTTACATATTTACCTCCTCTATCAGAAGAGCGATGAGTGAATATGCATGGGTGTTATAGTTTTGTTCGCTTGCTGTTATCAGAAAAGTATAATATTAAGGGAAAATTTTATACCAAACTGAGAGGAAAAATCAAAGTCATTTCTACGTTTTAAGTAACTTGCAGTAGAAGGTAACATCCAGCTCTAGCCACAAGAGATTCTATTATTTTGTTTGATTTAAACTCAGTAAACTACGGTGCCCTTCACCGACCATGGAATGGCGCGTGAAGAATTCTAAAAGACGATAAACATATAGCTTCGTGTCACCGGCGGAGCCGGTGCCACGAGTCTCAGGATATGAACGCAGTTGGCGGCGCAGCCTTTTAAAGGAAAAAGTTGCTGACAAGGCATTCTTTAATATTTCGTCGAAAAATGCAGATTACTTTATGCATATACTCGGCGCTTTTCTGCCTCTCGTCTAGATGATCTCTTTTTACATTTCCCTTTCCTCTATGTTATCTCTCCCGGTCATCAAGATCTCCGCAAATTTCCAAAGTCAACGGTGAAAAGTGTTTGTACACAAAAGACGATATGGGAGCCCCATATAGACGATATGGGGCAGCACCATTCACCCGTAACCGGACCGGGGTAGGGTCGAGTCCACTCCCGGGACGGTCCAGTGCGTGCAAGGGCAGCAGTGTCCGTCTGCAGAAAACCCCGGACCGAATAAAGGTCTAAACAATGGTGTCGCGAGCCAGAATTTAATCAATCAAGAGACTGATTGATTTTTCTTTTTTTAACAAGAAGTAAATTTGAAACCGATTTGGAGAAGCACTATGAATGGTATTATAGTGTATATATGATACTAAAAGACTAAATTGTTTATTTGAAAGAACTCTTTTCCATTATACTCTAAAACATATGCTTATTATGTTTATAGTTTATCATGTTTATGAGAAGTACTATACAATGAATTTCGAATTAAAGAAGTTTAAATTTATCTTCAAATAGAGAAAGAACTTATTTTGAAAGAACAGGACTAAAATAATTTAGAACATTGTTTAACTCTTGTTTGTCGCATTCTATTAAGTAATATGTATCTGAATAGATTATTTATTGAATTACTTTTAATACAGTTTTAAGATCTTTTATATCAGTGCATATAGTTTATACTAATTATTTCCAGTCCAAACTATTAGTTCATACTTTCAAAATTTACCAATATCAAACTAATATACTTCAGTAATAGCATATATATATATATTACTTTCTTACTTTCTTCTTATTATGTTTTTCTTTTTGAGTATGTTAGTAGTTTATTGTGTATAATATAACAAATTTAAACATTTTTTAGTGAGAGGGAAGGGAAAGAAAAATGCATTTCAGTACTATGCAACTGTATTACACTATGGAGCATGTAAAGAGCATCTATTTGACAGGCAACTCTAAATAAGTATATGATTATTATGCTTACCGTCGTAAGTGTTTACTGATAGTAAAATAAATATCATTAATGTTCTGTTTGCACCAAATATTATCATGAGTGATGTAGAATTTTAAGTATTTATAGTTATTTCAAAAGTTCTAATATCAGCGATGATTTGACTGAAAGAAGATTTCGATCGTATTATTCTTTTGATATTTTTAATATGAAAAGAATCTTGTGAAAAATAAAATTTAAAAACATAAATATTTTATTATGATTTCATATCTAGTTCGTACATCTTGGTTTTCATAAAGTTTTTATATTTTACTTTTTACAAGTGTAAATCTGACATAATAATTTTATTAATTCATTCTTTCATAAATTCTAATTAGTATATATGGTAGTATTTAAGAAAATAATCTGAAACCTTCATATCATTCTCTCTACCGATGATCAAGGATGGCTTTAATAATTATTCCATGACTTCAAATTTTTATTTGTACATGATGATATCATTTACTCTATATTTTCAGTATTTTTATCTCATATAAATCGTAATCTAGTCTCTAGTTTGAAACTCCGAGGTGAAATCTATTCCACGATATCCATCACTAGTGATGGATACTTCAGATGAGGATTTTTTCTTGAGAGTAAAATAAAAAGTGTAAATACAAAATATAAATTAGAGTCCAATAATGTGAAATAATAATAACCAACAATAATTTTACCAACCCTCCATTTACCTCTACAGCTTTAGATGTATCACCGAGAGAGATTCTTTTTCCTAGAGAGTTCAACTGAACAGAATCATAAAACACAATAAATCTATTCCAGTTTCATTCTCCTATTATCTCACATTCAAGAACTAACCATCTTCTAATATTATTCTAATCAGATTAATCCAGTAAAATTTTATTAAAACAGTAAAGATAATAACATGTTCAAGATCAAAACTATTTTAATATTTCTAGATTTGTTATCATTTCTTGTAATGTAAATTATCTTCAACTAAATATGTATTGGAAGTGTATATTTTCTTTGAACTTTTTAAGAATGATGATGAAAACCAACTTCACTTATCGACGATTACAGTAACTCTAGAGTATATTTTTAATACACTGAAAACATACCAGATATATATATCTCTAAAGAAGTAACGTTGTACCTTTTAAAATAAATCCTGAGTTATTTCAAAGGTCTTCTAAGTTTCAAACAAATATTCTGGTCCCGATAAAATTAAAGAATGTTATATGTTAAATTTCAATAATCCAGAAAAATTTCGATTTGAGTACGAATCCCGTTGTAAGTCCTATGTAGAATACATAACTCATAATCACACTCTTTTAAAACAAAAAGAAATGAAGAAATAAATTAGTTTCTTTTATCATTACAGTATGGTTAATTACATTGTTATGAAAATTTAATATTAGTATATTTATGGTAAAGACTTATTTAAAGTAGATAGGTTAAGAAGTAGAAATTACATCCAACTGTAGCAACTTACATACCAATAAGAATAACTGTTTCGAACAAATAGAATCTGGCTACCCATCCCAAACATATCGAGATTAGAAACTTGCTAGAAAGTGATAACACAGTAACATAGAGCTGGGAATAAGAATTAATATATACTAAGTGTTTGAGGAAGGAGGATGTACATTGACAATTGAATCTAGAGTGATAATTTTAATAGCATTACTCTAATATAGTGTTATAACATTATTTCACGTGGAGTCAAAATTTGAAGGTAGTTGACTTTAATTACCGTAATATTTATTGAATGGATGTTCTTCGTTGTTTAATGAATATATAACGATAGAATAACAATGATGGTCTGATTTTGTTGTGAAATGAGTATATAACAAAAGTCATCTTCGCTGTCCAGTGAGTATATAACGATAGAGACACTATGTAATACCCCCAATCAAGCTCTGTCACTGAGAACTTAATATTGGAAACCATGGAAACACTAAGATCTCTGAAATCATGAAAACTATTACCCACTTAGATTAAACTCTCAAAGATATAAGAAGATCACACTTTTAGTGTTAATTATATTAAATCTAAACATTATAAATTTAATATTTAAACTTTAATAGTGTTATTAAAAATATTACATTTGCAAACGAATTACTTGAAATTCACTGAAACAGTGTTTGTAACCGTAAACGTAATTTCTTGACACTAAGATTCGATGGCTAGCATTAAGGATAATACTACACATATTTCCCTATTCCTTATACTAATAAAAGTACTCGAGGCATCAAAGAGTGCACCGGTACGTACTTTCAGGAGGAGTGAAAGAATCTCTCCTTTGTAAATTGGCTATATCAAAAAATAGTTCTATATTTCTGTTAAGTAAAAATAGTACTTTTATAGTCTTGTTCGAGAATATACCTCTCCTTGAATCATTTTGTTTGTGTGGTTATGAAATATACACTCTCTCGATATCTTATGTATTCTAAGACTTTAATATTCGAGAGGTTTTAATAAATTGGGACCCTTCACTTGTGGCGTGTGTAATCACAAATCATGAGACAACTAACTAATATGAACATATAGTAAATTAATTGTTTTTTTCACATGAGTTTAATATTATTCTTTTTTTATTTTTTTCTTTTCTTTTCTTTTCTTTTTTTTCACATGAGTTTAATATTGATGCGTGACAAATCATAGTTGCTTTCAATTTCTTTCAAGAGTATAATAATATATATAGATGTTCACTCTTTGTTTTCTACCCTCATTATATAATAAAAGTAACTTTGAAGACTTTGTCACTTTCACCTGCTCTTAACCCTACGAGGGTATAGGATCACTCTCATTTACATGCAATATTAACGCTATTAAGCATATTCACCTCTCCCACTTTTGGAAGAGGTGAATAGCTGGAAGAGTTAAGAGATAAATTAAACTTATGATTAATGATTTTTTTTACTACACATGCAAGTTCTTATGTCGAGCACGAGTTTTCTCATTGTAACTCAAAGTTTACATGCAAAAAGATATAAAGTTCATCCTTAAAGTTTTTAAACTGATTCTTAAACAAACATTATTTATTCAAAACTTAGAAAACAAAACTAAAAAATTTCCTAACTTGTATCATCTTCACTCGCCGTAAACACACAAAAATCCTTCATATTTTCACCTTCCATTTGTGTGGCTCCATTATACTTCAAAGTAGACACAACATTCTCTCATTTAGATCAAATCATAAATTTATACACTAAATATACTTCCTCCATGCACTAACTTCTGTCTGGATTCCATAGGTAAATATTGTTTTACTCTCGATCGCTTAGTTCATGGCAAAAAGCTTTCTGGGTATATAAAACACCAAGTTATATACAAGCAAAGAGGTCTCTGGACCCTTCTTTCTCAAGGGTATATGTTTCACCCCTTACCGGATTTGAACCCCCGTCTTCGACGTCCCAAAAAGAATTATGTTTTCTTCGCTAAGCAACGTGAACTGATCGTAAAGCTTGCTTCATAAGTCTTTCAACGATCATTCTTGGAGTATCTTCCGATAAAAGCATTCGGTACCATATTTATTATTTTATAAAAAATTAATTTTCCATAAATTTCGATGTTGACCGAAGAGAATTTGCGCAAAAGATACGAATATATAAGCTTTTTACCATGCAAAAACTGCATGGTGAAAAGCTTCAACAGATATATTGAAATGTCTGAGAGACTCCTACCGAATATGTACTAATTAAATCATTATTAAATTTAGTAAATATAAATAATTTCTTAATGAGTAAAACATGCATATATTATTCATCTCTTCATGAAGATGAATAATGCATGCTTCATTCATTACCTCATCTTTCTGCAAAAAAAAGAAAATAGAAATAAATTAACATATATTTAATTCAAAAAATTCCAAACTTGTATCTTTTGAAACGAGCTAATATGCACTTGAGTTATGTCCTCAACAAACAATCCATATTTAAAAGCACATTTATTTCATTTTTAACTTATTTTAAATTTTTTACATATTTATTAGAATTATCACATACCCTTAATTAATTGCGATGTAAAACACAATAGTAAAACCCAGTCCCAACATTCCTTCTCGTACGGCACTAGACGATGTGAATCGTCTTCAAATGTGACGTGAGTTTCAAATTCACACAGAAGTAGAATATCGATCTCTGTCCCAAGCAGCATGAGAGACGATGTCTGGTTAAGACGAGTGATGATAAACTTCAAAATGAATGTGATTGTTGTATCAGCCAACTCTCATCAGTGCTAACAATATTAGAGTACTAACACTTGTCCAGAACCCGATACACAATTCTCACAATAAACATATGAATGTACAACATCATTCTATTCATGAGAAATATAATAAACGACAAATAGACATCAAATATGCTTATTACTCTATGCAAAATATGATAACTGATGTTCTAACAAAAACACTTTCAGGTGATAAACATGAAAGATGTAAGATAAGAAAAGATGAGTTTAATGTAAAAAGAAGAATATAAATAATGATTGTATATTCAAAAGTGTCAAAATTACAAAAAAATATTCTTCAATGATTGAAAGAGAAAAGATAATAATTTCATCAAGTACAACTTTGTATAAAATTGCAACTCTTTTTGCTCACGCATGATTGTTGCTCGGAGATGCGTGGAAAAAATACCCACCAAAGTATGACCGAAATCATCCTCCCCCCTACTAATCTCGAATCTTCCAAAAAGATTCTACACCTTCTGTTCTGAAAAGGGTATAATTCATTTTCAAAAGTCATAAATGAAATTATTAAACTACATGTATGCGATAAACTGTGATAGGTGATAGGAACATGTCACATGCACGAATTTATCTAAATGTAGCTTAGAATACTCATGTGAGTATTCCATTTATGTCAACACGTCCGTTCTAAGGGTTTCCTAGTTCCGGGCTGCCTTTATCAACAACTCTTTTTCGCTGAAGTCCATGGATGAGTAAGTTGAACTTATCAGGATCCTTGTCTCCACAGCTGAGTTCATATATACTCATCTATCTTTCAATGTGACTGTGTTCGAACATAATTAAGACTCTGACCAATTCACCCTCAGTGGGATGGGAGCACTAGAGGGTTCCCGAAGCAAAGAGATAGATTGAGACCCCATAGATGTCCGCCTGCATTTGTATATAGCAAGGACCAGACGACGTACCAAAGGACATCATCATAACAGAGACGATGAAAATGCCGGAATGCCGGGAAGCGAGGAGATCGAGCGAAATCGAGCGAAACCGTCCGGTCTGGCACGACAAACGATCATCTCAAAAGCAGGACACAGAGACGAGTGACACACTAAGTACAGAGCGTTCTCACGTTCTCATACAACGAACGTCATGAGAGCGTTCGTTGTATGAGAACATCGCACAGGTCAAGAATTGTTTTACCTATACCGATTAGTAAGACAGCACGAAATCACGTCATCACCAACTAATCAGAGTACGGCTTGTCTCCTGAGGCATATGGAAGTGCAGAGAAGCTATAAACTGGAAAACTGGAAACACAGTGCACCGAGCAGTGCTTCCGTTCGGAAGCAAATCTATAAACTGTTTGACAGCGACGTCATTTTTTACATGACAGTTCCCGTCGGCACATACTTTACATATCGGTCAGTGCATACTAAACAAGAAGGGAAAATACGATGCACATTTTACTTGCATACTCTCCACCCCAGTACGTCTTACGTTTACTTAGTCAAGTCACTGATTCATTCAGTCCGGTTACAAAAGCACGGCAATAAGAATAGTGTCGTTTCCACGTCTGAGCTGGAAGGGTATTCCTGACAGAGACACGTACTGCCAGTTTCCGCAACATGACTCAAAACCTACAAACAGAAGAACCGATTTTTGAGACTAGATAAGGAATGAATGTTCTTAGTACTATGTATGCAGGTAACTAACATCCGCGCATGTCCTAGAAGACAAGTAACTGTTTAACTCCCTAGGACTTGCTTGTTGTGACCCGTACCCAGACATTCATGCTGAACTCCAGGTGTGCCCTACAACCATCGCATGGCCTGCGAGGAGGCAATGCTGAAGAATGAGGAGATAAAACTGTTATGGAAAAGAATGCGCAGAACTACAACTCATGACTCGATCTCTGGTTCTTTACAAACATAACAAGAAGAAAAAGGGAACCTACCCGCGTTCAAGTTGATAGGCCACAATCCCGCTCCTGACAAACTCAGTCAATCTGAAGGAGTTTTGAGGATCTGTCCAGACATATCTTCAATGTCACAATGTGTTTGTAAGCCAGCTGTAGCTAGGGTTTAATATATGTAATCATGAGAGCAAACCTCTGATCTATAGGGCTGGTATCCAAAAGAAAGCCACCTACTTCCGCATTCAGATCAAACGTGAAATCCTCGTCTGAAGGGGAACTAGTGCACGGGTATGGGACGAGTGAGCAGTCAAGACAACTCAGCCAATATGTACACCTTATATCTGGTGCAACAGGGGTTGCTACATATGTACTCCGAGTGCAGCATACATCACATACAGTTACATGATTGTGTACTAAACAGCATCAAACTCTTTGAGAAGGAGGCTACATCCACCAACAACACTGACGTTAGACTTCCCGCCCATCCTGTAGGACTCCCTTCACTGTCGAGAGTGAAAACACATTCAGATAGGGACGCGACGTCGACATAACACCTTCTCTTCTGACATCTGCGCTTAGTCGACTCTGTCTGACCGTCACAGATGGCTGGGTAAGGGATTTACCAAAGCAAGAGGACAGGAAGAAAGGGAATAGGGGTCATCCTTTCGAGTGCCGATGGATGAAGCTAACCAGGGGGAAGAACGACGAACAGGATGAGTAGATCAGCGGCACATGTACAAGCTGTAGTGCAATATATCGCGAAACCAATAGCAGTCTTCAGCGACATCAGTTCTGTTCTGGATCCACCCGTCAAAAGAACATGGGAGTTAAAGCTCTCAACAGTAAAACAATTCATTTGTGACTAAATTTTTCTCAACACGAATTACACAGCCCGGCCAGTTCAGAAGCGGTTTCTTACAAGGCTTCTGGTCTGAGCATATGCTGCTCTTTTAACTGTGACTAGGGCAAAAGTGATAATGTAGGCTAACGAGCATATATTCAGCTCATCGCTTCACCTGACTGACCCATAAGGACGAGTCCAGTTCTAACTGACAGCCTTGAAGCAAGCCCATGCTAATCCGAACACAAACTGCGGGTGCTTGATTGTCAGCAAGGAGTAGGTAAAAGAAATGCTCATGTGGTGTGTTTTTGTGTGTGAGTTAAATGTATGGTGCAGATAAGTGATATCAAATGGCCAATGGCCATATGACTTCGATAGCAGGGATAATAGCAGCAGCAGCATCAAAACCGAGTGACTGATGAATTTTCTCCTTAATAAAAATAAATCTATATCGATGATGATGATGATGTTGATGACTCTGATGATTAAGCTAAGTCAAAGCCGTATGGGATACCCATAATTTTGGAAGGTGCGAATTTCACCCTCAGTACCAGCTGTAACAATAACCAGGCCCCAGCTCGCCACTGCAGCTATAGTGGTCGGGGCTTCTCCTTCCCGTGGTGATACCTCCGTAGTATTGACAACCTCCTGAGATGGAGAAGATGTATTCCAAGATGCTCCATGCGACCTTTGGTGGCCGGTAGAGTCTCTGAACGGAGGGAGCTTTTCCTCAGGCCACGTTGCAGAGGAAGAAGACCCCTTGGGTGTCAAATTGTCTGCAAAAAAACTAGGACTTGGACTTCTCAAAGACGGTTCCAACGGTGGGCTGTCATGGGATATGCTAAGAGCAGGGGAACTGCCATAATGCCTCGAGGCACCGTAGTCCCCAAGAGAAGACTCCATAAAACTGCTATGTTGGTTTGTATGAGACTTATCAAGAAGCCCCATGTAACCCCCGTTGTTGACTTCACTTCGCCCGGACGTTACTTCCTCGTCAGCCGCGTCTCCCCTATGATTATTCTCGCTATCCACAGATCCATTCCTCGTTAAATAAGTCGACTGCTCCGACTTGCACTCCCCAACACTTTCACTAGTTAGGCCCGAACCACTTCGACTGCTGGCATTCGACCTCGGCGAAGAGGTACTAGAGCCTGGACTAGATCTCAAGGATGACCTCAGTGCACCACCATCATTGCCCGAATGTCGTGAGCTAACTATGGGAGTTTCCTGTTCGCTAGAAGCGGCCAATAAATCTGGCTGTGGGCCCGTTCCAGGCCAAGGGATAGCAATTGAGACATGATTCGAAGCGAAATACTCATAAGACTGAGATTTGTCTTTGCGACTATTTCGCGAGTCTTTTGCTCCAGAATTCCAGACACAAACACGGGAATCCTCACTAGCGCTGATGACGAATTCTCCCGTTCTGTTAAATGAAGCTGCGATCTGGCTGTTCCCATTTCGCAAGCCTGCAAAAGGATATTCAGCCGCCAATAAATCCCAATTCGTTGCAACGCAAGCACCCCTCTCTCCTTAAACAGATACTGGTGATTCTACATACTAATGTCAACGTATGAGGCTCAAATACTAGGTACTCGTCAGCCAAGAATGAAAGAACAAAAGGGAAAAGGGCACAGAAAGGACCAAAGTTTGACACCAGACGTCCAGATATGGAAATATGACCTGCTGAGGAAAGAGTAAAAATGGAAGGGAAGAAGAAACAATCCTCCTTTTTCTAGAATCTACAATCTTACTCGTTTGACTTACATTCAAACAAGTAGTACCCTGCTGTTACCGTGATTCTTAGACAAACTATGAAGTACATTCTTTTGATCACAGAAGAGGCGAATGTACGTACAAACTATGTGTCATCAATTACGCCTATGACGCAGCACATCAATGACGAAGCACTCACCTTTAAATTTCAAGCGCAATTCCTTCCCATCATAAACTCGAATACGAGAATCATGCGATGTTACGAGTATCTTGCTGGGTTCTCCTGGCATGAACTGTGCGCATTGTGATCATAAATCTCGGTCAGTATAATGCAAAGAAAGCCCTAGAAGTCATGAGTTTCAAAATGCGTTGTCTGAGTGCCCACACGCCCTGACGGTACACCTGAAATATAAAATACCACTTCTACGACGATACACACCTTGGTAACCGGAATAGAATGCAGATTCTGGAATAAGGTCAGGTCAAGGAAGCCACAAAGACAACCGTACAGAATATGCAGGATGTCACATTGTAGTCAATGGTAACAACCAAGAAGCACGACTTGGGGGCCATAAGTTTCAAGAAGAATAAAGTCTCTGAATCGAGGACATGATCTGGGCGTAACATGAGAAGGAGGACGATGCTTGAGAAGAAGTGTCACTCAGGTTCGCCCTTGAGGCAAAATGACAAACGCAATTACATGAGAAAGGGTATTCGTAGCTCCGTCAACATTACAGAATCATCGACATCAGCATCAATAGCAACGGAGACATCCCGTGTAGACCTTACATACCTGCAAGCCTGTAATTTTCTTTCCTTGACCCTTTTTAGCTTGAGCGTTGCGGACATCTATCTGTTGATCTAGTTGGAGCTTGTTTCCTGTATGTACAGATCTACTTAGTGACCAATAAACAACTCTCTGATAGGCAATAAGTACCAAACTATAGTCAATTCTCTACTCGAACAGGGCTCCACCCGTACAACCGCCCGAACCAACGTTCAAATTTTTTCATCTACAGAAACCTAAATATTCTTTGTATGTGTGATGGAAACCACAATGACTGCAAGTCTACACATAATTTACAACTCTTAAGAATTTACTTTTCCGGCCTAAGACAGAGGTTACTGCAGGGTTCGAACGAATACCTGAAGTGTTATAGAGCCGGCAGGAGCCCTTATAGGTGCCAATAGCAGCTCTCTGTTCAACCAAAATTCACGAACTCAACGTTCAGCATTTATCTTCCACAGTTTACTTCAAAGCTTATATGCTCTGCGTGAGGGCTAGGTTCGGATATTCACTGGAGATCCCCATCTATGATGCTACAAAAGACTTGAATAGCATGACTCTTGCGAGACTTGTAATACAACCAGTAACTAGATTCTTTTTCATACAACCAGTAACTAGATTCGTGAAAAAGTTCACATACTTTGCCATCAGGAGAAAACTTGGCAGCAGTAACCATTTCGCGAACATCACTCCAGTCTACAACTTGATTGTCAGGAACACTCCATATTCGCACTTTATCGTCAAGAGATCCACTCATGAAGTAGCGTGCATCAGTAGGACTGAAATCTATGCATGTTACTGAACATAGGAGCCAAGGAACCCACCAATTAGGCACCTCAAATGTTAATTTCCTTTCACGACAGATGTACTGTCTACAATAGTGACTTGTTAATAACTCTAAACTGATGACGCACTCCATCTCGCTCAAAACAGCCTACAAGCTTTACATGACGAAGTAGTCGCTGACCGGCTCTGGTTCGAGCAAAGGCGAAAGCTTACCGTAGTCACTATGAATGAAAGTCCTCAAACAATCTCCATCCGAAATGTGCCACAATCGTACAGTCTTATCCATGGAGGATGATAATAACATATGCTGAGAAACCGGTGCAACGATGTCAGGCACCCATCACGAGTGATATATATGTCTACTCCTGTTGTGAAGCATACTTAAAACAATGTTCTTGAATTACCAGTGAATCTACGGCGGTGTAACCACCAGACATACCAGATTAGTTATGATAACTACGTGAAATGAGCTAGGCAAGTTACCAAGCGGAAGATATGCCTAGAACAACACACCAACTGTGTTCAACACTGAAGAGAACTATGTCCTTTTTTAACTGAAAAAGGAAATGAATTTACAGTGTTGTCCTAGTGTCCTCAACAGACCGCCTTCTACTCCGTTTTAAGCTCAAACGGAACTCCCTCTGTTTTGAAGCAATCATACTGGATTTCACGTCAAATTAAACCGGAAGGATGAAGATCCAAGGAGACTCCTAACAGATATGCTCACTCCGAAGTCGACATCCGAAATCTGGCATTGTTTCATACAGAAGTAGTCTAGAAGAAAACCGAGAATAACGGAGTCGGAGATTTATACTGGCTGCTGCAGGTCTAGACGAGGAGAAAGCTAGAGCTTCTAAAGTCAGCTCAGAGCAATGCAAGACGCAGGATCGCTCCAATCTTAACCAAATAAATCATAACATATGAGGACCTCCAACAGTCCAACAAGACACAAAGAAAAAATGCACGACTCAAAATGACAGACTCGTTCTTCAGAGCTTACGAGGAATAATCAAAAACGGCAATAAACTCAACTCTCAACCACACATGGTAGTGGCACCATGATGATCAGAGTAATATCCGTTGCTAGTATCCAAGAACAGGATATGTATCGCTACCTGCTTATAGGACCATGATAAGTCCAGCACATCTTCTGTATGTCCCTTAAATGAGCAAACCGCTTTCTCCGAGAGCCAGAATAGCTTCGGCACCTTCGGGGGGCTGCTACCAGGTCCCGATTTCTTCTTGCTCGCTGAGGCTTTCGCAACTCCTTTCCTTCCGTGAGTTGGATCGGGAGCTGCAGCGTCCAACTTCTCCCCAGCAGGGTCAAGAACGCCCTGCTTACTGTCATGGTCCTTATCAAAAGGATGATCTACAACCTCTCTAATATGGATGATCCGATCCTGCCCAGCACTGGCAAGGTAACGCCCATCATTACTGAATCTCATTGTCCAGATGGCACCTTGGTGGGCATGAATTTCTTGCCCCAGATGTAGATCTGACAATTCCCTCTGGCTTTTTCTGACCGCGTGAACTTTGACCCGCTGCGGTGACCTGGGGGCACGAGGTGGTTCCAAATTGTCATTCGACAACCTTCTGCTTTTCTCTCCCGACCCTTCCCGTTCCTCCCCGCCACTTCCTCCCCGACTGCCTTCGCTTTGCAACTTAGACGAATCTAAACTGGACCTTGGCTTCGACAGTCCAACTGATTTCGCAACACCTTTCATAGTCCTAACCCACAAAGTCTTTTTCTTCTTTTTGCTGACAACGGACGGGTCCTGAACAAGGCTATTATCCTCGTCGGTATAACCGCGTTTTTCTCTTTCTCTCCTCCTTAACTCTTGCATTACGGGAGAAAGACCTATCGCACTTTCGAACTCCTCAATGCTTATCTCCTTGCCTGTATCCATCTCCCTTAGTTTACTCTCCAATTCATCTATGATAAATTCCTTCCCGCTGTCCAGATCCTTTATTTTATACGCAATATCGTTATAGTCATCGGCGGAAGAAGACCGATCTAAAGCGGGGTCCTTGTCACCGATCATGTCATCAAGTCCTCCATCGGAATTGCGTGATGAATGTCCATTGACGGTATCAAACACGGATCCTTCAAATGAAGCATCACCTGTATCAGGAGACAAAGTGCCCGCCATGTCTGAAGTAGGCTTCTTCTTCAAACTCGAGTTTGGGCTGTTCAGCTGAACCCCGCGCTTATCGCCCACCGAATTTTGAGCTCCACAGGGGGCGGTCTTCTCGTGAACCGTGTAAGGACCTAACTTCGAAACCCCTGCCACAGGGCGGCTGCCTATGGGCGGCTTCGAGCTTGAAGAACCCCACTTGCCTTCGCGCAGCACTGCCCCACTGGTTTGCGTTAGCCTCTCAATTCCAGGAACGCCGGTTGCAATATCGGATCCAGATGGCTCCGAGTGCTCGTAACTTCTGGAACCATCCTCGAGCCGGACTTCCCCAACGGCACCCGAAGATGCCAAATTTTCCCCGGAAGGTAATATGTTTCCATGTGAGCCCGATGCTCCCAGAGTGACACCCCTCCCAAATCCTCCCCCTGCAATGATTAAGTGTTCCCTGATACCAAATCTTGTCACTCTATTCTGCCCGGCATCGTCCGGGCGATCTGGAAGAATTGGGTCTGAGTTGCCGGAATCTCCCTCGGGCCTCCCAGTGCTACGATCCGGAATTCCGAATTTCTCATACAGCAATCGACGACGTTCTTGAATTGACTTGGGGCCGTCTTGCCATACAGAAAAGCGAGCGTCACTGTACCAGGTGGAAGCGTGCCGTGGAGATTCTTGCCCTTCCTCCCGCCTGGATCTGTGCTTTTTCGACTCAAAACCTCCCTCGTCCTGACTCTCCGACCCAGATTGCGAGGAAATATCGTCCCTAGCTTCATGGAACTCGTCATCTGAGGAGGCCTCCATTCATACCTAGGCCTGAAGTTTAGGAGGTAGCAGGGACGACACACGCGCAAGTGTCATACGAGACCCACCAAGTTCCACGGGAACAACTCGAAGCAACTTGCCAGGTCCCGAACACAAGTTGACTCTGCTTGCCAGATCCCGAACACACGTCCTCAGCTGGCATTCCTGTTCCAATCCTGAACATAAGATAAATGCCAGGTAGCGGAGGCCAAGCCAATCGACAAGGATACTTGCATTCAAAAACTTTGCCAAGTAAAATCCTAAACCTGTAATCTAGATCTTCGGCATCCGATTCAGGAGTGGTACATCTACCTGCTTCCCTTTTTACAACGACCTCACATTGCAAACCATCGTACAGCTTACATCCTACTAACTGAATGCACAAACATCTTCCTTCGCAGCTCTTCAAAGCCCGCCGTACCCAAATGCGTGTCAAACGCTTATCTCTCTCTCTATAATGTACAAACTGCCACGGGAGTTCCCCAACCTGCCATTTCTCCCCATAACCAAACTGCATGAGCAATCGCACGTGCATATCCACAATTCGAAGTCGGAACAATATCAAGGCTAGCAGGTGATAACGAACCACCGACATGCGAGATCTGCTTCCAGGCTCCACAGCGGAAAACCGTGCGGAAACACGAAACGCATAAGCGATACAAAGGAAACAATACCGGCTAGTTCTTTACTTCTCGTTGGCGGCGATGAAGGAGACGTTTTAGTGTCTTCGTTTACACCAACAACAACTCCTGCTCCTCCGTCTGCTCTGCGCTCGAAGTGATATCCTTGTAGCCTGGCTCTCCACAACGATGTCGTCCTCTTCCTGGACGCCTTCCATACTAACTCTCGTACTCACTCAACAATTCTGCCTCTGCATTTTCTCCACCTCTCATCTCACGTCGACGCCGTTACATCACACTTAACTCTGCAATAGATCTTGGTCCATCTTTAGCATTAAAAGTGTGTCTCCGACTCCTCAAATCTCCATTTTTCAAGTCTCGATCTATCAGTGATCTCTCCTCGCTCAAATCTGTGCCTCCCTCCCACAGTCTGTGTCGCTCACCCTCCCACTCACTCCCTCCCAGTCTCTCGACTTCTTACTCCTCCGATCTCCTCTCTCCTCTTCTCACTCTGTTTCGTTGCTTCCTTTCTTTACTTTCTTTCTGCCCGGTCTGTAGCCCTCTCCCGGGAGACGCTCCTCCCGTCGTCCGGTGTCTCTGCAGCTCTACAACAGCAAGGCAAAAGGGAAGATACGCTCGTTCCCTTCAAGGTAGGAACCCTTCTGCTCAAGGAAGGACTTTACCCGTCCTCCTGCGCAAGTCCAAGCAGCGTGTCGAATTTTCCGTTTCTGGGGGAAAATTCCGTCTCAAGTTCGAATAAGTTCGGCATATAATTCCCCACAACCGGAACCATCCAGCACTTCGATTTTGCTGCGGGCGAGTTTCCGACATTTCATCATTTCATTTAGCTTGTTTGTTTCCAGAATTCATTTTATTCACTCCAGTTGTCGGTTGACTTTCCAAATTATTTTCTTTCGCGACGATTCTAGAATTTCCCAACAACCTCAATTTCCCTCGGGAAATAAGAACTTGCCAACCCTCCGCTTCAAACTTTTAAATAAGAAGTGACAGTGAAGGACCAACCCTTTCGACAATTCCATCCGAGAACACAAGGAATTTTACGAAAATGAAAAGTGCCAGTTCATTAAGTTTGTTTACACTCTAACGGGTGGAATCGCCCCCAATGGATTAAAACCCGAAATCCTCTCCAGCGGAAGCTGAGACCCCCCAAAGGTGCAAGCGCTAAAATGTGTGCACTTAAGTAGAGGCCAACGAGAAAGGACTAGACATGGTATCAGAAATGAACATCATTCCAGTTTTGGAAAGTCAATGGTTACATTGAGTTCAACCGCCTCGAACAGATACATAAAACGTCTCGTGCAGTGTTACATTGATTGTCAAGACAGTACCCTCATTCAGTTTTTCAGATGAGTCACATACTTCTTCAGTCTCCGATGCTTTGCATTGGAGAGTAGCTGATCCAATGTGTGCACAGATAGAAGACTCTTCATATACAGAGAAAGCACGTTCGCAATACCAGTCGACACACATGGGACTCTAGCTATGTTTACAAGGCAAGTTAATTCAAGTAGTTACATTGATAGGTGGAAGTTGAACTTAGCATAAATCCAATATCCTTCTCCACTGCCTTGTACATCGTCTTGCGTTTTCTGTTATCCTTAAATTCATAACCATTAAGTACAAATTTTGTACTAAACTGTTTTAAAATGTGGTGCACATGAGGTGAATAATACATAGTGATCCAATATGCACGCTAGATCAAGTTCGGAGAAATTTTGCTCATTTTCTGTTATCAAAGAAGATGTTAGTGTTATATGAAAATTCTATACTAAGTTGTTAAGAGAAAATAAATTTATCAATGAATAATAAACGATAATTATATCTAGAGTTGAGACCCAATCCAAACATAACTCATAAAGCAAACACGAACAGACTCGCTTCCAATATTATAAGTGCGAGAAACTACTAACAAACACATATTAATTTTATCTAAATATTAATTTATTACTTGATTTTTCGAATAAAAATTAGATAATAAATTTACATATTTACCTCCTCCATAAGAAGAGGTGAATATAACATACATTCACGGGGCCCGGATAGATCTATTCGGATCAACGCTGGACTCGTCTTTCACTGCTGATGGCTTATCCCAAGACTGCTGACGGTTGGATGAGCGTAAGCAGCGATTTGTTACGTCCCAAATATCGTTAGTTTTGTTAAAAGACGCATCGTCTTTTGAGCTTTAGTCTCGCATCCCGAAATAATGGGTAGAAGGAACTTGGAGAAGATTCTGAGATCTGAGATGACAGAGTCATCCTTGAGCTTGTCGAGGAAAGTATAACAGACAGTCTCAGAGTAGCTTTTCTGAAAGTTCAGAGCAAATTTGTGGTCTTTACTTTCACTTCATTACTGCACTTCTATCATTGTGTTGATGGCGCCATCAAAACCAAAATCGACACATTTGCTAGACTCTAAGTCACATTCAGTCAGCATTTGTATAAAAGTGAGGGTTATCATCTCTGCATCTTTCAAACTCACATGTACAAAATCTAGAATGCAAATCTAACTCGACAGCTTGGAGAGGTTCCACTCTTTGTCATGTTAATGAACCACATGAGTGTTCTATGATTGAAATAATACTTTACTTTAGTAGTAACTAAAACCTTAAACATATACTCCTTTTGTGCAATTTCAGAATAAAATAAGATTTTCTAATAAGATACAAATTTATATTATGGAAGAAATATAAATTATATTACTAGTGTAAATAATATAGTATTCATTTTCATTAAATGTAATCTTTAACCTTACACAGCAAGTATCAGTATTAAAACGTAAATAAGTGTTCTATTTTCACCCGTTGTACTTGAGATCATCAAAAAGATTACCTTTTTCTCCAAGAGACTAGACAACTTTTTTCATAAATCTCAGCCACAAGGTTAAATAACTACTACATTGACTTGAAATACAGCATAAAGTGTAAAGCAAATGAGTAACTTTGGATTAAATCTGTACTCTATTGGAAAATCAAAAGTGATAAATACTCCTACTTTTAAACTAAAGAAACGAAATCCTCTTTGACATATATAGGTCTGTTTTTTTATAATTATAGTATATCAAAATATATATTTTTTAATATGTTATAAAACTAAAATATGTTTTTTAAGATGTTATATTTTTATATATTTATTTCTTTTAAGATGTTATAAACTTTGAGAAATTGAGTTTAAATATGTCTACTTTACTCTCACGTAGTTATAACAAAACTGATTAATAAAACCTCCAATCTTGACAGTAATACAAAAGACTATGTAAAATGACTAAATCATTTATGTCCGATATATTTGTGGACTATCTGCACATGAATCCATAATACGGGGAGGTTTTACTCCGACTAAAGACCTTTTGTGCAGAATATGAGAGATGTGGAATATCATCTCAGAGCAAGTTTTGTCATATTGTTATAATTGCAATGTAATATTGTCGATGTATTGATGATATTAAGAAACTTGGTGAAAAGAAATAAAGTAAGAAGTGCATTATCACGAGTCGTGTAAACTAAATATTGGAGTGTAGAATATTTGCTTGTGCTTTTGTGAACGAACATGGTCTTGAAATGCCCTTGTCGATGGGTTTGCAAACCCCTTTGTTACTTAAATACTTCTCACCCTTCCCAAGTTTATCGACTTTACACAAGACTCCAGTTCTCTCACAATCAAACTCCAGTCAACTATAGTCTAAACTTCAGTTATCTCTAAACAACTTCTTACTACTTTTTTACACTTGCGTTTTTTTCTTTAAAAGCAATGACTTCGAATTCTATTGAGTCTACTATTTTTTCTTAGTGTACTATCATCCAAAAAAGGCGTCTTTCTTTCATGTTTCACCTCATATATCGTATGATGGAAGAGGCAAATATACAATTATTTTAATTACTTAGTAGTGATTAAAACATCAGAAAAGGATGGTTTTGTCAACAACCTCATGGATATATAGTTTCGGAATTATATTTGTCTACATTCCTCTTGTGGTTTATTTCTGGATCATCCTGCATCTAAGAACATTTATCACTTAACACTTAGAGATAAATTAGATTCTCCTTGAAAGCTTAATATGAAGCTTAGAGCTTTTTTGAAAGCTCCATAACACTTATATTTTTTCCAATAACAGAGAGAGAACCATCGAAACTGAATTGCATGCATTATTAAACGATTCACTTACAGTATATAAGTTTTTTCTCGACTAGAAGTTTCCTTCTTTGCGAGATAGTTACCGATTAGACATAACGAGGCAAGAAAGAAGATAAAGACTATCAACTACTTAACAAAGTGTCTACTCATGAACAATGTGCAAAGCTCGTAACACCTTGACGATAAAATTAAAATCACATTATGAAAATGACCATGAATTGGAACACACATTCTTCTTAAACTTGATTAAATAGAAAAAGACCCGTGGTCCAAAAAATGTCAGATGATGCAGAATTAGTAATAAATATACAACTGAAGAAAATATATAAGTCGTTATTACAGTCGAATGACAAACTCAAGGATTATAATAGCCACTTGCAGATATGCAAGTGAAGAAAAATCACAAGTACACAATGCAAGCAAAGGATATCATTCACATCCAATGTAAACGAAACATAGTCAGTGAATATCGTGCAGCGACCAAATTGCAAGATATCGATCAAGAACACATGTAACATATTCGAGTTTTTGGGCAATAAATGAATTTAGGGAGGTTAATCATCATACCTATACAACAATAAATATATTTCAGCTTAATTTAAATAGAAATATTATAAATGTTTTTCATCATCTTCTACCAAAAATTTATGAAAAGTGATACTTATTATATATAACAACACCAATTCCGAATCCAAGAAATATTCTCAAAAGTCCAAAGTGCTACACGCTCTTGCTTTTCTAAGTGATTCTTCTTTCTTTATACATTAATAACTTAAACTTTCATCTGCTATGCGTTTGTATAACTCAATATGCATATAAACTGCATTTCTAAGAAAACTGAGGAAAAAGCAAACGTTAAAAGAGCCACCAAAATAATCATGGGCAATTTGCTAACAACATCTTTCAACAAAAATTAGTGAAAATATAGTTTACACGGAGAAAAGTGGTGGTTGACTTGGTTTGCAAATTCTGATTTGTGATGAAGTTTAAATTTAGAATTTACATGATAACGTGATTACACATGGTCAACTGAGTTATACAAAACCCATTAAGTGATTCATGCGAACAGAACCTCTTTCCGACATAATGACTTTGTGCATCCCACGAGTAGAAAAATTTTCAACTTCAAAGCTTTACTTTATAGCATAACCCTTCCAAGAAGAAAGATTAAGACATAAATTAAAACTCTTTGCATATTCTCCTCTACCGAACTATGCAAGGAAGTCTGAATATACTATGCGTTTGTAAACCTCAATAATAAGAACCTTTAACAACCGAAAGTGCTTTCTTCTCTCTTCTTGAGTAAAATAAAGTTGATAATTTTGGTTCTTGACATATAATATGTTACATTTAGAGAAGGATGAGGATAATTGATACACTCAATTTCCAGTATCTTTTGAGTGCTTGAGCATAAAAGCTTACAACACCACATCAGGAAAATAAGTTTTCTTATATGAAATTTAATATCTACTAAATTTAGGCCTCGGTTAGGAGTCAATCCTGAACCGATCGATTAGAACTGAACTGTATTTTTGGGTTCGACTCTAATGCGGTTCCAAAATGGTCAAGTTTTGGTTCTAAGGTTCAGTTCCAAGGATTGGAAAATGGTTCGGTTGAAAATAGGTACAATTTACAGTTTGGTTTTTAGTTCTATTCAGTTATAACTTTCAACTATTCGGTTGCGAACCAAAATCAAACTGAGTATTAGAGGGAAGTGCAACCAATCTTATTTTGATATAATATTTCAACGTTGTTTAAATCTGCATAAAGGAAGATTAACTAAATAACTCTCTTGTTTTAGTTGTGAGAGGTCTTCTGTTCTAAAATGATTAGGTGGTTTGGTTCTAAAATGATCCTATTTCAGTTCAATTAAATAATTCAACTCTGATTTGTTTTAATGAGTCAAAAATGATTTGAGTTCTAACTCGTTCGATTTCAGTTCGGTTTGGTTCCACCTTGAACGGTTCGGTTTGAACCGAACGAACCGAGCATAGCTCTAACTACAGCCTGGTTTTAACCAGGGTGCAGTTAGAGCAAAAGCTTTTAGCTCTGGCACAGCCATTGCTCGCGCAGCACCTTGATACAGTGGAAGCTATCTTCTTGAAATTTCTACTCGTTATTTCCTGGGGTCGTTGGATAATAAAGTTACTTGGTTCACGCATTAAAAGTAAATTTAAAAGTTGTACCCTTTTGCCTTTTACCTTCTGCAGTATCGTCCGTCAGTTGGCTGTTATATATTATAAACTAGTTTCAAAGCCCAAATTCTGCCATAAAATATAGTTCACAAATTATGATCAATCCTTTCTTTTTGGCAGTTATGATTTTATTTCTCTTTCTGATGCTTGCAGTTTCTGTCGGTAGGTACCTAACCTGAACATCTGACCAGTGACAGACCACACTTTAGCTAGGTGGTCGCCCCATGTATGGGTCGTGGGGTCGATCCCTGCTGCCCCCGAGAGTTGCTCACTCATGTAAGAACTTCTGCTCCTAGCAAGACAAAGATTCATTCAGCAAACTTGCCCTAAACAGAATTATCATATATTCATTTGCTTGACATGGTCTTATATAGTTCTAACCATTACGATTATTATCAGAAAGTGACACCGCACACACAGATCAGCAGCCGTTAATAAGGGTGCAATCCAACGTGAACCGCGACGGGAGTTCCACCGACTACCGTCGTCCCTCCAAACTCACCGCCACCTGGCCACGCGCTCCACAGGACAATTTATTAATAGGTTGCATAACGTTCAAAAATATAACTGCTTTACTGTCTGAGTCCTAACCCATACGGCTTTCACAAGAAATAATAGCTCCTCCAAAGCGGGAAATTACAGTAAGGACTCCAGGGACTCGTGAAGTCGGTCTGCCCGGCTGCAATGAGTCACTCCCGGCTCACTCATGGTTCTTTCGCGCTCACCCGTTACCTGTCGTTACGCGCTTAGTCTCGAGGATTGACCGGTCATACCGGATTTATTTGCGTTATATAGTCCGGAAAAGAAAGTAAAAGCCACTATGCGGATGATTAACGTAGAAACATTAAATACGAGAAAAGTGATATTTCGCGTGTTCATCTTTTGCGTTATATAGTCCGGGAAAGAAAGTAAAAGCAACTATGCGGGTGATTAACGTAGAAACATTCAATACGAGAAAAGTGATATTCCGCGTGTCCATCTTTTTCTGATTTCTGTTATTTAATAAATAACTATATATAATAGATGGATATAGAAAATGACAAATGTGTAATATGTTATAAATTGTTTATAATAAGATGTGAGAAGATATCGAATATCTTAATTTTAATACGTGTGGTGTTTTGTTACTAATTCTAAGTATTAATGAATATATCGATATCATAATTCTGAGATATCATACGAGAAATGACTATGAACCGAAATATGCCATCACACATACTCATGTGCGAATTGATTGGTTGCTACGGTAGTTGGTAGATGATTTCGGCTCGATATTACTGGCTGCCAAAGATTTTCTTTCCAGACAAAGAAATGTTTAGCGAGAACGAATAACTTTATGAGTTACATTACAAGTTAACTGAACAGTGAATAACTCTGTATATTACTGGTTTATTTATTCATAAACATGGTCAATTTATTATCTAACCCTTTACTAGGGTTAGGTACTACATGAATATTCCTAATAATTAATGTCCAATTTTACCAAGATCTTGCACTTTTGTAGTTTCAGATGGCGTGTTTTTACACTTACCTTATAGGTTATGTTTGGATCTCCCCGTAACTCTGTGTCTGAGTTAACATTTAATAGATATAGAAATTTAGACTTTTCATATAGGCTTGATCTGGAATTTATATTTAACACTTCTATAGTTTGTGAACACATAGAATGAGCAAAAGTTCTCCAAAAGCGATTGGGGATGCTTATTTAACTCTTTATTTATGCTTTTGATATTAAGGATGCTTTTCAAACCTAAACTATAGGTCAGCTTGAAACCTGTAGAGTATCAAGTCTCAAAGATTTGGATACTTTTCAGTTCATGCACAATACTGTGCATTGTCTCAGCCAGGTGTCCAGCATACCGCGTGTGACTGAATCGTATCTTGCGATTTGAGCATGATGAGTGAGATAAGGACGAGACTCACGAGAGTCCAAGGTCGCACGTACTACAGTCGGCCTCGATAACTGCCCACTGCACTCTCTGAAACCCTACCGTAGTTATTTGCTAGAACTCGGCTTACTTCTAACCGGAATGCACTCTAGAAGTGCAGTTCTATATTTATGTTAATTGAAATAATTTTATATTTTCATTCTGATATAATAATGTATCAATATAGACTGTCTATTCATGGTGTTATATTGAACACAAATAATTTGATAGATACATTCTTTGTTTAAGCCTTTTAAAGTTCGTTTTTTTTCGCATGTTGGACAAGGCATCCGTTCAAGTGTTTTTCCATCTCTCTGAATATGCAGTTTCTTACTCCATCTTCTCGTTAGTTTCATTTACTTTAGTTTTTCTTATTTCTTTAGTTTGGACATCTGAATTACCTTGGTGTTTTGTTTTAAATTTTTTTGGAATTTTGGTTTTCCATTTAGAAAATTGGTTTTCCGCATTTTCTTTTCTTGTTCCTATGGTTTGGACATTCGAGTTACCTTGGTATATAGATAATATAACGCAAATGTGTGTAACTAACTCATGTACTGGAAAGAAAAAACCTTTGTTAGCACAAAGAATAAAATCTTACTACAACCAATAGAGTTTTCCCTTATGGGTATAGTTGAGATGCAAACTGGGAAGTGTTGCATCTATATTTGAAAATTGGAAATAATAAAACAAAATATTCTTTCCGAGTCAAACGACATAGCAGCTTTAGTTAGAGAAATCATGTTCTTGAGGTCTTACACAAGTGTTTATCTCTACTCAAGAGCAATCAAGTGCAATCTTTGATGATCTTTTTATGACAGAAATGATTCAAATGGAGTAAAATACACTGATGGTCAGATGAAATCGTTTAAAGCAGTTCTAACCCCATTGCATCTTAGCTTTGCAATGGTGATATTCAGTTCTACTTGTGACTATGTGTCTACAGTAAGAAACTTTGCTTTAGTGAATTTACTTCAGTATATTTCCAGAGAATAGGAAATCTTCTCATTTTGAATCAATTTGTTTTTTTCTTTTCAAACCCCTTCGTGGGAGCAAATGATAACAATGTTATAAGAGTATGTTCAAAACATGTTTATTGTTGATCCGTTTAGACATCTGTAAAGTTTGAGAGAAAGTGGCTGTTATGTTGAGAGTTATTGAGGGTCGGAGTGAAAAGAGTTCAGAAACTTCTGAATCTATGCATAGTAACTTCTTCTTGTAGAACCAAGAGATCTATAGACTAGATTTTCTTTCGATTTTACATATGTGATTGTGATATTGATGTTTTAGAATACCTTCAGTCTTCTTATGAGTACGCGAGTGTTGCATCCACGTACTGGAACCCGCGAGTACACTCGACCTCCTAGTCTTCTTCAGTTCAACGTGCAAGATGTTATGCAATTATATTTACAAGCATTATCTTTGATCGAATCGTTCGATAAATAATTATCCGTTGAACGATCAAAAATACCGCAAGCTCTCCTTGGCTCCGAGCATCTTGACTCACACTATCAGTAACATCCATGCATCTTGCAACTCCTCCTTGAACTTGGTCACAAACCTTTGCGTTTTTTGCAAACATCTTGCTGGTTGCAGATCTCGTGCCTACATCACAATGAAAAACAAACGAGGATGGGTATAACAATAAAAGTTATTTTATCAAAACAAATAATATATGATATAACAATAGAATAAAAAAATACTTCATGTGTATCACGTTTATTTCATGTTAACTGATAAACAAATAGTCTAAATAAAAACAAATATCATAAAAATATAAATCCATCATGTTGAATGCATTAACTGAAACAAAACAACAAAACAAAACAATAACTAATCTTCTACAATAATAATTTAGTATGGATAAACTAAAAATAATATGCAATATTGTGAGACGATACTTCAAAATATTGTCAGATAATACCTCAAATATCTCCCAAAAGTAACCTTCATGTGGAATCATATAAAATCTAAAATTGTAAATTAGAAGCATATATGACAACTACAAAATACTAAATGAAACAAACAATTATGCATAATATTAAAATACAACAAAATAGAGGGAAATCAAGTGCAATTCATAATAGAAGTATACAAAAGAAAGTAGATCCTACAAAACATTACCTCGCGGTACTTGTCCAAATCCATACTTTGAAAAGGATTCTTCAAAATGATGGCGACTATGAAGAAGTTTAGGAAGTGGAAATTAATCAAAAAGAAAAATTTACAGGAAAATGATTTCAAAACCAATGGAGGTGGGTTTTGTGAGGCAAGAGGATAGGCATGGAAGGCAAAGGAAGAAGTGCGCTGACCTAAAAAAGTGACAAAACAAAAGTCAAATGGTCCATCTCTCACTCATTTTTGAGGATATTGTACCTAAGAGACAGCCACTTCAAGCACTTTTAGTTGATGAAGGCCTGACAGCCCTTGATTTTAAGGTCTTGATTGTTTACATACACAATAATTTTGATAACAATTACGCATTCGTTTGTGATGCAAATTGACCATCTTTTTTCAAGTATGTCATTTTTCTTGAGAGCTTCGTATTGATGTAAATACTTATAGTTTCATGAATATATACATGAGATGAGCATTTTTTATTTGCTCTGGATACCTAGATCAATCCTCTTTGCTCAAACACCCCAAATTGGGATTTTAAAAGATAATATAGAAGGGTTGTATGCACTCTTTTTGTTCCATATTTTTCCTTTATTGCTTCAAAGCTACATTGTTCACTCTATATATTGACTTCTATATGAGCATTGAAGAATATGTATATTTTCTACTAATCTCTAATGGATCGATGGTTGATACCGGCTGGAGTACTTAAGGTTGTTACGTACAGCAAGTATTATTAGATAAATGACTAACACACCATTAGGGTTTCTTTTGTATCTCACCTTTCTCTCATCTTATTTCATGTTTACTTCTTGTCTAATCACCCCCTCTAGTTGGAGTGTCTTCTTCTTCGAGTACTGACTTTCTACATATAAGAGTGAAAGTAAGTATATGTCTTTTGCTATTGAGCAAGATGGAGAGTGCGCATGGAGAAACACATGAGAAAGAGCAGCTGAAGAGGTGCATGAAGTCATGCACTATATAGTTGATGTGTTCATATGACACAAAATGATTATTCTACTATCAAAAACTTCGAAGGCGATTTTGAATGTCAAAATTAGCCTCGAGGGGTTCACTCAATAATTTTGTTAAACAGAGATGCAAGTAAAATAAGATATTTTTTTCCATAAAGGGAAAATTTCAAATTCTCTTTTGTAAAATATGATATTTTATCTACTTGTGAAGTTTTAAAGTAAATTTTTTTTTGTAAACTTTAAAATAAATATTTTACTTTTAAAATACATTTTTTACCTCTTAAAATAAAATTAAGTATTTAATTTATGACTTGACTCAGAGGTGTTATGGACAAATAGGTCAAAATGAACCTTTGAGAAACCAACCCGTCTTATTTAGAAATGGTGAATGGTGTATTCGATCAAATTTCTGTCGATTTGAGCTTTCTGCAGTATATTTTCATATGAATCTTTTTGGACCTGAAAATTCATAGACTTGAGTCTAAAAGAAATACTGGTCCAATTAAGATGATTTGAAATATTTTTCAAGTATCGCATATCTATTTTGTCACGCATGGAGCAGTTTGTGCATGCTGACTGCTTAATATGCTTGGAGGTTTTGACCACGAGAGGTCCACCTTTTTGTTTGCAGTGTGCTAGGAATTATTGGCCTCGAGATGTCTGATTTTTTTCATTCAATGTTTTCTACGTTGTACCTCCGCTTGATATCTCTTGTGTTTGTTCACATTGCTACTGAAACCTCTAGTTCTACTTGTTAGCTAGCTTGCTCAATGCTCGCTTGCTTTTCTTGGCTAGGAACGAGGTTGCTATGCAAGTTACACTCGCTCTCGTTTCTTCATGTCGTCATATCATTCTATGAGTTGTTCTCTCTTGCTACTAGTGTTCAATTCTTGCTTTCTTGTGAGATTTCTTTGACACATTATGCGACTACTATTCTGTCATCCTTCCGCTCTTGTTCCTTCTACCGCTCTTTCTATCTATTCTTGTGAGCATAATGCCGTTGCTCTTGTTTTGTATTTCTCATTGTTTCCTCATGATCAAGAAGTTTTATCACAATTTGTTATTGTCGATCTTTTCTCCATTTCATGAGATCAGTTTCTTAGACATTTATGGAAATATTTGACATGGAGTTGAAACCTCGCATTACCATAATGTCCATGTAATCTTTGATGCATAGTAATTCTTGATGTAATGTCTGAGATACACCTTGTGTATTTCTTGACGAGTATTTTTTGTTCTCTTTTTGGGTACCTTCTATCGATCTGTGGATGGTGATTGTATCAAAGATATTATAGATCTCGTATCCTAATGACACAATGAGAAAGCATCAGAGTCAGATCTGATGAAGTTAGAGAATATTGGATTATTAGTGATAGAGAGTATCAATCTCATCTGAGGAGGTCCATGAGTAGTTTCTAACCTTTGTCAAAGTAGCGAAGGATGTTTATTCCATAGAGGAACCACCAACAAGTGGTTCTAGACAAGAGCCATAAGCTTTTAAGTGCATTGGCAATTTGATTTCGGAAGATGAACCAAAGAGATAAAGATTTCAAGTGTATAAAGTTGTTATCCGTGGTCCTTGGATTCATCAATCGAACCAAACTTCATGTTGTCTTATATCATCAAGGCAGAGCTCTCATATGATGATCAAATATTTTGAGATTTATCTGTTGAACTTTATATTTTCCAGCAATTCTTGTTGACTATATTTATTGAAATCATTCTTTTTTTGTTGCGAGGATGTATCTTTTCTGCATGGGTTTGCACACGCATTTTTGATGTCATAAATCTCGATGTCACACTTGGTAGATGGCCTTGTTTGTGAGTTGTTCCAATGTTATTGGTAGCTTGGTTTTTTTCATTGTAGAGCTTCTTTACTGAATAAATGTGTGATTGTTTCTTTTTTTCTATTTTGTCATATTGCATCTGTTGTTGCACCCGTAGGCATTCATTTTGCATCTGGAGTAGCAAGTTCGAGAGTTGGGTGAAGCTCTCAAGAAACATCACTTCAGTTGGGAGTAGAGTGGATTCAATCTTCAATGGTGTTAAATTTTTTGCTTTGTCAAAAGAATGTAAATCATCAAACAACTTGAAGATTTTAATGTCAATCCACAGAGATTACAGTATCACATCAATCATCGAATAACAACAAATAAAACATGTATTTTTGATCGCTATCAATTAAAATTGTCACAACTTGTACAAAACTCGTTCAAACTCAAAATGTGTTAGCTTATCGCTGTTTAGTCATCAAGAGCTCTACTTGTATTCTTTGATCTTTGTCTCTCTACATTGAACTCACAATATTATCATATATCCATGTCTGACTACATTAGGATAACAGATCTCTACACCAACTATGAAGTTACACTTACAAATGTCATCATCTTACTAGATACACACTAATAGATGTTTACACCGTGTAGCATGAAATAACATAAGCACCCTAGATCCATCTGACAGATCCAAGTGTAAGTAACGACATCTAAAAGTACACATGTACATTATATGATAAGTCAATGCTTATCAATTAATGCCAAGCGTGCATATTCTTTCTTATTCTTCTCCTCCCAAGAATTAAGATTTCAGCGAGTAGGAAATTCTAGCAAATGGTTTGTTTAACAAGTAACATTATCTTGGCTCCGGAGCTTTTCCTCTAATAGCATTCACCATATTTCTTTTTTATCCTTTGGCTGCTTTCATCACTTCTCATTTATATCCTCTGATAGTCATTCCTTGAATTTCACTACATGCGGAGGTATCGTCAATCCACTTAAAGGAGATATCGTCTTCCGTCTCTAGATACTTTAGATATATAGAACAAAAGTCATATCCATTGTAATCCTCCAAAGGCGTACATGCAGTTCCATCCCATTGTCTGTTGAATCTTCCGATGATCCAAAGTCAAAAGTAGAAGCTTTCAAAGAGATTTGAATCGCATATCACATGCTCCCAGAAGGCTGAACTATCCAACTCTTTTTACTCCGTACATGTTTGAACCTCCATAGGAGTATAATAAACCTGAAGATAATCATTTTCTCCAGATGTCAGTGTATCAGATCACGTTAAGCACTTGGAAGGACGCGTTGGCAACTTGGTGCTCTCTCTATTTAATGTTTTGGAGCCATCGTGCTTAAGACATGATACATTTGTGCTTTAACTTTCAGTTACACTTCTCTCACTATGTTTCACTTCTTCTTCTCTAGTGAATCGTTTGGTTATCTGATTTTATTCGTGATCTCGTCTATTCTTGATCACTTGTTTGTTTCTTTTTGTTCACTCGTTGGATGACTCACTTCTTGCTACATTTTTTGTTGGTTAGTGTAAGAAGCTAAGTTACACTATTCTGCTTTCAGTATGATGTAATTTTGTTCACATCTCGTCAATAGTTTCATTTCACCTTTAGTTAGCTCGCTCACTCTACTACGAACTCGTTTGAAACTTCATTGATTCAAGTCGAAGCAATGGACATTTAGAGGATTCATTTTGGACAACAGTGCTTGTTTTCTCAAGTGAGAAAAGACTTTTAGTCATTGTGAACAAAGTGCTAGGGACATAGCAACTGAGAGTTGGTGAGAGACGTATAATCAATATACTATGTGGTTGTTGAAGGGGATTTTCCTGATTGTTGACCTTCCATGCTTGTACTACGGGCATCTATGCTCGTGGAATTTTTCTCTTCAGCTCTTATAATGCTAGCAAAATGAGCAATTCGCTATGTGCTGGTACAACTTGTTATCCATAGTGAAATCAACTTCTTGGAATATTTCAAATCTCCATTTCAAGACATCAGTTTTTGTAGACACGAGCTTGTGTGACATGTGTTGTTGTGACTCATGTCCAACTTTAGACAGGCAGGCACACAACAGAAATAAGGGAAGAGGAAGTGACTGAACACTTGGAAGTTAGTGACGGTAAGCTAAAGAATCCTCTTATTGTCCCTCTTGACGAGCTCCAAAATTTATTCCAGATATATTTGAAGCTTGTAATGAGTTTTCAAACATCAACGAGTAATAATCTAATCCAGCGATGTTAATTAACTATTGGATCATGCATGTGCGAATTTCACAGAAGTGAAGAATGCAAGAAAGCGCTTCCGAGTGTATAAGGCATTAGTACTATGGTTTGGATATAATGATTGAATGCTACTTCTAGATGTTCTCTAATATGTTTGTAAAAGAAATTTGATCGCCTTCGGGGGATCATTTGTGGATTCAAGGTGATGAGATGAATATTTCGCTCGTGCTATGAGATAAAATAGATCACCATAACGAGAAAAAATCTATAATAAATTATTTTAAGGTATAATAATATCAAATATAATAATTTTGCTGCTGAAAAGAAGTTGCATAAGTCTTGATCCAGATTTACAGCTGCACTCTTGACGCTTTCGTAGATGAATACTCTAGGTCAAATATTTTCTACATCAGAAACATGATATGATTAGAAACATGATATGATTAGAAACATGATATGATTAGAAACATTATCATATGTGAATTACAAAATATTAACAAATAACGTATACGTACAAAAATATAACATGTCAAAAAAAAAGTCAAAAAAAACTTTATCATGACAAACTCAAAATCCAAAGATACTCTTCTACAACTCATCTTTCCATATGATGGATTGTAGAAGTTAATTTAAATGATAATTCTCTACATGGTAATGATAATTTAAAAGACAATTCTCTCGTGTATAAGTGCAAAATAACATCTTTGTCGTTGTGATATGTTTAGTAAAAAAGAGCTTGTATTGCACAATACGTGGTCGAATCGTATGGATATCGTGCAACCTCTTTGAGCGCACACAATCAACATTCACATGAAGTAATATACAATCTAAATGTTCATCCGCTCAATGCGAAGCAGCCATTAAGATGCCCAAAAATGAGATATAGATCTCTATCGCCTTGAGAATATGAAAGACAACAAAAAGTAAGAGAATTATGATATTCAAATGCAACAAAAAAAGCAGATAATGTAAAATGTAGAGTGTATAAAACATTATTGCTGCTCATTATAACTACACACACATGTATATATCCAAGACTTGAGTTTGTACACAGTATCCACCGCTGCATGTTCAAGTATGACCAATTTAGCTAGTTGCGACTAAGACTAGTGAGCCTTAGTCATGAGAAGAAAGATATTTTTCTCTAGTTACCTTGCACAGTTATTGGTAAGACCAGCATTGCAAAATTATTGGCAGAACTAGATAAGATCCATGTCAGCAATCCATGTGAAGTTCATAGAGGTAGTTGAGTGTGTGGTGTGAAAGTGTCAAATCATCAATCCGTGTGATGACTAGGGAGTGATGCAAACGATATGCAACCTTATCTTGTCTTCCTCTCTCTAGTATATAGAGGAGAAGAGTATCTTTGTTGGGCACTCAGTCTTCTGTGAGTACGTGAGTGTTGCAATGGTATCAGAGTTAGCTTCTCCCATTCAAGAGTGTGGATCGTCTCTCTTGTAAAAGTGAATTAGCAACGTCATCTTGCAAAGAGTGTTGAGCGATGCATAGCGGTTGCAAACAGTCATTGAGTTGCAAGTAGTGGAGAATGGCGAAATTATGTGGGTGCAAGACATGGATGGGAGAATTCTCAAAGTGTCATAATTTATGTTTTCCGACTCTTTTCAGATCAACTTGAGATACACTGAGAGAGTACAATTTCAGAAATATTTGATGGTGCATTTTGGAGAGAATTTCATGACATGAGTGATGAATTGGCCAACCTCTTGTCTTACTTCTGATAATTTCATATGATCCGACTTGAGATATCACTGTCTACATCTTGATTTAGCAAGATATGGACTTGAATCGACTACCTCCATTTCAATACATGGGTAGAAGTTCATTATGCGTGTCAACCCAAGATAGTCTATCGAAAATGGATGATTAAAAATTTTGGAGAGAAATTCTATAGAGATGTGGTGAGATCTCCGATAACTTTGATAACTCAATGATATCTCGTAGCTCTTGTGATGTTGTACTGAGATGACGATTGAGAGATTGAGAGCTATCATAAGTGAAAGAATAGAAGAATAGTTCTTAATGGAGAAACTGATTGAGAGAATGATAAAGGAGTTTGGAGAATAAGTTTGTAGTACGTACAATGGAACAAAAGATTGTCAACATAGAGGAGAGAGAGAGAGAGACCAATGGAGATGACAGGTCCTTCACAAAGTGAAGAGATCGTAAGAGCACAAGAAGCGGTTATGGTGGCAACAAAATGATGGAGGAAGAGGATGTTCTACGTCTTCGCATGAATAAGACTTGTAATGTAGAACTGTACGGAGATAATAGTGTCATGAGAGTGTTGGAAGGATGGATCATGCGCATGAATCATCACATGAGTCATTTCAAATCGCAAGTAAATGACTACACATTAAGGAGGTTTGTCATTGAATATTTGGTTGATAAAGCTCTCACGTGGTACACGACCAGATCTCCCATCACAAAAGAATGTCAAGTTTCATGGAGCGGCATACAAGGAAGACTACTCCAAAACTTTTAGACTACATATTCAGTCTAATGAGCATAAATGAAGTTAAGGGACCTCAAGCTAAGGGGGAGTGTGCAATAGTATGTAGAAGAATTTTGAGATCTACAAGCAGTCATTATCGATATGAATCTCGCTGAAGCTTCAAGAAAAAAATTCGGTAAGAGGTGATGGTTAACAATCCTCGCACCGTAGAAGCAGTCATTGTAGATGCCTTACGAATTACATGAGCCATTGGAGCCACCCGTACCCATGCAAAAGAGATGATTACACATACAAACCATCAATACAGTCTTGCAACTATGGAGCTTGAGAACCTGCGATTTTGTGAAGGTTATCCACATCCATTCAATGATGGAAATCAAAGAGATCGTCTTAGAGAATCACCAAGGAGAGAAGACGCACAGATGACAATGAGATTCGAGAACTATGACCAACGATGTTGCTACAATTGTGGTAGATTTGGTCATATTGTTGCTCAATATCGCATTCGTTTTCCTCTTAATTGAAGAGGTAGATCATCAAACCGTTGACCTTTGGAATATCTTAATGGAGGAGAAGGAGAAAAAGCATATGAGAACAAGCCTCGGAGAAACAAATATCATCAGTATGCTCATCTCGTGGTCATATTGGTTCTTGGTTCATAAGAAAAAGAAGAAAGACGAGGAAGGAAACAAACGACTGAAAGTAAATGGAATGGAGAAGAGGACAACTCAACTCATTATGACAGATGGAGAACTAGAAAGAGTCAAAGTACGAGTGCAAATTGATCCAAGTGCTACAAAAAACTTCTTCTCTTGTTCTGTGGCTATGAAACTTGTGTTACTGTTAGAAAAAGATGAAAACGAAGAAGTAGAACTGGCAACGGGCAAACTGAAACTATTGAGGCACTACCAAGAGAGGTGGAGTGCCCAGTGAATAAGTACAAGGAGAAGATTGAATGAAGAGTGATTAAATTGGCTTGTTATGATGTCATCTTGTGAATGCCTTGGATGGAACAATATAATCCAACGATGGATTGGAGAAGGAAGATTATGAAGAGCAGTGAATGGAAAATATATGGAAATAGAGTGAAATATAATGATAAACATTTACTTTTTTATGTGATAAACTTGACAACCATTCATCATAAGAATGTATGTTTCTTTGGTTTAATAAGAGATGCTCATGATTCTAAAACTAGTGTATCCATTCGTAAAGATTTCAACGATGTACTAGAGGAATATATAGATGTATTCTCAAATGATCTTCATTCAAGATTACCTCATAGAAGACGAATGGATCATAAAATTGAAGTAACACCATGTAGCACACTTTCATGTAAGACTCCGTATCGACTTATACCACATGAGCTCGAGGAATGCAAAGCACAAGTGGAAGAGATGTTACAAAAGAGATTCAACCGAGTGTATCAACTTATGGAGCACCCATGTTGTTTGTAGAGAAGGAAGACAGTGGCATGCAGATGTGCATTGACTACATGCTACTAAACCAACAAACCGTGAAGAATAAATATTCTCTACCTCGGATGGATGACTTGTTTGATCAACTTCAAGGTGCAAAAATATTTCACCAAGTTGGATCTACGAAGTGGATAAAATTGAATCCGAATTGCAGATGTAGTTGTACAGAAGATGGCTTTTCGGATGCGATACAAGCACTTTGAGTACCTGGTGATGCCTTTTGGTTTCATTAATGCACATGTCACCTTCATGGGTCTTATGAATGATATCTTCCGTCAATACTTTGATAGATCTATCATTGTCTCCTAGATGATATTCTGGTTTATAACAAGATCTTAGAAAAGCATAAAAACATCTTCGTGAGATACTTCAGATCTTATGAGAGCATCAAGTATATGCCAAGACTTCCAAATGTGAATGAGCTGAGGTAGTATGAGTAGTGTTACAATAACAATGAGAAGATGGATGACATCCAATACCTTTCTTTCTCGTAAGCTTCAAACTGTAGAAAAAAATTATCACACCATCGAATGAGAGGAGTTGGTCATCGTACAGGCTACGAAGCATTGGAAACACTAGTTTATAGTAGAAATAGACCATAAACCTTTTGTGTACTTGGAGACTCAAAAAGATCTTCCCAAATGACAAATTTGCTAGACGGAGTGACGACAACGATTCAACATGAAGATCATGTACATGGAAGACAAGAAATAACTTGTTGATGCACTTACACTTATGTCGTGTGAACAATGTGATCATGGAAGTGAAATTGCACGCAAGATGGTGGGATAAGTTGAGAGAAGTAATGAAAAAGACACGCAGATAGCTCTTATGTTCAATGAGATAAAGTCACAATGCTCCATGGATTAGCATTTCAGAAAAGCATTCCATATGACAAAGAACTTCGAACCACGGTACTATCGAATGTCAAGGTTCAGCAACTGCAAGTCATGTCGGTGTTAAGAAGTCTTTAGAAGTTGCACAAAAGATGTATTACTGGCCTGATATGCGAGATGATAGAGATCATGTATGTTCGGAGCTGTTTAACATGTCAGATCAAACCGAGCAATCACTTACCAGCAAGACTACTTCAACCACTGCCAACACCAACACGACGCTGGGAGCATGTAACAATGGATCTGGTTTGCGAATTATCTCAAACTACTTCAAGATTTGATACCATCATAGTTTTCATAGATAAGTTGAGCAAAATGTTCACATCCGTCTGACAACAAAATCAATCACAGCTCCAGAACTAGCTCGTCTATACATAGATGTTATTTTTGCTCATCATGATCTTTCTCGAGTATTGATAATAAATAGAGAGATACAATTCACTAGTTTGGTTTGGAAAATCTTGTTTGGGTTATTCAAAATTAAACTTACGATGTTTACGACATATCATCCTCAAACGGGTTGAGAATTGAGAGAGCCAACATAACTATAGAAGATATGTTACGTGCTTTCACATTTGAGGAGCAAAAGGATTGAGATATGCTCCTTCTTTTAGTAGAGTTTGCATACAACAACTGCTTGTATGCAACTATGCTTCTACACGGACGACGCCTTTCATCTCATGTATGGAGAGCATCCATTGACTCCTTCTAATCAGATCCACACAATCAAACATCTGGAGTCAAGAACCAAAGTGGTTGTAGTGAACAAGTTTGTGGAACAAATCCAACAAGGCATCCACCGCACGACGGAAAAATTACAAAACTCCAAAAGAATTGACAAAAGTAATATGCAAACGCGCATCATTGAGACGTGGAGTAAGCAATGGGAGAATCGAGTTTGACTATCTACCACCAACTTCTCATTGGTAGGAGCTAAGAAGCTTAACCCTCGCTTCATTAGACCTTTTCTATAATCAAAAGTATTGGTGCCATAACGTATAAACTAGAGCTCTCGTCACACCTTAAAGTTCACCTAGTTTTCCATGTGTCTCTTCTTCGTCTATATTTTCTTCAGCCAAACCAATTCACAGATCCACACACATTGCCACCACTTTTGACGTTAGTGGATGAAGAAGACGAATATGAAGTCGAGAAGATCTTGAAGAAGCGGACAAGAGGTACAAAAAAACAACGCATATATTATTTGGTGTTATGGGAATGTTATCTATTATATGAAGCTACTTGGGAACCCGTAAAAAATCTCACAAATGCCTCACTTTTGGTTCAAGAGTATGAACGATCATGACAACAAGGACGTTGCGGCTTAAATAAGGGGAGGTTTGTAACCATCCTTAGCTAGTTATGACTAAGACTAATGCGTCCCAATCAGAAGAAAAGTAGTCATCTCTAGTTACCTTACACAATTATTGATAAGATGAGCCTTGCACAATTATTGGTGAAACTAGATAAGATCCATGTGAAGCTCTGACACAAATCCAGGGAGGGCCGAAGGAATAGTGGGCTAGAATTTTCGAAGTCCACAGACTTAGCACACATCCGTTCCAACTCCGCGGATCCGTTCAGACTCCACAAACACACACTCCAACTCCACATTAAGGACAAGAGGATTCACACTCTTCCTCGTCTCCCTACCAAGCACACACACACACACATCCACAGTCAAGACACAAGCACTGAACCGACAATTTGATCTAACGACTCATAAGTTGACTCCGTCCTCGAATCAGGCGGTCTTGTGATAAAACGTACAAGACACCAACTCCAATCGATGGTCAACTACTCATGTCACTCACTCAGATCGTTACCTCAGACGTTCTCTCTCACGCTCGGATCGAGACCCTCGGAAAAACTGTCACTGTCATGCACTTATCCCAAAACTGTCATCTGCGATCGTCACTAGACTAACTTTTCTCGAGGATAGTTATGTGTGTACACATCGGTCAATGATATGTAGTTGAGTGTATGATGTGAAAGTACTAAGTCATCAATCCGTGTGATGATTAGTGAGTGATGCAGATGATGTGTAATCGTATCTTGTCTTTCTTCTGTTAACGGTTGAGTTGAGAGAGGCTGCTAGAAAAAAAGATTCAAAAGACAAAAAGTGTCACGTTTCACAGTTCTATGCACAACTTCACTATGGGAGTTCTAAATGGAGAAAAAAATTGATAAAAGAGAAGATCACGAGTATGTAAACACAAAAAATATCTTAGATTGCCCTATTCATTTGTGCACTCGCTTTGATATTCTGATGCTGACCGCAGTCAGAGAGTTCTGCTTTTCCCAAGAGACTCTCCTGAACATAGTGACACTAAATAGATCACCTTGTGCATTATATTGTTCAAGATTGTACTAAAAATCAATTCTCAAGTTGTGAGGATACTGCATTTCATTTTTTCTTTTCTCTTATGCTTTCTTATGATTCACGTTGCCATTGCACCCATGGTAGCTTCTAGAGTAATCATTTCATAAGTACTTGGTTCCCTCCATCTCGCACAAATTTCTCTAAAGAACCTATATTGTTGTTCCAATACAGTACAAGAGAAAAACATGTATAAAGATAAACCTCATATCCACTTTATAAACTAATAAAATCGTTATCATTTGTAGCTAACGGATCGCAGAACTTAATTTTACTTAGAACTGGGTTTTTATTCTCTTAGCCATCATGATATTTTTCACGTCTAATGTCATTTTCCTTGATCTCAAACTGCTTTCAGATTCTCAATTAATTAAAGAAACGAATTATCTCCCAGAATTCACGTTCTCTCTTTCCTTTCCTTCTTTGCTGAGTGCACTTTAGATGCATAATAATCGACGGTTACTACGTAGTATTACTATTTGGGACACCGAAGATCGGTGTCTCAAGTGATTTAGCTTACAATTCTCTAAGATAAAGATAGTGGGTTCAATCTCTTGCGGGTACAGTTGGAGATGCATGCGCTACAAACTATTAACAAAGTTTCTGGTCCGAGTCCAGCTGTGGCAGACTTCATTAAAAGTCTCATGGTTTGGGAAGATCTGAAGGGAAAGAAATAACATTTATCATTTATCATTTATTGGAGTCTAATGATGAGAAGTTCATCATCAAATGAGTGAGACTAGAATCAGAGGATTGGAGACGCGAAATTGTTCCTCGTGAAGTTTTTACTTGGTAATAGAACTTTCTCTTTTGGAAGAGGAGAAGGAAAAGAGAAAATATGTCAGTCATGGTCACTGGCATAGTAAATGTGGAATTATAAGTAAATGTGGAATATTCTTACACGGACTCCTTACCGTGGAAGTAGGAAATCAAACGTATCTCAGTCTCCACGATCTCCCTTCAATGCGAGCATGTTCTCCTCCAAAATGCACTCCGAATGTGGAACCTGCACGAGGCAAGATACCATTTCAGTCGACTGTAGAGTCAGTGTAGACACCGTCTAATCCATCCTAACGGGATCCCGGGAGTGCTGTAGGACCTACCGGCCCGCCGCCACTTCTGGTGCCATTCCGATCTCCCGACAAGTCAGCAGACGTCCTGTCAGAGAAGTACGGACTTCGTTGACAAGAAGATGGTCATTTCGTAGCCAACATCTTCATCCGGTTCCTTCTTTGCTCGGCACGAAACGACAATCAAGTGAAACGAAAGTATGGTGTGACGTACAATTCATCCACATTGGCTTTGCGTTGTGGTCGCTCCACACCACTCTAACGTGGTCGCGGTGCGTGGGTTGAGCCGTCGTCCCGAGAAGGTTTCCGGCAGGACGAACCTCCACTACGTAACAGGAAACGTTTCGTCCTCGGCCGTAGCCGTTTACGGACAATGAATGGATGAATGAGACGTCCTATTTCAACCACCAAACTCCAGTCATACCGCCGTATACGTACCTCGTTCGACGTTTTCTTGATATCCCGTGAGTCCCGTAAGCTGCTGAATATTCGGCATTATAGGGAATTTGTCTGGAAGGATTCGAGTTCCGCCTGGCCAAAGGATCACGTGGACGACTCGAATCAGGGGTTAGCCAGTTGGAGAAGCCGTAACGAGACCCCATATATATATATATATTTTATAGACGGGGAATATGGTATGCGAAGAAGGACAAAAGGAAGCAAATGAGAACAGAGGCTTCAAATGGAAGTGTTGAAGAGGAGACGAGAATGAAGCTGAGCGGCGTGGTGAACAAGGTGCGAGAAAGAGGACGAAGACTTTCGTAGATGTTCTTCGTTTCTTTCACTTTACAATATGCTCCTTTGCTTCGGTCTGAGCATTGGGCGTCAAAATGAGCCCCGGTCCCCTCTGTGCAGTGCTCCATCCATCTCTCGAGGTGTCGACCACGACGCGTAACGTTCTTCCGCTCGTACCACGACCTTGACCACCTCCGACTGAGTCAAAGTCAATTGTTGAGAAAGGCTCCATGGACTCCTGGAGAGTTAGGGCAAAAAGGGCCAACTTGTTTCTGCTGTGGAACGCTTATGCAGGAAAGGCGAAACGTCGTCCCCAGTGGATAACCCTTTTTTGTCCAGACGACCAACACATACAATGCCCAGGGTCGCTTTTCTTGCTTGTGTTTGGCTCGGTGAAATTCCTTCTGCCACCTTAAAGTCGCAGCACCTTAAAGTCATGCCCAGGTGCATGTCTCCTTGATAGGTCTCCTGTGTGGGAGCTAAGGCGACTCTAGTGATGGATTACTGTGAGTTTGTGGCGTGCTACAGTACTCTTAATCAGTAGTCAGTAGCTCAAGCTTCGGAGATGGGTGATCATCTCGTCGGGGGCGTCGTTTGTCCATAAGAGTGTAACTCGTGGAGAGCGCAGGGAGTTTGGTGGTACAGCTTTCGACAAGAGGCCTAGAGGCAGTGACTGCAGCAGCAGTCAAATCACGTGTGAAATCTTCGTACAGTGGAATCGATTCGAGAGACTCACGATGCATGGAGCTGATTGAGAATTTTCAGAGCCATCCATAGATGACAGCTCATAAATATTCATTGATCAGTGCTTCTTTTGACATGATGAACTTGATGAGACGCTGAGAGAACATCAAAGTGCACATGACTGACGCTTGTTGGAAGCCTCCTATTTGACACTGCCGAATGCGAGGCTGATTCGCGTACTTCGGTTTTCGGAACTCGCATGCCCTTCATTCCTGAAATAGCTCCGGAACAGACGGGTTGAATCCCTCTATCAAGACGAAGAACCGCAACCAGGGACACATGTAGAAGAACACATGGCCTCCAGAGGACCCGGTCGGACAATTTATCGTGGATTCCAAATTGGTCAACGGTAGTGACTGTAGTTCTGAGATTCTTTTCATGATTTTGCACCACACCCAGTATTACCCACCGATCGGAGCCAAACCTACCAGTCCACCCATCCGTCGTGGATTAGAATATCCAAATCGTAGAATCTTCGACCCATTTGGTACCTCCTCACAATGACCAGTTAAGCGGCTTCAGCCCCTACCTGGAGTAACCTAGAAGGCACTGATTCAACAGTACATCCATTCTTTCTCAAGGCGGCACGTCATGTCTGAACGTGATCTTTGTAACCTGAATCCAGTCTTGCAGTTCATCAACGTAGCATAAAGAAGGGCGTACCCCTCTTTGTGCTAGGATGGTTTGCAGGAACCTTGTCTCACAACCAGGTAAAACAGCATACTGACGGAACCATTCAGTTTGCAGCATTGAGTGGAATTGGCGATATGAACGATAACCCATCAGCAACCTCAGGTAAGGACAAGCATCGAACTCGTTGCTGACCCTTCAGAAGCTGAAGTTTTTATTCACAAGTTGGGAGTTCCCAACCCAAATGAACGGAGCGTCATGAATGTGATATTTTCGAGAGGACTCCTCTCCTGAACTTATGCCTAATCCACCTCGTCATCGTCATTCTCATGGAAAAGATGAGTTAGTGCAACTTTTGCTTTCTTCCTCTTGGGACCAATTACGACGTTCGCATCTTCTTCCCTCTCATCTACTACGTCCCTAGAAACCGCGGTCGGTTCTTGAGCCACCAGCGTCTTCTCTACATCTGTAGGCCTGTCTGCTACAGATGCGCTTTCTTGATCGGGCCTCTCGCTTACAGTGATGGAGTTTCCTGAAACATGGGCCTCAGCTTGACTAGTGGCTTCCTCTTTCTCGTCCTTCGCAGCCGCTAGCTGTTGTCTGGGCTTCTCCTTGCTCTTTGCTCTGCGATTGTCTCGTTCAACCTCAGCTTCCTTGAGAACAGAACGCAAGCTTTCGTCACGAATGAGATCGACTGGTTTTTTCTTCGCCTTATTTTCTGTATCAAGATTAGCTCCTTTCTTGACCAGTAACGTGATAAGCTGTGCATTGCTGCCTTGAGCTGCGAAGTGCAGTGGAGTCATCCCCTTCCTAGTTCTGGCATTCACATAAGCTCCAGCCAGGAGAAGAGTACGCACTACATCTGTGTGGCCCTTCTGGCTGGCGAAATGGATGGATGTCATGTCATCTTGAGCTGCTGCACCTACATCTGCATTTGCATTGCACAGCACCTTCACCACCTCTGCATGCCCGGCCCATGAGGCAATATGGAGTCTGGCCGAAGCAGTTAAGAGGAACCGTCCAATGAATCACGGGCTCCGTGAGGACCATCGTTTTATAGTATTTCCAGGGGGAACAAATTCTAAATTAGCGTACAACTTCCATCCAAGTAAAGACGACTGACTTGGCTCTATTCCCTCCTCACAGATTAGTCTCTAAACAGTTTTATCCAGAAGTACAATCTTTCTTCTGCTCTTGGTCCTACTCTAATTGTGAGGGTTGATGCGGAAGACGCGAAAAGGTCGGAACTTCACAGTCTGCAGGACCAGAAAAGGGGACAGACTGATAAAGGTTCCGGATAGACTCCAGCAGAGGAGATGACTTTCGTGTTTCCTCCAGTCGCATGCACTGGAGCTCAAACTGCCTCCTGTAAGTTCATCGAAATTCTCTATCCAACTGGATGCTGCTAGACAAGCTTGTACAGCATATAGGTTTATGCAGTAATGGACCATTCCGACAGACTCTCTGGTGTTCATTGTCGCTGCCGACGAAGTACCTAACAGTTACAACGTTACTCTGTACGAAGACCGACAGTGCGACATTTCAAATCGCACGTACATCTGCGAGATAATTCCCAAGGTGCTATTTTCCTTGGGAATGGATTCAAGGCATTTCGGATTGTAATTCCCGCTACTTGCAAGAGATAAATTGCATGAAGGAAAGGACTAAGGAAGCGTAGGTATGAGCGTATTTCAAACGTCATAGACAGATCAGAAGGACTAGAGAGGATACGGAGTTCTCGAGTGTCTATCGCGGTCATTTATGGCTTCGGTGTTGGCAGACAGCAGCCGTTGAACATTTTCTACATTTCCTTCCCTGGCAGCTTCATGCAGCGACATCGCCCGCGGCAGCCTCCAGGTAGCAACTAAGAATTTCTTACAGTGGAATCGAGAAAGAACCTTCGTAGCAACTAAGAATTTCTTACAGTGGAATCGAGAAAGAACCTTCGCATATATCAACCAATCAGTGGAATCGAGAAAGAACCTTCGCATATATCAACCAATCACTCACAGAAAATAATCCGATAGATGTCGTATACACTCCAATCTAGCGACGCGGAGTAGATGTGACATACGGCATCATCCTCTCCAAGACCTTCAACTGCGATCAAAGATACGCAAGATTAGAAACAGAAATATCCTCATGGATCCGACCCAACAAGGATATGCATGTCGTTCCTAAACCCTGTACCCTTGGCACGACCGACCATCAATTCACTCCTACCCAACGGAAGTTCGAATTCTGCGGTTTCGAGTATCTCCCTCTTTCTCTCTCTTGCTCGATTCCTGGAAACATAACGCACGCCAAAGCACGAAGGGACGGCGGGGCCGGGCTTGGAATCTGTGGCCACTGGCAGGTTTGACCAGATAATGCGAGCCAGAGTGTAGTGGCACTCCACAGTTACCTTTCTGATCACAAGAGACGCAAGCTCGGTATGTTTGCTCAGCGGTGCTCTCTATTCAAGTAACATCATTCCTCCTCCTCCCGGTCTTCAGGTTTACCAATGCAAACCAATACCTTGAACACATCTTTTAGGTTTCCTTTCCGTCCCGACCGCTTCCAAACCCTGGGGCTGATAGCCACTGAGAATACGTGCCCTTACTTCTTCCTTATCAGTGTACTCGGACCTTAGCCCTGATGGATACTTCCAGTGAATCTAGCAAATTGAACCAACAGCCGAACACTGGTGTATGAAGGTTGTAAGGGCGTGAAGCTTTGTAGACAAACAGTCCACGTTGGCACCGAAGCGCTGCTAGAGTAAGAACGGAAGCCATTCTGAGTCACCGGCATGTATCATCCAGAATGCCGATCCCGTAAGGACAGGATTCGTGTTAAAGCTACTCATTCGTGTTAAAGCTTCCATTCTTGCATGCGGAAGAAGCAGTTCCTTGCTCACATTCGAGCTGTCCAGCAGCAAATGTGCTGCTTACGTAGAATGACAGCCAAGTCTGCGCGCCCCCTGCAGCTGTAACGGTCAAAAAACGAGAATACTGAAACTTCCTTGAAGAAAACACCTACTTGGACCTCGATGGTAATTTTACGTAGTCGCGGACGGACTGGCTCCGACCGAATCGTGCTCAGCAAAATACTGCTTTATCAAGAGCCTCCGCTATTACCTACTATGCAACATCTCTTGCTCATCCGCTTCCAGCAATTATGGACATATGATCACGCCAGACGAGATCCAGAACCCCTCCCAAAAGATCTCTCCTGTGGCGATGGGAAGCACAATTCCATCTGTATAATTATATGTCTCCACTTCATTTCGCAACGCGTGAACCTTGAGCTCTTGTCTAGAATCCGAAACACATTTGTCGCCGCAAACAATTACCGTGTCATCAGAGAGTTGAGGCAGGCACTTCAGATGCAGGGTAACATGTCAGATACCAGCTCGGCCCTATGGCCCTGATGATTGCTCTTGTTTAGAAACCGGACACACTTTGCCTAATCAGAAGTATCCAGCGCTTCAAGTTGCTTGGCAGTCAAGGTGCAAAGAATACAGAGCTGAACGATGTCCAGCACGGCCTTGTTTCACCCATGGTAACTCTATGATATTTGATTTATATCTTTGTGACAAACAAGTGCGTTCCAACAACAGATTACCACTATGCAGGCTACGTAGCCTCGCAAGAGCTGAAATCAGGAAATGTTCAAAACTTCGGAACTTCGTCTTTGCCGTGTCCAAATCAGCACAAGCATGCCCCTTACCAGTTACTCCGGGATACACCTATACTGACGGCAGCACTAATGAGGGGAGACTCTTCCAGTTTACGTACCATGAACAAGCAATCATGATCATCCTAGAACGAGCAACGACAACCCGCGATTAGACTCCGGCAGTTTTGCACTCCTTCGGGATTGTGAACTTTGCATCGAGGTTAAGATTCTAAAATCAAGTCCTATTTTTCTAGACTCGATTATCACGACTCCAGACCTTGGAAGAAGGAGCAACTCAAGATGCAAGACAGAATACTGATAACTAATTCTCTCATCAAAACTGGGGACACCAGTTTCGAGCTCGGACTCTTCAGGCTTGGCGAGCACCGGACAAACACCAGCCGAAAGAGCTAACTATCACCTTTATTGCAGCTGATAGGTCCCCTGAAAAGGGATTCCAGACAAAGGCGTGCGTCCAAATAAGGTGGCCTTCTCTCACACCTGGTGGGGGAGAAGGCCTAAGTTCGTCACAGTTGGCATTCCTTGTCACAGTGGACGATAACCTCATTCTACACAGATCCCACAACTTCAGATATGTGTGGAGTTTCTGTTCAGGTATGTCGGAACATGCCCAAAAGGCCTTTCCGCCAGTGATCCGCAAACAGTCCTCTCCTTATCCGATGTCGCGCAGACCGACAGGCAACTGTAGAGTTGCCTGTCACTGTGTAAACAAACCCGGACATCACCAGGGTGGAGGGCTCCCGAGTTGGATGATGCAATAATCTGCCGCTTCAGTTGACAAGCTCCAAGCTTGGCCCGTGACCCTTGTTATAAAAGGCCATCGACAACAATTGTAACAGCTGCAACCGACTCAATGTGTGTCTCCTTCTATAGATCGACCTTGAGCTGGTCACTTACTGATTAAGAATGCCCTGGGTTTGCTGAAAGTACGAACATCCTGGCATTCTTCACTGGAATATCCTTCGCGGCACTCTGGAAGCAAAGCACCCTCCTTGCCAGCACACGTCAATATTCCTAACCTTTGAGAGTACATAATCATGATGGCATCAAGAACATATCTGACTTTCTAGGCTTGGGTGGCGTAGAAACAGAACTCAGGGACGAGGATGGGGCAGTCGCTCGCGCTTCAGCAGCTGCGTTGGCATCTAGTCGTACCAGACTCCGCGCGGCCATAATAGCTTCCGGAATTAGATCCTGAGAAGCACGCACATATAGAGCGCGTGCTGCGGCAGCCGCTGCTTCCTGCACATCCGGAGTGGTTAAAGAAGACATGAGGCAATGCCCAAGAGCCTTAAAGATGGGCCGCAAAAGATCCAGTGGAAGTGCCAGCTTCACGCCAGCTTCATCGGCTTGAACACTGCTGGTTGCCGAGTTGAAAGAGACGGAACCCGGTGCAGATGAGAAGGCAGCATCTGCGAGCAACGGCAGTGACAACGAAAAAATTAAGCTTACTGTGGATTGCCCTCACTCATCTGTGCGGCTGTCAATGGCTGCGGTACATATGATAACTGAACTTCTACCTTTGATACAACATTCATTCTGGCCTTTTGGACGAGCAGTTGCACCAAACCAGAGACGTCCTCATACATCATTACAGAAAGACCTTGTCCCGTTTACGCTGCTAAGACTAGCACGATCATGGTTACATAACGAGAAAAGAGAAAGTGAATCCATGAATACCGGACGATGTTCTATCGATGTTAACCGCCTTATCCGCCTTTTCGGTGAGAACAGCCTTGCCTTCCCCCAATGTCCGGTGATGGGGTGGCTGATCGAAAACCGCTTGGCTGACTGCTATTGGCTCTCCACTTGCATATGCGTATCCTACCTCCGGAGCATGCACTCCATCAGCTTCTGGTTGCACAGACTCGACTGTCACAAGCGCCAGCTTCGCAATCTCATCAACTTGAGAGGCCCATGGACAGCCCATCACAGTCCATCTGCGAAACACATAAGCCTTTGTCGGTACAATACGTCGGCTAGAAGACCAGAATAAACAAGACAACGGGAGACAGTGGCAAATACAAACAATTGCCTCCCGACGAAGTTGATAAAGCTGGCTAAAGGAAACAGCGTGGATCTCTGGTGACACTTCTGACTGATCGTGCCCATTGACAGTCGATGATACTTGGCACTATTCACTGCAAGACTAGGCGAGTGGCGCAGTTTGTAGCTTCAGCAAGCACCTTCTAGCATGCTGGCAAATCTCCAGCTTAGCCTTTGGAGGCATGCTGGAAATTTTCTTGCAAAAAAGCTCCAAGGCCAGTCCAACAATACCAGCCCTCTTTGTGCTTTTGACCGCTGTTTGTGGCTCCAAAGGCGCAGATAATTGCTCGGCATACTGATGCACCTGCGGTAAGGAAGACCAATTCAGCGCAGCGATTCCAGGCAAGTATACTTAAAATATGAAGCTGCACTAAAATAATCCACACAAAACTAAGAAGAACAAACTACAGTAGCTTCCAATCATCAAGAACGAACGGGAAAAGGTCTGATGAATGACCGATTAAGCTCAGAAACATGAAGTATGCCACAAGACACACTTACGACATAGTTTCTGATCAGGACAAGATGGCAAAATGGATTGATAATAAGTAAACACCGAAATACAGAGAACTAACTTACATCATACTCATGTAGCTCTTAAAAAGTTTACCAGCAGTCTGACAGAAGTTTTTCCAAGTTAAATCTTGCATCATGAAAGGTGAAACAAAAGACGTGAAGTATGCATAGGGAGGGTGTGGGAAGCCAAGTAAATGTCTGCAGTAGCCTACGCAGAAAGTACAGCAGAGGACAAGTATTATATTCTGGTTAGCACCGTGATGCAAGAGCTAACCAGGTACACTTGTAAGTAACCCGTGAATTTAAAGCACCAAGACGTACATCGCAAGTAAAATAGCATAATTATAGGCCAAAACTGTCCATTTATATTCGCGAATGGTGTGCCAGGGATTCAGGATATTGGGGCTGTACAGAAAGAGCACATTTCCGGGGTCAGGACTCCTGGTAAGGGTAACTACTCTTTAAGATGAGACGCGGACTAATCTACGCGTAAGCAAACAGACTTGACCAAAGATCCCGACAGGAACGAATCCCAACAGGATCTGTAAGCAGCGCGGAGATAGTCCTCTTGACATAACATACGGCAATCCAGAATTTCTGAGACTGATACAAATCATACATAGAGCAACAAGTAAATGAAAACCTCTGCTGAAAGGAGAATGAAGTCCAGCAAACGGGGTTGGCAAACACTCAACTAGAGTCAGAGCTTAACGTAAGAGCGAAGAGTAAACCACAGCCACAACAAGGAATAAGGAAAAGATACCATAGTCATACCATACGATGAGAAAAACCACGATCACAGAGCAAGCAAAAAGTCATACATCCATGTACAGAATGCCTGTGAATCAGCCTTCTGCCCAAGACTCACCGCAAACCGCACTATGTGGTGAGTAGGTGTGCATCCAGTACCTAATTACCACATACACACCGAGCATGCTTGTATCCACACTTCCTAGCATGCACACCGGCTTTATTCTGACTTCAGCAGCACCAAGCAAGAGATGAACAAACAGCATGCAACAAATGTTCTACAGTTTTTCCAAAACAAAAATCAGAACTGAAGCAGAGTCCGAAAGGGGGATAAAGGATGTTAATGTTAGACCTGAGGTGCTCCTTGGGTTCTAGCCACTGGTTTGGGTGTGTGGTAGAGACTAGGTTGCGACAGGCTAGGAAGATGTATGAGAAGCGGCCGACCACCACGAGACTTCGACTCCTCCGTATAGAGGGCTAGAAGCACTGCTTCAAAACCTACATTACAAGCAGCACCAATAAATGATTAGCTTTGATTCCATGAGGCCATAGTGCAAGGATATGATGACGACTGTAAAGCACATAAACAACTTTTGGTAAGTCTTTACCCGCCAGAGGTTCGTCGTTATCGCCACAAGCACGCGAGAAATAAACACCACAGAGAGCGGGCATGTATCGAAGTACCACAGCTTGGAGATGCGGGTCTCCTGTTTGGTAAGTCTCATACAACCATTGACACAATTCATCACCGGCCTGGAATAAAACATACAGTCATTCAGTGGCTTCTTCGGAACAACTCAAAAGTCTTGAATTTTCAATACTTCCCGCCCTCTTTATCGTCTGGAGATTTCCCCTGGGGATACCCGTGTTGAACTGTAAGAACTCTTCTTGGAACACATAACTGAAGAAAGTTGCGTCAAACGTACAGTACTTTCAGTTAATTCTCTGCAAGGACCTGAACTCTCCATGAGCACGTCTGAACGAAGCATAGAAACTCTTGGCCACAGTGGCCTGTGCTTGTTTGGCACCTCACTGACAAGAGTTCGTAGTGCTTTCTAATTGGCATGATCTAGAGAAGTGTGTGTAGGTGTAGAACCCACGAAGGACTAAGCTACTATTAGGTTACCTTTCCCGACGATGAGTCCGATATCCTAGAATTCATGGCATCAACAACAGCTTCATTTTCCATAAGATCCTTGGTTGGGTATTCAGATTCCTGCAACCCAAAATTTGGATATCGTGTCCTCAGCTTATCATAAAACCGACCAGCCTTAAACCTTTTCCAAATACAAACCTAGCGTTGGCAATTTGCGACTACGAATCACCAAGCCCTACGAGAAATACATCTAAGCAGTGTATAGACGGGTCTAAGCGCACAATTATCCATAAACGGACTTAGGAGGACATCTGTCCAGAAATCACCTTGAGCTGCTCACTGAAGTCAAAATGACCCAGCACTTGACTCAGAGCATCAATTCGTGTGCGCGCAAGCTCCATCGGATCCCAATTCCCTTCGCTCCCTTGGTATACTTGAAATCCAACTCCTGGCATTTCAGCTCGCTTCTTCTTTCCAGAACTTTCGCCCTCTGCACACGAGCTCGAACCAATCCTCCCTTACCTGACTACATTTGTCATACTCAATGCTTCAATGCTGGATCATGGAATTACTAACCAGTGTACCATTTCACTCCACGTGTTGTCCGCCGCCCTACAATACTTCGTGTCCTCCTCAACTCTGCTAGTGGCGAAGTACAGAAAAACTACAAGAAAGGCAACGTTAACCCCTCATATATAATCTTCACCCACTCCTGATATTTGGACTTCGCAGGACAGCACTGAGATTGGTTTCATTTCTTTCATCTGCAGACGTTCATTGACATCCCCCTTCTCCTTTTTCCCTCCAATTCGGCCTCGACTGCATCACCACCCTCAAAAGATCTATCAGCCACTGCATCTACTGATATTAGAGCGTTCATTAGAGCGTTCATCCGAATTTGCTTTCCTGCTGGCTCACTGGCTAAACTGAACAACGCACTCTTCCTGCCTCCGGTCCCTTCGCGCGTTGGCTGGCTGGTTGACTGACTTACGCACCTCTCGCGAGCGTTCGAGATGCTCGTCTACCTGTTTGTGTACATAGCCGGTACTCACTGAACAGTTCTCTTTCTCGGGCTCGTCTTCCTCCTCCTTGGCGGACGATGAATCGACCCTGAATCACGAATCATGCATAACGCACCTGCATCGCTCCTGCTCGCTTGATCAGATGGCCTTGCCAGTCGCCCGCGTTCATTGCCGGCGCCACCTTCACCTGCAGTTCAAATCAATGACGGACGTAAACGTATTCCCCCAAAGACTCGGGCGGCACGGCACGTGCTTGGACGTTCCAAACTTCCACGGAGAGGTTTTTACTTCTACATCCCCATTTTCCAAGAGTTGAACTAGAACGTCTCTACAGAAGTATTTACTGGTCCGGCTACCCGTGGGTCTTGAGACGGTGCACATTTAGCTGTAGGTTAGCGGATCCAGTTTCAACCGGTTGAAGCCTACAAGTGAGAACGCCTAGCGACCTTAGTGCATCTCCACCGGAGCACTGTAAATGCCCCGGCACTGTAAAAAGTTCTAGGTAACCAGTCGTCTCCTTGGCGTGGTTCGCGAGGAAACACGAAAAAGTACATTCTCACTCGATATATTTATCCTGTGTATCGTCACGGTAAACATTCGCGTTAAATTTTGATCGAATAAAAAAGAAACGCGTGGTGTGAACTTCTTCCTTTGTTTCAGAGGAGACTGGAAACTGGATCTTCCTGTGTCGTTTCCAGTCTTCGGGTGGAGATGCCTTAAGAGCTACTGATAGCGGGGCTTAGCCTCGCTGTTCTTCCTTCCTTCGGAAAATGGTTGCTTGGCCCTTCGGGTCCTTCTTTCCTTTGTACGGTTTGATGAGGTCTTTCCATCCGTTGGCTATTCACTATTGACTAAGTTAGTCTTGCATGCATATTATTCATCCTCTTTCAAGTTGTAAGAAGGAGAATATGCACAAGTGGTTAAATTTATTGTCTAATCTTTTCATCTAGAAAGATTAAGCATTAAATTTAGTGATTCATTAAATATATATATATGAGTTCAGTTGGACCCTACTTATATTCCAAAAGACACCTATGGACTCTCAATGTTTATGGGTTAAGTCTTTAGAGCATGCATGTATGTTTAGTTGAATTCTCTTTTTGGTTTACACTTGTTTAAATATAAAGACTCAAAGGACAACAAGCAAGCATGGACACATCTCAGTTTTAGATATCTAAACTGAAAACACGTTAAGAAGAGAAAGTACAATCACATCTTTTATTTAGAATGTCTAAAATTAAATTAATTATTCGGTTCTTATTCAGTTCATTTTTTACAAACAAAAAAGTACTATACAAACTACAAACTAGTCCATTCTAAGATTAAAAGATGAAGATTAATTATTTTTCTCTATCCCAAACAAAATATCTATCAATAACTATATCAGATTTTTCTCCTTACTTTAGTGTTTTATTTTCTTCTGTCTTCATGTCGAAATCACACTTTGGATGCATATTATTCCTTGCGTCGCCTATTTCAGAACTCCTAGCGTACAGTGGACTACCCAGAAAACTCTTGCTTACTCTACTCCAGTCGGGAAAACGTTGTACGATAACTCTCCGTACGTTCTAGTTCAACTTTGGAAAATAGGTGATGTACAAGTAAAAACCTCTTACACACACCATCTAGATTCAGGGCAACAGTTGACGCGTTCCCAGTCGGTCTCGTGTTTACATGGTATTTTCTCCGGCCCCCTACCGTAGTCGCAGTTAGGGAACGTATGTGTTACTGGTTTGGGCATCTATTGAGAATATTCGCCAACTGGTGGCCGGGTAACAGTGAGATTTCAGACCACTCGCCGGAACTGACAGCAGGGGCACCTGCAGTTCATCATTTCCATCTCATTTCCATCTCATCTCCATGAAGTCAGCAACAAGCCAGAAATGCAGAAATTCAGAACATCTGCCAGAAGTTGGTTCTGAGAAGAAGCTTTGTATTGTATAGTAAAGAGTAGCACAGAATGAAATACTCTATCATGTCTTTATATACACAAAATAATAATATTTCTTTCTGAAATAATCCTACATATTTTGTTTCTTTGCTTTTTAGTCGTCTTCTCGCTTGATAATCCTGCTTACTAGCTGAGAAGTTCAAGAAATTTCATTGCGATTAATTAATCGCAATGAGAAGATGTAACGTATACAACTGACAAAAGAGTGATCCTTGTTAAAAATTGATAATATGTTTAACTTGATTAAAAAGCTTTATTTACTAACTCTATCTGTTTTAAGAGTACAGTGAATTAAGTGATCAAGATGAGAACTGAAACACAAGGAGGGAGAAAGGATGTTTTTGTTTTACTACTAGCGATTGTTGGAGCGGTAAAGATCTTCTGGAATCCAAACTTGTTATTTTCACATCTATTAGATCAAAATAGTGAGTCTTTGAAAAGATTAAAGACAATCATGAAGTTTATAATCTATGATAGAGATTGATGTAAAAAAATATTTTTTGTCAATTTTTATTCATCTTCGACATAGTTTTGTTTTTTCTTCATGATCGATGGATCAGTTTCGTTGTTCTTCTTGTTAGTTCAATCATGAGTTCTTGATCTGTTTTAAGAGAGATACAATGTACGGATTGGATTGTTATCTCATGAGGTTGAGATATAAGAAATCACTTTGTGAACTTTATGTCAATTTTTTACTTGTTGTGAATGAATTTTCCACCATTTGCTTTTGCAAACAGAACTCTTGGTTTCATTGTTTGAAGTGTCATTATCATCAAAAGTGATACAATGTAATTGTAAAAGAAGACTGATTACATATCAAAAGTTTTTTCATCGATGTACATTGTCGAGTTGAGAGTATTCTTGGGACAAACAAAACCTTTTGGTTATGATATGATATTGAAAATATAGCAAAGATACTACACACGAGGAGAATCTCACAAAATCTCCACAAGTCTTCTAGAAAAATCAGTCGACATGTACACGATTCTTCAACCCAAATCATACAATCTCCAAATCTTACATACTTCAGAAACTCATAATTTCATAAATAAAACTGCTCCTATGAAGCACTAGCACTCTCACTCACAAGCTTCAAATTTTCTATCGTGTTTATCGTGCACATACACATTGCTACACAACATACATCGCTGTCAGAGATACACCACACATACACATAACACATGGACGATCTCATACACATAAAGTGTACCACAATGATAAATGATATATACTCACTCCATCATGCCAACCGGCACTAAACAATCACTAAGATCGAGCCAAATCCACTATGTGCTCGCAGAGAATCCAGATTACACTCACCAAGACTATCCACCATAATCAGGAGCTTGAAGGCTCAACTCGAATAACTAAGACTTCCAAGCCCTACCTGCGAAGTATATCTCTAGTGGGCTATCTCACCAACTCGTTCCAACGGCATTAACGGCCCTATCGAGATTAGTCACTCCGCACTCGACCAACCTAACCAGGACGTCAAACTGACGTGACAGTTGTCGTGCGCATACACATCTCTACACAACATACATCATTGTCAAAGATACACCACACATACACATAACACATGGACGATCTCATACACATACACAAGTGTATCACAATCGCTCTCTAATTGGCGGTTAGGTCCCTCTAACTCCAGATAGCTCGATATCTCAATTACGTGATATACACCTTCATGGGTACAAGGATCAAGAGGTCGGGTGCTACATCGTCTCATCGTTAGTCACTTGTCTGCAATCCATACCACACAAAGATCTAATCGGCATCCATGCTATATACATCGAGGACAAACCCACTGTCTAGTAGGAACGACACCGATAGATGGAGTCAAACATGACATGTGCTAACCTCTCGAATAATAATCACACACCAACTACGGGCTGCTCCACCAGCATACCCACACAACATACACCTCAAGCCCGCACGTACAACTACTAAACTTGAGTCAACGGTATCATCGATGTTGGGAAGATGACATAGCATGCAATTACGCACATGGTCCTTTCAAGCAACACCATCACGGCTCTCTAACATGAGTACTCCAGAAGATAACACCTCACACACTCATAAAATAGTGCACCTTGCCGTCATATCCAACGTCGTCGATGCAATTTGTTGTAAATAGATATAATCGTCAAGATGAAACCTGCAAATAGCTTATCGATAACCTCCTCCTTGAATAGTCGTATATCGCAATGTGTCTCTATGCTGAGCAATCGTTAGGTTCTCAAAAACCATAGACATAACTCTTCGAAATGTCTCTGCTCGTTTGATACATGCTCCCACCCACATATCCGGATCATCAAGATTCAGCACCTCAACAGAATCAAGACAAATGACCGAAGATAAATTTGGATCTCGATCATACAATAGAAAGTACGATGAGAAAGAAGCCAAAGACGCTTGTCGGCTAAAATGATAACCCATAGCCAATCATGATAACTACACATCACAATCTCTCAAGTGGTCTTTCTACAAGCCATACTTGCGCCAATCCTCTCTTCACCGTCTGAACTACTCTCTCCGTCAAACCTTCCGCCTCAAGATGATTTCAAGATGTAGTCCGATGATCGATCAGCGCCTGATCACACAAGGTCTGAAACTTACCAAGAAACTCTGTACCTTGGTCTGTCAGCATTTCAGCTGGTGCTCCAAAACGACTCAGCACTTGATCTAAGAACGCATACGCTGTCTCTTCACTCGTCTTGTCGATAATGTCACCAACTCAATCCACTTGGAGAACCATTACCAACACATACCGGTGGTGACGTACAGTCAACGGTAAGGGTTCTGTAAAATCCAAACTCCAACGATAACTCAACTTCATAATCGATAAAAGTGTAACTGTGGAGTATGAGCATTAAACGATGTTAGTACTTGATCAAAAATCACCCATCATGCGACAAACTGATGCACATCGATGTGCATACCGCGTCACCAATATTGTCCTTGAAGTAATCTATGTGTATGCTTCACTCCAAAATGTCTCAACTCCTCATGGGCATGTCGTACTAACTGTGTCCTCTAAGATGGATGTGACACTATCCGTACTCTCTCATCATCTCACACTCGAAGTTCATGTCATCTTTCTCGTCGAAATCTCTTCGCTCGTTGAAAGACACGATTCGCTCCTTGGCACTTACTGTGTCTACCACCACACCAGTACATAGATACTCCATTACGGTCACATCGTCATAGATATCTCGTTGATCTGGAACACCATCTCCAACCTCAAGATCTAGATACTCATCATCTACTCTCTGATCAGAGAAAGATACGACATGGCTCTTAGTGAAGACCTCCACAGCGGTCTTTACTATGAAAAGCTTTCTCCAATACTTGTATACTCAACCGATACATTCTCTTCATTTGGAGACTCATACACTGGACGTTCTTTACTAGTTCGAGTGCTGCACTAATTCTTAGGATCTCTCAATCCTACGCAACATGTGATAATTCTCTTGAATATACTGCTCACGTGTTTTTTTGTTGTCTTGTACGTCTACGGCTTTGGATTCAACTGACGTATTCCTTTCCACGGCTTACAAGCACCATCCAGGTTCATGAGGAGAACCTCTTCTCTTTTTCTTGTCTCACATTTTATTTTTGTGTTTAGCATGTCCGTTTCTTCCGACCTAAGTTTATCCCACATATACAGAGGTGGCATGGTGTTCTACGAATGATTAATGGCCTCAACCTTGTGCATTTGTTCCACCTCCCTTCATGAACATTTAAGACATCGATCTTTGGTGTCTCAAGTGGTTTAGCTTACAGTCCTCTAAGAGAAAGATCATGGGTTCAATCCCTTGCGAGGTGCATACTGCTGCAAACTATCATTTACCATTTTTATGAAGTTCCTTGCAACGGTGTAGCTTCTCCCTGCCTCTCCGCTAAGTGACTATTGGAGTTGCTGAGGTCTGCAGGTTGGCCGCCATCGGTTGTACCGTTTTGTCCCCTCTTTTGTTCTTTTAAATAAAGTTTATGGGTGTCTCGTCACTCTTGAACAACAAAACAAAATAGAAAATAAACGTATACAACTATCTCATGCATCGAAATATAGAACAAAACCGCTTTATCTGAAACTAAAGAATCCTATTCGGCATGAAAGTGAATTCTGCATGAAGTTTATGTGGATAGTCCTTATAACCAAAAGGAAATGCCACCCACTTGAGATGGTATTCATCAGATGGTGCAAATGAAGCTAAAGCTAAAGCTTCACTTATTCATGATATTTTTACACAGAGAAATGTTTTTTTTATCTACGTTGTGCAAAATACAGGTTGAACTGTCCACGGTTCATTACATGACCTTCACAAATTCCGTTTACGATTATACTCCTGTTTCTAGAATAAATACGAATGTTAACTGATCAAGGTATGAGACAAGCTGAGGTTATGATTAGTGGTTCTAGAAAAGCAATATTTTTACTGAATTTATAACTAAGAATATCACCAGGAAGAAAAGACCCATAATTCTATTGGAAAAGAACAAATGACTTTACATGAAACCCAAATGTCATTTTTGGAACATGAAAATATGAATTTGTTTTGGCATACTAAATTAAAGTTCAATTTAAAGATCCCAATTTTGGTACGGTTCGTGAATTGATAGTCTCTAGCACAAGTATTGTAAAGCTCCTTTTGAGTTGTACTCATATGCTAGCAAAAAAGTCGGTTGTACATTCCCTTGGACAATAAAAACGGACGTTAAAGTAACAAAATACAGTAAAATAATGCAGTGCGGCGGTAGGTAGTTTCTAAACGGACGTACGTAGCTCTACTATTCATCAAGGACTATAAAGTACGGAAGTACGGAGAGTGGAGGACGTATAACCCATATAACTTGCAATCATTATCATGAACGATTCTCAGGTAACGATTCTGACTTTGCTTGATGAATGAGAGATCCGTGATCCTTTATAGGGACTTTTGGAGGCAGCAGCAGATCTTTGCAATGAGTTGGCTATTTCATTATTCACATTTACTTTTAGGCAAAAAGGGAGTCTTCCTTGTATATTCGATACTTAAGCATGCTTATTCACCTCATGTACACCGACGGATACGCATCAGTCCTCTCTTCACTTATGGGTTCTTTTCGGATGAGTTGAATTCTCGGGGCTGGTTAACTTATAATATTTATAAATTAATTAAATTTTCTATAATAATTTATTAGAATAAATTTTTATAACACTTTTATATTTTCTGATAAAAAAAAACAAAATTCATTGTACAAGGCCGTAAGGAATGCTTATTATTCTACGTTTTCCAATTTGTATAGTATAACTTCCTTGCATATTATCCATCGAGGAGATAAATATTAAAAAAGTTAATTTATTACTTAACCCTTCCGCTGAAAAGAGTTACATAATAAACTAAAACTGCAATTAAGTATGATGTATTAGTGAGCAGGCTCCTGGATATGTAGTTTTCTAAGTTTATCTTTCACGTTGTCTTTATGGGCTATGTCAGGATCTTCTTGCATCTCCAAGTTTGATTATGATTTAATATTTTGTCAGCTTGGTATAGATTTTCTCATCATATTTATATATTTTCTGATAACAATAAGAGAAGAAAAGTTCCCCGAGATTTGTCTTGCATGCGTATCATTCACCTCCCCATTTCCCGGGTGAAGGAGGCGAAGATGCAAAAGTTCAATTTGTTACTTACTTTTTTTGTTAGCAAAAATTAGATAATACATAAAAAAATATAAACAATCATATATATATATATATGAATAGCCTCTCGAATATGTAAATTTAGTAACATGTTCTGCGTTTTCACGATGAGTTATGTTTGAATCGTCCCATAACTCTAAGTGCAGTCATGACTTAACATTCAGAATCAATTTAATTATACATAATATATATATTTTTTCTTCTAATACCTGAAAGCGAGCAGAAGTTCTTCTAAGTTGAGTATGCATCCCAGATAAGTGTGAGAGCAAAGAGATACATAAAAATAACTATAATATAATATAAAGTCATTCTAAATGGTTCGCTGTACATGATCACTTTGGCAAAACTCTTTTCTTTCCTGTCTATAAATCTTATGTGTAGTAAACAAACATGCGAAATCCTTGCTACTGCACATAGCACCGTTACAATAAATATATATTTAAGTTTAAATATAATTTATTACATTTAAAAAACTAAATTTTAATAATTTTAGTTGAACGTAACACATGGACTCGGAGAAAAATAGAACTTATAAGTGAAGTGAGTTAAAACATAAACCTTTTTATTATAACTAAATTTTTTAATAAATAATAAAATTAATTTTATTTATTAATTTATAAACTAACCCTTCTCACATGAAAAACTAACTCACAAATTAATGAGTATTCATAATACCTCCTCCGTCCGAACGTGGAGTAGGTGATCTTGCATGCATATCATATTTGGTTGGGGTGTATCCGGCGATGTAGAACATTTTCTTCTCGCTTCTTGTAGTGAAAACACACGACGCAATGAATAGCAAACGGATAGAAAGACCCTCAACTTCTTGTAGTGAAAACACACGACGCAATGAAGAGCAAACGGATGGAAAGACCCCCAACTTCTTGGAGTGAAAACACGCGACGCAATGAATAGCAAACGGATGGAAAGACCCCCAACTTCTTGTAATCCATCCCAGAGTTGGCATGTCTTTCCATAACGCATAACATGAAAAATGGACGACGTGGCCGCTGGATGGACTATGAGATTGTGAGAGGATGCTGCTTGTCATGGATCCATTGCAGTGTGGTAGCATGGCTGAGGTAATCAAACGTGGTCCTTCTACGGGTTCATCCTAAACTCAAGACACTCATTTCATTTATCATTATCTTTTGTAGCCCCGGAGGTAGGTGTAAATGGTCTTTTTTCATTTTTGTATTTTTGTTATTTTTAAATAACGTGTTTTTATTATTCTACAAAGAGTTTTAACAGACACGGTCCACAAGAGAGCAATTGCAATAGACTATATTATTTCATGTGCTTCTGTTGTATGCAGAAGTTTTGATTTACCATACAGCAGAAATTTTGATTTACCGATATGTGAAATTTTAAGAACTGTAGACGACCTTAGAACTATTGATAGCGAGATTTAACCCCGGTGTTATTTCTCTCATCGGGGCGGTGGTTGTTTGGCCCTTCGTGTTCTTCTTTTCTTTGTAAAGCTTGATATGGTCTTTCCATCCGTTGGCTATTCATTGCGTTGCGTGTTCTTATTCTTTTTGTGGAGAATGGATGGAGATGTTCTTACAGACATCTCTAGACAAGCCACGCTGGAGATGTCTGTAAAGACGTGCGTGGATTTGAACCCTACACCTGAGCTGGTGGCCAGCTCACGTAGGTGCGATGGAAAAGCTTAGGATCTTGAATTCAAACCTGTGCAACCGGTGGTACTCGGCCCGTGATGGAACCGGACCAAACTGAAACCAAACCCGGTTTTAACTCAGGATCGATTTCTAACGCTCAGAACCGAACCTTTTAAAGTTAATTCAAACCGACCAAATTAAACTAGAACCACAAACCGTTTTAGAACTAACCACATGTGACAAACTATAATATTTTTTATTAATTAAATCAATCCTTTTCTCATGCAAATTTAACCAGGTTTCGTTCGATAATCACGGAAAGATAATTTTTGTTGGATTAATCCTTTTTTATACAAATATAACCAGGTTTCCTTCAATAATAATCACTGAAAGATAGAACCGAACTAACCACCTGACCGTTTTCTAACCCTTGCAACCGAACCGGAACTCGACCTTCAAACCTGACCTAACTTAGAACCGAGCCATTCTAGAACCAGACCGGCACCGACCCTTACCCGTGCTCTGGACCCGCCTCCATGAACATCACCGACACGGTCTGGGGGTTGTGTTAAGTACATCGCACAAACACCAAATTTGATGTACACTTCCTTGCATATTTCACCTCTTCCAAGTTTGGAAGAGGGAATATGCAAGATACTGTTTCATTAATACGAGAACATTAACATAAAATAATATCTTAAAAGTTTAGGGTATCTAGATTACTAAGTACTGTCCAAACTACATCACATCTGATTTTATTTTTATAAAAAATAAATTATTTTTAATAATAATAATATAATATAATACATCAAACAAACTCCTAGGAGGTGACAATGTAAAGAATCTTGAACGAAAATCTTGAACAATATATCTTCAAATTTCGTATATATATCAATTTGATGTTTCCTTAATATTAAACATTCTGAATGAATATTTAATCATGGTTGAAAATAATGAAAAATTCAAAAGTTTACCAGACAAGCAAACAGTAAAACTAGTCATGTTAGTCTTGTCACTTCACTGTTAGTAATTGTAAGTGTAATTAAACAATACATCATTAAGAGGGGTGTACTCTAATTCACTAATGGGGGTGTGATCAAGCAAATTTCTGAAAATGGACAGGACCCGAGGAAATGACAGTATACATGTACCTTCAGTACAAGAGTGCAAAGTGCACCCTCTGAATGAATCGTGAGTCGAGAAGCAGGACATGTATCCTCAGTGACCCTATGTAAATCATTTACTGTGATCAAAACATGCAGAAGACTGTATTCTCTCTCCTTTCTGACCAGGACTTCGTTGAACTCAAATCTAAGAAGATTGTGGTTACTACTGCGAACCTCTTGTAAGGATGTGCCTGCCAATGCCGCGAGGCCGTAGAAGTTTTCTCAACTTACGACGTTCCTATCCATGAATTTGCTCTCCTAATTCAAACATACGGAAACAAGCGTCTACCCTACATGAATACAATTCCAGCATCACGAAGAGCAATGGTCCGTTTCATTTCATCAGATTATTCTGCCACAGAACCGTAAATAACACGACAACAGAACAAACTCCTTGGAAAGGAGTACCGCCGCGCAGATCGTATTCTATAAATCTAAGCTCAAGTCCCGCGTGCACATTCTTTCAGGCAGAAGCCAGAAGAAATCCACGCTAAAAACTGACAACTGCACACCCTGTTACCCATATATATTACGCTCCGAGAATACAAGGACACCATTTCCGCCGAGCACGTGTTGTAATTAATTCATGAGCGAAGTTCAAAACTCATAAACAAGTGATGACCTCGCTGGTCTATCAGAGGTGGATCTGGGTCATAAGCCGTTGAATCAAAACCACGACCGATGCCCCAACATTGAAGTAGTACGTGCTTCGGGAGAAATGAAACTCTTTAAATAACCAACCTAAATGAAATGAAATCATGGAAATCAAGCTCTGTCTATTCCATCCAGGGATACAACTTCAGCATGTACATCATCGTAATTTTTCAGGCTAATCACACGCTTGGACAAGCGAATCCGAACACAAAACTCGGTGAGCCTAGTTGTAAGTCCTCAACATGCGATGAGTTACTAAGTACGTTCGTGACTTCCATACACAGGGATATCAAACGTCACAAGACATCTTAAAAAACCAGGCGAAGCTCGTACATGCAGAAAAGAAAATCCAATATATACACTTCATTTACATATACACAGCAAAGAAAAGGTCTGGTCACGATAAGATACGTCTAGATCGAGATAACTGTCGTCTCCAGAGACACCTTAGCTGGCTAACGGTCACGGCTGGCACACCGCGGAATCCCAGAATCTTGTTCTCTTGCCCCGGAGACGGCTATCTTAAGTCAGGTAATATCTTCTACAGATTTTCCTATTTAAACAACCTCAGAGATTGAGTCATGACTGTACAAAGAACCACTACGTTCGCCCTGATAACTTAGGAAAGCTAGGCGTATGAGCAACTAAGGCTGGGCTACTACTGATGACTCCAGTTGATGCATTGCCTGTAGTTTCTCAAGTTTAAGCAATTCATCAAGACCAGAACGAGGTTCATGAACGAAATCCTCACATCATCCATGATCGTAATCCTCGGACGGGCTTTGTCGTCGGATTGACAGCCATTCAATAAGGCTAAGGCTATGCAAGCAGCTGCAAAAGCCCCTACCTTATTCACAACTTACGGCCTTTGACAACAGTCGATGATTTCCCGTATCGCCCCGAAACACTGTCCTCTTCGAGCTCAAGTGATGCCTGCCACCTGTGTTGCAGCCATCCTGCATTTCCAGAATTCCCATACAAACACCAAGTAACAGCGGTGATCGCCACTGATCATCTACTGTTCATTCTAACTCAGGTATTCCTTCTCCTGCCAATCTTCGAACAGTAAGGTTCCTGACAAGTACGAAATCTGTGTATGCACGCGCAATTGCACGGTAACCCAACCTATGCACAAGACGAACAGAAACTGCTACCACTCACTGTTCATCGACCACCAGAGCTGCCTTCTCCAAAGATCAGCGTAGCCACCTGCGGTGGTAGCCATCCAGCATTACCTGGACCATTCGTTTCTTTTACCATGCAATGGCTATCATTACCTGCTTTTGTTTCAATCTTCCTAGGAGGTTCCTCCTTGTTTACATGCTTCCCATGGAAAGGTTGTGTCATGACCTTTACCACCACGATACCCGCGCGGGCAACTATCAGGAATCCCAACAATGAGACTACGGGACGAATGGCCCAGTGCATGGACTCTATGTGATGATACTTCTGCACAATGCCATCGATTTCTTGGATGCGTACGACCTCGACTTCCTCGGCATCTGCCCACCAACCTTTCCGGTTCCAGAAACGACCAGGGAAGTCTACCATCAGACCCCCATTTGGCAGTACGTTGACAATCCGGCCCATATCCCAGCAACCGGGTTCCTTCACTGGCCACTGAAAGCGAGGCGAGACAACATCACTCCTCAATCGTATGAACTGCCCGACGGATAGCGGGACGGCTTTCTCGAACTCAGCTGGACTTCCAGTCCACAGGCACTCCCGGCCCAAAAATGCAACCTGCACTTTGCCATCACCATCGACGTGATGCACCACTCCTATCCTGGAGGTCCGTTGTCCAGCAGCTGCAGCATTTGGATCCACTGCCCAACCACCACGCAAAAAGACCCAATCTCCAGCTACCAATCCCCCGGAAACACGCTCGATTTCAACTGGATCGGCTTTCCAAACTTCTTTAGACCCCCTAAAAGTGACTGAAATTACTCCATCATGATCATTTAGACCAACGACTGTTCCTTCTTTCTCGTGACTGAGATGGGGAACTCCGGCCCAACCAAAGCGGGGAGAGGACACAGGATGCCTCACTTTAACTCTTTCACCAGTTCGGAACTTATCCTTCCATAATGAAAGGCGATCAGCACCAGAGATCTGGGTAGGCTCTCCCAGCTTATCGCACGACTGGATATACAGAGAGTCGGGTCCAATCACAGCCTTAACAATCCCAATTTTCGTACAGTTACCGCCAGGCTTGTCCCTGACAGATATCCAGTCTCCCTCCTGGAAAAATTCATCCGGGCTGCAATACAAAGACACATTAGAACTAGTCAGTATGCCATACTGCCTCCCAGTTTTTGGCCTAGAGACTATCACGTTGGTACGTCGTCAAGTCCAAGTTGGTTCAATATTCCATCCCAAACGCAAATGTTGCAAAACGGACAAGATGAATAAATAGAAGGACACATAATCACAAGATCCCCAAGTCTTATGCCATGGCAAGACAGGATAGACGAAGACGCAGTGGTCCATGAGTAACGGAGTCATCTCAGGAACACCTAAACCCCCACAGTAAGTATGGATTCCTCAGAAGAAATTAGGAGTAAAAGGACCGCGAGAAAGTCTTCCGTCGTCACAATCAAGAAAATTAAGGGATGCCAACGCAACGCAGTTCATGAAACCATTACACTTCGTGCCCACATACCTTAGAAAAGCACGAAGAATTTCTGCAAATGTAGGGCGCTGGCGATAATCATACTCAAAGCACGCTCTTAAAATACGGTGTAATCCGGGAGGAAGCCCGGCAGGAATTGCCGGTTTCTCGCGCTTGACCACTACAGAGTGGAATATCTCGTTAGCAGTCAGATTAGCCCAAGGCTTTACTCCAGAAACCATTTCGACGATGCTACAAGCGAAGCCCCAAGCGTCCGTTTCGAAGCTCAATGGACCTCTCAAGGCTGGATCCCACTGCTCTGGAGCCATATAATTAGGAGTTCCCATCCATGGGACTGGTTCCAACTTCGTTGCTGAGTTCTCAAAAAAGAGCAAAGGAATACCAAACTCTCCGAGTACAGCCGTGTCTTGCTCGTCCAACAGATAGTTGCAAGGCTTCAAGTTGAGAGCTAGTACTCCACAAGAATGCAGCTCCATAATACCACGAATGAGGTCCACACCATACCTATAAGCACAAATGAAGACGTAAACAGGTCATGCCTCAAGTTTGGCTACCAAGAGTAACACTCCACTAGGCTCAGAACGCATCTTTTCTAATTGTTTTCCTCCCCCTGCTGTAAGCTTAGAAACTTTTTCATCTAAGGTTTCTCCAAAGCTTCCGTCTGTTTCCAGATCATTTCACCTGACAGCACCCTAAACGGAAAGCAGTTGTTAACATAGCAGATTTGCTTGAAAACGATATTAAAGAACGCCCAGCTATAATTATTTCCAGATCCACGTGAAGAATACAAGGGCATCGCGGTACTTCAAAACTGAATCTGATCGACTTCACCTTTGACTGCCCGACAGCACACAGGCAGACAAACAGAGACAAGTCGTATGAGAAGAAATCTCCAAGTAGAAATGAAGTCATACGCGTGGGCGTATTACCTCACAACATCTTTGACAGGAAGAGAGTTGCCAGGTAGTTTGGCTATTTTGTCTCCGATCGATCCCTCGTAGAACTTCATAATAATGCATGCCTGGAGAGAAGCCAACAAACCACCGTTCAACTGAAACGTTCACACGAAAACCCCTTGAACACTATTACAGCCTGCGGCAACTATGCACCTCTTCCCTTCCTAATAGTATGTAAGACTCGGGAATGATCATGACGAGCCCTAATATTCAATCTTCTACATCTACTACTTGCTTAGCAATGGAAGAAGAACAGCTTTTGACCTACAGAAGAGTCATCCGCTGATCTTTGGATCAAAGTATACCCTTATTCAAGCACAAGTATGCAGAGAAAGGGCTTCTACTGTAAGGCATTTACGAGTTCCCGTGAGGCACTAGACCCCTGTCCAAAGGCCCCAAATCCCACATGGTGGTTTGGTATATAGATACTCCTATCCGAATCAAGTGTGTCGAAAAGCTCCATGACGTAATTAACGACCCACTCCAATAAGGCGGCAAACAAAGCTGGACACTTACTTTCCCTTTCTTGGTGGAAATGCCTTGAGGCCAGCTGACTCGGTTCAAACCTTGAGCTGCTTGGAATAAGGCTTCGAACTTCGCCAACAAGATGCGGACGCGGTCGTCAGCAATGAGAGGCATCATCTTCACTGCCACCTCGTGAAATTCGTCGAATTCTTCGGTCGAATTGTGAAGAGTAGCAAGCCAGACGTCACCAAAAAGGCCTCGACCAATTCGATGCATTAACCTCAGATCATCTGGCTCGACCCAAGACGGCCGATGCCTTAAGGCTCGTAAACCATCCGACGTAGAGCCGAACTCCTCAAAATCATCGGCAAAGCAGCTGTCTTCAGAAGAAGTGCGAGGCAAAGAAGGTCCGAACGAATCACCCCCCATCGCTCCACTTCGTCGTGACCCGGAGATCGATTGAACCTGAAAGGCCAGCTTGCCTCTCTGTTTGCGCTTCTCTTCTGTAAACACAATGACTCTCAATTATGATCGACCGACTGGGAAACCGCAAAACTACTGCTGGAGCGTTGAAATAAGTAACTAAAATTGCAAAAGACGCGCCACAAACGTGCACGCAGAAGGTGCCATTCAAATTGAGAAACAAATTCGACGAACAACGTCTCACAAAACGCAACTGAAGATACACAGCTCATTACGATCGAAATTAACTTGGAACGGAAGCGCAAAACTAGCTTACTTTTCTACCCAGCCGTAACAATAAAGCCGATTAACGACTACGCCCGAAATAGGCCGAGTGTTAAAATGAATATGCACATAGAGGAAGCAACAAACCGTTCGATGCAAAATACGCTGCAACCAATCTCGTCCGCATCGCAAAGCTTTGGGCAAACAAGCAGTCATATACCAGACTCACCTAAAACGCACACAAACACGACTGGCTATCAATCTGCCTCCAATCAGTTCCATCATCGCATGGAAGCAATCCATCAATTCCTCCAGCTCTCAAGCACAAACAGAGTGTTTCAACTCGCTCAGCAGCACCGCAAAGCGCAACTAATGTCTGCATACCTGGAGTAGCCCGGGGCGATCGTCCTCGGCAAGGACCCCCTCAAAACCTCGCAGTTATTCCGGAGGCTTGATTCACGGCAATTTCCTCCCCCGACAGCGGTCTACTTCATCTCGAACTCATCCATATAACAGTGCCTTTCTTCAGATCGAAGCAAAAATCCCTACGCGCCGCCACGTCCTTCTCCTTGTTGCTTCTTTCTCCTTCTTTCCTTTCCTTCCCTTCCCCGTCCGTCTGCAGTCTCTGCACTTCTTCTCTTCTTTCTGCTCTAGTCTGTTTTTCCGCTGTCAATTGATGGAGCTGATGCGAAAAGGGAAGAACGTAATCAGGCGCGCGCGAACGGCTCCAGCCTTCGTCCCTCCCCTTACCCTCGCCTCCCTTTCCCGGTACCTCTGTACGTGTTAGCTCGGCTGCATTCGTAGTATCGTACGCCAGTTTGCAACTGCGTCACTCTGCGTGCCCTTTACTTCACAAATCGTCGTCTTGTCTAGACGGTCACGTGCGTAAGCTGGATCTGGACGTTTGTATTTCATCACCTCTTTACATGTTACTACATCGACGGACTCCAACTGCCGAGTTGGTATATTCCTGTAGTCCGACTGCATGTCTGGTGAACGATGTTGTCCTGGGTGGTCCCATGCTAATTCACCCCAACCCATCGTTTACAACGTGAAACCGCAACAGAAGTGAGAAGCAGAATGAGAGAATGACCCGACGTCAACGGGAAGGATGTCAGAAATACATCTCCTTCCCGTAGACATTTCGATTGGTTTGCTTATCGAGAATTACTAGGGGTGTCAAAGTTACTTGACATCAGGATTATTCTTGTATCCGCGGGCTGTATTTACGGACAACGGCCATGTCAGTCGCGGTACCTCCGGGAGATATCCGTAGAAGTGGACCGCGGCTCTCATCCTTCTGACCGTAACAGTTTTGTCCGTAAATTAATTCACTTGTACTTACATAAGATGGAAACAGTACATGGTTACGATAATGATAACAGTACATGGTGATGTGACAGTACCGCGCAACACTTCGAATTTGAAATCAAAAACTCATCTTCTTTGAAAGAGAATTTTAGGTTTCGCGTAAACTCCTTGACGCTGAATGCTCTGAACCAAGATCAACTAGATAGAGAGACAGCGCTGTTCTAGTCGAAGTGATATTCCCAAGCGTTGTTCCCCTCGAAGTTCAAATCACAATTCTAAATATGCCACGAGTTTCAGAAAAAACTTCTGTTGAAAACTATAGAAGACATTGTGGAAATGCGAGTGATGTTAGCTTCTTCGAGTTCGGATGAATCTGTCGAGAATGATACGGAGAGTGAGACTGAAAGTGAAATGGACGAGGACGTCGAGAAGGAGGCTGATTAGAGAGAAGAAGAGCATATGGAGAAGATGATAAATTTTTCCGATGACGATGGAGGGTTAGATTCAGATTCTGAAGAAGAACTGATCGAACTGTATCGAGTTTTGTCCAGTTCTTGATATTTAGAAAGACAAGATCAGTTCACCTTCTTTAAGAGCAAAGATTTTTACAAAAATTATTTTGAAAATCTTCCGGATGATTCTTTTAGATAGCTGACCAAGATGGATAGAAGGAGCTTTTCCAGATTAGTTGATATAGTGGAAACTCATTCTATATTTTATAATCAAGCTCGGGTGAAGCAAGCTCTTGTGTCTTTACAAGTAGCAGTTGCATTGGATCGATTTGATCATAATGACAACGGTGCTGCTCTAGGTCATTCTTTGCTTCTCTGGGGGATTGGACACGGGACTATGGTGCTTTATACAAAGAGAGTGATGCAGGCTTTAGAATCTACACTTGGAGGGTACATTCAATGGTCAAATCGCGATAAAAAGATAGTAATCTCTGAAGTTTTTGCCTCGTAAGGGTTTTCGGGTTGTATAAGATTGATAGATGGCACTTTATTCTCTTTGTCTCAGAGGTCTCGATTTGATGGAGAGACTTACTATGACAGGAAGTGTAACTATTCTATGAACGCACAAGTGGTTTGTTGTCACAGGAAACAAATTTTCTTCTTATTTGCAAGTATGTCAGGAAGCTGCCAAGATATTACATGTTTGCGGAAGTCTCCTCTTTGGAAACACATCGACAACGAGAGTCCATTGTTTGAGAAAGAACAGTATTTACTCGGTGACTCAAGATATTCTCCATTGCGGCATCTCATTCCTTAGTTCCGAATGGTCACATGAGATCAAGACAAGCAAGATTTTAATACATGTTTAGCTCATGCTAGAGTCGCGAATGAGCATTGTATTGGTATACTGAAATCTCGATGACATTCTCTGAAACACGTTCGCATGCAGTTGAAAAGTAGATCATAAAATAAACATTTAGTGAGATGGGTAGGATGTTGTGCTATGTTACATAATTTTCTATCTAGGAATCGAGACGAGTGAACGGAAGTGGATGGAGAGTTGATTATCGAGCACGAAGACCGAGATATTGACGAAGAAGGTCGGACAGCGAATGTGCCAAGCAATACCAGTGGAGTATTTCACCAAAATAGAATAGTACAAATTTGTCTAGCGCATAATAGAAAACCAGGTGGTTTCTTATTCAAACCTTAGATAGAGTGTGCGCATTCCTCTGTGATTTCACTATGTACATTGATTTTCATAAATACGAGGATTGATTAATCAATCAAGAAGGTCAATTAAGATATGATGTGAATGTTGTTTCTGCTCTCTAGATCGTTTTAGACAGTCACCGCGTCGTAGTGGACGTCGCACTGTGGGCGACCCGCACTCAAGAATTTTGGTGCTCAACACGGCGGAGTGTTGAATATCGCACTAAGTGCGATCCGCACTCAGGAATAAGGTGCTCAGTGCGCGTTGGTCGCACTGACCAGAACTCGCAAGCGAAGAGGGTTTACTCTAAACAAAATCTATCTAAATATGAAATCTATGCGATACCATCTTTACGATTCTTGAGTGCGATGTGGTTTTGAAATTGCATGTGCTTGTTGTGTGTGATGTGAGTCCCAGCTAACTCGTCGCTACATGTACATGGAGCTACAATACACCTACAGTACTGTAAACTTCCTGCTAAGATTTGACTACGTGAAGATAGCGAAAACGTGCCATCTCTGCCCTGTGCACATTCTACTTATTGCTAGTGTGGCTGGGCCTTACAGCTTCTTTTCTTACTCCGACGACGGTCTTTCTCTTTACTTGCAGGACAGACGCTTTCGGTGTTTAGCTACTCGACATACTTTGTACGGGAAGGTGATACCAAGTCTTCTACTGTACGGTCTATCTACATGCTTTTTGGAGTCCCTTGCATATGTACCCAGCTTGATCCATCCAGGTACCGATTTATGTGTACTCATCACAAGAATTTGGACCAGGATTATGTCTCTCCGCAAGCAGGTGAGAGTGAAAGCCTCGACACTCGAGTTATTTGTGACAGTGTGCCGGACCGGGAATGATTTAGACCTTTCTCTCTTCTCTTTGCATTCCAATTTCTTGCACCGGCAGTGCCTGTCCGGAATATTTTCTGTAGAGCGGGGGGCAGTTTGTTACACTTACACTTTCAAGGGGTTATATGGATCCATGGTAAGTCTTGCCTAGAGGTGAAAAAGAAACTTTTCCAGGCGATCAGATGGGACCAGTAGCGTCCAGTTGGGGCCGAGATATATGTGAAACAGCTTTCTAACAGAGGACTACATACCTTTGTTGGCATGGTTGGATATTGCCTAAACGACGAGAAGCTCCAACATCATCACGCTGTGATGAAGAATATCATTGAGAGGTATGATCGCTGACGATAAGGAGTTATTTGTCCTCTTAGGAGCTACAGATACAAAAAATCGTGTTGTACTTACTTGCATGAACCTTTTACCGCGGGCATTCCAGTTTAACAGGTACAAGACCTCCAACCCTCTCTCGAATACTCTCGGCCGCTGTCTGCATCAAATGCTAATTTCGGAGAAGTATTCGGCTTCACTTAGGTGGATTATGCACGCAGGTATACAGAAGAGACGATCTGACTCACTTTGGAACTCTTTCATCAGGCCCGAGCAGGTAACACCAGAAGACATCAACAACATCTTTTTTCATATTGACAATCGCCGCTGCCCACATTGCAGTCAAAGGTACTTCGATGCACAAGAAGAACCACGAGAAGAGCAAGGAGGTGACGATGAAGTTCCAAGCGAGTTGGAGCCGGCAGCAGAGCGGAAAGAACCAACCGCAGTGCAGACAGAAGCGCAGAGTCTTCCAAAGTTCATAGCACTTTCCGATGTCCTCTTGAGGACCAGTCGATCTATCGGCAGTTAGAGCTGCCCTATCGAAGTAGACTAGCTACTATATTTTTCTTCATGTACTCTTTGTTCTAGCTTATATCTCTCAGAAGCTGTATACTGTACAAGCTCCTGCACAACTCCGTGCAGTAAACCGTTGGTATGTGCTTGCTTGTAGCGTTTCGTACCTTGTTTTCTTTGCCAGAAGGTCGTGCAGTAAACGTAGTTTTCCTGCTCGGTTTTTAGCGCTTTGTGCCAGAGGTTTATAGCGATTTGAAACACAAGTTTATAGCACTTTGTACCTTTGTTTGGCACAAGGTCGTGCAGTAAACGCAGTTTTGCTTATAGCGCTTGTCCCCTATATGGGCACTATCACTATAGCGAGAAATGGACAGAAGTCTGAAATTATTTCAGCCAGCACAAAGAAATAAAGAAATGGACGTATCTCTGTCTCTCTTTGTCCCAGTTCCAGTGTGACGAACCTACACAAGTCCGAAATAATTTGAACCCAATGTCTCCAAACGGAAAACGTATATTAAAGTAGTCAACTCTGAGAAAAATACATTTAACGAGCCAGCGACCACGCGAACCGAAGACAGAGCGAATAATTAAACCACCACAGGAAAAAAATTCCCGAGCCCCACTGAAAGTTCCGTGGGTGAATATGCAGGTGCGAATATGAGAAATCAATAATAGCCGAGAAAATGCATGTTTATAAAATAGAGTTCAAGTGTTTTATTTCAAAGAGTACCTACAGATCTTATCTGCTCAACACCAAGCGAAACAAAGTACTATCTTTAATCTCGCATATCCAACCACTTGCTACCGTCCATCTTGTCTTTATTTAAACTCTGTAACGTTGTCGTGTCGTGGACCGGCTCGTACCTGAAATACAAACTTCGATGCTTGTCGCTCCAAAGACACTCATGAGAAGACAAGCTAGGCCCCAGCTTACGGATTATGGCACAATCTCAGATCTCCACTTTCATCGCATAGATGTGTAGAGCTCTTTGTCAGCTTTCCAAAGGCACTTTGTCTACTTCGTTTGGACGCCTAGTGGAGAAGTTACAGGACTCGAAAGATGGAGAAAATAAGTTAGGCCCCAGCTTACGGGTTTTTGGCACCACTTCGGATCTTCGTTCTTATCGCACCAGTGGATAGAGCTCCTTGTCAGCATTCCATAGGCACTTTGTCTACTTCGTTTGGACGCATAGTGAAGGAGTTACAGGACTCGAAAGATGGAGAAAACAAGCTAGGCCCCAGCTTACGAGCTTTTGGCGCAACTTCGGATCTTTACTTTTATTGCATAGATGAATAGAGCTCGTTGTCAGCTTTCCATGGGCATCTTGTTTATTTCGTTTGGACATCCAGAGAAGAAGTTATGCGATTCGGAAAAAGGTAAAATCAAGCTAGGCCCCTAGTTACTTGCTGACTGGGTATTTAGGGCTTCAAGCGTTATATCAAACACGCAAGGGGGCTGCTTCTTATTATTGAGGGTTGAACTTCGTACGTACAGACTGTAACAAGGGGGCTGCTTAAGGGGCTTGCTTGCGCCTGCGACCTGTCAACGGACGGTGCGGGAGATTTGGAAGTCCAATGCAAACGCGCAAGGCGTCGTTGGGTTCAGATCTGTGCAGGCTACGCACTGGTTCAAACGGTTTGGGAAGAGATGGATCAGGGAGTGCGTACTGAGTGAAATTGAGACGCAGGAAGCAGATTTGGAGTTTTCAGTTACCTGTGAAGGAGAGTTGGACCGTTCGGGCCGTTCCGGAGTCCAAACTTGCTGTCCTTGGATCCAACGTGATCAGAACACCGAGTTCTACAGGAAATTGAAGACGATACCAGTTTTCATCGGGCGGTTTGGAAGTTCTGAGTGAAATTGGCTCGCAGGGAAACGCTTACATCAGATTTTCGTTCACCTGCGACCTGAGGTTGGGCTGTTCTTCGCGATAGGTGAGCCAAGCTCTTCGTTCTTGGAGCCTACGCGATCAGGGAGTCTTCATCTACTCATAGGAGAAGACTGTACGTGAATTGGATTGTTGGTTTGGGTGTGGTGAACAAGTTTGAGCTGCAGGGAGCTGATTTACGTCAGTTTTTTGCAACCTGCGACCAAATTTCTTGCGTGGTTTTGCAAGGGGAACTCCAAACGACTTGTTTGGAGTCTTGTTGGGTTCAGGGTAGCTAGATCTATCTGCCAGCGAAGACGGATATCAGTTTGGACGATCCGTTTGTGCGGTGTGAGCGGTTTTAAGCCGCAGGGAGGAGTTTTTGGAGGTTCGGTCACCTGCGACCGAAAATTGGCGATATCTCGGCTGTCAGGAGTCGGATCTGAAGGTTTCTTGGGTTAACGGAGTCAGCAGAGGAGACCCTATCGACATCTGAAGTCCGTTCAGCGAAAGGAGGAAGTCCACAGATAGGCCTTTTTCGGTTTCTTCGCTACGGGTTTTGCTCTTTTGAGTTCGTTAGAATTCTGGTTGGTTGTATACAGCTTGTGGTAGCTAGCTTTAGCTAAGAGCTTATACATGGATGTGGTTTGGACTTGGGTTTGGATCTTGTGATACTGCTGTGGCTCTGTTTGTTAGCAAAGAGAAGTTTCTCTTGCTTTGAGCTACGCTTCGGTGGGTTTGGGTCAGGGTTGCGATTCAAGGGTTGTTTTCAGGGGCTTTTGAAGCAGGTTACGGACCGCTCTGGTCTGTTTTTCAATTCTGTGCTGTTTGGAGAAAGAATCGACAGTGTACATACTTTCAGAGTGGTATATATCGCAGCATTCCTTTCGTGGTTGTCCTTCTCTGTCTTGTCTTTGTTTGGCACACAGCATCTCCACAGCCAGGAACCTCGCGTTTTCCTGGACATCCTTCACGCACAAAATATCCGACACGATAACGTCCTCAAATGAAATCGATAATATGGTGTGGATTCTTTTCATCTTCAAACTATATATATTAGTAATTCTTGAATGAATAATAGGACGTGTCAAAGCTACGAAATAAAATTGTCTAACATCCAGAAGAAAAAAGTCGTTAGTTGGCCAAAGGATAACTTTAGTCTAGAGCCGTGTATCGCTTATAATCATATTTGTGAACCTATATAATTACTTATTTTACAAAATCAAAGTAAATTTCTTGATTTTAAACTTCCTTACCACCAAAACTCACAGTCGAATCGAATAAAAAGTAAATTAGAGACTTCCATGACATTGTCCTACGGACACCTCTGGAAATACTTGCAAAAAATGTTCGTGATCTTTAGATCGAAATGATAACTCTTGCTCACCAGACAAGAATATTACCAAAGATTATAGATTGACATGCAATATAAAAATGACGTGAATAGATCCCAAAAAACCCTTTATTGTCAAAAGAGAAACATGACTAGGAAATATTTTATGAACATCTTACTATTTCATCATTATTTGGCCAGATAAATTACAGAAGTTCTCAACTGCAATCAAAGCAAAATAAGCATCTCCAACGGCCTTGTACAGTGAATTTCGTTTTCTCTTATCAGAAAACGTATAAATATTAAAAAACATCTTATAATAAAATATAATAAAACAAGTCGCTACGCATGCAATGGAATTGCAAGGGCTATGCGTTTGCAAGACCTCACAATCCTAGAAGGTGAAATCTGTGAAGGTGAATGTTAAAAATGAAATACATCTCATCTCACGAGTCTTAGAAAGTGATATATGTGAAAGTGTAATTCTAGAGATGTGGATGAATGTTAAAAAAATGATGAAAATTAATATAGTCTTTGAAAGCCATGATAAAATTATCTTCGGAGATTGAAAGAAGTAGTTTATAAATTTATGTAACTCACAACGGGCATCTTTCAACATGTCTTCATATGGTGATAGTAACATGTCTGCATCATTTATGCAAATATATACTTGTGAAGCTTCGGATCATTTTGAGGATAATGATCATAAGAATCTTCAAATGTATGCAAATGTAGAAGTTGATGAGTCTTTGGACCGATTCGAAGGTAGTGATAAGTTACAACTGCAGAAAAGAACATTTAGAATATTGTGGAGGTTAGGAAAGATAATTTTAAACTGTGTTATTACATACATTTCAAAATTTGTAGAAATTAGAAAAAGATACATAAATGACATTGTGCTAATTTTCAGTTTGTGTATGATGCAATTATTGTTTGTATTAGCTTTAACTCGATGCATATGAATTTGTATTGCATGGTTTGAATAATGATCGTATTAAGAAAATAAATAGACTAATTTGTTTAGCTACATGAGAATATAATAACATATGATTATTTTTGAAATGAGAAAATATATAATGAAGATTGTGAGAGATGTTGTGAAGATTATGTACATTAGAGTATCAATAATATATAAGATATGCAAGAAGTGTATAGAATGATTTGAATCTTGAGGTCGTCTTGAGAGCAATGATAAATCGTAACTGCAAAACAAAACATTTGGAATATTATGGATGTTAAAATGAGCATGTTTATATTGTATAGAACAGATGTGGATGCAAAGTCAATAGCTCATGACATGATGATGATTTACAATCTATATAAAAAATGTTTTTTTTCAAGAAATGTAAAAGGGAGTACATTGTTTCACAAGTGTTGAAAATCTCTTGAATATGAAATATATGGTCATGAACATCACTCGTATAGCTCGATTGATGAGTACACAAAGAAAAGAAGATTGGATTTATTTTTTCACGTAAATGAGAACATATTAACATGTGATGGAATTTTTATAGAGAATAAAAATAGGATCATGATCTGTCCAATAAGCATGTGATGATGAAGAGAGATTGAAAAATCCTAAGCACTTACATATATTACAATTGATCGAGCATCGTCATATAGTTGTAGTCAGCATAACCACTCTCGAAATGAAACGGTTGAAACTAAAATCACGTGGCAATTCCACATCCATGATCTTCAGATGAATATCTCATCTTCCACTTACATGCTCATACAATTTCTAAACACAAGATCATCAATAAAACATCACCTTGATGTTCGAGCATATCATAATTTACAACTATATGATATTTTGTACTTCAGTGAGACACTTATACAAAATCCTACTTCTGTTCTGCATTTCATAGACAGAATAAGAATCACATAGTGATCATACGACATAAATAAATAAATATTAAGACATATATCATAAGACATAAATGATGAAAATTTTCATGATTTGATCACAAGACATAAATCATAAATCATAAGACAAAATTTTTTCCAAATCTATAAATAACTCATGTGAACAAAAATTTTCTCTGGTATAAAGATATGTGACTTTCACAAATAAAAATAATTTATAATTTATAATTTATAGTCTAACCTTTCCAAGAGGACAGGTTAGGAAATAAATTAAAGCTCATTGCATATTCTCCTCTTTCAAACTGGGAAGAATTTTTTTTTCCGTTTGTCTTGTTTTTCATTTCTGACAAAAGATCAAAGGGATTCCAAATTGATCTTTTGTCAGAAATGAAAAACAAGACAAACGGAAAAAATGATAGATAAATTCAATCAGATGATTAGTTCTAAGATTATTGTAGTCTCTTTTGGTGATATGTTTGATTAAGGTGTTGTGAAATATGAAAACAGAACTGAAAAACTCAGAATGTCTATGACAAAAAGAGTAGTTGGTGGTCCCATAAGCTCTCATCAGTCGGCTGCCTGATGAGAGCTGACTGTATCTTACGTCTGAGTCTCCTCTTAATAAAGTCTCGTGGCCGTACATTGCTGTGAACCCGGAACTATGCAAGTGAAATCAACTTGCTTTAGACTTATAACTTCGGAGAAGCACACATAGAACTCAAAAACGATTTTAACCGATAAGTCTAACAGAGAAAGATTTCCTGCAAAGAACATAAGTGCAAGGTTACTAAATTCACATCCATTCATCTTTAGATAATAAATTAATCTAAGCATTAATTTATTACCTAACCTTTCCCAACTGACGGGTTAGGTAATAAATTAACATATTTGCCTCCTCCATCTTCCGATGGAGGAGGTGAATATGCATGCAACTGGGAAGAGGTGAATATGCAAGGAAGTCGATGAAGGTCCCACCTGTTCGTCTTGTATCTTGTACGAACGCCGGAAACCTGCAGACAGATAGCAGTTTGTGGTTACAGCTTTACTGATCTAATTACGTAGGACTCTGTACGCTCACGCTTCTCTAGTCGCAAACTCGTGTCGGTTAGTGTTACATGATGTAGCAAGCGGTTCTATGCACTGTGGTCGCTTGCGAAACACATTTGAACGGTTTCATTCATCCGAACCTGATTTTACAACAGATCCCTGCATCAGTGTAGACTCCTACCTTCTCAGCATGCGCTAAATTAGGAATTTGAGAAAGAGGGCAAATGGTGTTGTGCAAACGAAGGTGATTGTTTTGCTGGTGAGCAAGTAGCTGCGCATGCAGTGTTTTGCATTTATCTGGAGAGAATCTGGAGGGTTTTCTCGGTAAACGCTGTGAGTACAGCACAGAAGGTTGTGTAAATCATGTCATGTACAGCACAGAAGGTTGCGTAATTCATGTCGTGGAAATTAGTAATTATAAATTTCCGTTTTGCTTGATGAAGAAATTTCATTACTCTCTTGTCATGCTATATGAAGTTAGTCAATATTTGCTGCAAGATCTTGGTTTTGGATCAATGTTTGATACCGGAAAAACTGAAGAGAAGAATTTACCATGGCACGGCGATAGAACTTGTTGGCTCTTCAAGCACATTTCTTCAAACTCCAATCAAGAAATAGACAAAGTTCAAAGATGGACACTGCCACTGATATTATCTATTTATCTATCTTTGGAAGCTGGATATCTGGAACAACTATTAGAAAAGGCTTTCCTCTATATTATCCTACGGAATCGACAGTAAGTTATGAAAATGCACACCTACAGGAACAACAAAAAATATCCATTGTCGTAATACTTTGCTATAGAAACCCATATTTTTATCATGTACACGTGGTACCCTTCCCTCAACTCCTGTTTCGGGTTATTTCTCTATAAACTATGGTTCGTCAGAAGCAAGTTGCAAGCAAGTGAGACACACAGAAACAACAAATTCCCTCAGGAGCAACAACCGACCAAAAGTGAGTTTGCCGGTTGTTGGTGCGATGAAACTAATAGTTTACGGCTTACACATCATAGTCAAAGTCTAAATGAGCCGTGGATGGACGGAGGATGCACAACAACCCACAAGACAGTGAGTACAGTAAGTGAGTAAGCCAAGGGTGGTCCGGATGAGGTTGGCCTCAACGTACAGTTTTTGATCTCCTGGGTATCGTCGCAACACTACTCTACTCTATTGATTGATGTCCTGCGAGTCTTGATCGTCCGAAGAACTTGCAAATGACAGTGTATTGCTATCAGCGTGTACGACAGGGCAATTAACGGGAGTAGAATTAATAACATCGCAACACTGGTGGTACGTTAGGCAGGACTTTCATTTCTTGCCAAACTTGATATTTTGCTAGAATTCTTGAAGTCTCTAGATAATTTTGAACGTAAAGTGCTTTATACGATTCGGAACTGTCAACCTCACGAGTCACGAGAATCCTTCACGAGTGGAGACGTAGGGACCATTAGTCAAGCCATCATTACTACTGGATATGCTTGAAATACAGAGTGACACGCCAGCAAGCCAGCGGAAAGGGATCAGTCACCAGTGACACTCACGTCGGAAGAGAAGCGTAATGAGCGCAGCCGTGCACCTATCGATCTGCAGGAGTGGCGCGTCTCGTGCATATGCCGTAGCGTGGTCAAAGCGAGATTCTGCATAATCGCAAGACTGAAGAATCTCTGGACAAGAAGGACGAGTACATGCGTGGATAAATTTGCACGGACACTGAACGTCACGACTTTGTTGCCGGGTGTGCACTACTGTTGGGATGTCTGCCGTTGTCTTGGCCCACTCTGCTCTTGCCTACACACGGAGCCTTGTCCTGCAACCGGTTGGGAGATTGCCCTTGCATCGAAAATCTTCTAATCTGATGCGCATAAGGGTTTTAGTGCCAGGTGCGTGAACATGAAATCAGTCATGCTACTGCCCTACTCTGGAGTTTTCGCAGTTGGTAGGTTTTCGGAACACCGAGATATCACAGCTTTAAACTTGCAATAGCTGGCCAACCAATTCGGGAACAGTGGCTTTAATTTTTGTGCTAGAATCTGGAATTGCTGCGCTGGTGTTTTCGTTCGTGGATTGATCCTCTTAGGCATTAGGGATACCTTGGTTTGTAGGCAGATTACTGGCTAACGTAACATAGGGGTCCTAGCTGACCGGTCATGCCGACTCAGAGCCGGCATAAGTTAAAGATTTCAGGACGGCATTTTGAGTTTCTGTCTCGTCGGCTGTAAATGCTTGAATTCCTTCATGCTGTGCTTCACTGCCTGGGTTAATATGATTCGTACATCCTATAGAGTCTTGAATTAGCTTTGGATTAGGTGTTTCAGTTTTCAAAACTTTTTAGTGACTATTACAGCTGCGCTAGATGTAAAGTAACAGTTGCTCGTAACTACACATGCCTCCTGGCCTCGGTGGACTTCGCAGTGGTCAGAAACTGTGATGATGTATACCTGCACCTCAAAATTTGCTGTTAATCATTTGTGAAAAGCATGTTGAAGAGTCAGTAAGGAACAAACACTTGCAGAAGGCTTGGACCGCGCTGGAAAAATAATGGAAGGGCGTGTGGTATTATGCACAGCATGGTTTGACACGTCTAGCCGTATTGGTTGACATTATGTATGTAGTAAAGGACGAACTTCCGAGGAGATCCATTAGTGGAAGTAAATCACTTTTTTTTGACTATAAATACATACTAACGACAGTCACTCAAATTTGGATCGTGATAGTGTGTAATTGGATTATAATTGCACCGTCAATTACGCAACTTCATTAGCGAATGTTATAAGTATATGATCAGGGCACTGGTCCCTTACATGTACTTCTGACTTGCATAGCTCGCATTGTTCCTCGTGCGTAGTGTCATCACCACGAGGCCTCCTTTTCCCTAGAGAGTCAGATAATGCTAAATTTCAGTCTCTTTTGTGCTGCTTTGTCTGCTTTGTCACTTTCGTATACATCGAATATCGAATTTACTTGGTAGTAGGACGAGGTTTTTGTGCGGTCGTGTACAATTTTCGTTTTGCGTCTCGCTGGTGGAGTAGAATCTGCAAGTCTGAAGTAAATTCAAAGATGGCCGCCAGTTTTGTCGTACTCTTGCTTAACTCGAACTTGCTTCATTGTTGCAATCGCTCTGCCAGCTTTAGATCCACCATGTACTCTATCAAGATGCGCATTCTCCAAGGACCATGCTTTACAGGTCTCGTTCGGTTTTGAAGCTTCCAGGAAGATGCTATGGAGCTCTTCTTTCAAGGGAGGATAAAAATGATCTTCTGTCGGGTGTTGACCCTAGTAATCTTGAAGCAGTTACACGGATTCTTGAGCAGGTGTGTGTCTTTTTGATATCTGAATGTCCGTTAGTGTTAAAATAGAAGTGAACATCATGTCCCCAGCGACTGTCTCTCATTCTTATGTTCCTCGATCCATCAGGGCAGAAGAGCAGCTGATAGATGGGACATAGCTCACTCGAGCTTTCTTACTCCTCCGACTTTGCAAGATGCTTTGCTAGCGCTGAAGCGAGTTGCTGATATTGGAATTGTCGTTTGGGGTGGTTACTCACAGGTATTGTGTTGTTGAGATTCTTGTTGATGAAGTGTACAAATAGATTTCAGCTCGTTTAGCACTAGTATGGAAGTAAGAACTTCCAGGATCGTTTCAGAGCAAAATATACTGGAAATAACCAGTACATTACTCTCGGAAATTACTTCTTGGAACTACTGTTGCAATAATCATACCACTGTAGCTGCAGATGAAATTATTTTTATCGGTTATATCGGTTTTGTCGCTTCGATTTCCCTGCAAACTTAATTCAGTTGCTTGGGTAGGCAGAACGGTGCCGACTTTCCTTAGGAAATGTTGAAGCTATGAACAGTTCAGTTCGGGAAGAAATCGAGTCCACGTCTGTAGCCGCTATCAGGTGAGATTTGATGAGACAGTATTTTGTCCTTACATCTAGCATTCATCGTTATGTTGGTTAGCATGCAAGGGAGGAGTTTACGTGTTCTGGAAGTGTAATCAGTGCGGGGCTTGCAGTATCAGTGGAAGTCGGATCACATGCATTCGTGTTATTCAAGTTGAGTCACAAGTCTGTCACAGTAGAAACAGATGTACTGTTGTCCAAAGGTGACGACTGTGTAGGTTCTGGTCAGTTAGAACTGATAAGACTTTGTCTGTGGTGGTAGTATCTCTGGCAACTTCAAATATGACACGGCAACACATGGAGATTTTTTGGGCGCTGTACTGGGTACAGGAATTGTACGTGAAAAAGTTGGGGACATCGTTATGAAGGTGTGTATAGCACACGTGGCTACTTCAGCTGGTTAGGTCCATCGTATCAGGGAGGGTGGACAACATTGTTGGACCCATGAGTGTTTTTGCTAAGCTGTATCGGATATTCAGATCATTCAAGCTCTCGACTCTGGAGGACTGAATGCCTTCAAAACAGCGACATGTAGGAAGCAGACATGACAAGAAGACGAGTTCTCTCGAAAATATTTCTGTATGAGACCTAACAGAATCGTTTCAGTACTAGGAAGAAATAACAGGACAGGAGTTTACCTTTCGTCCGTAACACCCCGAGCCAGGGCGCGGGGTCTACGGTCGAAAGGCTACGAGATGCAGTCCATAAAAGTACAACTTTAATCTGATATCTTGGTTAATAATGAGGAGGCTCCCTGAGAAGGACGTTTGTATAAGGAAGTGGGTCGAAGTAGACGTTACATGTTGCTAAAGCCCTTTGATAGCAAAGGATATCATCGTGGGAAGTTTGAATGTAGAAATCTATCCAGGAATGTGCCTTGTTACCAATCCTGAGAGGATGACTTGTTTCCAACGAACAGGAGGATCAAGGAGCACAGGTGCTGGTGGTCCCTGAACTTGCAGGGTTCTTGTGCGCTTCTATAACGCAGGTATATCTGAGTCCATTTTGTGTCCTACCTCGCCGGCATTGCCTACTGCATATCTAGAGCCGCTGGATAGCCCATGTGCGTATTCAGTAGAAGTCCTATTTATAACCGCATGCCCCCTTGATACACGTCGCTGCCATATATAAGTATAATAAGTCTCTATCTTGTGTTGCACCTATATCAAACTTCAATTCCGTTTCATGATGGTTCTCCTGGAGGGAGAATTCACCTACTGTTGATGAATGAATCTTCAGTTGTTAGACCTCCGTATTTTGCATGGATTGAGTGGATAATACGTATAGATTAGTTTGTACCTCTTCTACTGCATGTCATCTGTATCGTTCCTCCATGCCAGGGGACCCTGTTTCTGGGAATGTACCAATATCCTGTCCCCAGGGTAGAATCTTTGCTAAAGAAGTGAACAATTGTACCGTATGGTCACCCTTTCATTCCTTGCTAGGTACTGTACTTCTCAGGGTCTATCCAGTGATGCTTGGCTCAGTAGTCACTAACTGTCACGAGGCACACCCTCCGGTTATAAATTCGCTAACCAGTCGGCATTGTTAGCACACATTCGGCCCCTAATTGCTTCTTACTATGTACTTGGCCGGGCTAATTGCGTGTTACCTCTATACTAGAGAGCGGGTCCTTGAGCATATCTGCCATTCTTTACCTATGAATATAACTGTCACGAGGCAGAAAATATGTCCGCACGCTCAGATGTCCCGGAACTGAACAGAAACTCCTGGACCGACAAGGCCCTGATGAGTCGGTGAAGTCTTTGTCTGATTGACCATTTTCTTACTCATCTACAGCCTAACCTTCTGTGTTGGGTGCTGATGAGGTGCATGCTACGGGAGTGTGTTCTGCTGCATGCTCCTAGTGTATATTGTGGTAATTAGGTTCTTGAGTGTACACCTACTCAGTACCTAAATCCATCAGTGATGGACTGGGAAATATGTGTTCGTTTACTACTTCTGTCTGTCTTCCCTGTATTCACTCGCTAAATCTGTGCTCCTCAACTCACTTCAACTAACCCTCTCCTGCACGACTAGGATGACTAGGATGTCTAGGCAATTCTAACCTCTCTATTAGTTTTTTTTCTTGTTCACTGCTACTGACAAGATATCTACATCCTAGATCTACGACCTTCGTAAGTACTTTACCTCCACTTACTGGACTTACTGTCTTTTACTCTCGTTATGGTTCTCTAGTTAGAGTGCTTTAACGTCTAACTTGCAGGTTCAAGTTTAAGTTCAGGAAGTATGGCGGCTCCTTACTTTTTCGCATAACCCTAACCATACAGACCTAATTATCGATATATAAACAACAGGGTTCACACCATACAGGCACTACCTCCTCCACCTCTGCTGCGGAGCATCCCTCGACCTCTAGGTGGGACTTACACGCAGGCTACTTTCCAGTATGGCACTTTCAATTCTTTTGCTCCTCTTTCATTCTCTCCTACACTACATCCCTGTTTGCAGTCTCTCTGCCAACCTCACTGCTACATGCTCCGAGTGCTTATTGTGGTAATTAGGTTCTTGGGTGTACACCTACTCAGTACCTAAGTACATGAGTGATGGACGGGCAAATATAGGCTCCTCTTTTACTACCTCTGTCTGCCTTCTCCTCTATTCACTCACTAAATCCGTTATCGGTATCTTCGTTCTGCTTGGAGAACCTTCGTTTCTTGCAATGGATTCTATGGTTCAGCGCTATCTACGTTTTGATTTCATAACCTTCGCTTCTTTCAACGTTGCAGCAGACAAATCTAGTTTGCATTTAGCCTCTGAAGCATACTGCATTCGTTCTCTTGTCATTGTCTACTTGAATTCGACTACATACCGAGGGGAACCTATTCTGGAAATGCGCTTCGCACTACACATTTCCATCGGCACACCCTCTGGTTAATAACAATTCGCTAACTCTGCTCGGCATTGTCAGCGCACATTCGGCCCCTAATTGATTCTCACTGTGTACTTGGCTGGACTAATTGCGTGATACCCCTATACTAGAGAGTGGTCCTTGAGCATACCTGCCATTCTCATATCTGCCATTCTCGACGTATGAAGATAACTCTCTCCTGCACGGGTACTCCTATACTAGAGAGTGGTCCTTGAGCATATCTGCCGTAACTCTCTCCTGGGCAGTTTTCTTTTCGCTATCTGTATCTACGTTTTGCCTTGATAGCCTTCGCTTAATTCAGTATTGTAGTATACAAATCTAGTTTGTCTTCATTTGTGCATTGGGGTTTACATTAGCTTTCACATTAGAACGATCAGATTGCATCAATACATATTGCATTTGTTCTCTTTTCACTGTCCAGTCGCATTCGACTTCATACCAAGGGGAACCTTTTCTGGAAAATGTTCCCATCGGCACACCCTCCGGTTATAATATAATTGGCTAACTCAGTCGGCACGGTTAGCGCACATTTGGCCCCTGTTTGCTTCTTACTATGTACTTGGCCGGGCTAATTGTGTGTGTTACCTCTATACTAGAGAGTGGTCCTTGAGAACATCTGCCATTCTCGACTTATGAATTTAACTGTCACGAGGCAGGTTGGAAGTTCCAACCCTGCACCAGTGGGATGATGAAGCACCGCCGGAGACTGCCGTTAGAAGGCTGTACCCGGAGGTCTGCGGTACCCCGGGAGGCTGGGAGATACTAGCACTCTACGTTGGGTCTGCTGTAGGTCGTCTACCTCGTAATTAGGTACTGGGTGCCTACCTACTGCGCATTGGAGTGGATCTCAGGCGGAAGGCTGATCGACTTGCTCTTGGGACATGGATCTATGTTGTTGTTGCTTGCTTTGTGGTCATAATTTCCGTCATTTCGTGTTATGACTAAGACGCCCCTTCTCTGACTTTGTTATAGTAGAGGTGACATTGGTCGCTCTAACCCTTGTTAACTGTTTGCCTGTCACCGTTTTATTTGGAGTGTCCTTTCAGTTTCCAGTTCAGATTGTTAATATACACCTTATTACTCCCTTCTCTTTATCCTAACCCCAGACTTTGGTCCCTATATCTCCAGACTGACCGCTTGGATGGCAATCATAACGTCAGGGCTGGACTAAACAGGACCCTTAGTGTAGAAGTTTATTGTTGGTTAACACGGGCAGCGTACGTTTCTGCCCTCCCCCATGGTCTTTCTAAGCACTTCTGTTTTTTGGCTGTTGCAATTGCTCTCCGACAATATAATAAGTTCTTTGACTCGTTCCAAGGGAATTACTGAATACACTTCATACAGGTTGCTCTCCCACCATCTGACACTTCCCGTAAACCGCTGTGCTGAACTTATTAGTCTTTCAGTCCCTCGTCTATTGTTTTGCACGCTTGAAAACTCGTAAAGCTACGCCAGTTGCTTGCATATGTACGTTGGATACATACTCCTGCATGTTATGTCGTCAGCTTTTTGCAAAGTTCAGTGGTCCTACCACTACATAAGTACAGGGGCCGACGCAGAGATGTCCGGAACTGAATAGAAACCCTTGATCGACTAGGACCTGCCGAGCTGGAAATGTGTCTAGCTTCGGTTGTCACCTTTCCTTTTCATATAGGTCCTAACTCAGTCTGCTGATCGCGTCCTTTCATCGGGGGCTTATATTGTGCCGTTGCAATTGATCGTCATGTCATACTAAAATGCGCAGGCCCCTGTTAAACTTCATTGCTTCACATGGAAGTTTGACGCAGCAAAGAAGTCCCTCGTGGCATGCCTCTGTGTATGGTGCCCTCTAAACGTGTATAGTTAATCGGCGAAACACAACAGTTATTACTTGTGGGTACAATAGTAGTGCAGTTGGGTACATGTTTTTGCCCATACGCGCAATCTGCGGGATAGATCTTGGGGCATTATTCAGTGTCAACAAGGACGAACGGGGGGCAGGCCAGTTGGTTTGAATAGCTACTTTACAGTTCGTTTGGCATTGTAGGTGCGCGCGGTTCCTGTCGAAACTTCACCCATACCTTTAAGCGATCTTCAAGTCATTATACCAAGGTATGATACAAGACTGAGCGGTCCTGTTTTACTGATAAGTTTCCTGTAAATTGGAAATGAGGAAAGGAGCTGATTATAATTTTGGATCTTTCCCTTAATGGATCTCTAGTCAGTTAGCTCTTCAAAGGATACCTTTGAAGGGCTAACTGACCTACGTGGCTCCCATGGGACTATCTTAACAGGTTGTGAAGCTTGTTGTAAGCAATTACAAGTGCTATAGAATTCGATGTGGCTTGTACTCCTGACAGGAAGGATGTCTTGAAGACCTTCGAAGCATCATTGAGGGTGGATGCAGTAGCTAGTGCTGGATTTAAAATGTCTCGCTCCAAACTACAGGATGCAATCAGGTATACCTATGCATGTAAATTTCACAGATACTAGATGCTTCTTTTTCACTTCTCTTGTTCTGATGTTCCTTCTCCGTAATTTGTCGGACCCGTCGTCGGCATGAAGTGGTGGAGCGCTTTTTATCAACTGGAAGGAAGTAAACAAGGGTGGAGCTATACTGAAAACCGGTGACGTTGTATCTCTACGCGGGAAGGGCAGAATAGAGGTAAATGGGGTTTTATTTGGTGTTACTTGTTACTAGACCAAGGCCGGTCTTGCTTTACTTTCCCGATATTTGTACTCACTTAACCTGTATGTTGTCAGAAAGATGATTTTGGAGAGCATATATCTACGAAGCGAGGCCGTTTGAGTTTGGTGGTTTCAGGCATATTTCTTCTACTGAGAGTGTCCACCGTGCCGCAGATCGGAGAAATCAACGTCACCAAGAAAGGCAGATACGCTGTGGAGATCTTAAGATACTTGTAACATTTTACATCTTGAATGGCATCTCGAAATTGATTTTCTTATTAAGCTCGTCCAGGACTGAACTTCCCTTACCCATTTCTCCATTTCATATTCAACATGCATATGCTGGTGGCGTGTCGGAGCTTCCGAACTGTTCTAAACCCTAGACATGATGCTGCCAGGAATGTTGTATTCGAGCGCGGCATGCTTTTTCAACCTGTCGTGAGCTGAACTGAGCCCTCACGATTGTTCTCCTTAAAGCCAATTTCTTCAAAAGAAGACCGTATTACTACCAGAGAATACACAGAGAAGAAACTTGAGTTATTACCTTTTAAGAATACAGGTCATATAGGTAGTAATTGTTCAGACCTCTCACTCAGGATGCAGCTCGTGAATGACAGCTGCTGCCTTTCAGGTTAGAGACGATACAGGAACCAAGGCCAAACTACATGAGTGGAGAGTACTCTGTTGACTAGACACGTGTTCCTGATCATCCTCTCTGGACCTTAAGCAGGGAAATCATGTCTTATTATCCCCATCAACTAATCCAAAAGGAGCATAATCATACTTATTCCCATCTTAGAAGGAAGTGTTGACTAGACACGAACACCTGATCAACCTCCCTCGTGTTAAGCAGGCAAATTATGGTTTTGTAAGTGCATTATCCCCATCAACTGATCTAAAGCGAGCATAATCATATTAGGGTCAGGGGTCAGGACAGGGATCTCACATGAGCTTTGCTTACATTGGGGTTCTGTACTCCGGCAGTAACTGTGCCAACTTGTTCATTACAGAAAAGTGGTAAGGTCTAGACCAGAAGTAGCGAGTCTTTACGTGTCCCTTGATGAGTCTTGATAAACAGGGCAAAATCAAGGGAGGAGTAATAGGGGGTGTCAAAGTTAGAAATCTTTATGAAAGATTTTACACCCGTGAAGTCACGATTTGGGTCAAACTTTAGCGGATGCTTTTTCAACGAATATCATTCGTTTTGTCGGTTTTTTATTGCGAGTTTTCGACTCTTTTCCTCTTCGCCGTTGAGGAATATTTCACTGGTAACTTTGACACTTTGACACCCCTATTACTCTGTACGACCTCCTTAACGATGTTGAGAAGAACCTTGATCCCGGCACACTTCCTTAACAGTAGTCGCTATGAGGTGGTTTGTAAGACAGAGTCCACATCCGTAGGGTAGACTCGGACGGTACGGTTCTTTAGTATGTTGCGCCGGCTAAAGGTTTCAACTGCCGGTTGTGAAGGAAATTTTCCGGCCTTTGCCGATAGAAAACGTCAGATAAAGGACAGATGATTTAATAATGACATTTTCACCGGACGCTGGGGTAGACGTAGATACCATGAGTTGCTCTAACAACTCCGACACTTTGGTTGAAAATAACCGTCTACTAGTTGCTATTGGCCGGAAAGCAAAAAAGAATTATCCGGACACTGGGGCACACGTAGAAACCATGGGTTGCGGTGTACATTATCTTGGGCCCGATCCTCTTTTCATCGTGCAGATCCTTCTCTCGGTCCCTACTTCAGTCAACGCACAATGTAGATAGAAGTTCTGAACCAATCTGAAGCAGCGTACTGTACTGCGTCTTGACCAACATGACCAACATGACATGCTGATGATTGATGTCAAACACTCTGCACGGCTTAGTGCCAAATTCAATTCGCTCAAGGCTTTCAGCGGAATGTAGTATGCATTGAACCCCCGGGGGACACTTGCGCGGGCCTTTCTTTGATGTTGTAACCAACGAAGGAGAAGTCGGACTGTTAGCACTTTCGACGGCAGAGTGTGCAGGCTTGGGACTGTCGTCCACCTTACGTAGGATTTCCACACCTCGAGTTTAATTGGTTGATTCTCTCTCGCTTGTTTGTTGTCGTCGGCTTTTAGATGTCCTTTTCCCGTTCTCTGGTGTCTTGATATCTGTTGTCGGCGTTCTCTCGTTCACTTTTGTCGTGGACATGCTCGCCTGCTCGTTGTCGTCGACGTTTGTCGACATTCTCTCTCGCTCGCTTGCTCCTTGTCGTTGTCTCGTTTGCTTCCGCTCTTGTATCTCGTTCGCTGGTTCCTGCGTTTGCTGTTAGATTTTTCGACCCCGATTTCTTTTCGGGTCTCTTGCCTTGGGTTCGCTCTTTCAGTTGATTGTGGAGGAGTTCGCTTTCAGTTGATTTTGTGCATTTCTGTTTAAGTTTTCAAACTTGTCTCGTCATGCATCGGAACTGTAAGCTCTTTCTCAGCTCGCTTATACTTCTTTGCAAGGGTTTTTTATTCTCCAGGTGAGACACAGTGACCGAGTCTTAATGATGAGGTCGTTCCGATCATTGATCTAGTGGTTCAACGTGATGTTGACGGGTTCAGTCAAAAGCCATACACCTAAGCCCGAAATCTATACACGAGTGAATGAGATGAGAGCTCGATGACATGGTAAATCTGATGAGGAGATGGTTAGAAGTTGGCAAACTTCTACCTCATCTGCTTTTCTAGCAACGTTGGTTATGGACTCTAGTATAAGGGGTTATGTCGTCTCTCTATGTTGTATGCTGTACCACGACGGAAAGTAGATGGAGAGTTTCTAGATCTTGAGGGTAGCAAGATATTAACGACTGACGATGTGTAATCTTGGAGAAGTATTGTCGATTTGCGAGTCATCATCCCTACAGAGGAGCGAGGAACTCTGCGCTATGAAAAAGAGCGAGGCAACTTTCCTTTTCTCTCTTTGCATGGAAAAATCTTTGGAACTTGGACAAAACGTTTACCATTACGCGCTCGACGAGTGTTAAGACGGTGCGATAAGGTATTATCTATTAATCGCACAGAGAAGTTAACATAATATTTAACAGTTACATAATATTTTGATTTTTAATCAAAGTTAATATAAAATATATATTTAATAATTATACTTTTTCCCATAACAGATACCGAGCAAAAGTTGCGCACAGGTAATTGAGCATACTTATACTTGATTGGGTGGAATGTGCTTTGAATGTTTTGAGAATAGTTTTTGCTAGAAAAGGTGCACCAATAGCTTGGCACTACGGTAACTTTTCTTTGGTCTTTTGTTGGACTTCTAAGTATCGAGAAGTCGATCCTACGCATTCCAAACTAAGAGTTAGTGTAGCAAGTTGCTTTCATACTCTGTCTTAGATATTCCAGCTCTGGTTCATTGCAGTCTTCATACTTAGACTCACTATCATGGTTTATCGAGCACAGACTTGGATTCACTGTATTAGTCTCGTCTTGAGACTAAGGTGGAATATATCCAATAAGCACTTTCACTATTATCATTATATTTAGAAATACATTAGCATATAATGCATGCTCGAGGACATTATATACTTTTGATGGTTTATCAAGTGATGAGGTTGAACAATTAGATTATCAGATTCCATGTAATGGTTAATCTTGATTTGGGTTAATCTGAGATCTTGTAGATATAAAACCATTAGAAGTGCTCACGTGAGTACTTTTACCTAGACCTCCCTCTTAAAGGCTATTATAACAACTCCACTAATAAGCCTTCCAAATCGTTGGCTGTTCATACTATGAGTGGTTTTCTCAATTCTTGTTCTCTGAACAAAGGAGTGTTCACCTCAAGCGTTTAAGGCAACTCTATGAAGAAAACAGAAGCTTCAACAAATTGAAGTAACTTACTAGAGTGGTCTTGAGATAGAGTCTCTTCCTAAGTTTTCTAGGTTGGATTTTGAGTTTTCTAGGTTGGATTCTGAACTCTTCCAGCAAGATTTTCTTTTGCTGGAGAGTAAAGTACTATTTTTTCTGTCTTGTGAGGTTCTTATAAGCTCTGAGCTCAAGAATGTCATTGTTCTTTAAGGTCATTAGTCGAACTTGATCATGTCTGGAGCCAGAATCATACTATGGACCGGAGATGATATTCTCTTATATCTATAGGACTTACTACCAATATCATCTAAGAATATGTATTGTAAAATGCATATCGACTTACTGTAGAATGCAGAAATTTGCTTGATGACACCCTTAGTAAGATTGTTGCGTTTGATAATATCTTTCTTAATAATGTATAGTTAATTATATCTTTTATTGTCTATCGATTGTGAAACTAGTCATTTTATCATATTAATGACATATTACACTGTACACATAAGCTTTTCGAATATATATTTTCTATTTTATTAAAATGATTTTAATGACAGAGATATTTAGTCATGATCGAAAATAATGAAACTTTGTCATATTAATGATATGTTATACTGTACACATAAGCTTTTCGAGAATATATCTTTTAGTTTATTACTGAAATAATTTTAGTGACAGAGGTATTTAATCGAGTAGTGAAACTTTGTCATATTAACGACATGTTATACTGTACACATAAGCTTTTCGAGCATATATCCTTTATTCTATTACTGAAATAATTTTAGTGACAGAGGTATTTAGTCACGGTGGAATAGTGCAACTTTGTCATATTACTGACATGTTACATTGTACACAAGTTTTTCGAGCATGTATTTTTTTTATTGTTGAAATGATTTTAATGATACAGATATTTTGTCATTGTCGAATGACAAAATAGTAGTGAAATGATGAATATTGGTAGTGAAATGATGAATGCCATGACAAAGTGATTGCTTTCAAAGTTGATGGTCACTCAGGGGTATGGGTATGATAACGCGTTAAATATTTAAGAGGAGTGTGATCAAACGCAACAAACTTAATGGGGTGTGATCAAGTATTTTCCAACTCAATCAGGAGTAACTTTGACGTGGTTGAATAAGCCGTAGAAGCTCGGAAATTTCAGTGATTCTTCAATGTATTTTCTCTTGTCTCATTAGGAATAGCTACATTTATGTGTTTTAATGTTCTCTGATTTTTTCCAAACCTTACTTCTGATATAGAGAGTTCTTGAAGAGAACATTCTCTTCATTTTGAGTTTTGAACAAAAATATTCTTGTATTCTTTTCTCATCACAATGATTTTTACAGACAAATGTATTTACTCGTACAATGACCAAATGGAAAAATATATTTTACCGAATATAGTACTCACTTAGACGAGTTTACAAGTACAAGACGCTTAGAGAATGATGCCCAGATGATATCAAGGTTCGGGTAGCTTATATTAGTCGAAACATTCTAAACACAGTTAAGAAACTTGAAGAGGTACGGATTATCCATACGTTTTATACCAAGATTGTGGGTTTAAAACACAAACGAGAGTATACGAGAGCCAACTGACTCTTGCTTGAAGCTTATCACACGCGAAGAACACATCAAATTGCAAGAGACATGTCAGAACTCGACGTGTATGAAAACTAAACTCGAGACATGTCAGAACTCGACGTGTATGAAAAGCTGACATGTAAGTCTAGATGAGCTTCTGACATGACTTCTCTAGGTAATCTGGAAACAGTCGGTTGTCAATGAGAGGATGGATCAAGCAGTAAATCCATAAGAGCAGGTGAAGCAAGTTCATCAAACATTCTTGGGGTATAGAAAGTCGTACCTTCTTAGAGTCCTTCTTTTGCCCGTTAGCAATTGCGAGCAATAAAAATGAAATGTTGTTTTTGCTCGTGACTTTTTCCAATGGTGATAAAATCTAGCATGTGAAGATTTAACTGGAAGTTATTGAAAAGATTTAAATTTTATGTTTTGTTTCTAATCAATCAGATTAGTAAATGATAAATGATATTATCTGTCTCTTGGGATCTTCAAGAATTATGAGATTATCCATGTGAGTCCACCACAGCGGGACTCGGACCAGAAGCTTCATTAACAGTTTGCAGCAACATGCATCTCCAACCATGCCGCAAGAGATTGAACCCGTGACTCTTCTCTTAGAAGACTGTAAGCTAAACCACTTGGGACACAGATCTTCAGTAATAATAACAGAGAAAACAATGGACTTGGAATTACACGACCTAAAGTAAAAATGAGAAAAAATTATTCATTTTCCTCTACCTCAAATGCATACTTCTTTGCATATTTCACCCTCTCCCATATTCGGATGGAGAGGAATATGCAAGGTGGAAGGTTAGATGATAAATCAAACATCTGATAAATATTTTTTCTTTTCTGAAAACACAATCGCTCTTCTTTATCTTGGAACGTGTTGTAAAGTGCATTATTACTAATTCTGGGATACGTGTAATAATTTATCTTTGTTTATACAATATATTTATATATTATAGCTTACATTTGTAGGATGATCACTAACAACTCATGGGAAGAAATTAATTTCTCTGTGAGAAAAAAAGACTTCATTCTGATCTAAGCCCAGCATCTTTCTGGGTCAATTGCACCTTCTGATTTTCTTTCTGCTTTCCACGCTTCGAATTCTCTGTTTGCTTCTTTTCGGCATATGTGCACTTTGGTGACATATTAAAACGTGTCAAAGCTGGAACTTTTAAGAGATATTCATCGTCTGCAGACGAGTGTTACGACTGCAGCCAAGAGATCATGGATATTTTCTGCGAGTAGTTTTTGGAAAATACTTGCAGATATCCACAGAAAACACCAGTGGCAGTCTCTAACTTATCTTTTGTTCAAATCGAACGTGTATTTCAACCATAAACAAGTTCGTGATTTAAAAATTTACTAAAATTATCAAGTAATCAAAAAATTAAATACTTATAACGATTCAAAAATACCATCCTAAGCGATACACGGCTCTAGACAAAACTATCTTTGCAAAAACTACGGGCCATCTGGGCGTTAGAGAATTTTTTATTTTAGCTTTGACACACACTAATATATCCATGGTTGTGACACACACTAATATATCCATGGTTGTGGTTTAACATATCATTTCCAGTAGCAACTGCTTTGTTTCCCACATGGTACCGAAGAAGGTTGAAGGAACCCCCAAGTGAACTTGAGGGTTAGTTGAGTGAGTGAGTTAGTTGAACTTAGTGGTTAGCTAGCATCAAAGGAGGAGAATCGTGACTGAACGTAATTGGAGCAGCAACAAGTATTTCGATAAGTGGCATTGCTGACGAAGAAAATTTCCACCTGCAACAGATTCGGAGGGAATGATATAATATGAAACAGTAGGTAAGTACCTTTTAGTTAGAGTTGTAGACGCTGCGACTTCTTCTTCGCTTTCTACGCAGATGACTTCGTAGCAGGAACTAACATGTGCCAAACCTCGACTAACTTGACGTAACTGATCCCGATAGAGTGCTGCACTGCTGCTACGCCTCTTACATAGCTTCTATGCTAATCACGACAAGGAACTGACACTCCTGATCGCTCTAAGACTCATCTCTGCAACCCTTTCTAACCAAATCCTCTCTCTCTCTCTCTCTCTCTCTCTCTCTCTCTCTCTCTCTCTCTCTCTCTCTCTCTCTCTCTCTGTGCTAATCACGACAAGGAACTGACACTCCTGATCGCTCTAAGACTCATCTCTGCAACCCTTGCTAACCAAATCCCCTCTCTCTCTCTCTCTCTCTCTCTCTCGTTCAAGATCAGGATGGGTGAGAGGTGCTTAATCTAATAATATGATAGAAGAAATCTCAAGGGGTTACTCTGTATGGAGTGCTTTCCCATAACTTGTTTTTGAGGTTAACGGAGATGCTCACATGTGGGCAAATTAACGATCTTGACAACTTTAACTGGACCGTGAAACTCTAAGCTTTCACGTGTCAACTCCAGGTTATAAGAATCTCAGTGGAGGTCAGTATGCTTTCGTGTAAGAGTAATGTATATCGCGAGCTGAAATGAGAAAGGTGAACGAGTACGCTAAGAGCCATGCAGAAGAAACTTGCATATTCATCATACATATTGTACTTTTTTAGAATGGAGCATGAGGTAACGAAAAGAATTCTACAAGTTTCTGGTAGATTAGATGATTCCTTTACCCTACAATGCATATAGAGAGAGAACACAGATATTTATGCTTGAAAGGTCATGCATGCTACTTGATTATTGGAGCTTCGACGAGTTGGTTACCTAACCAATCGCTGAGGACCAGAGTCTTGGATATCATCCAAAGTCTTATCAGTTAGAGGTATGAACGCCCGAATTTCTTGAGATACACAATCTTGTGAACCTCGTGTTCAGGGTATGGTTTCTCGTTCCGAAATATTTGTAAACTTTTGCTCAAGTTTTACTTGAGGAAAATATTCCTTCTCTTTTGTTTGAGTTTCTAGGAGTTATTTTCGCCTTGGACCTTGTGCTCTTACACGGATTACACCACCCCTTGCAGTACCGCGCTGGCGAGTACTGCAAGGGCTGTGAGCACCAGGAGGTCGAGGTAAAGTACTTTATATCGTTATCGCCTTCCATTCTATACTTTTGTCGTTAATTGCCGTCCTAGTGATGTCCTCCATAGTCTACATTCCTTCTCTTGGCAAATTCGAGCGCGGTAATCTGTTTCAGAAGTGGTTGAGATCTGATGACGTGATACTCAAGTGCCAACCTCAAGTGTCTTCTGTATCAAGGATGTTCCACGGAACAAGGATGAGTTGGAAACAGAAGTCATGACGAAGTGTGGTTGCTCACAAACTCGACAGCCATCTTCCCACGGTGACAATGCTACTTTACTTCGAGTATTGCACTTCACTAGCTCGATCGTGTTGGTAGATTCACGTAAGTGTAGCATGAGTCAGCGGAGACAGTCACTACTGTATGTGAAGGTAATGCACATTTTCTTCAAGTGAACGCTGTTAAACGACAGCAAAACTCGTCCTCGTACGCAGTACGACGATAACATATCACCACAAAATCCCTCTCCTTCCATTTCTCCTTCCATTCACCACGAGTAAGCTGCACAGTCCATCCTCAATAATATCAGCTCCAACCAAAGAACTCGACTCAAGCACCAATCTGGCCTGGTCATGACACTCGTCGCCGTTGTTATGAGCAACTTTGTGATTCCGTCGATCAAACGTCTAGCTTTAGCCTTGGAAACGACAAGCTGCAGACCAAGAAAGCCCACCCAAGCGTGGGCGCGTGTTCTGGTAAACCATGGTGAGGCTGATGTTGAGAGTTATGACATCTTGCAGCTTTGCAATCGAATATGCCTTGACAAGCTCTTGAGCCTTCATCGCCAATAGGGATCGGATCGCGTTTCTGTATGCTGAATGTGAGCCTCAAGCCTCAACCCTGCTTGATGCTATTGTAACAGGGATGGAAAGTGTGAACATGTACGCGCTCGTCAGAGCTACTGACTGGTGGCTCACAACCATCGGCCCGAGGCTCCGGGGTCCGTAACTCAGTCCAAAACTATACAAGTGTATCCATGATAAAATAACCACGCTGGCTTCAAAGACGGACAACCACAGTTGAGTTAAGCCAAGCTCAGTGAGGCCAAACACCGAATGGATTCAACGAACTTGATGGACAGAAGGTTCGAGTAGCGCCTGTGGCAGATTCAAGAAGTCTCTCGCCACTGTTGGCAAAGACGAGACGCAACCATCTGCTCTCCTCCTCGGCCATCATACTGTAGGTCTGGTACCGTACTTGCGACAGTGGATGCAGATTTAGTGTCCCATGAAGATCATGAGAGCCGCAATTTGACTCGGGAATATGTAGCAGAAACGAGGGAAACAACGGCCACCGCCAGCAACCTCAAGCCGTCCCCAGTAGCCAAACCACGCCTCATTTCATTTCTACAGGCTGCTGCGACGGAACGAAGCATTACAACTCGATCTGTGGAACGCATGCGCTGACAAAAACAGGATCCGTATGAGTGCGAGACTCAAGAGTTGGCATAAATGAGCTTCATATTCGATGGTGTATGATGGTCGGCCTTTTGTGGTGTAATTTATGACATTTGTACTGCTTGTCATTTAGGGTTGCGCCAGTGAGCTTCCTTCCTTTTTCGCTTTCATTTATGCTTTTGGGACCTTGTATCCTTGCAAACATTAAGCGAGAATGACGTGTTGGAATGGTATTGTTCCTACTTTAACATAAAGGGGAGCTGAGCTGAGCTTAGCTTAATCGGCCTTCCTAACGTGCTCAAAGCCTTCCCTCACTCCCTTCCCTTTCCTCTTGATTTCTTGTGGCCCACATGAAAGGCAATTCACAGGGACAGTTTTCGTTTGCAAGCAAGCCATCGGATCTCTGCAACTACGTACACTACTATAAACGGTGATCCGTCCATGGCATCAAGAGAACAGATTCCTATCTACTTGCGGGTGGAGATTGTCGGAAAACGTAAAGTATTATTCGTGCACACTGGTTAGTTTACCCTACACCTCTCCCAAAACTCTTGTTTGTATTCAGCCAAGCAGGCAGCGAGCCAGCCCCAAAGCATGATATCCTCCTTCGCAACAGAACGCGACCTCGACCTCTAAATACTTGAAGCCTTTTAGTACAACTGAACCGGGGCCATCTTCGAAACTGTTTGTCGTTTCCTCTTAGCGAACAGTATCCCAAGATTCGGAGAGAACCTTCGAGCGGGGAGAATTTTCGAAATCCCAACTTCGTCTTGGGGATTTGGAGCATTAGATCCAGCACTAAAGCCCAGTGCATGCCATCGGGAGGACCATATCGCGCCGAGGTGCGTACTTCTCTGCATCCCACGTGATGTAACTATTCTTGACACGCTAGGCGATGCATACCAGTTCAAATCGACCTAGTAGTAGCTATTGTCCTTCATCTGCCCACTTTCTCGTGTCTATGCCTGCTGAGCTGAAACATAGTCTGGCATCTTTTCAGTTGTTTCCTTTTCGGACGAATTGCAGTCTCGCTTTCCTTCACGATTCGAAGATAGAGAAGTAACTTACACTCGCCCTCGCGGTATTGTTCATGGTAATGGATGCCTATCGTACCGTAACTTTGAAATCGATGCAATATTCTCTAGTAGGAGAGTAGATTTATTATCCTTTTCCTAGTCCTGGTCGAAACATTCAACACATACGATTGGTCAGGTGAAGATTTAATAGGAACACAATCCACACTCCATAGGCTTACATTCCTTGCTTGTTATGGCATAAACTCCATTATTCCTCTTTCCTTTGTGATGCTCATATCTCGACCAACTTCTCCAGGTCCAAGACCCCGCTTTGGGCAACTCCCTTCTGAAAAAAATGTGAAGAGTACATGCTTACTTTCTGTCAAGTGGATCAACTAGTCTGTATAGTGACCGTCTCTCTCAACACTTGTATCAGCATACGTCCTGCGTCATTCAGATGTGGCACATATGGTATTCTATCAGCTGCTGCAGTGTTTGCACGTCTGGAATCAAAATTGCTACTTCAGGCTTGTAGCCCTGTAGTTCCCGGTGTTGAAACTTTCTCAAGGGCAAGGTGACCAGTCCTACACCTATTCAACCCATCTCGCAAGTTTCAGACCAGTGGAGGAGGATCTAGGTCTGGGCACCACTGCATCAAGCCTCCATCACCTTTCAGAATCCTTTGACCAGTGGCTACCCTCTCCATTGTTCTGTCTTATAGCTTTTATCTCTTGTGCTGTGTTTCGTCACTCTCTGGACTCGTAAGCTTGCACAGATCAGATTGATCGATAACCACTCATCATCCCGATGTACCGTCCATTGTTCAGATCTCGAAGTATGTCACCTTTTACTTTCCTTTTCTCTTTGACAAGTCCCCCTTTCCTCGAAAATGAGTTTTGACCTTTGTCGACGTCTGTCTTAAAGCCCAGCCACCCACCATGAACAGGAATGCCATCTTCAGCCAGATATTTCCCCGCAATGAACCCCTTTGGGCTGCCATCTTCTTCTCTTTTGACACACCTTTCTCAAGTTTATCCTTGGAGCTAGGTTTTGCCTACTGTGCTCTGTGCACAGCCAACCACGGCCAGTACTATGGTTTCACTGACTGATCCGTGACAACGCTTGCAGCCCAAGTTGCTTGCATACACTGCAGGACAGAGCAGACTGTGAGTGGATTCACCATAATCATCATTAGGTTCTGTCAAGAATTTGTCTACGGGTAGACCAGGTCTAGAGGGTGATTTTCTTCCCTTTTGCGATGCAATCTTGCAATCCAGTCACTTCCCCTGCACTCTCCTCTCCTTAGCTGTCTCTTCAGCTCTGGTGGGGACTCTCCTCTTATGAGTCTTATCTTCATTTTTACGTTATTCATTACTCAAGCTTCACCCGTACTATCCAGACAACCATGCGGAATGTGTCATACTCGATTCTCTAGGATACTTCCTCCCGAACCAGAAGATCACATTTTTGCCCGTACCGTGTCCGCAACTGGAAGTTCTGGTCTGCCCCGCAACCATCCCGCGGAACAGACAGTCATCTATCATGAATTCTTCGTTGACTACAACTATCAGACAACATTGACCACTCTTTCCCCAAAAGTGTTCTTATGATCTTGCTCTAGTAACTTTTGTTGCTGATCATAATAACAAGTGAAAGGACTTCACAAATGATCTCTGTGAATGGAAGTGTCGGGAACACAAGGCTCCAAACTCACTTTTCATTTATCTCAACATTTTCATTGACCCTTACCTCGCTGGAGTATTGTGCAGCCTGTGGATGAGCATGCACGAGATGCATTCCCACAAGACTCAACAGACAAGAGAGCCCTAAAACTCGATTGTAGGGTAACCGTTTACGGCAGGTAACATCTTCGGGGCCAAATCAAAGTTGTAGGTATAGGGCATGTCAAAGTTTGTGTTCGTAGGAGAAGAACGGGATTAGGATTTGATCTCCATAAAGAGCCTTTTTTATAAGTTGTGGGGAAAATGAATGCTAATTTGATGACAATATAAATAAATATGCAGCGCCAACCTTTTAACTGAATGCATTGATTGGTAATGATAATTATATAAATAAGAATATAATTGTATAGATTAATCTCATGAGAAAAAGTTTTATATATAAATGTTACATGTTTACTGAAAGTGATGTGGAAAACCCTTAAAAGCATCTCCACCGTGTGTCTTTAAAGGCTCCTTTAACCAGTTAGGGGAAACCTTTCCCACCGCTGATCTTTATACTCATCATTAATTTATGAAATTTCCTAAAAACTACCGCGCTTCTCTAACTTAAAGATTGCAATAAAAACCCTCTTAATCCCATATAAACCGTTGAAGAACCGTTTTTGGTATGTTCGAAAAAGTTTAAGTTTCTGATATTCTTTAGAGATCCAGTTAAAGAATGTGATGAGGAAATTCCTCTCTTAAAGATAAAGATCTTTCACTCTTCATCTCTAAATTAGAGATAAAGAGTTCTTTATCTCTATACGGATGGAGATGCTCTAAACAGTGCACTTGAAACTGTGCTCCAAAAGATAGAAGACCAGAGGTATATCTAGTAGAGAAAATATTTATTAAAGATTAAATTTATCATCTAACTTTTCTAACGGTTTCATTTATCACCTAACCTGTAAAAAGGTTTAGGTGATAAATTTAACCAACTTTTATATGCATCGGTGCTTGCTCAATTAAGCAAGCATACACCTTCTAACAGGTTTCGATATGAGACGTATCAATTATTTCCGCAGAGAGATAAAGAGCTGACCAAAACATACTGTACTGTAAACTCTATTCGCGCATCTAATGTCTCGCTCAATCAGTTATTTATTTGGTCAGGCCCATGCGTCTAACTTCTAACTTGGCTGGACCCCTGCGCCAAATATGTAACTTGGTCAGTCTCATGACTGGCTAAGTATGTACATGAGTGCCAATCATTTTGTAATTGAAGTGAACGCGAGAATCACGAACTGATGTGTTTTCTCTGTGATATCAATAGAGAGAGCACAACCGCCATGTCAATTATTTACTGACTGCAGCCAGTCATGGATCTGACCAAGTTATGTCTTTGGCGCAGGGGTCTGGCCAAATTAGAAGTTAGGCGCATGAGCCTGACCAAGTAAATAACTGCTCGCTCAATAATATTGCGAGAAAAAAAACACAGAATTTGGACTAAGCGTTAAAAACTAAAATATTTTCTTTCCTCGTATGTGAATAATACTGAGACGTATTGGCATGACTTTAATACTCATAATGGTATATAAATAATTAACCTTGGGTTTTTATTTAATATAAATATAAATATAAATAAATAAATATTCTCAACTTCTTCCGAGATGCACTAAAACTTTGTTTTCATTCAGTTATGAGCGTGCCGTTAGTATTATTGCATATTCAGGTTAGAGTACGTCGCGCCAGCCTATGCGCGAATACAGTTTACAATACAGTATATTTAATTAGGCCTTAATTAATTAAAGACTTAATTAAAGACTTACTTTTGGCTGGGCGCTGCACACGACGCTCTTGAGAGTATGTTGGCTGGCAGCAGTTGCGTTGTTCCAACTTCATTACCATTTGGTGAATTCTTTTTAGAGTTCCTTTTTTCTTTTTGAACTTTTTTTGTTAGAGGAAATGAAAGATTATAGAACTGCAATTATCTTTTTATGCGCATTGGTTTTCCCTATACTCAATTCATCTACAGAGTTACAAGTTCTCTCTCAAAGTCAGTTAGAAAAGACAACTTTTGGGAAAATGGGTTCTACTTTCAAGGTGGATAACTTTTCAAGATGATGATGTTCACATGGATGATGTCTGCAACATCTATATCATAAAACTCATCATCATTGAAGTTTTCATGTTGTAACTTTATTTCAATCCGTTAGAAGAACAACTCATGTAAGAAGAGGTGTCCAACTTAAAGCAAAAGATTCTTTCCCGTCTGAAAAATTAAAAATAATAACCTAGTCACGGCCAGAGGAAGGGAAAAATATGCATGCTAGATTAACTTCTAGGGAACTTTTGCTCCTTTAATGATATAGAAAAGATATATATTACATATCAAATAATAATTATATCATAAGTAGATATATAATTAAACTATTTTCTAGTTATTATATATTAGCTGGACCAACATGTGTGAAAGGAGCTAGGAGCTAGACTTAACCCATACGTGCAAGGGGTCCAGATGCTCTTTGGTGAGAATATAATTACAGTAGCATGTTCAAATCAAATAACCAGTTAAATCAACAAATAGATTTAGAAAAAAATAGATAATAAATTAAACCGCCTATGCATATTCTCATCTTCCGAACTTTGGAAAGAGGTGAATATTGGCACGGGTGCTCACTTTTGCAACTGACTTTGTTCGGTATCATAATCTCGTAATCATTACCCAACAAGAAAATGAACATTGTGTAGGATTAATCATATAATAATAATATTATATATTATAACCGAAAACGTTGTTAACTCCATGGATTAAGAATCTTTAGAGTTTATTCTAACATTTACACTCGTTATTATATCACTCAAGTCTTTCTCATTAGCACTAAAGGACTGTTGGGTTCTATATGATGCTATTATCAGTTCCAAGATTTTGGAATCCACGTAAATGATAAAACAAAGTTACAATTAAGTATTGCTTCGTACGCGAATCATAAGAGTTATCATAAAGTCCTTACATGTACCTCTACATGTATACCTAGAAAATTTGAAGACAAACCTCGTAAAATTCTTTACTAGAGCTTCTATAAAGCTTAACGAGGTAATTTGAACACTCCCTGTTCTTCGAGCGGCATGCATATTCTTCATTTCTTCCAAAGTTTAGAAGAGGAGAATATGCAAAAGAGATTTAATTTATTACCTAACCTTTTCTTCTGGAAGGGTTAGATAATAAATTGAATTGTACATTAAATGATTAAATGAGGTGAGCAGATTGTCGCACTAATATTCTTGAAAGTGCCTCTAGAGCTTGCCATTTATGAGTTAAATTTAGCTTTTTAGTAATTATAGGTTCAGCTAACATATAATAGTTAACAAAATTTATTATTTCACTAACTTAAGATACAATTAGCATCTAATCCAATGTCTTTTTGATATCACTGAAGGAACGAAAGTTCCCCAAAAGTTCATCGAGCATGCATATTAAACTGAATGGGATTACATATCAAGAATATGGTTTTCCTAGCATCCGAAACTCTCCAGATACTGCAGCTCAGCCAGACATATCGGACAGTGATTTCACAAATCAAAGATATGATTCTCACTTGTTTCTCGCTCATGCGGGTCCATCTCTATATCACCTCTCTTCGTTTGCATGCCATTTGAGGTGGGTGCATATATATTCACCTTCTCCATCTTTCAAATTTCTTTCAAAATGATCATGTATAGCGAATCATTTGAAAAACTTTAAATCTATATTTTTTTGTTATTCTTTGTGTCTCTGTTTTCCCAACTCTGTGTTTGGGATGCATATTTCTCTCTTTCTCTCATAATTTCTGTTCACTTTTCAGTTCTGATTTACTTTCAGTATTCTACTAGGAAACACATATGTACACCTGTTTGTTTGTATGGAAGTGTTTCTCCTTATTTTGGTCCTTGCTTGCATTTGCAAAAATGAAGGTTATTACGATAATCTTCTTTGTTACCAAAATATTTGGATTCAAAGTTAGAATCGCTTGATAATATTTTATCTTTGCTAGCTGTAATTTGGAATGGAGAGTGGTTTTCTATGTAAGAAAAACTTGCGTGAAGAAGATATTCTTACAGAAGGGTGCAAAATTTCTGGGTAAAATCAACTCCTAATAAACAAGAAACATAGGAAAGCTTACAATTTGGTGTTCAAAATCCACTTTTACTTCTTCAAATCTTCAAGAATTCAAGGTCTAGAGTTCTTTTGCTATCTTCTTTTTCCTCCCATCTCTCTACTCCTCTTGACTAAGTGATCCACGTAAAATGATGTCGTTGAACATCTGAAACACCACAAATATCCGTGTTTCTGAAAATGGTCAAATGAAATTTTCCCCCTGATCTTTGATCTGAAAACATGTTGGAATCATAATCTTAGCCGAATCGAACCGTGTATCGTTGCCATGTGTATTTCTCTGATAAGGGAAGAATTTGATTCAAATTTTATAAAGGGAAAAAGGAATTACAAATCACCAAAAACAACAAAAAGATCCCTTCCATCAAATATCTCCAATAGTTGATCTGAACGCAATGTTAGACTTGGAAACTCTAATCAGAGCTAAATCTGAGGCTAATTCTACTGCCACAACTTTCTGCTCCATAGAAGAAAGTTTTCTGATTCTGAATTTTCTCCCTTGAAGTAGCATGAATCAAGAAAATTTGGGGAAATTTTAAAGGTTATTTTATGCTTACAATCATCTATATTGTGGTGGATAAGAAACACTCCTTTTAACCCAAAAAGTCTTTACTTTTCTAGGTTAACAGTTCAAACATAAATATAACTAAAATGGATATCAGATTGAAGGATATAGCAAAAGCATTAGCCAGAGTAGTCTCAAATTCCTAAATCCAATGCATACTAGTGTCTTTATATTAATCAGAAGCTCTAGAAGTCAAAACCCTAAAAAACATATGAGAAACTGGCATCATTCCAAATTTCTAAAAGTTTCAACGAGAGAATGAGCAAGGATAATTTGAATTCTTAAACTTCATCTTTACGACATGAAAATCAGCCCCAAAAGTTAGAACTCTAAACATAAAAACATACATACTTTTTTATGTTTTTATATGTTTAACTTAACTTTTATCACTACATCACACCGTCATATTTTGATGTCGATGGACAAGTTTTATTGATGGACAAGTTTTATTGAAGACGTTCACTTTCAAATCTATTATATGGTTGCAGGTTCAGCATGTTGACCTAGACAGAGTAACTTGTCAGAAATTACCCAATTTACATGTGGGGCTGAGTTTTGGATTTCTTATCCAAAAAACATATAGAGAAAATTTTAGAAACTCACTAATTTACTTGATAATCTAAGTATTTACACCACTATATTAGCTCCAACATCCTATCTTGTAGACTCATTCATAAAATTAAAAGTATCTTCTCCTCTGATAAGATAGTTTTGCTAAATAACTCTGATAGAGGAACATAACATAAAGAAAGGTTCCATAAAGTATGTCAGTGTTGCAAAGTGTTGTTTCTAAACAAGCTCAGCTTCTCCTACTTCAAGAAGAACTAAGATCCAGTTCATCATTTGTATACAAGTTAAGATGAATATTCAACACAAAGCATGATGTCCAAATATTAACCAGAATCATTTATGCAAAATTTCACACCACACTTTTTAACTCTATTCCCCATGTTTAATACTAAGGAAAACATCTCCTTGAGGTTGAAACTAAGCTAGTGGACTTAGCACTCCCCACTCTTATCTAGAATTGTGGAGTGCTGAGTCCAACGTCAAAAGAGAGGTTTTTGTGTTTTTGACAAACCACCTTCATGTTTTAGGGTCAACAAAATACTTATATTTATTTCTACGTAACGATGATTATACCTTTTGTACAATTGATGGTTCTAAAAAGTCTATTTCAGTATATAGGATTTTCATTTGATTTAATAAATATATATTCTTTTACATTGTAAGCATTAAACTACATAACTTTCTCATTAAGACCGAGACTGAAGACTAGATTGAAGGATCATTATATACGTTATCCTGAGATCCTCAACGTTATCTATATCTGATATTAACACTTTTTGACAATAGGATCTGTAGTTTTACACATCAATCTCAGACAACTAAATTTGTGCTAGTCTAGACAATCACTTGAAGACGTTAAAATAAATGAAGTACTCTACTTAGAACTCTACACGTAAACCTTCTAAAACGTAGGTAAGAAGTACACTTTAATTACTATAATCTACGATCATAACGAAATACACAGCATGACACTATACACTACTTGTAAAGCAGAAATTTACTTGCTCCACCCCCTGAAAGAATTATAGAAGTCAATCTACCATCTCTTAGTGAATACCTGCTTGATCAGTCCTCCGATTTGCAGCAGATATTCTTCTCAATTATCTCATCATGTCAGAGTCGAGTGAAATTTACATTTCAGCTCTAGATCATGATGATTTTGACTTGCTATTACTGTTCCTTGATTTCAAAAAACAATCCTGAATCTCAGAATCAGTTCGAGCATTGTCCATCATGCACAGTCGACATCAGATGTCAATATAACCTGGAGAACTATTTACTATCAATGAAGAGACTGATCAAGCCGGTATTCACTAAGAGGAGATGGATCAAGTTGATCATTCCTTATAGGAGTCGAATAAGTAAATAACTCAATGGGGCTTTAGAAGATACAAGTCCGGGAAACTATAGTCATTAATACATTAACTAAATCATGAGTTTAATTAAATACTTAACTCTTCCTACCAGAAAGAAAAGATATTATATTAAAGGATTGGATATTTACCTCTTCCATCGAAAGATGGAGGAGGTGAATATTGCACGCTCCCCATATGAGTAAGCATCCTAATCTCCTCTCAGCACATAGCTTCTCGCTTGATCTAATCTAGAATTAGTGTATAATATGTAGTGCAGTTAAACATAAAGCAAGATTAGGAAGCGATTAAGCATAGATCAAGCTTACAGCCTGCTTCTCATTATGCAGAATTGGGAAGCGGTTAAGAATTAGAGCAAGGCTGCAGACCTGATAAATGAGGAGATCCAGAATTTGAGTAAGACTATTTTAATGAAAGAGAGAAGTGGCTAAGCATAGATTATACAAGTTAAGGAGATAAGTAGTTTAACATCGAGGTTAAACACAGAGCAAGGTGTTTGCAGGTTGCAGCCTTGGTGAGAAACTTACATATACTATATGAAGAAGAGATATTAACCATCAAGTCAACTCGTTACAAAATGAGAAGAGATAAGGCATAGAGAAAGGTTCCAGCCGTGATCTGATGAAGAGATCACTGCTATATAATTTCATAATGAATGCAAAATTCAATTCATTTTTTCATTTTTTTACAATGACGATAGATCAAAATACTTTACTAAACCCATGCAAACCTATATCCTTCATGGTCTATTAGTAGGACTCTGAAGACGTGTTTAATAGAATGTATAGTATGCTTCCTTTAGTTTATCTGCTACATTTATCTTTTCTGTTACAAAGACATTTATCTTTTCTGTTACAAAGACTTCCTCTATATATTGCAATGTTTAGCAACCACTGAGAAGCTCGATTCTGGTTTGAAAATATTATTCTTCAAAATCCATTGAGGTTACTATGAATCAGACACTCTATGAGACTCATCAGTTCACCTCAAGATTGATCAGTTATGAATCAGTCGTCTATGAAGTACCATATGCTCATATGCTCATATAGTCACCTTCATATATGTTCCGACTTCTTCATTTGCTTTCAATAAAGCTAAACCAAATATTTTTGGGTGAAAACCTAGAGCAGACAGTTTCCATTTTTTTCAGTGATAGTGACATCCAAAAAATATTTCTTTTTACATCCATTGCGACATAAAAAGATACTGTTCTATAAGAAAATGTAGTCAAACTTACATAATTTGTCACAACACTAATCAAAACTCAATCATGCATCAACATTTATTCTCGTTCCGAATATATACTAAACAATACTATATACTCATCTAGACGTTGGATACAAGAGAATTAGTTATATCCTCTATCAATGGTTCCACATGTGGTCTGGATAGCATGTATTGAAACTCCTCATTGGATAGCATGTATTGAAACTCCTCATTGTCACTCACCTTTATAACTCCTATCTTCACTCCTCCCTCCTAAGGTAAGTGTTGTGTCTTCTTAAACATAGAAAACACTAACCGCAAGATGCATTAGACAATGAAGCTTTGTATTGACGTTCAGAGACGCTCTTGTATAGTGTTACTAAATGACACAATGAGTTTGGAAGTTGTGGTACCTCGTATGTCGAATTTACCCCGTCAAGAAGTATGTAGTTCATCACGATAAGCGGATCTTGCATATGTTGTCATGTCGTGGACAGCTAGGGTGTAAAATAGTGACCTTGGGATGAAATTTTCCAACTTTCTCCAAAAAAGTTGTGATAATGCCGTGTAGATCTTATCGAGTAGACCGAAAATGATTCTTGGATCACCGCAAACAGAACTATGTGAGAAGATCCTTAAATCCTTAGAATTCTTAAAAAGAATTCTAAGGATTTAAGATTTTGAGACTTTTGATCCAAGATGGGTTTGAGACAAAGAGGTGGACGAGAGAGTGATGAAATGGAGAAATATCTTGAGAAAATGAAGAATTAGCATCAAGAGTGAGAACTCTTATATACTATGAGATACAAGAGTGTTAAATAATACCAAAAAAGTCTTGTTAACACAATATTAACTCTTACATAAAATTATTAATTAACCCTAATTGCATGAAATTTCAGTGGTTCAACTATCCAAATATTCTCAAAAAATCACCATTATCAATACGTTATAACCAAAATTTAGTTGGCCAAAAAAGAACAAGTGACTTCCCTCCTCCTCATTCGGTCCTTGGATCGAGATCTTGGTTAGATTTTGATCATGTTAGAGATGGATCGTGGACAAAACTGCAGATCGTCGGTGGATGGATTGTCGATGCGCATATCCATTTTGAGATATTCTTCGACGATCATCTACTAGCAGATGGTAATCATCAGCGAATGTTTATCGACAATTTTCACAATTGATCGTCTTTCACCAGTAGATGATCGTCAATGTGTTACTCTGTGTTCTGTCTTTCACCGGTGATCGACTCACTGAAGAAGGATGTTCTTTATTTCCATTAATGCTTTGTAAACATATAGTTTTCTACTATTATTAAAATTTCATGACATTTTGATTATTTTGATGTTACTCTTGAAGTTTCGACTTGCTCAACACTTTACTTCTTGCATCAAAGAAAATATTCTTTGGATTCATGCAATGTTAGACATTTATGTCTTGGACTATGATAAGGAGAAGACAGTTAGCAGCAAATGCACGACGCATTTTTGAGAAATATGCATCAACATCACTCTGTGTATGATCCACCATGCAGAATGACATTGGAAGTTTTGAAAACACCTCGTGCAACGAATCTACTACAAAAGGCTATGACAGTCAAGTTCTTATTTATGGAGTTGTTCACATAGAAAAGAGATTCTTGGGAAGTAGAATGAAGTCTTCATTTGAAGAAGAACTTGTGCTTTATAAATTTATAGACCATTGCAGACCATAGAACTTCTCACCTGAACTTTTTCTCGTGTCAAATAAAGTTTTTTCAAATACTTATTTTTCCAGTAATGCATTAAACAAAAAAAGAGAAAAAAATTTGCAAGTTGTTGCAATTGTTGAAATGCAAGAAATCTCATCTGTGAAATTTTCACAATCACTCACAAGTTGAGATCCCCTAGAGACAAGCCTCCCAAAGCAATATGATAAAGATATATGCAATAAATAAAGCAACATGAGCAAAAACACTTGGACCTTATCAATAGATTAATATCCATGTGGTATTCAATGGCAAAGGTTGACAATGACCCATGAGAGACTTCAACTTGTCATGTAGCAAAAACGCACATGTTTGTGCTTGATCCATCTTGTCTTGTTCAATGCCAAGTATCCACCGGGGTAGGTCAATCTATATTTTCAGGTTTTGTTCTTGCTCTAACTCAAATTCTGCTATTTATGTACTTGTCTTTTCTAGCATCTGTTTCTCTTTCATATACTACATTTGACACACTTTGACAATACAATATTGTTATGAATTGTGAAGTTATAAAAATTATCATTCATATTTTATAGAATGTCACTTTTGAAATTTACTCTCATTTCATTTATCTCAATCTGATCTCTTTATGTATATCTTTTTTATTATAGTAAAAAAAGATAAACGGTAGCAATGATTACCAGTATCACATCTTGCAAGTTGTGGTAGTGTAAATGTGGCATGACTTCACTCATTATGCAAAGAATTTGATGAAGAAATACTCCAGTAATCACGGTCAAAATCAACAAATTACAAAACCATGTATTCTTGTGAAAGCTAATCTTCATGTCTTGCTTGATAATTGTAAAAGGATGCTCCCATCCATTTAACATAATCTTATGATTATGTTAAATGTTTGCTTGCATATTGTTTGATCATAAAACATCACCATGAGCTCTCCTTCCTTTTGACTTTGACTTCTTTCATCAAACTTCAAGAAGATGTGTCCATTTCTCATTTGGTTCATATTATAGTGGAGTTTTTCTCTTCTAGCACAAGCTTGTCTACAATACTCCCTTCCACAACTACACCCAGACACCAAACTTGACCAAAGATGTATTAATTATCGTATCTAGTATATGTATCTTGACATTTTTTCATATCTTTTTAAACTCTAAACTTGGATCCATTATTTGATGCTTCACAAAATTGTATGGGTAACATCTTCCTCAGAATAGATTATGACTCAAGTTATTATCAGTGACATTCTCGATCGCATTATCATCCTCATATGTATCAAAATGCATGCCTTCTATTACATATTAGATTTTATCCTATATCGTATCATTTTTCACCAATTAGAAATGAACATTTGACCTAAACTAAGTTGATATTACCACATAATGTAGAGAATTAGCATAAATCTGAGAATATTTAGAAGAAAAATGTGACATAACTCCGGGGTCGAACTTTCTTCTTCTAGTATCAAGATTTATGTTGTTCGTCAAGTCCTCTATTAATGCAAGGCTTTGCACTTGGAAAGAAAAGAGGAAATACAATAGAAGGACAGCTCTCCTCCATTTGGATAGACTAGATAGGTTGGCGAGGAAAATATAGCAGGACGGGAATAAAGAAAATATAATATTCTTGTCTCATATAAATGACCGAATCTTATTGTCTACCTAATATGCATGCAATATGAACGTCTGTGGAACTTTTGCTCGTTTTTTGAGAAAAAAAGGAAATAAGCGTTAAATTCGGAAAATTCTATAGTAAGTTGATAAGAGAAATTAAATTTAATAACAGATATTAAATATTAATTGTGCCTAGAGTTACAGGGCGGTCTGGACATAACCAACGAGGAGAGCGCAGAGAGAGAAGTATAACTGCGAGAGGCTATTAGCAAATATTAATTTAACCAGATAATTAGTTTTTCACTAACCGTTCCCCAAAGTTAGTGAAAAAACTAAACTCTCATATTGTTCATCTTTTCTTTCTAAAGGGTAAAAGACATTTGGCACTTTCTAGATGTTCATGATAGTAGAGCATCCATATTCACCCTCTTCTAAGTGTATATGGACTCTTTAATTTATGCATTAACTCTTCTTCTTGGAAAGGTCAGGTAATAAATTCAAATGTAAATGAATAAATATTTTTATCCCTGGTAACATTGTTTATACCAGGAATGTGAGAATTTGCAATGCTTCACTTGCAGGTTTATTTGATCGCAGCAGCCAAGTGTACCAAAGCTAATAAGTTTAATTATAAAATTTAACTTTAGTTATTTATATTTAACAGGCTAAGTTTAGAGAGCAATTCTCAGTTATTCTTTGCTTCTCTGCTTGTATACCAGTCAACTACATAAGTAAATTTTGTTTAAAATATCCTTCTGGAGCAAGTCATGAGGTATGACTCTAACTAATCAATTTTGATAAATTTGGTACTACATCATTGCTTGTCCTTTTTCTTGTCCTAGATAGAAGTTGATCGAGCATGCATATTATTTAGAGTAAATGCATTTACCCAAAGTAGAAAAAAGTTTATAAGACTGCAAAGATGGGCATCACATACAACAACCTTACATACGGGACCAGTAGTCTATCAGCAATCAGGAACTGATATCAAAAAAAATCTCTTGATATCAATAAAAATCAAAAATAAAATATCAAACTCGATAACTATATTTGAGATAGTTATCAAGATCGATAACTATAACTTGAATAGTTATAGAGGTTTGATAATTATAATTCTAATAATTATAGAGATTGATAACTATAATTTGGATAGTTACAGAGATCAGTAATTATAGTTTAAATAGTTATAGAGTTCAATATTTATTTCTTGATATCAGTTGTTGATTACTGATTGTGTTCTCATTCCCCTTACATAAAAAGAAATGACTTCAACTGATGTAAACATTCTAGAGGAGAATCGAAAACAAGATGAGATGAAAAAATATCTTTCTTTATTATCTTTGATTTTCAAATTTTATGTCTATATAAGCATCCTCAACTTTTGTTGGAAGAAAACAAGCATCGAATGCGAAGATAAAATATAGCAACGGCGCAATTGGCGACATCTTGTTTCTTGTTCGAGGCAAAAATGACTCGCTAGAATATGAAGTCTTCTAACCTAGCTGCTGTAGATAAAAATACTTATAAGTATTTCTAAATAAGATGATAATCCTAATCATATGTTTTAGGCTTTGGAGTGTACGGAGGGGAGAAACCACGTGGAAGTAGGAGGTCGAACGTGATATAAATAATCAATATACAGAATTTACAAATATAACAGTCGAGAACAACAACAACATTTTCTATTCGGATATCAGAGGTTATTGAGCTTTTCACCTCTTCCATCTGAAGATGGAAGAGGGCTGCAACCTTAATTTATTACCTAACCTTTTTGAAAGGAAGGGTTAGGTAATAAATTAATGTATTTATGAATGAGTCAATTCTGTGCAGCATCCTCCCGCACTTGTACCGTTTGAAGCGCAAAGTTCCAAACATCACTTATGGGTTTTCTAATTAGGTTTTCTATGTTCTAGGAACAAGTAACACTTAACATTTAAATAATATTTTGATTTTTCTTTTTACTTAATCTAGAATATTTATATAATATTTATATCATTTCTGATATCTTAAAGAGAGCAAAAGTACAAAAGTTGATCGAGCATGCTTATTGAGCTTGAATCTCGTCTCTGAATCAAACAAACTCTCGGAGGAAGAGAGAGGAAAACAACCAAGTTCTTGATGAATTATATATCACATTAGGAAAACTAAAATCGGATTTGATTTCTAAACAGGTTAGAAGGATGATGTATTAGTTAATACGCTTCTCAGTAGACCACGCAAAAATAATGTGTGACTGGTTCGGACATACAAACATTCGAATACAAATATATTATGTGCTGAGCTTGAGGTGAATATATATATATATATATATTGACATGGCTCATCTCACAACTCTAGTAAACTAACACCAAGTTATTTCTTTTGCATCAGCGAGAATGGGAGAGGTTCTTAAACCAATTTTTTTCTGGAGATGTGTACGTTTATACTTGTAAATTCTCCCATAACGTGGTACCAAATGAAGCATCTGTTCAATATAGAGAAAATTTATAACTATATTATAAACAGGAAGGGTAGATTGTATTTCTAAAGGTAATTATGTATACAATAAGGTTGAATACATCAAACACTAGCAAAAATCTTTTTTTTTGCATATGAAAGATATCTTATACATAGTATAAGATATTATTAAAACATATACTAATTGTGTAAAAATATCATCATAAAATAATCCATGATCGCTGGTGGTTTTTGTCATATACACTAAGTAATGTCTTAAGCCATTTTGTTTAAATTTGTTATGACTTTAGATGTTCACGTTTATCATCATCAATACGTTTATCATATTGATGATGTTATGAATGCTTTCAAGCACAAAAGATGGCATATTCTATGGGAGCAAGGAGACCATATCCAAAAGATTAGAAAAAACTCACAAGAAACTCAGAGAAATAACAGATGAGGTTGCACATGATTAGACTTTGAGGTGCACAAACGTTGCTAACATGATCGATGAGGAAGTTAATGATCGAGTATCAAGAACCAAAACTAACTATTGGATTTCCAACTTGAGATGATTGTTGAGCAGATGAATGGAGTTGGTACACAACACGATGGGGATGTTTTTCTTGAGGTGTCTACATGCAATTGGACAAAATGACACACATGCTGATAAATCAAGTAAGTCAGAAAATGAAGATAAAGTCACATCTGAAGAGAAGGTAAATAAAGCCTAATCGTTATCACCCTTCTTTGCTTTCTTAATGCCCCATCTCGAGATTGTGAGGTAGGGCAGGCCGGTGGAAGTCGGCCAGGTGGAGGACAGTACACCTATATGATAATATTTTGTGTGTGATCTGTCTTTCAACGGGGTTAGAGTAGTGCTGACAGTTCAAGATCAGGATCGATGGGTCCAGGGTTCGAACTTTTAATTTTATGTTCTTTTTTTCTCACTCGTGCGACATGCGATCGCATTCTTAAGGTGCTTGACTCCCTTTTAGGTGCGACTGCAAGCCACAGACTTATGATACTTGCAATTTTATAGAAACACTTAGGTTCAGGATTTTGCCAAAGAAAATCGAGCAGTGATCAATCATATGTATGTACTCTTTCATTAAGAAGGCTAAGAAGAGGGTTAACATGGAGACTAGAAAAGATTGGATGCAGATGATCGAGAAAAAGATGATAGAAGGCGGATTTGACAAAGATTAGAATTTTGAGAGTGGAAAAAACTATAACTACTACAACAACCTCATATCCTTCCCCACTGCCTTGTACAGTGAATTTCGTTTTCTCTTATAAGAAAACGTGTAAGTGTTATAAAAAAATATTTTCTAAGTTATTATAGAAAATTAAATTATTTCATAAATATTATATGTTACTCAGTCCCGGCGTAGCTAACTCGTCTGGAGAGAACCCATAAGTGAAGGGCAGGCTGCTTCGCTCCTAGAGTATAAGTCCGGAGCACTAACTGTAGAATAGCATAATTTACTTGGGACATTAAATAATGTCCTAACCCTTCTCGCCGAAAGGATTAGGATGTTATTTAATGTACACCCATGTACACTGAAGTGTACATGGGTGAATATCCTCATTAATCTAGATGATAGTCTAGAGCACGTAACTCTTTCTTAAACTTTGGATGTTTCATTTGTTGCATATTAAAACGTCTGTTTTGGATAGCAATAAATTGCATGAAAATTATAATTGACTATTTAGCTTCCATATCTTCATCTGAATGTTTCATTTGTGTTTTGTATGTCATGAATGGCATGAAAGTTGTTGATTCTGTTTGTCTCCTTCGGGCTCGACAAGACCTTTTGTCTCTTCTCATCTGATTAGAAAATGACTAACTTGATTCAATATACATGCAAGATCAGCTACGAGCAAAAGTTGCTCGCTTGCTGTTATGGGAAAAATATATAAATATTTTAAAAAAATGCTAGACATGATTAAATTTATGTATCTCTAAATATAAAATGAAAGCCAGAAATGGAAAAAAAAGATACAAACATAACCCATAAAAGTAACGTGAAAAAAGATACAAAAAGATCTAAATGTAACCAATTCTTAAGAGGAGTGTGAAAAGACACATCTCTGAAACTATCTAGTTTCAGAGATGAGCTGCTCACAAACACAACACACTTTATTGCAGTTTTAATTTGTTACCTATCCCTTCTTAACAGAAAGGTTGGATGATAAATTAAACCCTTGCATATGTACGTCTTTTATCAGAAGATAGAGGAAATGAATACTTGATAGAGAGATAAATATATATAAAAAACCTTTGTATTTGGTCGCATTGTGGATATGTTTTCCCTCATAGCATACTCTTGTTTCTCTGATACCGTTCTTCTTTCATGGCCTCTAGGGACACACAATGACAAAGAGAATTCACCTTTGAGTAATAAAATCCACGGTAAAGTTACTCATATGTGTGGATGTACATGATGGTCATAAAATAAACACAAGACCTCAATAAGATATTGTGATCATATCTTATCTCCTTGTCATATTAGAATTTCTGTTTGGAACTATAACAAAGAATAAACAGTACTTTTACAAAATAATATTAGAAGAAATGTTTCGAGTTGGTTTCAACAAATGGCATAGTTTACTATAGTGACTGTCTAAATGTAATATGTGATTTGTCTCCACTAATTTGCATGAAAAGTTTAGGGTTTAGGGTTTGCTAGTAAAATTTGAGGATGGTCTTGATGACTTTTTAGAGGTTTAGCATGAGATTTTGTTATAAACATATGAGTAATTTAAATACTATAATATGATATTCTCATTCTAATACAATATGAAATAAAACCAATAAATTAAATAGAAGTATGAGCTTTTAAAATATATGATGTTTTGTTTCTAAAATATATTTTATACTAAAAATCTCTAAATTTGTAAAATAATAAAATAATAATATTAACTCCATTTAGAATATCTCTTGACTCGCACATGATATTCACAATTTGGAAAGAATTCAGCAAAACATTTCTAAAGAAAATGAGAACCAATCACCTCTTAGTTTAATGGAGGGAGATATTGACGACATTACTCATTAAGAGTGGAGTATGCTAATTTACAGGAAGTGTACATATTCATCTCTTAATGTCGTCAATATATCTGGTATTCCTTCTATTTGACCGTGTTCTCTAAGTCCATTAATAAAAGTTAAGGGCAAGAGCTTGTGGAGAGGAGTGTACGTACCCAGATAGAAACTAGAATTATATACTGAGTCTCATTTATAAGGACATTTTTATTATCATAAATCCAACCCTTATTCTCAAATGATTACTTATGGTTATCTTTTGTTGTGCTAGGTTTTCTTTCAAATGTACTAGTAATATAGTTTATATTTAGATATTTAACAACGCAATACTGATTCACATTAGAGTCTTTTAAACAAATTAATGTAAGTTTAGATAGTTAAGAATTCAAATTCAAATATTAAATTACATTATATTTCAAGATACTAAACTATATCTGTAAACTTGTAAGATAACCACTTAGATATTTGTAACCAAATTTGAAAATAATATTTTATAAACTCAAACTCTATTTTAGATTATTCTCTTCATAAAGTAATTCTGTCAAGGTGTAAGTAGTCCGCATCTTCACATACATTCACATACATGTATGTGAATTACAGCATGTAGCCCTTGACTGGCTACAGCCTGTAATTCCGGTATAGAGATATCTGACGTGTGTATCGCCTGGTGAATTTATAAATCGATAGAGTTATGTAACATCCAATGCAGTATTGTGATAACATACTTAATGACAGTTTGACATGACTCTAGTACCGGAACTACAGGCTGTAGCCAGTCAGGGGTCCGATCAAGTGAAGAAATGTTGAGGAGAGTCTCGTCAAACTTGACAACCGTATTAAAGGACTGATCAAGTAAATGTCTGAGCTCTTGAGCGGTCACTGCCGTCTTCCCCTGGACATAATGCCTAGGCGCGTTGTATTAAAGTTTTTATATAGTATTGTCTTCTGAAAAGATGATTTATATTTCAAATATAATATTTATAAGATAAAGTACTTATGTTTATTAAATGAACAATAACGTTATGTGAGTTATAATTCACGATAAATATTGACTCAAAAATGCATTGTTGGAATATCATAGTTACTACAGTTGAAGAGAATTACAAAGTTATGTTTTAGTTTATTTATTTATTTATACATAAATAACTAAAATATTTCTAAATTCTTCATTCTCGTGTAACAAGGAGCACTATGTGAAGCATATTCATCTTACAAGAATACGTAGTAATACATTTTTTCTATGTATTTGTTGTAATCTAATTCAACTTCTGGAGAATTACATTTTAAATATATTTTAACTATGCATATAAATCTATCTGTTTGATAATATTCTAATATATCAAACATTTCTAATTTAAGTGAATGAGTTTAAGAATATTCTGAATTTCCTTATGATGTTTATCAACGTGTGAAAATTAAATAAGCTTAAAAGTATAATAGAAGACCTAGGTGTCCTTTTTGAATAATACGTCTAGTAGGCACTTTAATCATTTATTCAGCCTAGGTGTTTTGTTTGAGAAAAGAGGATAGTTAATTTTGTTAAATAGATGTGTAAGTAAAATAGAGAATTTTTAATTCAAAAAAATATATTATTTTATTTTTATAAATATTATAAATATTTTTAGTTAAAAATATAAAATATTTAACAAAAAATATTTTATTTAGAGATTGACTCGCAAGTAATATGGACAAATAGGTTGAAATAAACCCACGAGGTATGGCTCCGTTCCAGCCAAGAGGAACAACCAGAGAAAGAATCTAGATGAAGTCAAGTTTCGCTAAAAGAATCTAAAATCAATTTAATTTATGAATTGTAATTTAAAAGGTTAGATTTAGGTTTCCGTTCTTCTAGTGTCTCCTTGAATCCGCACGTCCGCCTAGAAAATGCACTCTTATCCTAAACAATAGCGAGAGTTCTTCTCGAACCGACAAATGTTTCTTCCAAAAGCTCCTTTGTTAAATAGAAGAGTGAGCCATGGAACAAAATATAATATACAAGGACAAAAGCAAACCGCATGTGAGAATCTTCTCGCTATTCTAGTCTTTTCCTCTTCATCACTTTCATTCCAGACGGCCACTGGAATGCAAATTCGAAAGCTTTATTATGTTCTTTTTTCTTTGTATTAGGGTGTGATAAAGTTGGAATCTTTAGCTAAAAATTTTCAACCGCGACCAAAAGTCCGCAGATTTTTTCTATGGCACCTTCGGAGACATCCGTAAGAAAACATCGTGAGTGTTTCTTATCATTTTTCTGGAATTTGACTGTAACTTTTTGCAACAAAGTTAAGTATGATCAAGATAAATTACTTTAATTTTGAAAAAAATCTATTAAAAATGTGAATTATTATATCAATCACATATATAATAATACGCGATTCACGATTCTGTACAAAGCTGTACTTCAATAAACTATGGCTGTTTCGCTTCTGGACGTTAGAGAATGTTCTCTCTTAGCTTTGACATTCCTTATTATCACTTTAACTTAGTGAGTTAGTTTTCTCTATTACTGACATTGTATTTTCTACATGTTCCATTCTACTCGGAGTAATGAAAACCAAAGTATAAGCAGACCCATCTAACTCCTTTGTAATAAACATTTCAAATCATAATACTGAGACTCATCAAAAAATGAGTCCGAAATTCTTGAAAAACTATCTTTTACTATTATTATTTACTCAACTCTATGCAAAAGTATTTCTGTCTTTGGGATTCAGGATTCTAACTGAGATGGAAGAGTTCTCTCTAGCATTCTGTTCTATAAGAAAAACCATTTCACTTCCAGTCCATAATAACTTGGATCTCGAAATCCGGATATATATTCATCTCTTCCAAAGTTAAGAAGACGGGAATATGCGGAGGAGGTCTAATTTAATGTCTAACTTTTTTTGTCAAGTAATAAACTAAACTGTACATTAAATGAGGTGAGCAAGTTGTCGCACTAATATTCTTGAAAGCACGTCTGGACACTCTCCACTTATAGGTTAAGTCTAGCTCCTCTTGCAATTATCGATTTAGTTAATATATAATATTCAAAATATTTTTAATTATTTTACTAACTTAAAATATAATTAATATCTAATATTTAAATCTTTTTTGATTATTTTACTAACTTAAGATATAATTAATATCTAATATTTATATCTTTTTTGATTATTTTAATAACTTAAAACTTGAATAATATCTAGTATTTATATTTTTAATATGATTAAAAAACAAAAGTTCTCCAGAAGTTCATCGAGCATGTATATTTTTCACTTCCACTTATCATTTTTGTCATTTTTGTCATTTTTGCTTCCTTTCATAAAAATACATGCATATGAGGTAAGTCTTTTTCGTCCGCAAAGTTTCTATACAAAACTATCTTTCGATAAACTACAATTTTCCCTTCTTTTCGTTAAAGAATCTTCTGTTTTAGCTTTGACACGCACTAATCAAGTCTTTGTGTATTGTACTGTGGAGTGATCGTGTTATGATTCTCGTCCTGGCCTGTTTCAGATTCGCTACTTACATTACCTGCGATTAGCCTTACGTAATCAGTCACGAACAAGACAAGTCCAGCTACCAACCTCATCTAGTAGATACGCCCTTATCCAAATGCTGTTCTTGCTTCTAACGCCTCATGCTTCCCAGATTTCAGGATTGACTTTGCTCTAGAGAAACTCATCATTGTAATCCCACGACGCAAAACAGTGTTCTACGTCTCGTATGTCGCGATTGCGAATTCTGGAAAGAAATTTTCTCTTGGAAAGAAATTTGTCATCCATATCTCAAAAGAAATGGAAATTCATGGTATTTAAAAATAAAGAATACATTATATGTTCCAGGTAGCTGAAATGCTGGTAGTACTACATTTATGATAGCAAGTAGGTAGAGAGAAATATAAATAGAAAATACTTTTCTCAATTATGAGATCTTGCTTTACGTAATAAATTTAAATACCCATTTGATGTTGCTTTGAATACAACGTCAAATAGTTCGAACCAAATTATCAAGCTACATATATCAAATTCTGTAACAATAGAGTTTCAACTTTTTCTTACACGATAGTTAATCATAGAGTTACTTTTAGGGGGAAGGAATTCGCACTAATCAAATTGATGATGAAGTATGAATATCTTTTTTCCCATGAATTTTATTTATACTAACTGTTTAAGAAAATTGACTGATATTTGTTTTCTAGAATTAGTATCTTCATTCACGTAACTAGTATATAATCAAATAATAAATGAAATCTTCAGACCATTTACAACCTATCAGAGTTTGAAATGAACATCATTATATTTTATATTCTTCAATGGAGATATATTTCTTGTAACAAACATAATGCATACTTATCTGTATTGCACATTCCAAATTGGATTTCATTTGACTTTTAGGTGTTTGGATCATATCCCCAAAAGATCTTCTACTTGAAAGTAAAGTAATAACTATTCTTTTCAGAAAGTTGTAATTTCAAACACAAATTTCAGTGCACTAGCTTTATGACGTTCTCAATGGAAATATGGAAATATGAAAACCAAGTTAACTGCTAACTCAAAATGTTATAGACTATGCGTAACATAAAGATAATATTTTGTTATGTTATAAGTATACACATGAAGTCAACCATACTATAGAAAATTTGGAAGAATGTATCAAACATGAATTCACTAGAAGTAATCACTAAATTACATGTGTTAGGCATGAAAATATATCAACGTCATAAGAAAAACATATCTAAAGTGGCTGCTAAGAGTCAACTGTTATATTACAATATTATCTGGGTCAGAAATGGATAAAAGTCAACGGTGAAAATAAGCTGAATAACACATACCAAGAAAAATATCAATTCAATCATTTGAACGGAATATGTTACAGTGAACCTCGTCATGGAGGAGTTAAGTAAGTCGAATATGTTCTTATGTAATAATAATAATATGAAACTTAAAAAGTTCAGTTTGTTAGAATGTTCAATGTATATAGCAGAAGTAAATCAGAATTTTTAGAATTTACATTTTTTCTAGAAATGAAAAAAATAATATTTAACAGTAATTAATAAAATAGCTGAAGACTCGAAGTATCTTAAACCCCCGCTCCTGATACTTAGGGTCTGGGTAGCTCAGACTCTTCATTTTTTGTGCTGCTTGGCTTACCGAACGTGATTTGTATCTGTCCATATCGTTTTTGTCCAGTTTTTAAATTTGGCATGAAAGGTAACATTAGAAAGCGACTGAAAAGCGCTATCATTTTGCAGAAAAAATAATTTAATTTAACTTTAAGATATCAGAAACTAGTCATCTAATATATTTGACTTTTCCTGTCCTCTAAAAAAAACTATCCCTGAAGAGGAATTTCGAATTCAAATAAAAAATATATAGAGAATATTCCTATTAAGACCAAGAGGGGAGGTTTAAATCTAGAAGTTCCTGACTTCTTTTTGTGCGTATTATTAATTCACTTCTTTCATCTTGTGATGGAGGAGGGAAACATGCAGTGGTTTAAATGTTTACTTAACCCTTTCTGTTGGGAAGGGTTAGATAATAAATTAAATTGGTGTATTTGTGAGTAACCTCTCGCACTTGTAGTTTTGGAAGAGATTTTGTCGAGGCTCCCTTTAATGGTTATGTTTGGATCATTTTACAAAAGATACAATGATAATTAAATACTTAAAAAAGATAACTTAATATTTGTTGACAACTTAGTACACAACTTTCTATAGCACTTATATCTTTTTTTTATAACAGAAAATGAACAAAAGTTTCTCCAAAGTTGATATTGCATGCATATCATTAATTTGAAAGAAATTTGTGTAGTTTTACTCCATTTGCATTGAGAGAGAAGACACCGCAGACTGCATTTAGTGTAAATTATTCTTCGTCCTTCCTGGTATAGAAGGTTTTTATGAGAATATTCTCTCTATATTCTTTGTTAGAATTCAAAATTATTCTTCAGAGGAAGAGTTCTTTTCGGAAGACAAAAAACTTCAAATATTATATCATTGATTTCTGATATTTTAAAGAGCAAAACCAATTTTTTATTTTCGAAAAACACTAACAGTTGTCAGTCACTTTCTAATGTTACCTTCCACTTCAGATTTGGATATGATCAGGTGCAAATCGCTCTAGATATCCCAGAGGAGCGCATTTCGCAGCCACCAAAAAATGAAGGTCTTGGTAACCAGACCTTAAGTATCAGGAGCAGGGCTTGAAGTAAAAGCAAACCCAAGCACTCTTAGCAACACTAGTGTTTGTAAAATAAAACGATAAAATAGTTGAAATATTATGCGTGCATGTAAATCTAGAATAATGATTTTTTCATGAAGAATAAATAATAATAATAATATTTAAAATTAATTTCATTAAAATTAATTGATATAATGGAATCTACATGAATCTTGATCTTGATGAAATGAAAAATAACAACACGTTATTATTTCTATGTACCGCAGTGCGATTAACTTACTAGAGTTAACTTCTTCATAATCAGTCTAGTGCTGAACTTATTTTTATCTACCAAGTCTTTCAAACGAGGTTCTTCCCGCGTATAGGACAAGAAGAAATAACAAAAGCGAGATATGACAGTCCTATAAGAGTTGGTTGTTCATTCGTAGCCTTCTTCTGCGTATAGTGGAAGGAGAGCCGGTTCAGCCCTACCTAGCCTAAGGACCCCTTGGACAAAAAGGATAATCGGTATTTCGAAAATGGGTGTCTTGGAAGCACTCGCAGGAAAGTCCAAAGAAGTGCTAACTTAAGGAGGCTATGCTTAGACACAAAGGCTGAGGCATCACCTTTTTGGCAGACGCTCAGAGCTGGCCACGGTCTCTTTGTCTTCACCAGGGGAAGGCTTGACTCAAGTTTACTGTCTAACCGGGGAGAATTCGACTTTGTCCTTTGCAAGGGTAGGCATTACCTCCACGTGCAGATTCGTACCTCGTAGTTGCACTATCCTGAATTATTTAGAAATTGCGGCGCAGTTTGGCTTGCCACCGATGGTTTCCCCGGTCTGGTCATGGAAGAGAATCGTTCTGCGCTGCCCGACCATATCTGCCTGCCCACGTTTGACTCCTCTTGGGAGAACGACACTGCGAAGGAATCTGTATCTACCCCTATCCACAAAAGGCTCTGGCTTTCTTGGGACATAGTCACATTTAATAACTGAGTATTGATTAAAGCACTTTTTTCCATCAATTGTATACTGATGGAGAAAAGCCCACGAAACTTGGGGGAAACAGAGGGGTATATTTATTTAATTTATTATTATTTTTCTAGAAGAAAAAGTTTTATTTGCATTGTTTAGTTTCAGAAAAATTTGCTTGATCACAATCTAGTACGTTTGTTGTGTTTGATCACACATGTCTTAATAATGATGTATTGTTTGATAACACCTCAGACTCACAGACTATTCATAATAAAAACTAGTCACTTTGCAATGTCGTTCATTATTTCATTATTTTTGATTTGACTAAATATCTTTACTATTTAAATATATTTAACAGTAAAATAGATATCACAATGACGATACATACTCGAAAAGCTAATGTGTATAATCCAACATGTCATTTACGTGAGAAGGTTAGTTCCACAGTGGATAGTCAGTCAAAAGTGTAACCCAGCCATACATAATTAGGAGGGTGTGATGAAGCAAAAGAAACATACTAGGCTGTGATCAAGCAAATGTCTCTTTAGTTTCGACACTCCCTCATCCGACTTTCCAGCAGTAGAGTATGAATATTGACTACTATACTCTCTACGCTTTGGAAGCCTTGATCGACAGATAGCAAAGAACAGCTAAGAAGAGCATGGAGTCTTGCATGATATCTATCCAATGACGCATAAGACAATTCTGGGGTTACGTCCGAATCCAGAATATGGACAACCGGTAGACTTATTCTGTTGCCGTGATTACAAAAGGTCCAAGGCTCCAAGCATACCCATTCACGTTTCAGAGATAACATTTTTACAGATTTGAAGTTTCACGTGTAACAGTCCTTAAGTCCTTTAGAAAAACACAGTAAGGAGCTCCTCACTTCTGTCTGAAGTGCCGAAAGAAGTTCATGCACGAAAGAATGAAGAAACTGAGTAGAGGATATCAGTTCCGTAGTAGTCCGTACGGTTACTAGTAGCAGTCACATGGTAGCCCGACCACCGTGTTCGGAGGTCCCCGCAGTTCACGTAAGATGTCCGCTGGTTCTGCAGCCTTGATTAGTGCCGACACCAGTTGAGTTAGTGCGTTGACCGGGGTTACAGCAAGGTTACGGACAAGATTTCTAGACTTCTGCAGATTCCACTTTGGATGAGTGACTGACTGACTAACTGACCTTCGTTCGAAAGTACCATTTCCTTTCCTTCCAATGCAATGGACTTGTAGTTAAACTTATATAAACCTTTTGGCTTTTGCAGAAAGGGTCTTCTCTCTGTTATGGTCAACAGCCACAGCTCAGTTCTCTTCTGTCAACCTGTCTGTGAACGTGTCCAACGGCTCCAAGCACACATACCGTCTATAGTGGTCGAATCTCACTTTGCAGGCTTTGGACGGAGAACGACTGACGTTAGCTATCTAGTTAGCGTCGCACGATCTCCAGGTCTGCAGCTGGTCGAATGACGTCATTGTGGATATAAAAGTAGTGCGGATGTACAAATAACGTTATCAACTTTCCTGGTTGGATGGACGATTTTCTTTCTGTACATCCAGAATTTCTTTCTGCAAGGTGATGAAGGAAGGCACGAAAGGAAAAGAGAAAGACAGCTTACGGAGGGGGAAATGATTCAGTTGGAAATGCTCACTCACGGTGACCCACCATTGCAGGTTGGACTGGACTTTCACCTTTTGTCGCTTTACGGCCCATGAGGTTCTCACTACTTTAACTTACAGGCCGATCATCTTTTCCTGTCGCTACTGTGCCAGTGGCCCAAGTGAGCACAGCTGAGAGGTACAGGTACATGACAAAGAACATCATGGGGCGAAGGAAAGCCACTGGATTTTCCAGTCCTTTTGGTTCTGTGGAAAGTTTCCTTTCATTTGAAGGAAAACTGTTTGATTGGGAAGCGAAAAGTCTTTTTTGTTCCTTGGCAGGATTCAAACTATATCGGTATTTGTAGTTAATATCAAAGAATATAAAAGAATCCGGATATGTTTTACATTCTCCAGCCACAAGCAGGAAGTGGGTGTCTTAAGTTCCAAAACAGCCTAGTCCTAGCACACCAAATAACAGTAATAATAGAAGGCCAAAGAATATGTAAAAGTTACACTATTACGTGATATTTTAAGAACGATACCGACTTTAAATTTTAAGAATGATAAACGATTTTAGAGCTACAAATAGCGAAGTTTTATTACTAGTTTTTCTTCTGAATGTTGGTTGCTTGGTTTTTCTAGTCTCTTCTTTTCTTTGTTGAGTTTGATAGATTTTTCATTTTGGTATTCATTACGTGGCAAATTACACTAAGCAATCACCAAAGCAAATAGAAAAAGTGACAACAAGTTGTTGCTATTAATATACTGTAGTGAAGGTAAATTAGAGATATATTTTGTATTTTTATGTTTTTTTGGTGAAGATGCAAAAGTCCGTTAAGAGTGCTTGAAAAGAATATTAATTTAAATATTAATATTTAAATTAATATTAATAATAATTCTAGTGTGCCACATGAATGGCTTGTTTAGATGTACGATAATCTTGATAAATCTATTAATGATAATTGTTTGATGAGATTGGCAAAATATCATTCAATGGCCAATTCAGTTATCACATGAATGGCTTGCTTAGATTTTTCAAGATTTGATAATGGATTTGACTAAATCTGAATTGTAGTAATTGATACTTTCTTGATGTGACACATACTCGTCTAGTGTATCCATCCATTTCTACTATGATTTCTAGCTAGCCATTTCTTAACCCCCAGTGCGGGTATAAAAGCAGGGAAAGGAATATTCCTTCTTTTTCTCTTATTTTTCTCCCCATGTACTTTAGAGTCGCGAGAATATCTTCTTTTGTTATAAAAGAGAACTACAAAACCTTCGTCTCAACATTTCTCAATCGATTGTGAAGTGTTTGTTTTGATGTGAATTATAGATTAGAGAGATTCTTTATTTGATAGACTTCATTTTGGCTAGAAAGTTTTAGCATCAAAAGCATATTGGGTTTAGAGTTAAATTCCTTGGTTCATATAAAGCAAACTCGCAAAATGAGATCTTGCTTGTTAACAAACTATTTCTTGGGGTCACGGATGATTAAGACAAAATGTTTCAGATCATATATTTCCCAAACGAGCTCCTTATATAAAAGACGACCCAAACAAATACAGAACTCGAGTGAAATCTAACGTCTTCACTAGTGGCAGCCTACTCTAACGAATAATTAATTTACTCTTAAGGGAGTGCAGAGAGAGACCAATACTTCTTACTTGTATATACGAAGAAGAGAGACATGAAATCATATTCAAACAAACGTTATTCAAACAAACAAGTGCAACCAGTATAAGTTTAAATTTATCGTGTCGACCATGTTAACTTGATCTTTCCCTAAATATCTTTTTATGAGAAATTCAGGATGCATGTCACAAGTAGCAGAAACAAAACTATGAACCTCGGGTATAAGTATAAAGGTATAAAAGAGAATATTTCATTATTTCATTTTCTCTCCTAGTGTTTTTTGAGTCTGAGTTCTTTTTGTCTCCAAGATACATCGAAATCTTCATTTTAATATTTCTTTATCAATACTAAGTAGTTTGTTTCGAGATGAATCATAACTTGTAAAGCTAGTGAATAGTTTTGATTTGGTTTTTTATTTCACAGATTTCAAATTAAAATAAAATAACTATATCACCATCATATTTTGCTGCATAACGGTTAAATTCTCAGTTCAGTGGAGCAAACCCACAAATAAGGTATTCTGGGTTACCAGAAGCACGTGAAGTCATACTCGAGGTTTTTGATAAAATTTCTTTTCTGTATTGTTTAATATGAACAAATCTTTCTTTCTGGAAGAGTTTATTCAGAATACAATGTGTGGGAGTTCACGCTATTTCAGTTCTGTTTAAATTGGTCCTGAAATTGACCTAGATGATCGTTGGATTTAAAGATATCAAAAATATATCACAATGTAAGTAAATTTTTTTTGTGAAAGAGCAACTAATCTGGATAGGTGATTATGTAATATGCATGGAATGAAATATTATTCTCCTATATAGGTATCCAAGAGAGGATTGCTCCAAGAAGAGACTTCTCTATCAAAATTTGACATATGAATACATAGTACATTATCACATATTCTCATAAATTTGTTGAGATTTTCCTTACATACAAACAAATAAACCTTTTTTTCGTGCACCGCACTATATAGTTTTCAAATGGATGCCAAATTTATAAAATCTTTCCAACATAACTATGTTAGAGATTGTTTCATAAGAAGTTGTTTGCGTTTCTTTCCTAACTTTTAAATCCTATAACTATTTAAATATCTAAAGACATTGTTAGGTTAACATATTAGGAGTTGTAATATATTGTTCGGATATTGTCATGCGTTATACAACTCTACATAATATACATCGCTGTTAGACCAAATGACACATACACATAGCAAACATATGATGTTAAACACATACACAAATAAACCACAATGATGATATTTGTTATTTCAACATCACTTTTTCTAAATAATATTTCACTATAACATGTTCTAATGCTAATCTAAAACACAAAGATCATTATAGTCAAGTCAAACCCACCTTATGCATCATAGAATACAGGTTACACTCACTCGATTCATCTATCATAGTCGAGAGTTTGAAGGTTCAACTAAAAAAAAAAAGACTTGCAAATCCTAACCCGCATATACCAATGAGATCAAAACCAATATACTACATATAGTGTGACAATAACATAATGTTTGTATTATTGTATAAACTCTAGAACGAGTTACTTTTTACTGTTTGCATGTTTGAAGCATATGAATGATGTAGTAGAGATATTTTTGGAGAACGCTTTTGATGTTAATATAAGGGTAACTTTTCTGAATTGGGAGTTTGTAAGAAAGGAGAAAGACAAGGGAAAACAGAATTCGTTTCTATCAATTTAGTCTCAGATAATAAAATAAATAATATATTCTCAAGAAATTTGTAATTTGAAAATTAATATGAACTGAAATTCAAGATAATAGAAAGAATAATAAACTAGTAAACTGATAAACAAAAGAATGATGTCCTTTTCTCAATATCAGTTTACTTAGAACAGTACATCAAATCTTTTGTTTATCGTATGGTTAAATTTTTATGATTGAGTTTAAGTGGACAGCAAATTTGAACTTTAATATTTTCTAAGAGTATATTGTATTTCTAATGTCCGAATGGTTTATCTCATAAATTCAATCATTCGACACTAACAGATTTCTGGCTTGTATTCTCTCTTATTTCATCGTTTTCCTCTTGAACTAAATAAGCATATATTGAGCACCAGTATATGTTAATTTCCTTAGATAAATTGTGTTAAGAGACAAGATATCCAATAGTGGACATGTAGAGAAGTGCTTGCTTTTAATATCAACTAGAGTCAATAGGTGATAAATAAATAAATATTTAAAATGGTGTTTGGGGATAATATTCTCCAAAAAATTTGCATGTACGACCAACATCCATGAGTGTCTAATCAAGATTCGTTAAGCTTATTTATGTCATAAAATTCAGGATTATACCGTATTCCACCAAACATACCACCAATACTTTTACAAAAAAAATTGTTGTTTTAAGGGAACAAGTTTCTGATTATAGTTAAATAAAATGCCCATTGTAAGATAACACCTAGTCACTATATCAATATTTCTTGAGAGTGACTATCCTATTTTCTAACCTTAATCTTTAAAAGCTGTCAATAAAGACTCACGTAAAATCTTGAACAGACACATATACACAAGCTTTTTGCTGGATATTTTATTACTGAGAACCTCTGAGCAAACATCAAGTGTTATTCATAACAAACAGAAGAATATTCTTTGAAAACCAAGTTTGACATATAGGATGAATATGACACAAGAGTGAAAAACAAAGAATGGATGACAACAAATGTTTTAAGTGACTAATGGAGTAATCATGAAGAATAATATGCAACACTTCATGATTCTAACATACAAACAACTCATAATTCAATACTTGTTTCTTTATTGTTTTATAAATAATTATATTAAAACGTTATAAAATTTACTCTGATTAAAACTCTCTGGATGATATAATAAAAAATACACCTAGCTAGTAGGAATATTATTCATTTCAAATTTCAAATAACAGTAGTTAACAACAACCAGGTATTTGCTAATAGGTTTTTGTTTTGACTTTCAGGAATTTTAACTTCCAAGGAGGTGATTTTTTCAGAAAGTCCAAAATCATATATAATTTACGAATTGTTATAAAATTTATGCTGCATTCCGCAGATTTCATCATGATCGATCACTGAAAGAGAAGAATCTCAACTAATCAATACAAATAATCCACTCTTTAAATACTTCAAATCCAGAAATATATATATAATGACATGTAATTATACAAGAGTTTGATTGATTCAACTGAGAAAATGATCAATCATAGAATCTGCAACACATACAAGATTCTCTGTCGATTCGTTAGCTACTTGACTCTCAGGAACCGAAGTTGAACTTTTGGATCAGAAGAAATGGCAGCTTCACTCTACGACGTCAAGTGTATATCCTCTCTCGTTGCCATCTCTTCAAAGTAATCTACATCTTGAAGCATATCTGTGTCTTTTTTAGAAGGTGCGGACACATCAAAACTATGTGCACCACCTTTTTGAGTTCCGCTTCTAGTTATATAATATCTTCATGTTGAGCGAGAAAGGATGTATATGAATTGTCATCGATCAATCTTCACTGCAATAGAATGTCTATTAGCATGTAATGTCACACAAATGTCGTACCAGAACTTGAACAAAGATCCATGATCCTATCACCTTCTTTTGAAATATAATTGATCAGTTTATTGATCATAGCTTGGGACTTCTGGTAAACATTTACAGGTTTACAATCAAGCAATAAGATCTTGTAACTGCAAGCTGGAGCTACAATTCTAGTCTCAAGATAACCAACACCTGAACCAAAATGTTCCATAGATATTTTATCATCTTTGGACCAAAATCCTGCTGTCCAGTACTCGTGGTTCATTGTTATTGTAGGTCCACCTGCATTCTTGCAGTTTGTCTTCATCCAAACACTAGGAGAAACTCTACATCCACAATCGAGAGCTTGTTCAATATCTACTGCTTGTTGAAGACTATGGAAGACAACCATTGTCTAGTACTTCGATGTCGAGCGTTGAACGAAGTTCATCAACATCTCGGTCATATCCTTCTTAGAGAAAGTCTTTGAATCATCATGTGAACAATTCTTGAGTTGAAACTCAAAAAGAATATCTGTGATCGCCAGCGTGAATATCTGCTTCTCAAAAGAAGTGGACACATTTCTCACCTCCGCAAGATAGACTTCTCAGTTGTAAGCTTCTTTTGCACCTTCTCTATACCAACTACAAAAATATTCGGATGCATCAGAACCGCATGACCTTTTTCTTTTACCTCTTGGTACACTCGAGCACGCATAATATAATATAAAAATTTTGACGGTAAAATCTTCAACAAAATCTTCATATTCAAAGGACGTTTCTTCTGTCTTTCATCAACCGGTTCTTTAACACTAAATAGTCATTTCTTATTGATGAGAATAGTTCTTCTGCAAAATGAGAAAAATGTATTAATGAAAAAGATAACCAAGAGGAAAATATCAAAGCAAGTCATGAACTTCATGGGCTGTCATTGTGACTGCGAATAAGAAGAAATCTAAAATAAAAAAGAATTTCCTTACCAATAACTTCTCAAAGGTCGTAAAGAAAGAATAGAATCGTTCTTCTTGAGTGTAGGGACCTATTTTCACTTGCGTTTTGGTCCAGTCTTTAATACCAATCATTTGCACCATGATCATTTGGACGTAGTCCATGACACGATATCTCTCGCACTCCTTCTACATTTCATCCATTGAAAGTTATCTTTGATCAACACGAAGAAGGACAGAGTGTTTATGATCATCCGTCACACTCTACACTGCTCGTCATCAGATGTCTTTCATCTCATCATCATCACGCTTCTTCGTCTTATCATATTTGATGAGTCGATTTTGTCCTTTGATCTCATGTCGCTCTCATTTCCGGAATATACGTTCTTGGACTTCTCCGAGAGGTCCCACTCTGAAGGCCACTTGGAAAGTACCCTCCAAAGTCAACATGTTCTTTTGGAGTTCTTCTTCAGTTTGAATGTTAACTATCTCCAACGTCAATAATTTCCTCAAGGCATTTGTACTTTCACCAATCCTCTTACCCTCCGTGAATTGCTGATGAAAGTATTCCACTTTCTAGTAGAAAGTGTACTTACGTCGCATATCGGCATCCATATTATTGTTGTGCATAAACAACGCTGCTTCACTCTTGGTAAGACTGGCATAGAAAATGCAGTTACACCCACGAAGTTGTTGATAACAACTTGGATATTGTGCCAAGCTCAGTTCTCGCAAGTGCACTATGATTATCCCAAGGACGAAGAAACATCACCTATGAGAAAGAGGTGAAACCCAACAAACCTTCATCGGACAGTCGCGAGGATCAACAACAATCAAGAAGTTGTTGTAGTGAGCATATGTGTTCCACTGCATTGCCTTCTTCAACCTCTCGACCCTTACAATCAAATATGATACGATCCGCACTTCTCGCTGTTGGCTTTTGTGGACGACTTCATGAACTGGTCGATACAGATCTGTATTACTTCGTCCGTTAAACAACGTTTGATTGTCTTTTCTTACATCGTCCTTCAAGTCCTAGGTGAATGCGGTCTCTTGTAAGAAAGTCAAAGTCCGGAGGAGAGCATCTAACTCAACACGAACAGGTAGGAATCTGAATGAATAAGACCGTCCTCTTCAACAAGGCTGATGCGCAGAACACTAGCTAAAGATAAATATCTTCGACGAGATTGAGAAACTTCATCCGACGAGATATTATTAGCACCCTAATCGTGTGATACGAAATGACTTTGGTCTCGACTCGAAAGTTGAGGTGGCTATGACTGGGATGACTGATCCTGACCTTCATGACGCTAGCTGTCATCCTCAGTCAATGACTCTAGACGAGCAATCTTGAACGCTCGAGCCTCCTCAGCATCCTCAGCCTCATCGATTGATGTCAACCTGCTTTGGCTTTTGGCTTGGACTTCTTTGGGGTACTTCACTCAGCTAAGGTTACTTTTGGGTGAGGAAGATACGCTCCATCATTATCCGCATGAACAATAATCAGACTTGTCAAGATAAACTTCTTGATCGCATCTCATTCCAAAATCTTGTACTTAGAGCTAGCCTCCACGAAGTCTTTGAATGCTTGTGGCATCTACACGAAGAAAACATGACGGCAAGATAAGAAAAGAGATTAAGACGACAAGGAACGACACCCATAGCAATCATGACGATAACCCGTAATCATGACAGACGGTCCATGAACTTCATGGGCTGCCTGCCAGCCGAGTAAGACATCCCATGAACTTCATGAACTGCAGAGCGATCTACTCCATAAAAGATCTCTACTCTAGATATGATCAATTTCAGCTTGTCGAAGAGAGCAGAGACGTCATCACTATGAGGACTCCGTTGAGATTGGTAAGAATGTGCACATTGTCACATGAGGCTACAAACTCAGTGACGCACATGATGAATGGAATGTATAAAATCTTATAAGATTTTATTCTAGACAAGACAATGTCCTTCTTGGATGACATTCCAATTAAGGGTTGTCCAGAGGAGGAGAAGAATGAAGTGACAGATTAGAGGAGGTGTCGTAAGTTTGTTATTGATCACATTATAGATGTTGATAATATATTATTACGACTTGAAGAAGTCCACTTGACGTTGTCAAGAGCTAAGTCCTCATTTGGAGTACGAGAGGTTGTGATTGTGAGACATTTGTGTGGATGGTTTGGTCGTAGATCTGATCCAAGTAAGGTATATGCCATCAAATGGATGAAGGATACATGTAGTTCCCAAACAAAAGTACGGAGGTTCTTAGGAGCTTGTGTGTTCTATCATGTTTTGGATTCCTCACTTCGCACATGTTGCTAATTCTTTTTACAGCTTGCTTCGAAAAGGTAAGAAGTTTAAGTGAGACGAGAAGCACTCAGTGACAGTTTGAAGGCTAAACTATTGTATTCCTCGCTTGTACTTCGTAGGATCAGCTATGAGGGTGATAAACCTATAGTTCTGACGGTTGATATAGTCTTATAGTCATTGAATGGGCTGTGGGGCAAGATGATGAAGAAAGGAATAGATTTGCTGTGCGGTTCGGCACAAAGGTGTTAGAGTGAGCGGCAGAGGAAGTATCCACAAGTGAAGAGAGAACTATAGGGAGTGATTACTGCTATGAAGGTTGAGAAGGATTACCATGAAGGGTCATCGATGATAGTGGAGACTGGTTGTTTATCATTATGAATGATTACAAACTGTAACACTCTTGATATTGCCATGCTAAGGTAGATAACGTTGTCGTGTGGTGGACCGGCTCCTATCTGAAATTCAGACTTCGATGCTTGTCGCTCCAAAGACACTCATGAGAAAGACAAGCTAGGCCCTAGCTTACAGGCTTTTGCCATCATTTCATATCTCCATTTTCATCGCATAGATGAAAGATGCAGAAAACAAGCTAGGCCTCAGTTTACAGACTTTTGGCACAACTTTGGATCTTCGCTTTCATCGCATCAGTGGATAGAGCTCTTTGTCAGCACTCCGTAGGCACTTCGTCTACTTCGTTTGGACACCTAGTGGAGGATTTACAAGACTCAAAAGATGGAGAAAACAAGCTAGGCCCCAGCTTACGGGCTTTTGGTACAATTTTGGATCTCCACTTTCATCGCATCAATGGGTAGAGCTCGTTGTCAACTTTTCATAGGCATCTTGTTTACTTCGTTTGGACATCTAGTGAAGAAGTTACGCGATTCGAAAGAAGGAAAAATCAAGCTAGGCCCTAGTTTACTTGCTGACTAGGTATTTGAGGCTTCAGGTGTTATATCAAAGACGCAAGGGGCCTGCTTCATTATGATTGAAGAAACCTTGTACGTACAGAGACTGACGCAAGGGGGCTGCTAAAGGGGTTAGCTTGCACTTACGACCTGTTAGCGGACGGTTCGGGAGATTTGGAGGTCTAATGTAAACGCGCAAGGCGTCGTTGGGTTCAGATCTGTGCAGGCTACGCGTGGGTTCAAACGGTTCATGAAGAGACGGATTGGGGGTTGTGTTATGAGAGAAATTGAGATGCATGAAGCAGATTTGGGGTTTTCAGTTATCTGTGAAGGAGAGTTGGACCGTTCGAGCCGTTCCGGAGTCCAAACTTGCTGTCCTTGGATCCATCGGGATCAGAACAACGAGTTCTTCAGGAAATTGAAGACGATACGAAGTTTCATCGAGCGGTTTGGGAGTTTTGAGTGAAATTGGCTCGCACGGAAGCGCTTACATCAGATTTTTGTTCGCCTACGACTTGAGATTGGGTTGTTCTTCGCGATCGGTGAGCCAAGCTCTTCGTTCTTGGTGCCTACGAGATCAGGGAGTCTTCATGTACGCATAGGAGAAGATTGTACGTGAATTGGATTGTTGGTTTGGGTGTGGTGAGCAAGTTTGAGCCGCAGGGAGCTGATTTACGTCAGTTTTTTGCAACCTGCGACCAAATTTCTTGCGTAGTTTTGCAAGGGGAACTCCAAACGGCTTGTTTGGAGTCTTGTTGGGTTCAGTTTAGACAACCCGTTTGTGCGGTGTGTGCGGTTTTAAGCCGCATGGAGGAATTTTTGAAGGTTCGGTCACCTGCGACCAAAAATCGGCGATATCTCGACTGTTGGGAGTCGGATCTGAAGGTTTCTTGGGTTAACGGAGTCAGCGGAGGAGACCCTATCGACATCTGAAGTCCGTTCAGCGAAAGGAGGAAGTCCACAGATAGACCTTTTTCAGTTTCTTCGCTACGGGTTTTGCTCTTTTGAGTTCGTTAGAGTTCTGGTTGGCTATATACAGCTTGTGATAACTAGCTTTAGCTAAGAACTTGTACATGGATGTGGTTTGGACTTGGGTTTGGATCGCGTGATACTGCTGTGGCTCTGCTTGTTAGCAAAAGGAAGTTTCTCTTGCTTTGAGCTACGCTTCGGTGTTTTTGGGTCAAGGTTGTTTTTAAAGGCTTTGAAGCAGGTTACAGACCGCTCTGGTCTATTTTTCAGTTCTGTGCTCTTAGGAGAAAGAACCGGCAGTGTACATACATTTGGAGTTGGTATATATCGCATCGTTCATTTTCGTGGTTGTTTTTTTCTGTCTTGTCTCTGTTTTAGCACACAACATCTCCACAGTCAGGAACCTCGCGTTTTCCTGGACATACTTCACGCAATATCCGACACGACAACGTACATCAAGTCATTGAATCCTGAATTCAAGCACATAGTAAGCAAGGATTACTCAATAACAGATATGTTGTCTTGAACATGGTATGAGAGAGAGGAAGATATGATCGAGGATAGCAAAGATGTTGGCACTACCGTCTTTTCTAAGACACAAAAGAGAGAAGTAGTGTATCCAAAATCATTCGAAGAGGAGTTGTATGAGAGTGAATGGATATATATTAAACATTATCTTAGTACGTTGCTGAAATACCATGAATGGAGTGATACGGATGTCAAACAGATTAGACAAAAGACCTACAACTACCTACTACAAGATGGTTATCTGTAGAAGCGATCTAAGCGAGATGTTGATCTACCGCAAAGAATTATGTGCAATAAAGAGATGCAAATGCAACTTATCCAAGAGTTCCATGACAACTTATGGTTGGACATCGAGGTATTTATGCAACATTTACAAAGCTCATGGAGAGCTATTGGTAACGTAACATGTATAGAGATGTTATGAGGTTTGTTGAGTCGTGCAAAACTTGTCAAATGTACTCAGAGATCAAGCATCGAGACGATTTTCACCCTACGTATCGGCTTGCGATCTATTACAAATGGATAATTGATCTGGTTATCATGCCAATCGAGATATTACAAATGCAGTATTTGATTATTGCACGAGAGATCTGTCCAATCAAGTGGATGGACAGACTTTACGTACAAAGTCCAGTGAAGGAGTCTACAGATTCTTGCTGTGAGGACATGATTTTTAAGTTTGGGTGTGTTGGGAAGACTATAACATCATGGAGAATTGAATACTCTTGAAGCTAAACGGTTCTTTGAGAGATGTGGGATCAAACTAGCTCTTACTATGGCTTATAATCCAGAAGGGAGTGCTAAGAGTGAGCGAGTTCATCCTCCTATTGTGAAAGTCATTGTGAAAGCTTGTAGAAGAAGGGTGAAGGAGTGGTCGAGGTTCTTACCGTCTGGGCTGATCGCTGCATGCATACTTCAGTGATCGGGTACATGCCAATGGAGCTAATATAAGGGTAAAAATCTATCATATCTATCGAAGAGCAAATACCTACTTGGAGTGTTCGATCTTAAGAGGATGGTATGTCTACAAAAGATCTTCTTGCTGCCCGAATTTGTCAACTAGAGAGAAGACATGAAGATGTAGAGATTGTAGTAGAGAAGTTGAAAGAGACACGTTTGAGAAACAAAGACAGATCTGATAAGCGTCCTTAATCTCTTTCGTTCTTAACCAAAGGAGATTAAGGAATGGGACTGGATGTTGGTGTATGATGATAGCTTAGACAACCAACACAATGTGCTTAGAAAATTCTCTAAGCGGTGGTTTGAGCCATATGTGGTTCTTGTTGTACATTACAACGCTACATATCCGCTTCGAGAGCTTGATGAGGCAAAGCTCAAAGTTCCCATTGCAAGGAAGCGTGTGAAACTTTTCAAGAAGCGAGATGAAGAGATAAGCATGGATAAAGTCAGAGTGGAGTTTCATCTCTTGAATGACGACGAAGAAGACTTGGTTCTTGAAGATGTTGATAACAATGACATCATTCAGGAGGACGAAGAAGTTATGTGATGTCGTCCACAACTTGTAAGTGTTTGTAATGCAAGTTTAGAGGGGGTGAATGTCGTGTTGTGCCATGACTCACATGTGAATTTAGCATAGAACTTGTATTGTGTTGTTTCTTGTGTTTCACGAACTTTTTTCATGTAACTCGCTTGACAACATATAGGTGTCACATCCATGATAATATGAGATGTTAGATCGCAGGATAATCAGAAGTTCCATCTCAATGATCCGTGGACATGTGCGTGAGTGGCTCTTGTTGTCAAATTTGGGTATAAGATAGAAGGTATAAAGTTCGTGAGATAATTTTCTTTGCGTGGTGTTTTCGTGAGTGTTTCTTAGTGTCTTACATGAAGAGTGAGGAGCTACGAGAGTTGTACTCATGGAAGGAGGATTGATTTGAGTTTCAGATCTTTCATTTTTGAACCTGTTTCATATCAAGCTTCATTACATCCATCGTGATCACTTTCGACAGTGGTTCGTTGCCTACTTTGATGATAAGTTCATGAGGAGGATGATGGACTTGTCTACTCCGGTGATCTTGTCGATCGTCACATACGGAGAGAATTGGTACTTGATTGTGTACATCTTATCTTGACAGATGAATGGACTTGAACTTTCCAGTCAACATCTCTTTCGACGTCTAGGTTGATATCAGATGTTGGTGTCCACGGAAAATCAGTCATCGTGTATAGATCACGAGGAACTTTGATGAGGAATACTATAATCAAGTGATAGTTTTCTCATTCTTTTTTGTCGTATCTTTCATTGTAGATCGATTCAAGGTCATCATCTTAACTTTGTTGTATTGATTCTTGAATTCTAGTGTCATCATTATCTCTATCGCTCGGCGAGGATGATTATTCTATGTTAAGATTAAGGTCCGAAGTATTTTGGTTCAAGCTTTGAAGGAGTAAGGGTGTTTTAGGATTACAACCCGAACTAAAGTGCCAAGTAGGAGATAAAGTGATCTGCAATTTCTTTTCTCATTGGTCATTTTCGACCATCAAATTCATCCAAGTTCTAAGGACGGTTTTGGAATTTTAGAGGTCTTCTCCAAGGTTATCACGGAGTGTGAGGTCTCGTTGGAAAGCCCTCGAGATGGACTACAATCTAGAGTGGAAAATCGATTGATTTGGAGCTCTGATAATTCAAAGTCAAGGGGATTGAATCAATATCCCGAGTCATGTTTTGGAGTTTTTCTAGAGTACGAGGGATGATCTTTCAGTATTGTCAAAGAATTGGATAGTTGACGTCATGCTGGTTGCACTGATGTAGAATAGTCTTACATTTGGGTTAGATTTGACCTTGAAATGATAGATTGAAGTTGGTTGTGACAGTTGAGAGATAGAAGTAAAATCGTTGTGATTCAAGAATTGAGTTGTTCCATGAGCATGAGATCGAATCTTTGAGTGAAAATTTTCAGGATTGGAGTGTGTCACATCAGCTTACTACATGTAAAATTTCAGCTCATTTGTTTCAGAGAAAGTGTTGGGGTCGTAGATCTTAACCACCGAGATATGTAAAGCTCCTAAGTTAGCAGAGATAAAAAGCTTGATCCATTTCAGGCAATTGGTTTGAGGTCTGAAACTGAAATTTCAAAGAGTAGGAGTGAATGGTTGGAGGGAATTTTCGCAAAGTTTGAGCTCTGTTGGAAGTTCGAGTTGGGAGCACGAGGTTGTTAAAGTTTAGATTACAGCGTGACAGGTTTTGGAATAGAAGAGTGATTTCTCCTACTTGGTTGGCTTGAACAAATGACTTGGGGTTTGGAGGTGAAACTTCCTGGAGGTGTTGCAAGTGAGATGAAGGAGCTATGTTGTGAATTTGGCACTGAAATCACACTCAGATAAGGTGTCACACTATGTCGAGGTTACTAATTAAAAATCTCTAACAACGAGATACCGTTATCTCCGGCACCACGTCTTGAGCTCACTGGTTGCTTGTTGCGTGCATGCCTTATCTTGTTGGAAAGCTTTTACAATAGGCTATCCATTGCTTTAAGGCTCATCCTCATATCAGCAAACGGTAGGAAGTCAAAAATTGAGTGTTTATGTAGTTTGTCAAAGAAAAACAATGAAAAGTACACGTTTGAAAGTGCTTTTGTGATCTAAGCATATGTTTATCATGTATGAATCCTTCTTGTACTTAGAAGAAGATTGAATGCCCAAATGTGTGATGTGGTGCACGTGTGTTACACTTGAGGTCAGATTAGATCAGTAGAAACCAAGACAAAGCTTGCTCGATTAGATACTGATGGCATAAGCATTTCATCGAATAGGTCCTCGGTTTTGCTGTATCTCTCTACAGTAAATACCTTGTGTATTCCTAGACTAAACTTCACACTCTATGACAACGCCGTATACGACACAGTTAGATTAGGAGTCATAATAGAAGTTGTTTTGGTATTTTGCCCTGGAGGTCTAAAACCGGTATTCGTAATTAGTTAAATACAAGATTTTGGCATGAGAATAGGGTAGAACCGGCCGTTAAAAGAAATTTGATCGGTAACTCGTAAAATATAAAATGAATAATGAATTACTCAACCTCTCCTTATATAGTTTTCTTTAAAGACGATTGCGATCAATGTCAAAAATAGATAAATGCGTGAGATTTCGTGATTTTTTAGATTGATTTCATCTTAACCGTTTGTGAGAGAAAAGTTATAGAAGGAATCTAATCAAATATTTGAATCGTTCTTACCTCCACTATAAAAAAAAGACAACAGTGGTCATTTTTCTCTCACACTTTCATGATTATAGAGGTTAAATGTCCACATCTTTGAATTTTGTATTTTCTAAATTTATCTAATTTTCTAATTTCAGGTGATAAAGGAAGTCCAAAACAGAAATATAGGCAAATTTCTTATAGAAGAGGATACGAATTGACGTTGCAAGTTGACCTTCGGTGAAATCTCTTCTGATTTTGAGTCGGATGATTCAAGAGAGGATGGAAGAAAAATTGGGCACATCACAGGTACAATATTTGCTCTACTTGGTCGAGCGCTCAATGACGAACAAGCTCTCGTGTTTGGGTAGTTGCTTAATTCTAGCAAAATTCTCAGTTTTGGAGAATATTTTAAGAAGTCAAACAACCAAGTGCAGAACAACCCACAATGTTCATGGATCGTCTAGTCCATTCATACAAAGCGGTTGTAGTGGAGTGTCCAGACGAATCTCTTTCGAGAGATCGTTTATCTCTAGCTGCTAGACCACTTAGTTAGGAGACAAATCTATCCTGGAAAGATCAGGTTGTTGTACACCTTGAATCTAGATCTGACTCGTACGACGAGATTGAGGAGATTTCAACCGAAGAATTAGATATTAGTGACGAGAGTACTTTGGATGAACGTCACCCAAAGTTGAAATTGTCTCCAAAGAGAGTTGTACTAGGGCTGATGACAGCTGCAAAACAATTTACAACACCCAACATCAATTTGTTTGGATTAGCTACTAAAGGTGCATCATTTTAATTCTCTCCTACGTCTTCATGTTTACTTGTATCTGGTGGGTCAGATATAAGCGAACAAGAGAAGGTAGTCAGAAATGTCTCCTCATCAAGTGAAGAAACTGACGACATGGATGATCTATCTCAATCCAAGAGTTTATCACCAAGACGAGGATTGTCCCACGATCTACGGAAGATAGCAACCGACAGTTGTGAAAGATCATTTTCTCATTCGCATACCCAAATGAGTCCTTTAACTCTTCCAAGAGATAAAAGTGAAAGTCTTATCATTGGAGTGTCTATCAAGGACGAAGAGACACTCCAGTCAAGAGATTCACTTCTACAAGTGGTTCACAGAAGATCAAACAGACACAACGCTTCAAAAAACTTTATGAGGCAATTCACTTTCTCCAAGAAGTTTAGGTCAACCATCCAAGCCCATACCCTTGGAAAAGTTGATAAAAATTCATCCATTGTAAAGTAAATCTTGATATTATAAGGTGAGATAGAAAGAAGTTTTGTTGTAAAAAAATGTGCTTGTGGACCACGGGTTTTGATTGCTGAAACTAGAAGGTTATTTTTGTTCGAAACAAAACGAAAGATCTATTTTCCTAGATTCTAGATGTATGAGAAACAACTCTCTAAAACAAGCAAACCAGAGAGTGTATACTCTTTATAGTGGAAGTAATGTGTGTGGTAAAACTTTTAAGGTTAAATTTTTGTGTAGATAATCATCGTCTACGTAGAATCCAAAGTGATCTCAATCATCATCCAGCCTCCAAACACATTATTTACCGCATAAAAGTGTTGAAGGTTTTTTGTTACAAGAATGGTTGGACTTATTTTTCTTGTCGCATTATGAGTGATAACCCAACGCAATCATTATTATCTTCTCAACAATCTATCAAAAATGAGGTTTACAATTACTACAAGACAGACATGTCCTCTCTGGTTGACGAGAACATGCTTTTGTGTATTTTTTGTTAATCTGATATTGACTTCAGTACTATCCACTGGTGAGAATTCCATGACAAAATAGATTTTCAAGGTGTCACTTTTATGAGCAGATGAAGAATCAAAGAGAACGATCACATACAAGACCATGTCATCCAGGTAATGATTGTATATTTCTTTCTGAACTTGTATCTTGTTCTTCAAATAGCGTAACTCTCGATAGTATATATGTCGTGCGCATACACATCGTTACACAACATACATCGTTGTCAGAAATACATCATATATACACATAACACATGGACGAAGCATACACATACACAAGTGTATCACAATAATAAAGATATATACTCATTCCACCTATGCCAACCGGCACTACACAAACACTAAAGTTGAGTCACATCCACTATGTGCATCAAAGAATCCAGATTGCATTCACCAAGACTACCCACCATAAGACTCAATTCGAAGAACTTGAGGCTTACAAGCCCTACATACGAAGTATACCCCTAGTGGGCTAGTCCAACAACATGCCCTAACGGCAGTAATGACCCTACCGAGACTACGCTCTCGGTCAACCTAGCCGGGGTACTAAACTGACGTGACATATATTTACATGAGCAATCCATGAGTTCCACGGGTAAACATCATATCGATATGGTTTTTGACTTGTTCATATTATATGTGTTATAGAGTTTATCATAACTGATTTAAAGACTCATCGTCCTCAACAAGCTGACGAACGTGGTGCTAGCGCAAGAAGAAGAAAGAAAGCTGAATCTTCACCCAAAGATTACGTGTACTGTTCCATAGATGGAATGGATCAGACGAAGACATACGTTTCATATTTCTCTAAAGTTCCAAAAGCTGTTGACGGTTCGTCTATGATAAGTTCATCTTGTCTCATTTTTAATGAGACATTTCAAACCAGAGTCTTTCTTATCTTAAATAATATTAAGTCTAATTCTAATATGACTATCTCTATTGTGCACCGCATGATATATGAATGAGAAGGTCCTTTGCCATCAGTTTTATACTTCCAGTTAATAACACAGTAAGAGAAAACAATAATAATATTTTTTTGCTTATCGTGCTGTATTAGTATATAGGTAGATTTCAAGAAAATAAAATAGGATTTCTCATGGTAGGACATACTCATGATCATGTTGATCAAATGTTCAATAGATTCTCCACAACTCTCCAGTCAAAGAACGCTTTTATCTTGTCACAACTCAGTGAAGTCATCAGTTATCAGACAGCATACACTCTGCAGCCTCAGGTTACTCTTCACAAAGAAACTTACAACTTCAAAGATTTTATTGAAGAAGCACATCGTCGAGTTCGACCTCTTCATGATATCACTTACAACAAATAGTTCAAAATAAAATAAGATGAGTGCAAGGAGGTTGGATATGGAGTAAAGAGTTCCTGATTGATGACAACCGGATCTCAACAAAAGGAGTTCGTCATTGGAATTTCCGCAACGGACTAGAAATGCATGCAAACGGACATGCTACCATTGAAGTCATACTCGGAAGCAAAACGTGCTAAAACTATGTTGGTGAGGTTAGTGGAAGAGGAAGAAAGTGGACCTAAAGTTGTCATGTTGTGACACGATTCACATTTGAATTTAGCGTAGAACTTGTATTGTGTTAATTCTCTATGTTTCACGAACCTTTTCACGAACTCTCTTGACAACGTATTAGCTATCACGTTCATGGTTAGCTGACATGTGAGATCATACGATGAAACGTGTCAGCTCAATGATCCGTGGACATTTATGTGAGTGTCTCTTGTTGTCAAATTTGGATATAAGTAGAGAATCAAAGGTTCATAAAGGTATTCTTTTTTGCTTGGTATTTCGCAGGTGTTTCTTAGTGTCTTACTTGAAGTGAGCAGCTGCGAGACTTGTACTCATGGACGAACGATTGATCTGAGTTTAGGATCTTCCATTCCTGAATCCATTCTATATTAAGCTTTATTATATCTATCGTGATCACTTTTGACAGTTGTTTGTTGCCTACTTTGGTGAAAAGTTCATGAGGAGGGTGATGGACTTGTCTACTCCGGTGATCTTACCGATCATCACATATGGGAAGAACTAAGTCGTATACATCTTACTTTGACGGGTGAATGGATCTGAAATTTCCAGTCAACGTCTCTTTCAGTGTCTAGGTTGATATCTGATGTCATTGTCGACGGAAGATCAACCATCGTGCGTGGATCACGAGAAACTTTGATGATGGATACTGTGATCAAATGATGACTTCCTCATTTCTTTTTGTCGTACTTTTCATCATAGATCAATTCAAGATCATTATCTTGACTTTGTACTGAATCTCATACACTTTCGTGTCATTATTATCTCTATTGTCCGACGAGGGTGATTATCCTATATTAAGTTTGCGGTCCGAAGTATTTTGATTCAAGCTTTGAAGGTGGGAGAGTTTGTTAGGATTACAACTCGATCTGTAGTGCCAAGTAGAAGATAAAGTGATCTCCAATCTTTTTTCTCATTTATCCATTTTTTATTAATGAAGTTCATCCAAGTTCCAAGAACGATTTGGGATTTCGGGAGTCTTCCTGGAGGTCACTCACAAAGTGTAAGATTTCGTTGAAAAATTATCAAGTTGAACTACAATCTGGAGAGTAAGATCGATCGATTGGAGCTCTGAGCAAGGTGTTATGATCTTTCAAAGTCAAAGGGGTTAAATCAGTACATCAAGTCATGTTTTTGAGTGCCTTGAGAGTTCGAGAGATGATCTTTCAAGATTATCATGTGTGGTGCACGTTTGACAACACATAAGGTCAGGTTAGTCAGTAGAAACTGATACAAAGCTTGATAGGTTGGGTAGTGAGGGCATTAGGATTTCATCAAGTTGGTCCAAGGTCTTGTTGTATCTCTCAGATGTATATAACTATAAACATTCCGGTAACATATCGTTGTATTTTTTAACTAAAAGTGTACGAAAGTTCTTGAGGTGATGATGTGTGTTCCTGAACTAAACGAATGTTTTTTAAGTTGATGGTGGAAACTTTTAACATTACATGCTGCTTACCAGCAAAATTTATAAATATTCATATGGTTTTCTTGAAGAAAATGTTATCTCAGTTTTTTGCAAAAAGATCCTTGTCATGACGCTATGGACTGTAAGATAAGTATTTGTACTTATGAACATTCAGTGAGATAAGATAAAGATAAGTATTTGTACTTATTAACATTCAGTGAGATCAGATCAAGATAAGTATTTATACTTATGAACATGCAGTCAGATAATCAAGCTCTAATCTATCCATAACTAACAATAATTTCTTTTTCCAGATGAGACACATTTCTAACTTATTGTAGTACATATTTAATTTCAACAACAACATGGATAATGTTCTTTCCGACGATGAGATATTATTTTATATCTCTCTGTAAAATATATTCTATCTATTCAAAAGACACACATTGTTAGATGAAGAAATATGAAACTCTTTCACCTAATGCAACAAACCAAAACGATGAACCATTTGTCCCAACTTTCATTGTTAATTATGAACATATAAACTATGAACTATTATGAACATATAAACTAAACCCTATGAAGAAGAAAATATAGTAACTTGAATATCTGACAATCATCAACCGAAAGAATATAATTTCACTCTATTGGAAAACATATTTCTGGTTCTCTCTCAATGAATAGTTATATCTAAATACTTGTCTTTCATCGATTAAGTTGAAGTTAATATGAATTAATGTTATTAATATTTAACTAAAATTTATTTAAAATTACTGTTAGTAACAATATTTCAAGTGAATGCAATTGACATAATGTTACCCACAGTACATGTAGTAAGGAGTGTAGTAGGGGGACGATCCCCTAGTAGGGGCTTGACTGATCAGCTGGTGGATCGTTGCCCCTACTAGGGACGCTCCACCACCTGATCAGTCTTCCGGTTCCAAGGTCTGAACGCTCCAGTAACGTTTTCTGATGTTAATATCGAACGAGGGCCATAATACTCCGTTCTAAAGATCAACACCCGAGCGATGTGTGTTAAGAAAGAAAGTCCTTAAAGAATGCGATCTTGCTTCCCCAAGCAAGTGTCTGGAGGGGTTCTTTGCGTCAGTGAAGTACCGTAAGACCACGAAGAGAGATCCTGTACGCTGGGATCTAGTGTAGGAACCTTAGGGCGGACAAACTCCCATCCCAGAGAATGATTGCACAAGTGCAAAATTCTTTCAAGGCAGGACGGGCGGTCAACTCGAAAGTTTTGATTGATTTTCTTTAGTTTGGGTACAAGGTGGAGTACGATAAGGTCAAACGATGAGCCACAGGTATGAACGAAGAGTCACTGGTAGATTTGCAGAAACTCTTCCATCCTCGTTGGCAGAAAAGGCGGGGAGGAGGGAGGAGTAATGAGACAAAAGGCAAAAGCAGCATCAGCAATGTGCATGGTGTTGTGGATAGAAAACCTAAAAATTACGTGAAGAGAGTAGGAACATGCGAACCTACGATTGGAGCCTCTTGGTGCCCTCGTCCATATTCATGTTTCTTCTATTCACAGGAAGTGGAGACATTCTCCTCATGCTTCCAACGAGTTTGATTGGCTGACATTTCGGAAGATGGTGGAGGAAAATGCGATCAGCAGGTCCGTCCTTTGATTGGAGAGGTTCTCATCACACGCATACTGCAGGATGAAATCCCATTAGAGAGCTGGAGCGGAGAGATAGGACTCTCGATAGGATTTTGTTTCCAACCAGTTTCATGATCTGGAGTTGCGATGTGACTCGGATCCTGTTTCCCAAGATATTTCTGCTGTCCATACCCCCAAGTGGGATGGACCACAACTTGACTTGGCTTGACCAGTGCGAGAAGCCCATCATGCTCTTCAGCTATACTTTCCAAGCAGAAAAGGAATTGCTCCCTAGTGGTGGAAGCACTGGAAGGTCAGAACCCTTTCATGACGTTTATTTAAATCTCCTTTCATCAGATCTGCTTGTCGCTTGCGTCTTTCTCAGTTGCACAGGTATATTTGCTCGCAGAGTCCGAAACGCGTTAGAAGAAACTTGTCCTGACACTCTTGCTCTTGAACACAACATGTCGGCAGCTGAATGGAATGTTTACACCTTTCAAGTCAAGTAGGGCTCTCAAGCGTGCTCAGAGCATCGTACTTGTACGCATCAGTAGAAAGCATTGCAGCAGCAGCCATAGGCTTTGAGCTGACTGGTGGATTTCCATTTAGGGAGTTGTAGTTTTCCAGCCAGTTATTCTCCACGTGAGGTATAGATAGGTCCAGGTTGGTCGAGTGCTTGCGAAGTTTTCCCTCATCCAGGGTAAGAGTAATCCGTTCAAGGACCATCAAGGACCATTCTGTTTCATCAAGGAATATGGTAAGCGACGTAATCTCAGTGACGTCAACTCTCTGTCAAACAATCAACTTATACAATTTCTATCCACCCATCAGAAAGCTCCTAGAGTGTCTTCATTGCAAGCAAAGCAAACGATCGCAGCTCGGAGATCAGATTCTGTAGACCTTGCATCTTTCCTTTCCGTTTTGGAAACTTGTTGCGCTCTGGTTCTCCATCAAAAGTCAGGTTCGCCAAGAACGAGAAAAACTACACCTCGAAAGTTGTGTCATGTTAACACTATCGCAAATCCCCTTCAAGTTGAGACTTCTATGATTTGCTTCCAGATGTTCAGCGTCATACAGTAACACATCAGTGATGCTCACTGATCCACTGTTGGCCACTTGACTGCTGCTTGACCAGAGTTACCGGTCATTCATAGACGGAACTGAACACTCATTGATCCCAACGTGTCTTTCCATCCGTTGGCTATTCACTGCGGCGCGTGTTCTTCTTTTCACAGATGGAAGAAAACTACCCGAAATATAAAAGAGTGAGATAAATTGATGCCTGATGAAAATATTTGGAGTTCAGAAACCCTAAAGCTTTTGAAACTGCGGAATGACGACTGGAGGGTTTCATGGGAAGATGCTCTCCCATATTATCGGGTTATTGTAATGGCTGATCCCGACAGCGACACGTGTTATATGGAAGAATTTTACAGTCAGATTCTCTCGAGTCCACCAGATCCCAGATGTGTGTGCCGTAAAACTGTCCACATTCCGGCTGTCGTGAAGTCGTACAGGTACATAAGAACAGGATCATGCTATCATGACGTGGTTGCCTATTTACTAGCACCAAATCCAGACCAGTACAGGTTTCGGAGCCTGGGAAGGAAGGCTGCGCTGCCGCCATTCCCAAGGGACACGTGTAAATGACTGCGGTGTCGTTAGCGAGCCAGTATCCATGTCCCGCTAACGCACGGCCAGGATGCTCTATACGGGTGTATCTTTACCGGAGAAGCACGAGTCTCGATCGTACGTACTACAGCGTCGTGTTACTTCCGCGTGTGCGAAAGAGTTTGATACAAGAAATCAGCACAGTAGCTACTCCGTGGCCTGTTCTTTAGTATAATTCGATACAAGAAATCAGCATAGTAGTTACTCCGTGGCCCCTTCTTCAGACTACCCTGCATATTTCACCTCCTTGATGGAGGAGGTAAAGGGCGGTTAAATTTATTGCCTAACTTTTCCCTTGGGTAAGAATCTGGATTGATTTAGTAGTTTCTCGCAATTGTAGTTTCGAAGAGAGTGTTGGGGAACTCGTTTTATGGGTTATATTTGGATCGGTTTGTAATTCTAGGAGTAATTATTATCTTGATAAATTTTTGCATATATTTATATCTTTTTAAAAAGAAAATAAACAAAAGTTTCCCGAAGTTTATTTTGCATTTTATATCACTTGAGTTCAGTTCGCTTCATTTATTAGAGTGTTTCTGAAATCTTTTTAACTCAGAATGAATCAGATGTCATTTTTGAGTACTCTAGAGATAATTTAATTCTAAAAATATTCTTCTAAATTTTATGAGAAATAAGCGTAACTCATTTGTTTAAAAATAATAATTTAGAAAAAATACATTTTAATCATTCTTGTGTCATTCTCTCCGAAAAAAATAAACAATAACCTCTCTCTGTATACGATGATGCTGGTTCAGAATTCCTAACGTCAGGCTCCTTAATAAACAGAGATGTCAATGTGATAACTTGAGTATATGCAGAATAAATTATAATTCATGTCAATTCATAGCATCCTACCTTCACCGATAAAAGGCTTAGTCTTGGACATACTTTTTTTCTTCCTTTTCCCTCTTCCTTTTCCCAGTCACAAGTTAATGTTACATGCATATTTTATGCATTCATAATATTTACTTCCTTGCATATACATATTCACCTCTTCCAAGTTCTAAATAGGAGAGTATATAAAGATTTTTATTTTTATTTTTTTTGAAAAGATTAGGTTATAAATTAAAGTTAAGAAATTAAAAATATTTTAACTTGTGAAAGACAGAGGTCTTTATACCAAGCAGAGGTTTAGTCTGTGAGAGTTACTTATGGGTTTTGTGTAACTCAAATGACCATGTGTAATCAAGTTTACCAAGTAGATTTTAGTTTTAATGATATAAATTTAGTATTTTAAATTTAATAAAGTAAATTTAAAATAGTTTATAACATTTTGCAAACCTAGTTGAGTACCACTCTTCCCCCGTAACTTTATGTTTTAGTAAACTGTATTTTTTACTAAAGAATTTTGAATCAGATTTTCAGCCAATTGCCCATGTTATTTTATTATTTTTTTAAATATTTTTTTCTTCCATTCTCCTAGAAATGAACTTTGGATGAGTCTTTTTCTGTCTTGAGATTCAAAATCTAACGCTTCATATATTTCCCTGTACACATGGCTCGACACTTCCGCTCGAACCGCAAGGTTAAGGATATTTTAAGGGCGTATCTTAAGGGAAATTTGCTCCTGCTTCTTTACCTCACTCGATTTAATTCCCTACTCACTTCCATCTTCTCTTCTCTACGCTCATCTTTACGTAGAGCGTAAGATCAGCACTGGAATACCCAAATCTCCCAGCAACTTCAGGAGGCGATACAGAATTTTCATCCTGAGTTTAAAATATTTACAGCATGGCAGATGTTATAACATGATTTCCTTCAGTCAGAGTCCTTCCCTAAAGCGAAACCACGGGCGAGGGTTCCTTGTCGTTTCCTTCCCCTTCTCTTGCAACGTGGTAAAAGTAACACCACTCCACACGTAAGAACGAAAGCGAGTAAAAAGTGTTTAACACTTTTCACCTCCGAGTAAGAAGAGGTGATGGTAATTCGACTATTTTGGGAAAGAGGTATTAACTAAAAAGAGGAGGAGGAGGAGGAGAACTAAAAGCCGAAACTCTAGACTGGGAAGGAAACCAAGGGATGGGTAGAGATAGACCCATGATGGGTTTGTCTCAAGGAAAGGAAAATAAAAGGTTGCGCGATTTGAGGGCTAGCTAGGCTAGGCTAGGTCTCCCGTGGGCCCCACGAAAGGGGCTCCAAACCTCCACCCACTTGTTCAAGAACTCTCTTTACACTCGACAGGATCCTTTCCCGACCATATTATTAAAATAGTAAACATTTTTTCACATTATTAAACTCTTTTTCCTCGCTTTCGTTTCATACCAGTGGATTGCTGTCCTTTTCTACCACATTGCAGACAAAAGGGGAAAGGAAAAGACAAGGAACCCTCTCCCGTGGTTTCGCTCTAGTGAAGGACTCCAGGGTTAAGGACTCCCACTGAAGTACATGTTATAGCATCCCCATGCTATAAGTACTTAAACTCAGAATAAAGAACTTTTATCGTCCCCAGAAATGGCTTGAAGATTTGGGTATTCCAGTGCTCACGTGAAGGTCAATGGAGCACGGAATCTAAGCACGGAATCTTATAGACATCAGCAAGATGAGCGAAGAGAAGAGACTCTAGAGTAGGGACTTAAAGGAGTAGGGAGTGAGGTAAAGGGGCAGGAGCAGGGGCAAATTTTCCTTAAAATATTCCCTTACAATTGTCCTTAACTCTGCACGCACGATCATGCGAGGAAACAGCGGCTCGAGTAAAAGTATCTTGCATCTAACGCCACTGCTGAAGGACCTGATATGGCACTACAGAGAAATCCTCTACCCAAACTGCTGTCCGCGCGCGTCGCTTACTTTAGGACCACGTAAGCCCCTGCAGTTTGGCGACAGCAGCCATGTGTAGTGGTTTATAAGGCGTTAGATTTCTACAGGAATGAATCTGAACAGGAATTGGTGTTCTTGTTGCTGGGGGCTTTAGCTTCACGACCGCGTTGCATAGTTCACACAGGGTAGGATGTTCAAGCGCGCCTACGGCCTCCGAGTAGTTCCAGCACCTCCTCTCGCATTTGGCACCATCGGCACGTGTAATACCTACCCACAGATCGCCATATCCTTCAGTACAGAGCTATCCGTGTCCAGGAGATTCGTCGATTCCCCTCGCTCTTCTATCCTACCTCGACCTGGGATGTTATGAAGACTCTGCTGAGGCTATCGAGTCCCCCGACTGATCCTGTCATAGACTGTGTGAAGCTCGTCATTCGAATTGTGGATGTAGACTTCTTCTTCAGGGCTTGCATCAACGAGTTTGCTGGACTTCGCTTGTTCTAAGGCTCTATTCACTTCGTCTCGCACGGGGAAAAGAACTGTCCAAAACTACAGATCTATTTCGGGAAATTACGTGTAGATAGACAACTCTGAGCGCACTGCGCACGGTTTTTTCTCGTTTCTTTTTAGGTTTGGAAGAGGTGATTGAAATTTCTCCAGGTACAGTCTGCGCTTCTGTAAGAAATCCAACAGATCTGAGCTCCACTGCCTTGTATATTTGTCGATTTTTCTTCCCCTGGGGAGTCAGTCTGGAAGCATCCAAGAAGCGATGGCGAACGATCGCAGGCAAGCAAAGGTGGGTTTTGCGGGACAGCAATCGGGGAGCATACCACGACCACCTCCAATGGCTGGTGGGGGGAGCGCTCGAGGCGATGTGACGGGCTCGACCGGTGTCACAGCAGCTCAAGGACGCAAGCGAAGCGCTGCCACAGCTGCTGCTTCTGATAGCACTTCATCTGAGAGCAAGGAGACCGGCGTTACGCCGCAGCAAACCGCGAAGCCGAGCGGAAGGCAACGGCGAGGAGGCCCGGAGAATGGGAACCATACTTTCAGAGGTGTGAGGCAGCGGCAGTGGGGCCGATGGGTTGCGGAGATTAGGGAGCCGCGTTGCCGAACGCGAATGTGGTTGGGTACCTTTGCTACTGCCCTGGAGGCAGCGAGAGCGTACGACGATGCAGCTCTCACGTATCATGGGCCCGGAGCGCGTTTGAACCTGCCCGACTCTCGTCCCAAAGCTGTCAACTCCACAGCTACCTCGCCCGTGCCCGCTGCTGCCGCCAATGGAGCGAATTCCCATCCCTCGTCTGGACTGGCGCGGTCCACTTCTTGCAACATCGGGAACTACTGCAGCAATGCCAAGGACAGTTTCAACCGGGACATGGAGAGCTCGATGCTGCAGCGCACATCTTCTGGACCAGCGCATTCGCTGCTGCGGACGAGCTCGAGTCCAGCGCAGTGTGCTATGGGAGCGTCCGAGCTCGACTCCGCTTTGTTCAGCTCTTTTGCTGCTTCGAATATGAGAGTTGAACAAGAGAGGGCTGCAAAGAAGATGTTCGTGCCATCGAGCCAGACGAGTGGGATGTTCACCGGGTCAATTCCTGTGAGTGAAGGCCAGACGGTTTTCGTGAGTGGGGCTTTGGATGGTTATGACATCGGTGCGAAGTTCGTTAGTAGTAGTCCTGTGAAATTGGAGCCTGTTTCTGAATTTCCTGCGCTGTACCAGTCGGTTAGTGCTACTAGTTCTAGCGCAGTGATGAATCACAATGCGTTCGCTGATATTTTTGGAGGAGAGCTCGGTGCCGTGGTAGCACAACAATCATGTTTGCGAACTCCGAAACTGGAACAGAATTCCATGGCAGATGCAGCTTCCTCTGCTGCCACGTCTTCAGTGAACAACGTCGGAGCTGGGGTACTGAGCAGTTGTGGGAGCGAGGACGGGTCTCTTACTACTTCACTTTGGACGATGGATTCTCAAACTGACACCAAGTTTGACAACAGTGTAGCGAGTATACCGGATTGGTTCCATGTTTTGGATCAGCAAGGACCTCCAGTCACCAGCAGCAGCGCATCTAGCGTGACGACACCTAGGTCAGGTACAATGGAGAAAGCGGAATCTGGACTGTGGGATATCGGCATCTGCTCACCGCCACCAGCTCTTGACCTCCCATTAGGCATGGACGAACCTCTTGTGCACTTTGACGACGACTTTTTGTCCGGGCCATTATTTCAGGAACGTGGCATGCACTTTAACGGGATATTGTAGCAAGGGAAAAACATCCAGATGAAACCCTCGTACTCTGAGCACGTCGTTTCTGCAACGGCGATGGAGAGAAGTTTCACTTTGGATGTTCCTGCATGTCTTTGTAGTTAGAAAAACTGTACATAGTAATAGGAAAGTAACGATTAGGTAGAATGAAAGGGAGCTTTGAGCTCGAACCATGGAAGCTAGCATTGTTGACCAGATTTGTCTTTGGGAGGGGTCAGCCAAAGAGCGAATCTGACTGGTAGTGGGATATGATTATCTACCACAGTAGTTGTGGGTGCCGCAGATAGATGGGCAATACATGATCATTCGATATACAGGAGAATCGAGAAACCCTTTTGGGGAACAAAGACCATCTCACGTTAAGATGTCGTTAGAAATCCTAGGTAACGACATCCGGAACGCATCTTCTTATGCAAACAGGATGTGGGTGACATTCGACATTTCGTGTTTCTCAAGATACATTTTCACGATAAATTATATATGGCTGCTCGTTCAAGGAGACCCGAACCCTTGGGAGTGGTGCCAGAACGACTTCGAATTCATTCATTAGCGTGAAAGCCATTCTTCGCAACTAGCATCGCTTTAGCTAGCTTTGTAGACTAGATGACGGGTAGTCGACTTAAATTTTGGGATCCTTCTAAGTCGACGACTTGTGGTACTTTCTTCTAAATTGAGATACTTTTCTAACTCGAAATTGCCGGAAGATACTTTTCTAACTCGAAATTGCCGGTCGAGAAACCTTTGGCATGCGTCTTGCAGTTCATGTCCCCGGATATTGGCAGTAGCTATATATGACAGTCGTCTCGTTAGTCCCTTCAAGGTTGTAATCATGGTGAGGCATGCTATCCATGCTGTCTAGTTCTGTGTGGGCGCTGGACACCTGTGACGCTCTGAGTCATAACATCTCGATTACGCGGTTTTCGCTAGCGGGAATATTCCTTTCGTTGATCTGCTCCCGACGAGTGTCACTTTTGGTCTGCAAGACAAGGTCTAGATATTGTTTCGTGGTGACTTTAATCACGGACTTATACGGCAAGTGTAGACGAAAAGTGGTTTTCAAGCTATCTTGAACACTTGGAAGTTGGAGCGAGCAGACATGTCATTTTCTTTCGTAAGTGGCAAAACACCGCAAGTGACAGTGTCTGACGATCAGCTCAATGACAGATCGACATTTACAAACGACTGTATCTGGCTTACTTGAAGGAGTTGTACTCATGTTTTGGTGTAAACGTGTTCCATCTTTAACACAGGCAACAGTGCGCGTAGCTTGCTTCTGCCCTTGCGCATGGAGGGTTGGACCGCGGGGTTGGGGTGAGGATGCGATAATTTCTGTAGCTTTGTACAGTAAGGCATTCTGCTTGTAGCAGTTTTGGAATGGTCAGCTGCTGATCTTCGCGTTATTTGCTCGTGTCGAAAACTTATAAAGTTAGCATCTAATCAGCTGACTCAGAGGCTGATAACGTTAACTATTGCATCTGACGGGAGGCGGAAACTATTAAGTGTTCGTTATACACGTGAACTCTGGGTGCCCCGACGTGTCTGCGACTCGGAATCTGCACTGAACCTATGTCGGGAGGTTAATTGTCAAATTTTCTCTTCAAGTTGCAGCTTGTCATCATAGCAGAAGCCTAGTTTGTGAATGGAGAAGAATACTTAAGAATTCATTCCCCTACTGGATACTATTGGTTTATGATCCTCAATTTGCCGACTTCCATATACCGTAATACAAAATACAGACTGAGGATGGAAAGATCGTGCTTTTGCATGCCATCCGTGAACTCTGGACGGACAGGCTTAGACATCAGTGGAATCCTTGGGATGCACGTTGCAAAGTCGCACTCAGTTTTACACGGAGAGAAGCAGAACTGAAGACAGTTATTGTAAGGAGCATGAAGTTTGGGAGTCTGACATAACTATCGAGATCTGACCTTCTGTGCAGAGAGGAGGATAGCCGGCCAGCATGTGGTTGGGCAGTCCATTTGAATCTTTGACATAGCCTCCTCCTCTTCCTCGTCGTCCTGCCGTCAAATCTAGATATACCTTTCGAGTGAGATGAGGCACTGCACAAGCATACGGGTTTTCTGAAGCCCAGTGACTGCCTTTCGTTGCAGCAGCGGGACCTCCTGAATTTGGCACCTGGACCCCGTCATCACAGAATCCTTCTTCGGCAGCTTGCTAGCTTTGTCCCAAGCTGGGCAGGGCGGGGCTTCAAGCTTTTTTTACCCATTGGCAGTGAAGAAGCAAAGACGAACCAAACCAAGTCTGTCTTGTGTTCTCAGGGCATTGAATTTCTCTGAAAACGCTTTGTCTCTTCCTTCAGAGTGGCGGCTCCCTACACGCCGAGGCGTCTTTCCGGGGTCTACATTCAAGTTGTGTATGTTCCTCTTCCACAGTCAGAAGCAAAAACACGAATCGCATCATCATCAACTCATAGCTCAGTCTCAGAGGTGGCTGGAGCCTATGGGCATCTTTGCTTGACTCTGAAGTCTACGTACAAAGCAAGTGTTAACAAAACCATCCATATCGATCGATCAAGTAGCTGACGATCGCCCACAACAATTCCCCCCCACCCCCCCCCCCCGCCCGCGTGCGAATCGGTCTAAGCAGTCCACAAATACCCTCCAGTCTCGCGAGGAGGTAATCAAGCAAGCAGGCGCAGCCTCTAATTTATCCGAAGGGAAGGGGTCTCCTTACGTCTTCACCTGATAAATTGCGTAGGAATGCATATGGATGCTGTTTACCTGCTCCCACAATAATTATAGGTAACGCTGAAATAGCTAACACTGGCGGACTCGAAGAGCCAGTTTTGAAATATCCCCAATAACAGCTCGCGTCTGGACGAACCCCTTCTTGCCAGACCGTCTCCTGCTAGCTAGCATTCGCGCACTCGCTTCTGAGAGATTCCTGCGATAACTCACGACCTTCAAGTGAATGACTGAATGATGCAGTGACGTCAAAAACTTCCTCCGTTCGCACTAAAGCTAAGGATCATTTGGTCCAGGAAAATACTCCCCAAACCATTCAGTTATATTTTATAAATCCTACTAGCACGCCATTTTATATATATCTACGTCGATGCTTTGGCTGCTCCAGTTGCTCCCTCGTCTTCGTGTCAAATGACGGCATGCTACGAGTCAGGTAGTCAGGGAACGAGATCATGACAAGTCCCACATCTATATATCCAAGTAAGTAAGTGAGAAACCTCCTCTCATGATCAGATCGATGGTTTGGTTATTAACCGTCCTTATTAGCCTCGGGGCCGGACGGACATGACCTTCCTTCCGGCCACGTACTATTATGAAACAGCAGCCGTCTCTCACTACAACGTGGCGGCTGCGTGTCGCCTCCGCTGCTGCCTCCTTGATATTTCTTTCTGTCTTTTGTGTGTGTCTCTCTCTCTCTACGTATCCCGTAGAAAGAGTTGAAAAGTGACGACTCCGACTGAGGCATGAAGTAGCGATAGCGCAGTCGTCGCGTCAGTCAGTCACTTCTTCTCCGGAGCCATCACGGGCTCAGCTGCGTGCATGACACGAGGACAGTTTGGACGTAAACCCTTCTAAGACTTCCGTTCCGTAGACCTTTCATGATCAGCTGCTGCTGGCCTCATACCCACGAAAGAAAGAGAAAGAGACCGAGAAAGAGAAGGGGCACAGTTGGCCGAGAGAGCACATGCACGACGATTTATTTGCAGACGATGCTGCCATTGATTGATTGACTGGATTTAGAGAGCAGATCTAGACGACAAAAACGTGCATGGTTGTGTTGTAAAATTTGCTGTCTGCCGCTCTCCAGTCGCCAGCTCTTTAACCTTCCACATTTTCTAAGCATGGATCACCGAGCTGTGAACATGACCGTCCTACTACGACGTGATTAGATCGATGGATAGATCGTCGACACTCCGTTCATAGAAAACATTGGTTGACGTTTCACTCCCACTTCCGCCCCCTGCAGACCAGATCTAGACATGATAGTCGATCGTCACTTCTGCTGAGAGCAGTTTGCATGCACAAGCCGGACTGTAAGTCTTGAAGTCGTACTGTAAGTCCAGAATCTGGAGGAAACTGCAGCTGCAATTGATCGAGCATGCTGGAAACATCAAGACTCAAGTCGCCCCTTCTCTCACTTCAGGCCAAGGGATTCCCAAGCACTTAAGTCTAGATCAGTGGGAAGTGAATCCCAGCTTGATGCACGAACGATGAAGCTTATTTAATGAATTTTATTTAACCCCTATATGTTCTACGATATCATTAAAAGTTCCCCAGAAGTTCATCTAGAATGCATATTCACCTCTCATTCGCCTTATACGTACAATCAGATGGACAGGTGAAAATATGCACACCTTCACATTCATCAAGACTTTTAGCATTTCTCCATTGCGTCTTAAGTAGTTCCTTCTCGTGGTTTCAGGCACATCTTCGTGAATCAGAAGCTGGTCTCTATTGCGAAGGTGTGTACGTTACTTAAGGAAAGTAGATAACTCTGTACAGGTAATATCCAGTTGTTCCATTGAGAAGTTCAGATTGCACATTCACTTCTGGTTACTCACAGATATTTACCAGTCATTATCACTCAATGACTTCCAATCTCCAGTAATAGTCCACTGAGTCAAGAGAAATAAGCTTTGGGATCGTGAACTGAACGATCCCAGCCCAAGCATGATAAGGGCAAAAAGATTTTACACATGACATCTTGACAGTGGTCAAGGGTATCTGTGATCGCATAAAAAGAGCACTTACGGACGTAATGGAGACAAGCCCTTTGTTTCAACTGACACAGTACGTTTATGGTTTCTCTTTCCTCAGTTTGAAATAATACATATCACTTATGGGAGTTTTGATCTTTAGAAAAGCTAGTCTATTATTTTCTGTTTAATGCATATGATCAAAATTTGAGGAGTTTGGTAAATTAAGGTGCATATATATACGACCCGTTGTTGTATGATATCATATTTATTGATATCATGCTTGCTTGCCCTCTTCTATCTGAAGATGGAGGAAGTCAACAAGCTTAATTTATTACCTAACTTTTCTGTTGGGAAGGGTTAGATACAAAATGTACGTGTCAATTAAATCACTTCTTTCCGTTAACAGAATGTGACACTTGTAGTCTCAGAAGTGGTTCCGTCAGTGTTCCACTTATAAGTTATGTTTGGACTGTGACTTAATTGTAATTCCAGCATCATTTAACACATACATGCATTTAGATTTGTTATAATTTAATATAGAACTATTTTCTAACATTTGAATTTTCTTTTATAACAAAAAGAGAGCAAAAGTTCCCCAAAGATGGTGAAGCATTCTTATTATTAAATTTTGATACATTTCGCCATCCATGTGTATGCTACAAAGTCTTTTCGCTCACTTCTAAATATTAAAACATGTCCACTTCCAGTTCTGCTCGTTGTTTCGTAGAACACGACTAGTCTTGAGCCCTCACGATCAGTTAATTATACCTCGAGTGTAAATGAACATTAGGAGTTCATTTACACTTGAGTGGCAGTTGAACGTTAACTGTAGTAAACTCTTGTTTAGCTAGCTAGCACTTCGTTGACTACGTCCATCCCTCTTCTATTGATCAAACTGCTCTTTGTCTAGAATCGAGAATAGCTAAAAGTTTGGCACGATTGAATTTAACGATGGTTGAATGAGGAACGCAGAAAAGGCATCATTTGGGCACATGAACACTAGACTATATGTGAAGTGGAGTGAGGTGACAGGCAACCTAATTGTTGTGCTTCCAGGGTTATAAAAGAAAAGGAAGTGTTCATACACGAAAAGGGTAAACAAGGCTGATTCCCAGATCCCAGTTCAGGGAGCCAAGTACATCTGGTGATCATGGATGGATGGAGCTAATAATTAGAATCATATTCTAATGATAGTATGTACTGCAACTGTCAATGACAGTCACAGGAGACAGGATATTCACCTCATGTACATTCAGGAACTGTACATGAGGAATAATTAAGAGTTAATCCTTCCGTTGGGAAGGGTTAGCTCTTAATTATTGTCTCCAAGATTATTTTAATTTGTCGAGAAGCTTTGACTTATAGCTGAATAGGTTCTATCTACTGTTACTGTGCTTATGGTTTCTCTCGTTTGTGAGGCCACGTGTTCTGTTCTCGTAAGAGTAGTTTTAATTAGATTTTCACATATAGAAATTTAAAAATAGAAGTTTAAATTTACACTGAATTTTGACTTGGGCGAAACCAGCCGCGGACTTCTCACTGCAGTAAAACAGAAGATTTTTGCCGACTTCTTTCAAGACAGAAATATTTCTCCCCGCTTAATTGACCACCTACGTAAACTGAAATATTTCTCCCCTTGAGTTTTGTATTTGTATCTTTTTTGTCTTCTTCTTGTTCTTGTACAAGGCCGTGGGGCAGGATATTCAGACTCTGGCAGAAGTCATGTCTCTAAGTCATGATTCTCTGTTGCAATATTTCTAGTAGTTGTCAATCTTCCGTCACAGTGTGTGATGAAAATACCGTCTATTAGAGTATATTTAAGGCAGTAGGAAAAAGTAGTCAAAGTAGATAGAAATCGTTTCTTGAGAAAAATAAAAAAACAATCTCTTGTCTGGTACTATCGCATGACTCTTTCCATGTTCTTTAATGGAATTTAATATTGATTTTTGTACTTGATTTTCAAAAGAGATAAACAAGAAAACCATATAATTGACCATGAAGGGACCATGGCTGTTGTCCTCGTACAGTGAAAATATCACCTTTTCACTTTCCTTAAACCCTTGGTACGACTATAAGTGGTCTGGTAACCCAGAAGATCTCATTTAGCGGGTTCACTTTCGGAGGAGTAGTAAACTTAACCGCTAAGCGAATTCTTTTTCTGGTGATAACACACTCTCACGAGAATACTAGAATCTGGGAACCAAGGACTTAAATCAAAACTTTCCACTAACTCCACACTTTGCAATTCATTTCTTAATAAACTGCTTAGTATTGATTGAAAAACCTTGAAATGAAGTTTATAGGGTTTTAGGGGGACAAAAGAGAATATTCTCATCAACTTCAAGGTAAAAGGAAAAGAAAAGGGAATATTTCTTTTTATGCTTTTGTATACACACTTGGGGTTTAACGCTAGCAGATGATAGTTTAAAACTCAAAGTATTACTTCTCAATTGTTATCGTTAATGAAAACAAATAAATCAGTGTATTCACTAAAAGTAGACAAGTCTCACCTCCTTAGACTTTTCGGGGTTGAAGAAGTTTGAACAATTCAGATGTGAAAAATAAACAATTTGAATATCAGATTTGAAATTATAGTAATTAAGTTCTAGAACATTGAGTTTGCTAACTTAGACAATTACTTACTAAACTTTAGATTTTTAAGTTGACGTTTTAGACTATTGATAACAAATAATACATTACTCATATATAGGATATACCAAAATAAACAAAATAATAAGCAAAATAATAATAATATCTATAAATATTTTGAATTTAATATATTACTCATATATCTAACATATACAATTATCTAACTATATTTATCTAAAATAACGGATAAAATCTAACAATATTTTTAACTGTATAACAACGTCTATTATTATTAATTATATACAATATCATAAACAAGTATAATAATAATAAAATTATATCACTCAATTTTTTACTCCTACTAATGGATAATATACTTAGTCTATTAATAGAAAGAAACTACCAGTAAAATACAATGTAAAAAGAAACATCTATAGTGCATATTTTGTGTAATATATCAATCATATATTAATATAATATAAAATAATCATTTAAAGTGATAAAAGGTGAATGGTTTGAGTCTATATAATATTGATTTAAATATCCAATTATCTATATATACCTAGAATAAATATCTAACTAGACTAACTATATAACTTTTAATATCCAATGTCAATGAAATAATAAACAAGCATGACTTTAAGTTATATATGAGTGCCAAGTTGAATGCAGTGACAAGTTGAACATCAAAATAATATCTGTAGACTAAGTACATACTTTGAATCTAATAAATTTTTTATAAAGCTAACATATTAATATACGATAATTATAACTAAGGATAGTATGATCTATAACAAGTGAATGGATTGAGCCTCTAATATAATATTACTCATTTAAATATCTATCTATATCTAACTCAGAACTGTAGAAAGATCTATACTTCTAGGAAGACACTCCAAGAAGAGAGAGCAAGTAGACAAGAAAAGAAGTACAAAGGAATGAGATATGAGAGGCTTTGCCTCTCCATGTATATATAGTCGGGTGAGTACAAGAAAAACCCTAATGGTTGGTTAGCCCTCTAACTAATTATATATAACTACGGCGGCTGGTATTAGCCGTCGATCTACTAGAGCTTGGGACTATATCAACACTCCCTTTCAAGCTCGACTCTACATCCTGTACTCCTAGACAATTTTTGAAAGCATTGAACTTATCTCTAGGCAATACCTTAGTAAAGATATCAACAACCTGATCTCTTGTGTTCACATAATTGAGTTCAATCTCTCTTGCAATGACATTCTCTTTAATGAAATGATAATGCACCTTAATGTGCTTCGTCCTAGCATGAAAAACATTATTACTAGCTAACTTCATGTTGCTAATGTTGTCAGTATATACAACAACAAGATTTGTACACTCCACATCAATATCAGATAGTAGACATTAGAGTCAAATCAATTCGCATGTTGCATTCATTGCTCCTCGATACTATACTTCTGTGGATGACAAAGCAACCGTAAGTTGTTTCTTAGAAGCTCAGCTTGTAGCAGCGCTTCCAAGTCTAAAGCGTAACCTGATGTGGATCTCTCGTCGGCACTCCCTGCCGAATGAGCATCAGTGTAGCCATGTCAACAATGATCAATCACATCGATAATGGAGTCCGTATTGCATCGAGAACTTCATGTAGCGGAGGATCCACTTGACAATCCTTAAATGTGATCTTCGTGGTGATTGTATAAACTGACTGATCAGACCAACAACATAGCTCAAGTCTGGTCTGGTAATAGTAAAGTAGATAAGACTCCCAACCATTTGTTTGTACATGCGAGGATCATCAAGTAACTCACCATCCTCTGCTCCTAGCTTTACCCCTTGCTCTAATTGCGTAGCAATGAGTTTGCAGTCAAACATACCAAATCTCTCAAGCAAGATTGAGAGCATAATGTCGCTATACAAGCCAAACATCCTTCCCTTCCCATCTCTAATGAACTCTGAGGAGCTTTTCTCTACTCTTCTATTTATACATTCTATGTTTTTACTTTAGTCGAGTAACGACGTCATACAACCAAAACGTTAATGATCTTGCGGAGAAGATCAATCTTACATTTTGTATGATGCTCGCCAAAGATGTTGGTGTTGAGATTGTCAAACATTCTTGGGATAAGAAGCTACATGTCATATTATGAGAGTATCGAATGACAACAAAGACTTCTATTGCATATTCTCTATTTTTACTTGTTTATGGAGTGGAGTCTAAGTTATTTATCCAAGTCGAATTGGATATTTTTCAAACTATTAAACGGAAGTTGAAGGGGTCGAGGGAAGAAGACGTCGTCAGATCAAGGAGGAGCAACTCATGGAATTAGAAGAGATCCAAGTGATAGCAATGATCTGGATAGAACGAGCTCAAGCGTATTAAAAGAAGAGTCACGACAAACGATTGGACAAGAAGGAGGTAAATCTTTTTCAATTATTATCGTCAAGAGGAAGACCTCCAAATGATAATAAGCATAATGTTAATGAAAAACTTAATAAAGAGTCGAAGATTGGAAATATTCTACGATGCTATCAGATTCAAGAGGGCTAAGAAGAAGTTTCTTCTTAGATATTTTGGTCCTTTTGTTGTAGATAAGGTGTGGAGCAACTTCACGTATGCTCTTCAAGAGCTAGGAGGAAAGAGATGTAGAGTTGTTTCATAGACGAAAGGTCTCTCTTCACTCCGACGATGGAGCAAAAATTTAGTCCGGAAGTAAAATGTAAAGACCTATGTTACACAAAGGAAGTTTGTTTATTAGTAAGATGTTCAGTTATAACTAAGTGTGGAGAATGTTTATTTGTTGCCCGAGCACTTTAAGGAGGTCAAGTTAGTCATGACTAGCTAAAGTGAGTTATGGTCAAACTTACTCATACTTTTGGATAAAATTCAGACATTTCTTAGATAGTGAGCACTTTTATCCTCTCATCTTGTTTAAAAGATAGAAAGAAAGTGAAAAATATCCCTTATTTCCTTTTTGATTTGATATTAGTGGTGGGACTTAAGCTATTGACTTTGTGGGCATTAAAAACAAGAAGAGATTACACATGTAGTCTTTAATGAGTCCTAGTGTAGAGGGAGGTGGAAATTTGAGATTCTTTTGAGAATATTCTAAAATATTTCTAGACTTGTTGACTTTGAAAGAATAAGCTCATGTGAAAAGATAAGAAGCCAATGTGATTAATGTTTTTATCTTATAAATATCTTACTAAAACTTAGTAAAAATAATTACAGTTGAGTTACTGAGTGACTTGATAAAAAAGTGTTCTTGTGATGATCTTCTCTCATAAGAATCTATCCACTTTTGTTTCATTAGTCTCCTTAAAGGTCTAATCTCTACCCACTTGGTACTGTAAATCCTCTGAGGTCCTATCGATCAACTACCCCCCATCTCTCAACCTCCACGATCGTCATCCACGAATCTGCAACATGTCGGGCCTGTCTCTCACTCAAGGGTCACCTCTGATGGCTTTGATGGAAGCACACCATGAACTTGAAGAGAAAAATGCTAAGTTCACTCAATCATACACTCATAAACTCATAAACTAAAATCCTCCATTCTAACGACGTCTCTCAAGTTCTCACATGCTAAAATATCACACACTCTCTATATTACTCAATTTGTCATTACGACGATGTGAAAACAAGGATGAGGAGCTCTTCTCTACTTCTCTATTTATACATTCTAGGTTTTTACTTTGGTATCCTCCGGTAACTCAGCCGTAACTACTTTTACCGGGTTTTACTAAGATATTACTTAAGGTAAAAGCATTAATCACATGGGCTTTTTACCTTTTCACATGGGCTTATTCTTTCAAAGTCAACAACTTCTAGAAGGATTCTGGAATATTCTCAAGGAATCTCAAATTTCCACCCCCCTCTACACTAGGACCCACTAAAAAAGAAACATGTGGAATCTCTTCTTGTTTTTAATGCCCACAAAGTCCACAACTTTAATCCAACCACTAATATCAAGTCAAAAAGAAGATAAGGGATACTTTCCACCTCCTTTCTACCTTTTAGACAAAATGACAAGATAGTAGTGCTCACTCTTTAGGAAATATTTGAATTTTGCCAAAAGTACAGCTAAGTTTAACCATAACTAACTTTAGCTAGTCATGACTAACTTTATACCTCCTTAAAGTACTTAGGCAGCAAATAAACATTCTCAACACTTAGTTATAATTAAATATCTTACTAATAGACAAACTTTCTATGTGTAACATAGGTCGTTACATTTTACCCCCGGACTAAATTTTCGCTTTGTCCTCGGAGTGAAGAGAGAACTTTCGTCTATGAAACAACTTCAACTTGTCATGGTTGACACAATCAAATCTCCTTCCTCCCAGTTCTTGAAGGTCATATGTGAAGTTGCTCCACACCTTATCTACAACAAAAGGACCAAAATATCTAGGAAAAAAACTTCTTCCTAGCCCTCTTGAATCTGATAGCATCATACCACATTACCCAATCTCCGACTTGAAAAGGTTTTACCTCCCTCTTGTCCAACCGTTTGTCGTAACTCTTCTTTTGATACGCCTGAGCTCGTTCCATCCGGATCATTGCTACCGCTCGGGTCTCTTCCAACTCCATGAGTTGCTCCCTTCTTGATCTGACCACGTCTTCTCCTCTCGACCTCTTCAACTTTCGTTGAATAGTTTGAAAAGTATCCAATTCGAATTGGATGGGCAACTTGGACTCCACTCCATAAACCAGTCGAAATGGGGAGTACCCAATAGAAGTCTTTGTAGTCGTTCGATACTCTCATAAGATAACATGTAGCCTCTTATCCCAAGTATGTTTTCCAGTCTCAACACCAGTATCTTTGGCGAGTATCATACAGAGTGTAAGATTGGTCTTCTCCGCAAGATCATTAGCATTTGGTTTGTATGAGGTCGTTACTCGTGGCTTGATAGAAAAGTGTTGGAGCATAGCAGTATTCATGCTCCCTACAAACTCTCCTCCTCTATCTGAGACCAACTCTAACGGACATCCAAATCTGATGATGATCCTCTCTCATAGGAATCTACCGACTTCTGTTTCATTAGTCTCCCTCAAAGGTCTAGCCTCTACCCACTTGGTACAATAGTCAGTGACGACTACAATGTATCTATTGCCTCGAGGTGTCTTATTAAAAAGACCTACAAAGTCAATACCCCACTTCTCAAACGGCCCTAATACTGGAATTGACCTTAACGGAGGTGTTCTAGTAGACTTTAGAGCAAATGCTTGACATACGTCACAAGTTTTGCAATAGTCTAAACACTCTTTGAAAATCCTTCTCCAGTGATAATCCGCATCCAAAATCTTGAAGGCTATTATCTTACCAGCAAAGTGACCTCCGCAAACAGTTCTTTCGTGAAACTCGTGCATTAGCTTGAATGCCTTCTTCTGACCAACTGCTCTCCTTAGTAACCCATCTGCTCCTTGATGAAATAGAATTCCCTCCATCATGGTGTAAGGTTTGCATCTCTTGATCAACGCGTTACGTTCTCGGGTATGCATACCTTCTGGAAAAGAGCCATCTGCAAAGAAACTCCAGATTTCCTTGTACTCGTCCGGTATCTCCTCAATGCTTGTGATGGTCATCAGATGTTCGTCTGGAAATGAATCATCAAACGGTTCTTCTCCCTCATCAACGTAAGCCCTCGACAAAAGATCAGCATTCGCATGCTTTTTCCCTGGTCTATCTTCGATCACGTAATCGTATCTGTTAGAAGGATCTTCCAACGAGCAATACGACCTTCGGCATTAGGCTTATTAAAGATATACTTTAAAGCCTTGTGATCTGTGACTATGGAAAATTTCCCTCTTAGCAAGTAGTGTCGAAATTTCTTCAATCCAAAGATCACCGCTAATCCTTCTCGCTCAGTCACGGAATAATTCTTCTCCGCTGGAACCATCTGCCTACTAGCATAAGCTATAGGATGATCATGCCCGTCTCCATCTAACAGACTTAATGTACATCCGATTGCTACAATGGAGGCATCCGTATACAGAATAAATGCTTTACTCCATTCCGGTTTAGCAAGTATAGGAGCTGTCACCAATGCCTTTTTCAGCTCCTCAAATGCTTCCTTTGCCTTCTGATCATGCACTATCAAGTCAAAATCAACTCCCTTCTTCATGTACATAGATAAAAAGTTATTGCTTTGTTTTAGAAGGAAAAGACAAACCTACGATAATATCCAACCATGCCAAGAAACTGTCTCAACTTTGTCAAGTTGATCGGAAATGGAAGATCCACAATCTTCTTCACCTTCTCAGGATCTACCGCAATTCCATTCTTGGAAATGATGTGACCCAACAGTAGACCTTCTTCGCAGCCAAAGATGCACTTCTCTGGATTTAGAGAAGCGTTGGCTTGCTCCAACCGCTGCAAAACTTTGATCACATGATCAAAGTGGTCCTCCTTTCTTCCGTACACACAGAAATCGTCAATGAAATCCCGAACAAACTTCCCTATGAATGGTTCAAACACCTTGTTCATGAACCATTGAAACGTGGCCGGAGCATTACACAGTCCGAATGACATCACCCGAAATGCAAATGTTCCCCAAGGAGTAGTGAAAGTAGTCAACTGTTGGTACTCCTGTGCTATCTTGATCTGGTTATACCCACTATAACCATCACCAAAGCTGTACCACTCATGACCAGCAACTTCCTCCAAAATCTCATCTATAAATGGTAGAGGATAATAATCCTTCTTGGTAATTGCATTCAACTTCTTATAGTCTATGCACACTCGCAGCTTACCATTCTTCTTCTTGACAATCACAATGGGTGAAAACCATTCTGAGTTCTCCACCTCATTGATGAAACTCGCCTCCTTCAACTTGTCTATCTCCTCCTTGACCATCATTGCTGTTGTAGGATTGACCTTTCTCTGCTTCTGTCGAACTGGTCTTGCATTTTCCTCCAATTCAATTCGATGAGTCTCGAGAGTCACCTCCTTCAAATCCTTGTAGCTGAAAGCAAACACATGGATATATTTTCGAAATATATCTAGGAATCTATTTTTCTCCTCTTGAGTAACATTGATACCAAACTTCAGGGTAGAGAGTCTTCTCACAATCTCTGCCTCACTCAACTCTTCTTTGTCAAGATCTTTCTCCACTACTGGTCGAGGCAACAAGTCAATAGCACTAAGCTGATGTAATGATTCATCTCGACCAAATCCTTCGTCCTCAGACGAGGATTCTTGATCGTAAGAATCTCCGGTATCTACTTCTGAGACACTCTGATCATCCTTCGTATCAGATTCCCAGTAGTCACTAGTGAGTCTATCAGAGTCAGAAGTCACAACTCCAACACTCGAGAGAGGAACTATCACTCTATGATCTCTAGGCCCAATCCGTAAGTATCCCTTGTGCCACATATCAATGGTGCGCACAGCTCTCAACCAAGGCCTACCTAGGAGCAAATCATAACTAGAGTCCTTTAACACTTGAAATGACATCAATGTTTGAACTCCCATCACAAACACGACCACCTTCTCTAACACACCAAGAGGTCTTACCCGTTGCTTGTTAGCCATCCCCACGACAATGCTAGTCGGGCGAGTTGGTTCCATCCCCAACTTCTTCATCAACCTCTCCGATATGACGTTTACAGCCGACCCTCCATCCACCAATACGTCAGAGACGTAGTGAGCATTCAACCGGACTTCAATCTTTGAAGTCCTAGTGCATACCTCTGAAGCATGCACATCCATCACACCAACTCCCACAGACTTTGATGTCTTGCTCTTGGATTTCTTCTTCTTGCTTCTCTTAAAACTCAGTCCTCTTCTGAGTTCCCTTCGTAAGTTGGGATTAAGTGCGATCAGTTGTCCGATAGTGATGTTGGCTTTCTGAGCACCCACATCTTCAACCACATCATATCCCACTTGGGAAGATGAAATGGTGAAATCCGCCATCCCCAACTTCCTTCTTGGCTCCCTTGGTGTACTCGAAACATTCTACGAACGAGTACTTCTACTTGTTGACTCCTCTATGAAAACCGGTTCATCAAAAAATCGAGTTCTTTTCCTTTCTTGAACTAAAAGCTTCACCGGTGCATGAGAAGAGTTTGAACTCTCTTCTTTCTCGTAGATGAGATCTCGCACGACATCGATAGTAGCCACCCCCTTGTCTCGTCCTTGTGATGGATTTCCTCCACCCACATTCATTCTAACAGCTTCGGTACCTCTTGCTCCGTTGTTAGGACAATTTCGCTGGAAATGAGAACCTCCACACGTCCAACAAGTGATTCCTCCAAAGTTACCTTGGTTGCCTCCAAAGTTACCTTGATTTCCTCGGTTGGGATTGTTGTCGTAACCTTTTTGACCTCCTCCTCCACCTTTGTTCCTCCATTCTCGTAACTGCACCACGTTTATCTTGAGATCCGCAAGAGTATCGGTGATGCTCTTCAACTCAGCATGGAAATCAGAGGTGGCAGTAGACACCGCTGTAGGGACAAATGATCTTGGCACCACCGTTGGAGTTGGAGTTGACGTTGAAGCAATCACCAATTGTGATGGTGCGGATGCTATCATTATGGTTACACCAAGAGTCGGAGTCGACACCAGAGCGGCATGATGAGGTTGGATGATATCTCCTTCATCCAAACTCTCTTCCATATTTGTCGTTATCTTGATGGCCTCCGCTTTGGTTGTTGGTTTCTCGTACCTCACTTGGGTTCGAATTGAAGGTCTCAACTCTCCCACCAAGTTCTTGGTCAGCACTGCTCCAATCCCCGCCATCGTTAGTTCCACATTGTCTCCACTCTTCCGTAGGACCGTCCGAAACCGTTGCTCCAACTTATCCACCCTTTCGACATATTGCCGAACTTTCTCGTCGTCCCGTTGCTTCAAATGAGTAAGCTCCACCATGAGCTTCTCATAACTCTCTTCTGGAAGAAATTCTTCGATGAGTGCATTACTCAACGTCTCTCATGTGTCCTCAACTGCACCAGGTGTCTTGCTCTTCACTCGGTCTTCATACCACGTAAGAGCAAAATCTTCTAAAAACTCTAGCAGTAACAACACTCATTCTTCTTTCCTTCTCACGTTGTTTTCGATGCAATCCCTTTTGAAGTCTCGTACAAATGGTTCTACATCTTCATTGTCCTTCCCAGGAAACACTGGTAACTTCCCCATCTTGTAACTATTATTTCTATCCTTCTAATTTTTGTGCAATAACTACTCGCTAAAAGAGTACGAACATCACCAATTCCATTCGCGAATAATCTACCATAGGTAAAATAAAAAGAAATGGTTGTAACAACACCTCTTGTGCCATCTCTTCTCCCAAGGTAATCATGAGCCTCACCATCCGAATGACGATCTCCATCACAACTCAGCCGAGTCCTCTTTTGAAGTCGACAACTTCTCCGTCTCAGCTCTTTGAGTCTCGTCCAACTTCTCGACTACTGACGTAAGTAGGGCGGCCACATCGACGCACTTGTGTCCTCTTGATAGATCACCCACTCCACAACTTGGACAAGGATCTTCTCCTAGAAGATGAATTGGCGCTGGTGACGATGGACCCACTCGAAGACTTAAATCAGTAAACTCCCGCTTCCCTTTAGCTCTCTTGGTTCTGATTCTAGTTGGACAATTCACTACTTTATGTCCCAACCCTCTACAGAAATAACACCACAAGTCGGTTTCTACTCTTCTCCTTGGAGATTCTACTTGAGGTTTTGTACTAGGGTTCTCAAACTCAACGATAATCTCTTTCGAGCTCTCTCCGACGCTTACTATGACATCTAAACCTTGAAGAAGGTTTCTAAGTCTAACTTTCCAATCTTTCAAACTTCCACTCATGTTGCACCTTCTCAACCATTAAGTGAAGAAAATAACTTTGAGGAAAATAACTCTACATCACTTTCTTAACTCTTTCGAGCTTTATTTTGAAAATCGTGTATTATACATGCTATACACGAAATAAAATCCAATCTAAAATTAAGAGTCCATGATAATATCCTCATGACCATCGTCTGTATTGATCCTAGTAGACATCTTAAAGTCACTCTTGTAAAGATCACACTCTACTTCGCCAAGAGCATTCGTGGCCTCCATAGTGAATGTTGCTTTGAACTCAATCTTCTTCGCATCTGCGCCGATGCTCCAGAAGCTTCTTGATATAGAGCAAAAAGGGCACCCCAACTGCAATAGATGCTTGATCGCAACGCCTCTATACTTAACTTTGGCTTTTCCGTCTCCGTTCTAACTCGCAAACGTCTCTTCTTCAACCTCGGCACTCGAACTGGATTTCCCATGAAGTATCGTCAAGACCTCCTTGTATGTCGAACCGTATATCTCTTAATCGATAAGAGATCTCTCCAAGATTTTTGTGATCTCCAGTAGCTCAACTTCCAAGCTACTAACTAATTAAGTTTCAATAGAAAATTCCTTAATCAAAAGAGATGGTGCTGACTGTACAAATTTTCAGAGAACTGAAATTTGTATATTTTCACTTCTCTCATGACTTTCAACCCCCTCAACTTTGAAAATTCATGGCTCTCTCTCCATACCACCTTTTTTCCTGATTTCTGTTGTCCTAGATAGCTTATCAACCAATCTAAAACACTGGAAAGTTTCTTAGGAAAATAAAATTCACAGAAAATCTGACAATGACTGTAAACTTTTTCCAGAGAACAGAATTCTTCAACCCTCGCGAATAGACCCCCTCAACTTTGAGAATTTATTGCTCCCTCTCTAGACCACCTTTTACTATGATTTCTGTTGTCGTAGATAGGTTATCAGCCAAGCTACAATCCTGGAAAGTTTCACTGGAAAATAAAATTCACAGAAAATCTGACAATGACTGTAAACTTTTTCCAGAGAGCAGAAATCCTTAAACTCGGAAATTTTTCTCCTCTAATAACTTCTTTCTCCTCCTTTCTCTACAACTTTTGTTTCATCCCCTTTCAACTCTACTCAAACTCTTTCTAAGTGAACAAGATGTAAAGAATAACCTCGAATGCGTCATAGATCACTACAGGATACACGAAAGGTTCTAATGTTGCTAACATCGCGTTAGCTCTCTCTCCTCCCAACGTTCTCTCCATGTGTTCTCCCATAATCTCTTTTTGTCTAATATAGAACTGAACTCTTAACATTTTCAATGATCCCTTCAAGTGAGGTCCCGGCAACGGAACCAAAAATGTAAACCCTTTGCGGTCTTATCGATCAACTACCCCTCATCTCTCAACCTCCACGATCGTCATCCACGAATCTGTAACATGTCGGGCCTGTCTCTCACTCAAGGGTCACCTCTGATGACTTTGATGGAAGCACACCATGAACTTGAAGAGAAAAATGCTAAGTTCACTCAGTCATACACTCATAAACTCATAAACTAAAATCCTCCATTCTAACGACGTCTCTCAAGTTCTCACATGCTAAAATATCATACACTCTCTATATTACTCAAGTTGTCATTACGACGATGTGAAAACAAGGATGAGGAGCTATTCTCTACTCCTCTATTTATACATTCTAGGTTTTTACTTTGGTATCCTCCGGTAACTCAGCCGTAACTACTTTTACCGGATTTTACCAAGATATTATTTAAGGTAAAAGCATTAATCACATGGGCTTTTTACCTTTTCACATGAGCGTATTCTTTCAAAGTCAACAACTTCTAGAAGGATTCTGAAATATTCTCAAGGAATCTCGAATTTCCACCCCCCCCTCTACACTAGGACCCACTAAAAAAGAAACATGTGGAATCTCTTCTTGTTTTTAATGCCCACAAAGTCCACAACTTTAATCCAATCACTAATATCAAGTCAAAAAGGAGATAAGGGATACTTTCCACCTCCTTTCTATCTTTTAGACAAGATGACAAGATAGTAGTGCTCACTCTTTAGAAAATATCTGAATTCTACCAAAAGTATAGCTAAGTTTAACCATAACTAACTTTAGCTAGTCATGACTAACTTTATACCTCCTTAAAGTACTTGGGCAGCAAATAAACATTCTTAACACTTAGTTATAACTAAATATCTTACTAATAGATAAACTTCCTATGTGTAACATAGATCGTTATAGTACAATAGTCAATGACGACTATAATATATCTATTGTCTCGAGATGTCTTATTAAGAGAACCTACAAATTCAATACCCCACTTCTCAAATGATCCTAACATTAGAATTGGTCTTACGGTAATGTTCTAGTAGATTTTAGAGCAAATGTTTTACATATGTCACAAATTTTATAATAGTCTAAACACTCCTTGAAAATATCTCTCCAATGATATCTCACATCTACAATCTTGAATGTTGTTATCTTATCAACAAAGTGACCTCCACAAATAGTGTCGTCGTGAAATTCGTGCATTAGCTTAAAAGCCTCATTTTGACCAACTGCTCTCCTTAGTAACCATATGCTCCTTGATGAAATAGATTCCTCTCCACCATGGTGTAAGATTTGCATCTCTTGATCAACGTATGTACTCGAGTATGCATACCCTTTGGGAAAGAACCATCTGTAAAAAAACTCCAGATTTCCTTGTATTTGTCTAGTACCTCCTCAGTGCTTGCGATGGTCATCACTTGCTTTTCTGGGAATGAATCATCAAACGGTTCTTCTCCCTCATCATCATAAGTCCTCGACAAGATATCCACATTTGCATGTGTTTTTCATGATCTATATTCGAATCGTATTATGTTAGAAGAATCTTTCAATGAGCAATATGACCTTCGACATTAGGCTTATTAAAAATATACTTCAAAACCTTATGACTATGGAAAATTTTCCTCCCAAGTAATGTCAAATTTTCTTTAATCCAAAAATCATAGCTAATTCTTCTCGTTCAATCACGGAGTAATTCTTCACTGCGAAAACCATCTATCTCCTGACATAAGCTATAAGATGATCATGCCCACCTCCATCTAGTTGACTAGAGACATCTGTACACAAAATAAATGCTTTATTCCTCAAGTTTAGCAAGTAGAAGAGCTGTCATCAATGTCTTTTTCAGCTCCTCAAATGCTTCCTTTGTCTTTTGATCATGCACTATCAAGCCAAAATCAACTCGCTTCTTCATGTGTATAGTCAAAGTTATGTTTTGTTCGAGAAAAAAAAGACAAACCTACGATAATATCCAACCATGTCAAGAAATTGTCTCAACTTTTTCAAGCTGATCAGAAATGAAAGATCCACAATCTTCTTCATCTTCTCAAGATCTACCGCAATCTCATTCTTGGAAATGATGTGCCTTAACAGTAGACCTTCTTCGTAGTCAAAGATGCACTTCTTTGGATTTAGAGAGCATTGACTTGCTCCAATCGCTACAAAACTTTGATCACATGATCAAAGTGGTCCTCTTTTCTTTCATCGTAGAAATCGTCAATAAAATGACGAACAAGCTTCTCTATGAATGGTTCGAACACCTTGTTCATGAACCTCTTAAATGTAGTCAAAGCATTACACAATCTGAATTACATCACTCGAAATGTAAATGTTTCTCAAGGAGTAGCGAATGTAGTGAACTGTTGGTACTCTTGTGCTATCTTGATCTGGTTATATGCACTATAATCATCCTCCAAGTTATATCACTCATGATCATCAACTTCATCCAAAATCTCATCTATAAATGACAGAGGATAATAATCTTTCTTGATCACTACATTCAACTTTTTATAGTCTGTGCACACTCGCAACTTACCATTATTCTTCTTGACAATCACAATAGGCGAAACTCATTATGAGTTCTCCACCTCGTAGATGAAACTCGCCTCCTTCAACTTGTCTATCTCCTCCTTGATCATCGTTGTTGTTGTAAGATTGACTTTTCTCTATTTTTGTCAAACTGGTATTGCATTTTTCTCCAATTTGATTTGATGATTGTCTATAGTCACCTCCTTCAAATCCTTGTAACTGAAAGCAAACACATGGATATATTCAAAATATATATAAGAACTTATTTTTCTCTTCTTGAATGACATTTATACCAAACTCTATGATAGAGAGTTTTTTCACAATCTTTGTCTCACTCAAGTCTTATTTGTCAGGATCTTTCTCCACGATTGATCGAGGTAACAAGTCAATAGCACTAAGTTGATGTAATGATTCATCTTGACCAAATCTTTCATCATCAGACGCATCAGACACCTTTGCATACGGTGTTAACACTATTTTTAATCCTATTAGGCTGATAGTATGTTAGTTATCTTGTTCAAGCATTTGTGCGCTTGTGCAAGTGACTTCTTACTTGTTTATGACGTTCTGTAACGACCTATGTTACACATAGAAAGTTTGTCTATTAGTAAGGTGTTTAGTTCTAACTAAGTGTTGAGAATGTTTATTTGCTGCCAAAGTACTTTTAGGAGGTATCAAGTTAGTCATGACTAGCTAAAAGTTAGTTATGGTTAAACTTAGTTGTACTTTTGGCAGAATTCAAATATTTGCTAAAGAGTGAGCACTACTATCTTGTCATCTTGTCTAAAAGGTAGAAAGGAGGTGGAAAGTATCCCTTATCTCTTTTTTGACTTGATATTAGTGGTTGGATTAAAGTTGTGGACTTTGTGGGCATTAAAAACAAGAAGAGATTCCACATGTTTCCTTTTTAGTGGGTCCTAGTGTAGAGGGGAGGTGGAAATTCGAGATTCTTTGAGAATATTCTAGAATCCTTCTAGAAGTTGTTGACTTTGAAGGAATAAGCCCATGTGAAAAGGTAAAAAGCCCATGTGATTAATGCTTTTATCTTAAGTAATATCTTAGTAAAACACGGTAAAAGTAGTTACGGCTGAGTTACCGGAGGGTATCAAAGTAAAAACCTAGAATGTATAAATAGAGGAGTAGAGAAGAGCTCCTCATCCTTGTTTTCACATTGTCGTAATGACAACTTGAGTAATATAGAGAGTGTGAGATATTTTTAGCATGTGAGAACTTGAGAGACGTCGTTAGAATGGAGGATTTTAGTTGATGTGTTTAAGGAGATTTTTAGTTGATAAGTTTGTGGGTGTATGAATGAGTGAACTCAGCATTTTCCCTTCAAGTTCATGGTGTGCTTCCATCAAAGCCATCAGAGGTGACCCCTGAGTGAGAGACAGGCCCGACATGTTGCAGATTCGTGGATGACGATCGTGGAGGTTGAGAGATCCGGGGGGGGGGTAGTTGATCGATAGGACCACGGAGGGTTTACAGTTCAGTGTACATAACTTAGGGTTTCCATGCTGATAGGGGGTTTGAGCTCATGGGTTGTACTAACTTGTCGTCCATGCACGCTTTCTAGCTGATTTAAGTTAATTTTCGAGGCTACGTGTCGTTTTAGGTAGTTTAAGTTTTACGCTAGCACTCTAGGGGGCTTGACGTGGTAGCCTATGAGTGTAGATAAGTTACCAGGTAGTTTAAGGGACAAAAGGACAGTCAAGTGGAGCTATGAACTCCCATTGGTCCATTTTTGTCTTTTATAAAACTCTAAGTTTAGAAACAGAGCTCTAGAGTGGAGTTCGAGCATTTGGTGAGGTATCTTCGAAATTTGGGAGCACAAGGAGATAGAGCTCGTCGAGCCAAGCACTGTCAGTGAAATTTTCGATCGATTTGAGGCAATAAAGACAAAGTTATGCCCAATTGAAGTTCGGATTATGCCAAAACTGCATCACTTTTGTTGATTTTGGGGTTTTCAGTGGCACTTGCAGTAGAATTGAAGAAATCGCTTCAAAACTTCGTGGTTGTGTTCTCTGCCAGCAGGGCTACAATTTCCCAAAAAGTTTCACATCGATTGAGTAACTGAGTAATTCAGGGCGGCCGCTGAAGCAGAGGGGGTCTGAAAAGCTCTTAATCTAGAGCAGCGACTTCAGAAGAGGAGATCTGGAGTTCTGTGTACATTCAGGAGTCCCAACTTCACAGGGATGTTCAGCATCCTGTAGCCTTCAAATACTGTGAGAATATTTGAAATTCATCAAGCCAATTCTCTGTTCTAGGTCAGAATAGCTGTCTAGGTACCAGAAATTGCCATAATTCTCTTACTCAAAACTTTTCTGTCAACATCTCGGTGCTAGAATTCAATCTCAGGCTGAAACTTCGTGTGTGTGTTCAGTAGTGCCTCATTTACATGTAGGGGAAGTCTATCTAACCAAGTCGAAGGTCGTGCCCTGAGGACGAAGATCACTGCTAGTGTCTGCCGCTTTCTACTTGAAGATGTTATTTGTAGGTATGGGTGTGTGGGAAATATCACTGCAGATAGGGGCGAGCTGGATTCACAAGAAGCAGTTGAGTTCTTCAAGCGATTGGGAATCAAGTTGGCGTTGATCACTGCTTACAATCCTGAAGGGAATGGCAAGAGCGAAAGAGGTCATCCGTCAATCATCAAAGCTTTGGTAAAAGCTTGCAAGGGTAAGATCCGTGAATGGCCTAGACTGCTACCGTTTGCTTTATGGGCAGACCGTACAACTCATACTACCGTTACAGGTTACATGCCAGCAGAGTTGATACTAGAGCAAAAACCTGTGATGCCGATTGAGGAGGTTGTGCCTACTTGGAATGTTTTGCCATGGGAAGATGGTAGAAGTACGGAGGATCTTCTTGCATTAAGGATCCAGCAGTTAGAACGGAGACCTGAGGATGTTACCAAAGCTGTGGAAAGGTTGAAGACTGCTAGAGAGAGAAACAAAGGCAGATTTGATAGAACGCATAGATTACGACCCAAACCAGTTAAGGAAGGTGATTGGGTGTTAGTCTATGATAGTAGTCTTGATAATCAGCATAGCGCTATCAGAAAGTTTTCCAAGAGATGGTTTGGACCTTATGTGGTGTTAGAAGTTTATGATAATGCCACATACTCCTTGAGAGAGTTAGATGGTGCAGTGCTCAAGATACCAGTCGCAGGAAAGAGAATCAAGCTCTTTAGGAGGAGAGGGGAGGACCAGAACGTTGCAGAGTTTACAGAGGATGAAGCTGAAGACTCAATGCAGGTTGAAGATGAGTTTGAAGCCGAAGCTGAAGAGTCTTGATCTGGATGGCACATACCGGAGGATGTGCAGGTTCAGAGGGGGTGGATGTCGCGCTACTTGGCGGCTACATGTTATATTTCTACTCCGACGCTTGAGTTTAGTAGTTCTAGAAGTTAGCTTATATTACTTCTAGTCGTTTATGTATATGTTTGACACCATTGCATACGGTGTTAACACTATTTTGAGTCTTAGTAGGTTGATTACCATGTTGATAGGGCTTAAGCTCATGGGTTGTATTTGCATGTCACCCATGCACGCTTTCTAGCTGATTTAAGTTATTTTTCGGGGTTGCGTGTCGTTTTAAGTAATTTAAGTTTTACGCTGACACTCTAGGGGGCTTGACGTGGTAGCCTATGAGTAAAACTAAGTTGCCACGTGGTTTAGGGTACTAAAGGACAACCAAGTGGAGCTATGAACTCCCATTGGTCCATTTTTGTCTTTTGTTAAACTCTAAATTTAAAAACAGAGCTCTAGAGTGGAGTTCGAGCATTTGGTGAGGGATCTTCGAAATCTGAGAGCACAGGGAGAGAGGTCTCGTCATGCCAAGCACTTCCAGTGAAAATTTCGATCGATTTGAGTCAATAAAGACGGAGTTATGAGCAATTGAAGTTCGGATTGTGCTAGAATTGAATCATTTTGGTTGGATTTAGGGTTTTCAGTGTCACTCGCAGCAGATTTGAGGAAATTGCTTCAAAACTTCGAGGTTGTGTTCTCCGCCAGCAGGGCTACGATTTCACAAAAAGTTTCATATCGATTGAGCAACTGAGTAATTCAGGGCGGCCGTTGAAGCTGAGGGGGTCTGAAAAGCTCTTAATCTAGAGCAGCGACTTCAGAGGAGGAGATCTACAGTTCTGTGTACATTCAGGAGTCCCAACTTCACAGGGATGTCCAGCACCCTGTAGACTGCAAATCCTGTAAGAAACTTCGAAATTGATCGAGCCAAACTCCTGTTATAGGTTGAAATAGCCAGCTAGGTACCAGAAATTACCGTAGTTTTCTTGCTCAAAACTTTTCTGTTCATATCTCCGTGTCAGAATTTGATCTCAGGCTGAAATTTCGTCTGTGAGTTCAGTAGTACCTCATTTGCATGTAGGGGAAGTTTAGAGGTCTAAACCTTCATAGTTTTCCTCTCCGTGAGTGTCAAAGTTCACCGCCGAATCTTATTACTGCCAGCTAGACCTGAATTTCGCCTTCTGGGTATATTACTAGATCTTACACATCTGTGTGAGTGTTTATAGCCCTATTGTGACCTGAAAGCCAACCTCTTGAGTGAACAACCACAGCCAGAAGCCCGGCGCTTTCCTAGGTAGATGGATTACACTCCGACATACTCTCTTTTTGGTGAACTCGACGTGAAACGCCTAGGGTGGGAGTTTTCTTGAGAGTGTTACATGATCAGATATCATGGCCAACCAAGGATCATCAAGTGGAGCTGCTGCTGCTGCTCAGCAACCTGTTCAGTTGGATGCTGCTACGATGAAGATGTTCCAAGCCTTTTTCATGTTTATGCAGCAGCAGCAGAGCACAGAGAGGAAGGAGGTATTAGCAACCAAGGCGTTGCAATCTGTGGTGCATCAGATGGATCAGTTCAAGGGGACAAATATTTCCAAGTACGTGCGATACTATGCTAGGGAGATGGAGGTGAACAAGGTACCAGAGAAGGAGATGGTGGAGAACTTTGAACTTGCTGTTGTGCCTGAGATTCGTGGGCGTGTGAAGGAGCTCAAGCAGCAGCAAGGACAGAGTTGGGAGAGCTTTATGCGAGCTTTGAAGGAGGAGTACTACATTGAAGATTCAGAGAGGGTGACCAAGAGAACGTTCTTGGAGTGGGTGGTGAAGCCTAACAAAGGTTTGTCTGTAAATGAGCTGTTAAGAGAGTTTGATCGTCAGTATGCTCAGCTTTCTAGGACAGAGAAGCTTACACTAGAGGTGGAGAAGACCAAGCTTTTCCTACAAGCAGCGGACGTGACTATTCAGGAGAAGCTTGAGCTGTTGCTGGAAGACAAGAGTGAGGAGAGAGGATTGAAGACTGACTGGAAGGAGGTTGAAGAGGCTGTTTCTTTGCTGACCAAGAGACAGAGAAGAAGGGACAAGGTGGTGGTAAGTGAAGCAACACCTCTGATAATTCCTGTCAAGCAGTTGCCTACTAAGCCCGCTTCGGTAATTGCTAGAGAGGAAGACTCACCGCTTGATGAGTTGATTAAGGGTATGAAGGAGCTTAAGCTTAAGCTCACTAGGTTAGAAGAGAAGGAGCAGAATGTACATCCTGCTATGCAGAGACCTCATATGAGAGAAGGCTTTGTTCATCGTTGTATATGGTGCAATAGCCTAGACCATGTAAGAAGAGATGTGGGGAGTTTTCAGATGCATTGAGGAAGGATCTGATCTTCTTCAAAGATGGTAAGATCCATCTGAGAGAGACTGGGATGATGTTGGGAACCAACTTTGGCAAGGGTGGTATGAAGAGACTTGTGAATGAGATATCAGCATCACATGCTGTTTCTCTTGTGAATGCTGCTACCTGTGGAGTGAAAGTGGAGATGGAGAGAGAGAAGGAATACAAGGAATACTTGATAGGAGCACCTGTGGTTGTGGAGACAGATTGTTTACCTCTCTTGGGAATGATCACTAGCTGTACAACTCCAGATATTGCTATGTTGAGGTGGATAGCATATATTAAGTCCTTGAACCCAGAGTTTAAACATATTGTAGGAAAGACAATCCTGTGGCATATATGTTATCAAGGGCTAGGTATTACGATGAGAAAGAAATGATAGATGATCAGGAGGATGTGGGAACAGAGTTCTATTCTAGTGCTCTTGTTAGAAGAGATAGAAGCTGTTTTGCAGCCCCGTTGGAGTTTTTTGAGGAAACTGTGTATGATGACGAGTGGTTGGATCTTGGGCGCTATTTGAGTTCACTGGAAAGACAAGAAGGCTGGTCTGATGCAAATTTCAAGAGGATCCATAGAATAGCTTATGGTTACTTTTTACATGGAGGACATCTATGGAAGCGCCCTAAGCTACAAGGAGGTATACCGCAACGGGTGGTATGTGACTTGGAATTGCAGCAGCAGCTGATCAAAGAGTTTCATGAGAGTCTATGGACCGGTCATAGAGGAGTTTGGGTTACATTTGCCAAGATGAAGGAAAAGTATTGGTGGAAGGGTATGTATAAGGATGTAGTATAGTTTGTTTCATCTTGTATACCCTGCCAGATGTACTCCAATGTACGTCATCGTGATGGATTGCATCCTACTTATCCTTTAGCCATTCATTATAAATGGATAGTTGATCTGGTAACTATGCCATTTGGACTTGGACAAATGAGGTATCTAGTCTTGGCTAGAGAAGATCTATCTAACCAAGTCGAAGGCCGTGCTCTGAGGACGAAGACCACTGCTAGTGTCTGCCGCTTTCTACTTGAAGATGTTATTTGTAGGCATGGGTGTGTGGGAAAGATCACTGCAGATAGGGGTGAGCTGGATGCACAAGAAGTAGTTGAGTTCTTCAAGCGATTGGAAATCAAGTTGGCGTTAACCACTGCTTACAATCCTGAAGGGAATGGCAAGAGCGAAAGAGATCATCCGCCAATCATCAAAGCTTTGGTAAAAGCTTGCAAGGGTAGGATCCGTGAATGGCCTAGACTGCTACCATTTGCTTTGTGGGTGCTTTTGTACAACTCATAGTACCGTTACATGTTATATGCCAGCAGAGTTGATACTAGGGCAAAAACCTGTGATGCCGATTGAGGAGGTTGTGCCTACTTGGAATGTTTTGCCGTGGGAAGATGATAGAAGTATGGAGGATCTTCTTGCATTAAGGATCCAGCAGTTAGAACGAAGACCTGAGGATGTTGCCAAAGCTGTGGAAAGGTTAAAGACTGCTAGAGAGAGAAACAAAGGCAGATTTGATAGAACGCATAGATTACGACCCAAACCAGTTAAGGAAGGTGATTGGGTGTTAGTCTATGATAGTAGTCTTGATAATCAGCATAGCGCTATCAGAAAGTTTTCCAAGAGATGGTTCGGACCTTATGTGATGTTAGAAGTTTATGATAATGCCACATACTCTTTGAGAGAGTTAGATGGTGCAGTGCTCAAGATACCAGTCGCAGGGAAGAGAATCAAGCTCTTTAGAAGGAGAAGGGAGGACCAGAACATTGCAGAGCTTACTGAGGATGTCATCTAGGAGTGACGCAACGCAACCCTAATAGTGACAAGTTTATTTTCTTGTTCAAATACTAACTCCCATTCTCTAGTAGTGCTCCGTAGTCAATAAGCTTGGTAAGCATATTCACTAAATGAACCTCTAAACCCCTCGAATAAGATGGCTTTGGGAGAAATTCATGCGATTAACTAATCAAAATTAGTTTGGCATGAAGAATGTTTGTTATGCGTTTTTACAGATAACTTAATTTTACGAGATGACAAGAAAACCGAACATATTGTAGTTTTTAGTGCTAACTTTGTGTATGTTTTAATACTGATTAGCATTTAATCACTATGTAATTGCTTTGCATTTTACATAGCTAATCGTGGATTTGAAAAAACCCTCAAAATGACAAATATAGCAATAATTTGTTATTTGTTATTTCACATTTATTTATATTATTTATTCTCATAATGTACTATCTCTGTTATATATTTACCAAATGCACAGCTCCTTGTTTTCTTCCTATCAAATGCATAGCATCGCAATTTCATGACACACATCTTGTTTGAAGGGCTTCTAGTACATTCAGACTTTCGGACTTCATTGCATAATTATCCACCTCTTCATCTTCAGATGGAGTAGACAATTATGCAGAGGTTTAATTTGTTATATAGCCCTCTCGCCAAGAAAGGTTACCTAATATAAATATTCAGTGAAAATATTCTTTAGACTTTAGCTCATATAGTTTCATACTAGTATATGAACTATTGTACTACATACTAGGGCGTGTCAAAGCTAAAACAAAAGATTCTCTAACATCCAAAAGAAAAAAGTCCATAGTTTGTCCAAGGGCAGCTTTGTCTAGAGTCTTGTATTGCTTAGGGTGGTGTCTTTGAATTGTTATAAGTATTTGATTTTTGATTTTTTGATTTTTTGAAAATTATAATTAATTCTCTAAGTACTGAACTTGCTTATTGTTGAAACGCATGTTCGATTTGAATAAAAATGAAGTTAGAGACCCGTAGGCGTTTCCTGCTGCCTCTTGATCGCAACTGTAACACTCGTCGTGGAGAACAAATATTCTCCAAAGGTTCCAGCTTTGACACTTCCTACTATATGGACTCATATAGTTTCTCGAGCGCGTTGAAAAGCATATCACTTATGGGAAAGATATGGAATTTTTTGTGTAACTCTAGCTGGGATGTAACATTTAACAGTTGGACTATATTTGGATTTATCATGCATACTTAGTCTATAATTATTTACTAATTTATACATATTTCCCAATAGCATTTATGAGAAACAAGGAAATAGACTGAGATGTATAATCTAAACAGATATAAAATATTATAAAATATTATCCTGAATTTGACCCTCAAATCTAACATGCATACCGAGATCTCCAACCACCCATTGATCTTGGTAAATTTACCTCTGTACATTACGTGCAGTAAGTTGTTTTTCTCCCGACGAAGAACTCCATGTTGCATGCATATTTTATTATATTTTGAAATTTTATAAACAAAATATCTGTGGACGATGTACGGAATGGTCAGCTTGTCGTGATCGAAACGAACTTTTGCTTTATACTTGGTATATGGGTTTATCTTCGGATGACGTCACTGTCTACACTTATATAAGGACGGGACAGCATGCTAGTTGGATCCGTGATGTAAAGAGGACTTCCTGGCACAGTGACCGATAATGATCGTTGTTTATTATGCCCCTTTATTATCAAAAGAGAAAGACTCAGTTTCTCACAATGCTTTTGGCTAATCACTGAATAAAGCGGAAATTAAAATTAAAATAAGAGTAAAATACATAAAACCGAAATTTGCTTAAACGGGCCCCTTTTCTTCCAGAAGTCCTTGAAGGGCCCTTCGACTGGTTCGCGTTACCTGAACAGGCACTTTCTCCGGTTACTCATCGACTCCAGCTGACGTGGATCTCCGCGTCCTCAGTCTACCGCTGTAGAAGATTTCCGACGCACAGAAACTTGCTTGAACAGGCTCTTATCCTTCAGAAGACGAAAACGCGACCCAATGAAGAGCAAACGGATGGAAAACCGTCAGACGTACTCGAACAAACCTTCGAATGTTTCCGACACCATGGCAGAACAGTGATAGATCTCTCGTCAGTGGCATAAAAAAACGGCGGTATCCTTGCTTGCGGACGTGGATGTCCACGTCACGTAGAATGGACCGGTAACCGGAGAAAGAGCTTTCCAGCAAATATTGCCTAAAATAAAGTGAAGAATCCTTACTGAACCCAAGAGTCAAAGAGTATTGCATATCCGAACTAACACCGAAGCCACGGACCCGCGATGCCGGTACCCGGTCTCTGACGTTAGCGGTTTTCCTGCTAAAACGTCTACTCAAAAAGAAAATATATAGTAATAATAATAGCCCAGACTCCAGAGTCGCGTGTTTTTTAGGCCCAGACTCCAGAGGTGTACCAGAAACGATAAGGTTACCGTGTGAATCTCCCCGGCTGATTACTCATGACTGACTCTACCATGGTTCCTTAACCGCGACCACCAAAGTTCCTAATTAATTTCAAAAGAGCATTCTTCGCCATTGTTTCTTGCAGCAACAGGATATCGATCTACACAGATCAAGCAAAGTCATATCAATAACAACACATCTCGAGAAGATTGGGACCTGCTGCTAATCCAGTGCTAGGAGAAAGTCAGGTCAAGATCATCATATCATTTACTGTACGAAGTGAACAGAAGTCAACAAAGTTGGCTGGCTCTCTGACTCCTGAGCTTGAGTAAAACCTGCAAGCTTTCGTGGAATTGTGGCTTCGGAATTGGTGAAAAAGGAAAAACTGTACAGACGCGTTTTGGTGGTGGATGGTCTCGAACACGCGAAATTGCGATGAATTAGCGCACATACGAGAAGGGAAGCGATGAAGTCAGTGGGAAGAAACTAGACTACTTTTTATTTTTCCATAAGGTTTGAGTTATTTGATTATGATGTCGGAGGTTGTCGTGCGCTGGCCTGCTGTTCCGTGAGCCTCCATCGCCCTGAAGGAATGTTCGATTTTGGACTCGATCTGTCGTCCCACTGCAGTGTTGGGTATCGGGTTGTAAAGGGCGATCGAGGGTTTGGTATTGTCAGCAGCTCCGAGCATTTAGAGATACTATATTAGTGGGCCCTCATGATATTTTAGTTTCAGGTCTTATGTTGGTATCTCAGATTTTGTAGGAACTTTTCACAACCTCTGCGGGCTGAAGACTTAGGTGAAAGTTTGAGCAGTTGGGATTGCGTCCTTCGGTACTGCACTGGACCCGACTCAGCTTGGGGAATCAGAGAAGAAGTGCTGAAGGAGCCGAAGGATTTGAACTGTGCTTCGGATCGTACCTCTTGAAATCGAGGTATTCGCCTGGATTAGTAGAGAACTTTAGCAGAAACAGGAGTTACAGGGTCATTCATCGAACAAGGGCGAGATGTCGATAATGCTGGTAAATTGCAGTGGCTGCCGAACACCCCTGCAGCTTCCAACCGGAGCTCACTCAATACGTTGCGCTCTTTGCCACCAAGTAACACAAATTGCCACGCGTTCCGGACCTGCACCTGCACCCGCACCCGCACCCTATCCTCCCCCTCCGTCTGCTGTCCGGCCTTTTCATCCTGGGCTGCATCCGCAGTACACCCCAACTCCTCCTCATCCTGGAGGTTCAAAGAAAGCCCTGATTGTGGGAATTAGTTACAAGTACACCAGATATGAGCTGAAGGGGTGTCTTAATGACGCCAAGTGCATGAAATTCATGCTTCAAAACAGATTCCATTTTCCGGAGGCCTCGATCCTCATGCTCACAGGTATGCACTTCGATCGTATCTCTAACATTTTGGTTGTTGATGGTACTGTTTCTCGTTCCAGGCCTTTGAAGGTTGAACTTTTGGGGCTGGTTGACAGGGCAACACTGTTTGGATTTTCTTGCCCTCTCTGTCTGCCTACATTGGTTTTATTGTTACTTAGCTGCTCTGTTCTCGTATCGGGTGTATGCTCCTACTTGGACAGTTACTCGGATATACCTGGAATGTGAAATTACACTTCTGTCAAGGAATGCTGTGCAAATAACCAGGTTCCAGTTAAAGCAAACGTCTTTTTACATGGTACATTTTCACCCTCTGTTGCTAGTGTTAATGTTGTGATATTATTTGTTTTGAACGTCAGTCACGGGTGAGATTATAAGCAGAGTAAGATGCCCATAGGATAGTGAATCCAGCCATTGAACTTTTGTACACGAACTGTTCTTTGCAGTTTTTGTGATCTCATACCCTATTCCCCATTGAGGCTCTTTATTAATTTCACTCTTACTGTATTTTCGCCCAAGTTCTCAGTTCTGCATTAGATTTTTTGATTTCGTTTCGACCAGCTTGCACTGCATACCGTACATGTCACTACTTTGCGCTTCCATATCTAGGGGCACCATCTCAGGTAATGTGCGCCGCATTAGGTTACATAGTTACGCTAACTTGACGTTCCAAGATAGCATACGGGCTACCTTTCTTTTCTGCCACTTCCTGTGTACTTCACTGGGTTATTCTACTGGGTGTTACCTCTCTCTTTGAGCGTGGTTCTTGCTCCTTAGCTGGACTGCCATTCTCCCGGACGAATCATATCTGATTGAAACTGGTTGATTGGTTGATGGTTGGTGCCCATCAAAAAATTTGATTCTCTTAGTTGTCACTGAGAGAAGAATCTTCGGTGCACGTTTCCGTTGAATCTTAAGTAAGCAGGTGAGTTAAAGGAGTACTGACTTGAGGTTGTTGCTAGTTCTCTAAGGTTCGTCTACGCGGAACTCTGTCAAATATGTCCTGAATAGTCAGACTGTCAGTAACACAAGAATCGCCTGGCGAACTGTAGGTTCTTCATGATCTTTTTGCATGGATGAAAAGTAAGTCAGTAATGAGAAATATAGGTGGCGACTTCTTAGGTAAGGTCGGAAGATGAGGAAATCTATTTGCCGAACTTGTTTTGAGCTACGTGATCATAGACTTGGGAGTTCTTAATTTCCTGCGTGTCTGTTAAATAGATTTCCTCCTGAGGTTCATTTTTGGTTCAGCGTAGGCTTTTCAACGTCTTCAAGGTTGGGTGTGATACTGATGATACATATACTCTCCTTCAACCTCCATAATATTTCAGTGGCGAGGTCCTCAAGTTTGAGCCCTGACAGTCCCGACAAAGTTAAGGAAATTGTTGTTTTCTCCATAATCACAAGGGTCCACCTAAAGGCCTGTGTAGGACGGGTGGTGGCAGACAAATCATCACGGCATTGTTAAGGAAGTTAACGATTGCATAAAGGAAGGATTTCCCTGTCCAGAGGTGTTGTAAACGGAGGAACGTTAGTGACAAGAAAGTGGGTTTTTGCTTTCTGAGCAGAGGAGGAGAAAGATCCCCTGAGGCGACCAACAGCTCATAATATACGAATGGCTCTGTTTTGGCTGGTTCAAGGATGTAAAGCTGGAGACTCGCTTGTCTTCCACTTTTCTGGACACGGTTCTCAACAAAGAAATACGTATGGTGATGAAAGAGATGGAATGGATGAAACATTGTGCCCTGTTGACTTTGAAACAGAAGGAATGATAGTAGATGATGAAATCAATGCGGCGATCGTACGGCCTTTGGTTCCGGGGGTGAGGCTTCATGCTATCATTGATGCTTGTCACAGCGGGACTGTCTTGGACCTACCATGGCTTTGTAGGATGAACAGGTTAGCTCATCTGTCCGTCTCGATTGCCTCAGTTTGAACCTCTATTCAATAAATCTGGAGTTGCGTTGAAGTCTGTCAGGATACCCTCTGTTTTCTTGCGGAGCTACCAGCATTTTCTGATTGACTGTGGTTTCAATGAATATATCTTGCAGACAAGGACAATGGGCGTGGGAAGACCATCGGTCTCCTCGCGTTTACAAAGGGGCTAGTGGTGGAGAATGCTACTCTTTCAGTGGCTGTGACGATGGGCAAACGTCTGCCGATACTTCGGTACGTATTTCTTCCATAACGTGTCCAATGAGAATTATTCTATGAAGCATTCTAGCTGTTGTAAAAGTTTGTGTGCGTTTCGGGCGCTTGCAAATATACTGACGCTAGTGGCGAATGGACTATGACTGTATCCACATCAGGCGTTATCAAAGGTGACCAGTACTGGAGCAATGACCTTCTGCTTTATTCAAGCTATTGAGAGGGGTGAAGCAGCTACGTATGCAAATCTCCTGAGTTCAATGCGAAGCTCTATACGTGCAGCAAATTCAGGCCATCGAGGTGTGACAGATCTCATAGGGATGCTTCTTTCAGGAGGCGGCTTCCCTGGGGGTGCACTAACTCAGGTCATTCTCAGCTGGTATCCATTGTATTGTACTGTTGAGAGATTGCGATAATTTGGGATGGTTTCTTTCTGAGGAAGTGGTGAGGTGTTCCTTAAGCTTTATATATTCGTGTCCTTCAGACTATGTATACTGGAAAGACATGCTGTTTAGTGCGGTTTTTCCACATATCTCGTCCTGGATTCTCATCGTATAAGATATTGGGTTTGAGAGGATTCTGTATAATAAACTCGTCCACTCTGACATATACAAGTGGTTCACGGGTGCATCGGTTCTTTCCTGTGCTCTTTTAGTGCATAGTAGATGCATATTCTTCACCAGCCTCATAGAGCTTGTCATTAACGTGGAAGTGTCGTTGGTTTGTACAGGAACCACAGCTGACTTCAGCAAATTGTTTCGATATCAACAGTCCATTTCATATGTAGAAAACGCGTCTGTACAGCCTTCTTTAGAAGTATTTCAATGGTCTACATTTTTCTTGGTCATCATGAGCCGTGCATGGACGTCTGTGGAAGCAATCTCATGTACGTTGTGGTAGTTCTTAACAGCTCTGAGCTAATTAGGGTTACTAGGGTTAATTGTTAGCGTAGAATAGATGTCAAATATAGAGTTGACAGATAAATGAGACTGGTGATGGTATTCCTGCGCTTATTATACACCTCGAAGGAGTTTAAATCGTGCTCTATCTTCGCAGATAGCTTAGTCCATAGCTTTAGGGAGGCCATTCCGTTCAGAAGATATTTCCATGAAGTTGCGTGATTGGACTTGTCAAGTAGGTTTCCTAGTTCCTTTATCCGCGTTAAGTCCTGCTTGCCGGCTAGCCATTACGTAGGCGTGATCAGCAGAAGAAGCCTTTTAGCTCTATTCTATAGAGCCGTTGGCATCCATATGAAAAATACATTCTTACGTGGAAGAGAATAAAATTAGTACGTCTGTAGAGGAACAGAGTAGCCAAGGGATATATACGAGAGACCAGTTGAAGTTGGAGAACCTCTTTCCGACGCGTAAGGTCAGTCGGAGATCATTCGGAGATCATTCGGTTGTTGTGTGACCAGGTTATTTATGCAGGAGTAGAGCCTGTAGCTGCAGCGTAGCAACCTTGTTCACTTCTGCAACTGAGTTGTAAGAGCTACAAGGAGAAATCATCAATACGGATCAGCTATAGGTTGCGTACTAGACTGGGACCTAGTAGCCGAAACCAGTTAGTCAGCGACGTCCAGATTCTAGTACGTAGGCTGAAGTCATAAACTGCTATTAGAGCGAATTTGAAAAGATAAAAACGTCCCGTTCAGAATTACTTTTGATTCTCAAGGACGGGTTCACAAGGGGAGGACCACCGACAGTCTTATTCTTACTATTCGCACTTCATTCATTGACCTTCCAGGACAGATGAAGAGGTTTGCTACTAAATCTGCGAGGCTTTGAACCCATCACTGGGGCGACGTACAGAATCTGCAATGTAAAGAGGCGAAAAGAAAAGAATAGAAGAGTGTATCTGACCGGAACTCCTAGGGCAATGACCCTGTGCACTTGTTTTATATATTTGTTTTATTTATGTCTTCAGCCTGCAGGTTGGAGGTGAGTTCCAGACTCCCTGTTCTACCACCACACAAAGTTACCTACAGATTGCACGTAGCCACTTCCAAAGACTCTCTGGAAGAAATTTAAGAATTCTCGCCTCGAAGAAAAGAAAGGATTGTAGAGTTTTCGATCTTATGGTACATTCCTCTGGTCTTCTGATAATATCGAATATCATCTCAGTTGGTGTAGATGAGATTAGTATTGTCTGTTGAAAAGTCTTCTTATTACGAGAACACCAGATTGCTGAGAACTTGGGGGCGTATGAGTTCTTTAGGGAACTTTTGGGAGAAAAATATCCTTTTAAGGAAGCTGAAACCGCTTCTTCCCTGTCATAAGGGGTCTGGGAACGAACAGATGCTATGTGGGCATTTTTGGCCACGAAGGTGGTGGGAACCTGGGGGAACACTATAAATGTTTCCATTCGTTGCATCTTGCGTATGTAGTCATAACCTCTGAGCTTAGGATCGATCGACAGCGTTTTTTATTCTCTTCCTGTCTAAACTCCCATGAGGTAGTGATGAGTTTTCCACCAATACATTGTGAGCCACATGTAAAAGAGACACTGAAGGTGTCCGAGACTGCAAATGAAGGATGACTACACCTACTTAGGCCGCATCCTTCATTTGCAGGTGTAGTTGCAGTTTAACGAAGAACTAATGGATCAAGTCCATTTGACACGCGTTTGAACAAAGTACTGCAGGAAGTAAGAGGGGAGAGCAAGGAGTGTGAAGCTTGTGTTTCTTAGACATAAGATCAGCTTAGCTGATGTGGTCCCCTCTTCCAAGATCTGTACACGAGGTCCACTTGTTAGATTTCCTAAAATTTACGGATTGTTTAGTTATGAATAGGAAGTAACTAAACTCTATGGAAAGGTTATTGGTTTTTCTCTAGAATATGTTCGAATAGAAAAGAATCAGTGTTCAGGAATCTTCCCCACTAAACGTAAATAGAAAAAGCGATGGCGTCTTGGCGTTTTGGTCTAGTTTGGAGCAAATCGAGAATGTCAAATTCCGAATGCAAGTACCGAAAGTTTACAAGCAAGATCTTTCTTCTCTCTAGTTTTCTCTTAAAATTAGTTGTTAATATGAAAAACTCAAAAATTTGCTTGATCCCACCCCCTTAGCTTGTTGTGCTAGATGGATACAATTGTTACAATGTATTGCTTGATCTCACTTTGATTGACTATAGACTCTAAAACCAGTCAAATAATATATGTGTACACTTACATGGCCAAGTGTACACATGTATTATCTTGAAACGATTTCATTAATAATAAGGCATTTAGTCACTGTCCAAGAAGGTAGTGAAATGATCGAAGGACATGGCAAAGAACTGGTTTTACTGTAAATTTTCAATAACAAGATGTTTAGTCATTGTTAAAAATAGTGAAATGATAAACGATATGACAAATGACTGATTTTACTGTCGGTAGAGAGTCAGGTGTATATCAAGCAATACATTGTTTGGAGGGATGTGATCTAAGCACAATCACCCTATTAGGGGTGGCTCAAGCAAATTTCTGTGAAAATTCTTTGAGTTTGTATCTTCCTTAAAAAGTTCTCTTGCTCTTGCGGGCTAACTTTTCAAATTTCAAAACATACCACGAGCAAAAGTTTAACGCGGCGACGTGAACTAACGGTTCTTAGGTACCCCAAAAGCTTGGAAAGGTACCTCTCTGTAAACCATTTATAAGTTTGTAATTTATTAGAACCAGTATTTATAAAGTTTTCATAAAACTGAAAAATGAACAGTGCAGATCCTACCGTTACCGTACCTTTTTACACATAAACACTACGTTGCACTAGATTTATTCCTGGTGACCAGGAGTAACTCATTTTGCGAGTGGGTTGTCTGCGAAAAGAGAAATTTAATCGTTATATCCAAAACAATTTTGCTAATAAAATTGACATGCGAATAAAAAATCTATTGAATAAAATCTTCAGTAGTAAAGTAAATAGGCATCCTAATGATGCATATTCATCGTAAAAATTGGATGGAAAAATAGTGCATGTGATAAAATCATTGTTAAAATTGGATGACAATTTTCATCTCGAAATGAGTTCCGTGATTGTATTTTTCCGTCGAAGCGATTTAGGGACTTCAGCCTACGTACGTAGCTTGAAGTCCTCATACGTGAAGTCCTCATACTTGACATCTTTTCTTCTGAAGATTATGGTGGAAGTCCTACAGACGAGACAACAAACCGAGTACAGATGTGAATAGGACATCTTGAAAAATGACAAACACGCGACCCAATGAATAGCAAACGGATAGGAAGACCCCATCAAGCCTCACAAGGGAAAGAAAGGACCCGAAGGACCAAGCAACAACCACCCCGAAGGGAAAAACATCGGGGCTAAGTCCCGCTATCAGTAGCTCTAAAATCACCTGTCGCACCTATAATGTCGGAGATAAAAAAATCAGTACCTCTAGAAACAACTGGCGCACCTGAAGAGACATCACCTACTGCGATTGCCCTCCTGTGAACTGCTCCTGCTAAAGCTCTCTGTAGAGCAATGGAAACTCGCTGTCGGAAAAATATAGTGCAGAAAGAAAGAGAAAGTGGAACTCCCTGGCGCCTCTCATGATAGGCTCTAGCACAGTCTCTCAAAAAGACGTCGAACTCCAAACATGTTGATCCGTATATCTCCATAGCTAAAGGGATGAAGCGATGTCCCACTTGCATACCCCTGTACTTGGTCACCTTCGCTGCTGCCGCCACGCCTGTAGCCCATCCTGAGGGATGGGTGATCACCTGTGCCGTCACTGAGTCCCGTGTCGGATCCGTGACAACCACATCAGCCACTGAGACCTGATCCTCTCTCATCATGTACAAGTCAGCTCTCACTGATCCTCCTGTCTGAAGGGCATACCAACGCTCTCTCCACGTCATGTGACCGCTCTCCCGTGCTAAGGCAAACACAACATCTCTGATGACATCGTGGGTAGCTATCCGCTCTCCACCATGAGGACATCGAGCAAGATGACGACCCGATGTGTCGAGCGAGACACCGCACTCGCAAGTGGATAGTGCCGAAGCAACAGGCTGTACCAAGCCTAGGCGGAACCTCATCGCTGTAGAGAAGATAGTCGGTGCGAGTCGGAACGCTCTAATGCAAGGTCGAGCTATGAGCCAAGAGCCTGCGCCCTTGTCCGAACAAGAGCGGAGTCGAGCTCTAGTATCCCGTGAGATGGAAGGATCCACTAAGAGAGCATGGAGAACCTACTGGAAGTGGTGCCCCATCAGAGAAGACTGTAGTCCGCGAGATCCATCGGTAGCTAAGGTATCGAATCGAGGGTGTGCCTCACGTGCCTCAAGAGTCAGGCCATCTCTTGCCTCACGGAGACACATCTGTAGTGGGTAAGAACCATCCTCCACCTCTGTCACGTAGCTCTCTAGAATAGGTCTATCTCGCACGAGAAAACGACAACAGAGCCAAGGTGCTGAGAGGGCCCAACTACCCAAAAAGGCTGCCGGAGCAGTCTCCTCCATGGATAATAAGCCCACTCCGCCACATGATATCGGCAAAGATGTCTGCCTACGTGCGAGAGGTCCTGCCACACAGTCAAAAGTCCCCGGTCCTATGATGTCGCCAAACACCCTCATGATCTTCCTATCAAACTCTCTGAGGCGCGAGATGAAGATAAGAGATGGAGGTACTGTGCGGAGTAAGTAACTCGGACGCCGCGCAATGGAAGAGTAAAGGATACCAAAGTTTAAAAAACGAAGGGCCGGTGCATATATGTCAAAACGGTGTGAAGGGAAAACGGAGGAAGACGACAAGTTACAGTATCGGGAGAAAAAGTCTTGCGCAATAAGGCGGGAGGCGGCTGTATCGTCTTTATGGTGTAACATCTCCGGCGGGAGGTAGTTGTAAGTAGGCATAGATAGCGCTGTAAACATTTGGGTGTTGTAGACGCTAAAGCGAGAGCTAGGTGTAAGTAGACGTAGGTAGCGTTGTAAACATTTGTGCGAGGGTTGTTTTTGCTTCTGTCCGTTCGCGCGGAGAGAGAGCGTTGTTCGGAGGGGAGGTCTTGCAGTCTCGTAATTTCTGTTCGCTTTTGTGAGGAGATGCCCGCAAGGTGTCAAGCGAGCTTTCGCATTCGTTCTTCGGAGAGGAGTTCTGGCAGTTTCTGAGTGACGAGAGGCGCGCAAGGTCTGAAGCGGGGTTTTGCACAAAGAGAGAGCGTTGTTTTTGTTATTGCCGCGGACGGGAGTTCTCATTTCTTCCTTCTTTCTGCTTGTTTCGCACTGACGAGAAGCATGCGGGCTGTCACGCCAGGTTCCGCAATTTCACCGTGTCATTGTTGTCGTCTGCCCGTGGAAGGGAAATGGTACTCTTTACTCGTCTGTTCTTCTTGCTCGCGCGTAGGGGTAGCAGCCAACAAGACGCAGCCCGGCAGGTTACGGTACATGTTGAAGAGGAGGAAGCCTGCAGCCTTTCGTGATCGCGCGAAGAGATACTGTTCTTTTTCTTACTGCCGCGTAGGGAAGTTGTCGTCTGCTTCTTCCGCAAAAGTGTGCGGACTGTCACGGCAGGTTTGGCAATTTTACGTGTCATTGTTGTCGTCTGCTCGTCAAGGAGAAATATTGCTCTTTACTCCTTTGTTCATTTCTCGTCTGTTCTTCTTGCTCGCGCGCGAGGGAAGCGGACAAGAAGACACAGCCCAGCAGGTTACAAGACACGTTGAGGAGGAGGAAGGCTGCAACCTGCTGTCGGTATTGTATGTGATTCTTGCAGTGTGGGTGTCGATGAATAATCGAGACGACATTTTCGGACTGGAGGAGATCTTCGTTTCGTCGTGTCAACTCGAGGAAAGAGACGGAATGACCTCCACTTCCTTCAAACTGCCAGACGTCTACACAAAGTGCCAAGATGGGATACACTTCCATGCGATGTCTACCAAGATAAGTGCTCTATTATTTCTTTCTTCTCTTTCTTTCTTTCGACTGTGTGGACGATTTGGGCATGAATGACAGAATGCATTCGGCAGGAGAAGCCGATGATTCACCTGCCGACAGTTCTTTGGATAGTGTAGAGCTACACGTCAGCCTGCTGCGGACAGAGGAATTTCTATCCCTGCACTTCTCTGCTACTGTGTCGCATTTCTCTTATTTGTGTATGAAAGAACCTATGATCTTGTTTCCAGACAACAGCCTTCAGCTGACGTGCACATATATGTACTTGGAAGTCGCTTCTACTCGACAACTCCTGCCGTTCTTGCTGAAGTTCGACTACGGGAGGATTAGCAAGACTTGTTCTCCTTGCCGCTTGCATTCCACTCCGATATGCAGTCTGGCTGGCTCATATAGATTCTTCTCGTATTCCACTAATAATTTGTCCCTGTACTTGTAGAACTGCAGATTTCTCATGTTCTCATACCCTGCGTTGTTTAAACGTCCCGACAATAGTTTCGAATCCATTGTTGCTTGCTTGTATAGAGGACGGTCACTTCTGTGCTTATGTTCTATTCTGGACCCATTCCAGTTCAAGTTTGTTTGTCGTCACTATCCATCCTTCTCACGAGACGATGTCTTTGAAGAGAGAAGCGAGAACAAGGAGACCGAGCTTGGAGACATCAGTGACGATCTGCAGGACCGACACTGATCTGGGCACATCATTGTTTCTTTTGCTTTCCGACTTTCTCCATGTACACTATCTATCAGGAGTCTTCTCTGTGGAGCGTGGAGGTAGCCTCCTCCACTTACATTTCCAAAGGGTTATTTCTATCTATGCAAAATCATGTATTGACGTCAAAAAACGTAATGCAGGCTCTTGGATGAGACAAGAACAAACCTGTGAGGGGCGAAGTGTGTGTAAAGGTGCTGTCCAACAAAAGACTCCACACATTCGTGGGAATGATGGGGTTATTGTCTCAGAGATCATCAAGAGAAGCACCATATAGCGAGCATGAAAAACATCAACGACTCCATGATCGCAGATGGGAAAGAACTCTACATGTTACTTGGAGCGTCTGACACAAAAAACCCAGTGGCGCTAACATATTTCAACATATTGCAGAGGGCACTCCAGTTCAACACGTATAAAAGTAGGCATCCACTTTCTACAACTTTTCCGCGTTGTCTTCGTGCGATATTTATATCTGGTAGATACATCTCGTCTCCCAGGTAGCTTCCCCAGCACGGAATACACAAAACACGCACGGATGTCCTATGGACTTCTCTAATCAGGCCCGCCGACATCACTCCTGAGGACATCGACGAGATATTCTTTTTCATAGAGACTCAAGGCTGCGCGCATTGCAACCACAAGTACTATCAGCAGCCGAAAGACGAAAGCCATCCGGAAGAAGTAGGAAAATCGCCGTCTGAAGCAAAAGTGCCATCTGAAGCACAAAGATCACCTTTGCAGGACCTTGTACTACCGAAGTATATATCTTTTGTTGGCACCCTGTTACGTTCAACTGAGACAGTTAGGTGTTCCCATCGAAGTGTGAAAGAACTCTTTTCGCTGTATAGGCTCATTCTCTGCGCAGTGTTGTACTCTGCATACGGTAGTCCATAAGCAGTGAGTATTTCCTATTACGTCTTAGTATCAATAGCAACTCCTAGCATATTTCTTATTACATCTTATCACCTCCATAAAGATTTCTGGTTTGCCTGTACAGGCGAAGTACTTGCACAATACAGTGCAAGCAGTATACTTAGAGAATAAGCTGGCACTGGTCTGCGCTCCTCTGCAAAGACTATTGTGGTATGTCTTGTTCTCAAATATCTGCTGTTTGCAGTATGCTTCTCTATAAACAACTCTCATGCTGAAAGAGCTGTTTGCGCTATGCTTGTCTATATGCTAATATGCTTCAGACTTTGCTAAAATGATGTCGAGAACGGCGCGAGAGAAATCTGGGCGAGAAGTATATAAAAGCGACCAAATTTCTCGCTGCAAGAAGGGTACACGCTGGAATAAAACGCGCTTAATGCAGTCAATAGAGATGACTGGCCGCCGCCAGAAAATAATTCTTAAGTAAACGCAAAATAAACCCTGTAGCAGCAACCAACTTGAGCCTGGTGAATAATATACGTGTATCTTATTCACTTCCTCTCTCTTTAGATAGTGAGGCAAATATACACGAGATTACTTTTTATAATTTTTTTTTCAAAAAATTAAATAAAAATTAATTTATTAGGATAATATATATTTGATGATGCAGACTTGTACCTTTTTGAAACGCATAATCTCGCACATGCATTATCTCGTCTTCTCTCGCATCACCCTTTTCAACTAATATTTAATATTTATTTAAATATTCAATTTTATTTAACATAAATTAAACATAAATGTTAACTAAATTCAATAGACTTTCTGTATATTACATGAATCCAAAACCTACTGGAGCCGGGACAAGAACCTATATAGTACATCAAGCGTTCTTGCCCTATCTTCTGCTTGTCTGCTTGCTTGTCCCCTCCCTCAAACTCAAGAAGCATGCATATTTTGACATCCTGACAATGATAGAGAAAGTTACATATACAAAACGCGCAGGAAAAAGTAAAGAAGAAGAATTTTACTCACTTCACGCGCATCATGCTGACGGCAGGTCTTGACCAAACCGCGACGGCAGTCTCAAAAGCAGTCTGCCCAAAGTCTCATGAATTCGGAGGACAGTCGACTGCAGGCGGAAAACTCCAGTGTAAACCGCCAGGAGAGGGTCTCAAAACTCTAATTACAAGTTCCATCTGAATCCCTCTAACGTTTTATGCTGTTTCGATGTAAGGATAACAGGGTATCTCTAGAGGTACCCTGTATCGATCTTCCGCATTTCGTACTAATTCTCGGAAAAAATGTGTCCTAATGCTAAATGTGTTAGCTTCAATTAAATTTGAAAACTATATGTGATATGGCACGTTTTGTCTCTTCGTTTCAAGCTGCAAATAGGTCATTCATTGCGATATTGTCGAACTCTGAACTCCGGTTCGAGAGAAGTTTATCAATTTCATTCTTGCTCAAGTTTGCGCATCTGTAGGAAAGCCAAGAACAAAAGCGATAACCGTAGAAAACCTGATTGAATTCTCGAAGCGCGAGACGAGAGTAGAAGCAGACAGCGGGAACACTAGGAGAAAATTTCCAAGCACGAAAAAGGCCCCGTAAATGACAGAAGAACCAAAGCAGTGAACGGTATACATGGTGACTAACAGAAGGAGGAGATAAGCCAAACCTTGGAGAAGGTACAGAGCTCAAGCACGCTATGTCTGAAGTTCGATACGTACAGAGGGAGAGGGACGTGCGTGGACCGTCCCAGAACTGGCTTCGCACTCGGCGTTGACACATGAATGAAAAAGTGTTAACACCGCGTGGCAGTAACAAATCTCGTGATACCAGCGAAATCTTTCACACATTTCACACCGTGGAAACAAGATCCAGGCATTCCTGATCTTTCCAGGACTCTCATTCGACAAAGGTAATCTCGTATAGCTTCCGCCTGACTTCCACCGTTGGTCTGCAGACAATATACCATCGCACAAACGAAGAGTTCAGCACAGACAGAAGCCTGCAACAGACAACCAAATCTGAATCTCTAACATCATATGCAATTTGCTAGCACCGTCCAGCCAGGGCGAGGGGTCTATGGTCGAAAGGCTACTGCATGCACTTCCTTATGAGTACACCATATGCACTTTTCCTGTCGTCAGTTACATGCCACTGCCTGTCGAACTGAATCACAGGGATGAAACAAAGCTGAAGGTCAAGCCCATTTGTTGTCATTTCTTGTTTTCATCACCCCTCCGAGAGACAGATTCACACAGCTGCAGTCAAGTTACGTTCCTGACACTTCTGAACAAGCATTGTAATGGAGCTTTAAAGATGGTAGTCTGCTAACATATACCTCCAAAGCCAGAAAGCCCCCTGATCTCAGGGCTATGGCAGAACCATTACAAATTTTGCGTAAGTGATCTGCACCGTCTGGTCCACCATCGAGTGCTACTATCGGTTCGTGCTTTCCAACCTCCGCTTGCAAGCTTTGAAGATCCTCCGTCGGAATGTAAGGTGGATTACTGATCACTCCTGCTAGTTCACCTGCCTTGTCCTCCAACGGTGAAAACCAGAAGCCTTGCAACACGTTTACCTTGTTCTAGAGTCACCAAACACCAAAGAACAGTGAGAAACTTCCTTAAGTTCTCATGGGTACTGTCTGCAAGAATCCAAGATGTCCTGATGTTTAGTGCATACACAGGTTTCGAACTCAAGGCCCTGTTGACTAAGGTAAAAATAGCTTCTATCACGTCCTGCCTACGACACTAGCTCTTACAGAGGCTTTACCCTTCCCCCACTTCCTAATTGCACTTTCAGTATCTTGCAACGGGTTTACTGCGGCAGCCTTCTCCATGTAAGTGCTTAACTTCTTGTAGATAGATGATGGATGAGACTCTAGACTTGGACTCCAGAGACACTGACAAGAGTCATATCTCAACCATATAATCGTGCGCTTCCGATACTGCTAGTAAACCTGAGGTTAAAAGAAAACGATACCTGAAGACCATATCTCTCCACATTTCTTCTCGCGACAGCTACTGCAGTAGTGCTCGCGTCAACCGCCACCACACGTCCAGGAGGCTGCAGCAAACGAGCTATACCGATTGCTATGGCACCACTTCCAGTACCTAGATCTGCCCACACTCCCTGGGCCAAAGACTTATCGTTGGATATGGCCACCTCCGCTATGTCAACAAGCTGCTCAGTCTCCGGTCTCGGTATTAATACCCCGTCCATGACGCTTAACACCAAGTCTCTCCAGTGAGCAGCTGCGACCACATACTGAAAAGGCCTTCTTTTCGAAATCCTCTCTTTCCATACACTGTCCATATCAGCTAAGCTCATTCTGAGCACGAGTTGAAAAACTTGTCTGTCTTTCGAGCTTGAATCGGCGGTTTGGATGCCGCTCAGTTCTTTTAGAGCTGAAGTGGGGAGGGAGTTCGATCCTGATTCAAGCTCTTCAAAAGTAGCCATCTCAACCAGGTCCTCCCTGATACCATCACAAGAACAACCACAGTCGGTGGCAAATTCTGTAACAGGATCACCGTACCGTTCCTTAGACATATCAGCAAAAGCGCTGAAGCTGGCGGATATGTCCCCTCCAGTAGCCGTAAGGTCACCTTTGATTCCACGGACGAACTTACTGTTCTCCAGCTTCAGGTTGAAAAAGTCCTTGATGTCTCTCCAGGAGCAATTCTTCCACGAGGTGGACTGAACATCGAGGTTTCCTTTCCAGCAAGCATAACCTCCTACAGAATCATCAAGTAACCATTCCAACTCTCTTAGCAAGTCGTTCACCTCTGGCCCTCCATCGGAATCCAAAAAACGGGATCCCACTGCAGAGGCCAAGTCTAGAGCTTGTTTCCTCCATCGGAGCACATCAGTCAAAGACGCTATGCTCGAAGGCAGTCTTTCAGACACGGGAACTGGCACCTCAAAGCGCGCTGTAACAGACTCAGTTTTTTTTCTCTCCGGGACTGGTGCTGCAACATACGGGAGAGAAGAAGCTGAAGCGGAAGATACTTCCAATTCCTGCTCTGCCAACCTATTCGAAGATGAGCAGCGGCAAATACCGGCATTGGTTGAATGACCGTGTTGGAAACAGCCGAAAGGAAAATGATTCACACAGGGTAGAAAATCAGAAGTAAGCGCCGGCAGAGCACTTTGGACAAGTTTCAAACTCACGGTATGCGGATAGAATTCGATGCTTGTGTGAGCAAGAGCAGAAGTTCTGAGCCGACAGGAAATTTGACCATTATTCAGGTAATATGGAACCCGAGAAAGAGACAGTGCAACTCGAGCTAGGGCCGCCATAACCACCTTCCCGTAGCGAATTCTCCTACCCTGGTAGTGAGACTATTTCACAAGGTAGCCATATTCTCTGAACAGTACCGGCTGGAAGATGAAAGAGCTCACGGTAACTTCAAATTTCCATCACATCGGGACTTTATGGCAACTCACATGCAAACCTCCCTTGACTACCTAACCCCCAGCTTTCAGGCTAACATGCGTGCCTTTACACTCCCCGTCGAAGACACATTTGTCCAAACTGCATGTTTGTCTCCATGAGACGCAATCTCTTCAGTAGATGTAATGATTTTGCTCGACAGAAGCCAAAAATGAATTCTCATAGTCTCATTTGTAGTCCGGCGGATTCCAGTGTCAGTTTCCCGGCCGGAAGCAACCAATCAGAATGGGTTCGTCCACTTGCTGTCCTAAGCAGGCAGTGCACTTACGTTGTTCTCACTGAACACCTTCATCTCAGACATCGAAGCTTCCCGCGGCTCAAGCAGTTGCGATTCCAGAATCGAACTTCGCGATCTCCTAAGCCACACTCTTCCTTAGACGAGGTGGATTCTTTGGTGTCAATGCTGGATGACAAACACATAGTACTTTCCGGACAACAACTCATCCAGCTGAAGTAGAACTGGCGCGAGGAAAATCAGCATAAACTGCGTTACGTCGGGATGCAGTATATGCAGATTCTACTACTGTAGTTCGGAAGGGATCTTAAAAATATATATACAATATACATAATATGTGGTATATGAGAAAAGGAATGGCGGGTATACATCCCGCCATGATAACTACGGGTCACCTATAGCGAGTTAGATGTGATGATGGAAGGTACTCGCGTAAATGACCGGTACAAGAGCAAGTTAGATGACTCAAATATATATAGCGAGGATTGATTTGATCGAATTACTTTTGAAACAAACCATTTTCTAAAAGTTTGAACCGAACCAGACCCTATATGAACTGAACCATTTAGAAAAATCTTGAACTGCACTAGAAATGAGTTTCTTTCAGTAAATTTTAAGATTTTATTTGATTATGAAATAATAAACTTGATACTATAATCTTCAACTTACAGTCTAAAATTTATTATATAAATTTATTATGATTTAAATAAATTTATCATTAAATTTTAATACAAAACTTTGAAACTATGGAATAGAATTGTTTAAAGAACATCTACTTTGCGAACCGGATTAGTTAGAACCCATTCATGTAAAAGACCGACCTGTTTAAAAACTGAAATGTTTATCAAAGTTTGAACCGGATCATTTCTGAATGTGGTAACCACATGTATAGTATCTTTATTTTTAATATTTGTTTTTTATTTTTAATATTTAAAATTAATTTAAACTTAATTTAGAATATATTATTTAGCCAAGTACAAGATGTTACGGGTACTTGAGGGAAGTATTCTGTTTTTTATTTAATTCTACCCCCATCAAGGACAGGATTCGGAGCTTATTTTTCTTTTGGCGAGAGCTTTCATATGAAGCCCCTTAACTCTACCCCTGGTACCTATTGGTTCTTTTTTCCTCCAGTTGAGAACTATCTGAGGTAGAAAAGGGACCATTCCTTAAATCAGTTGGAAGTTAGCTTATTAAAGGCTGCAGGATTCCCAAGGTTGGAGAAGGACGAAAGGAGGAATAGAGGAATACGACCAAGACTTACCAAGTAGAGTTACCCCAACCATGGTAGGTACTACCACAGTCGGTAATTAACAGAGTGGATCACGGATGGAAGAAGAAATACCAGCTGGGTAATAGTGTGCTTTTTTTATAGGGGAGCAAGAAGGCTTAAAAAGTCTTCCACCTAGACTTCACTCATAGTACCTTTTTTTGTGTACTATATTAATATTCTAAAAATGAAACCTTCGTTTTAGTATCACCTCTACGCAGTGATAAGGTGTGACCGGTCCCGACTCTAATACTGTAAACATGTTCTTTTGTAATATGTAATAATATGTTGTTCTATGGGTTCATATGTTTCTCATAAATACATTCCCGTGGTCAAGCTGCACTGTCGGATTTCTTAGAGCGGATGACGACCTAGAACCAAGAGTTTAATATATATGTTTAGTTTTCATTTATGTGCTTCCATTCTTTCAGTTTCTTGGGGCGAACGTTCTCTTCTCTTTTTCTTTTTAGCAATAGTCGATCTTCCTCACTCCTCTACTGTTCAAAATGTCTTCCTCAGTACCCTCGGCTGGTTATCAGGACGTGACTTTGGTAGATCACGAACTGCGAAGTGTAAGACGGTCAAAGCTAACGCAGTACAGTTGCTGTGAGTTGTCATTGTGGGTTGTCAGTGAGGGTTCAAAATCTATGTACACGTGGAATGTAATTTTCTCCAGTTGAGTGATGCAGGAGAGGTGCTTACGAGTTGATGCAACCTGCATACGAAATAGCAGGTTGCATCTTTAGAGTAAGAATGACAGACAAGGCATAACAATGGTGGGACAGTAACCGAATTAGATTTTCTTATGGAGGGGAGGAAAATCAAAATCTTCTTGCCATCAGAGATTGTTTATTTATGTGAAGAAGAACGATTCTATTATCCTGATGGAGACATCACAATAAGCTTTTCTTTTTCTCACGGCGTGGTTGGCATGGCTAGGTCTTTTCAATTTTTGTCGAGTCCATGTTGTACAACCTAGACAAAGATATGCTAGTGATTATGTGAGTGCTTTGGATTCTATTTATCTTTGACCTATTCCAGGATATTATATAGTGCTTTCAGGTTTGAACAGACTGCAAGTTTAGTTCACATTTTGGCCTTAGCAATTCACCCGTACATACATTTTCATACATTAAGCACGGTTTTGGTTTGCAGATGTTTAAAACATTTCGGTTCAGTAAGATTATAAACATTCATATGTCACTTTGTGTCTATTCACACAGCGCAAGCTAGCCTCTTAAAACTTATCGTACCGTTATTATGTTCTCATGTTTCTCCAGCTAACTAAAGCTTTTTCACATTTCGGTTCCTAACTGCCCTCTAGCCTTCTATCGTGTTCGTGCACCTCAAAGAAATGATCCCTTGAATCATCCCATTCTAGTTGAAGAACAGTCCATGCACTAATTATCAGAATTTGCCGATCTTGCAACTATAGGCTTTGGAACATGGTGAGTCTGAATTACCAATTTGCATTGGTAAACTTCTACGAGAAGGATCAAAACATAAGGCCTTGAGTTGGTGAGTTGCAACCACAACTTTAATCTTCTGATTTTAAAAATTGAATCTGACTCTTTTCCTGTATGTCACAGAAGGTGTGACCAACCCCTTCAACTGCTCCATTAGGACACCAAAGACAATAATGCCAAAGGCCCAACACTTCAGATCCATTCAGTCACTTCTAACATAGCTCAGAGCAACATATGTGAATCTATACATTGAGAATGACAGAATCTATCGAAGATCAATCTCTAGTACATAAGTCCTCCCAAGCAACTCGACCAAGTGCATAGCAAGTAGCGTAGCTCAAAGTTGCATATGTGAGTTCTAGTAAAGTGCAAAGCTGCTTCAGAACATCGACGAATCTGATCTGTATCGAGTCTTGAAACTCAATGACATTCATTCAATAAACTTTCTCTCCTTTCTCATTCCAGACGTCGACTTGACAAGTCTTTCTTGCTAATGCCCACTCTACCATCCGCACATCGCATTATGCATTGGGTTACCCGTCTCGCGCCCGTGCAGTAGTATCTCACTATTAAGTCGATTGTAACCACTTAAGCAAGGAATCAAAACCGTCGTTAACTATAATAAGTAGAGTTCTACTTATCACTTAGAGGTGAAAATTGGTTTGATAAAAGTCTTTGGTATAAAAATCAGTTACGTCTAAGTCGGTCTGAGAATAGATGCAGCAAAAATGTACTTCAACTAATAGACAAGAGCACTAAAAGTTCACTGAAACTTTCCAGAAGGAATTTGAGGGTCCAAACGATGTTTTTTGATCAAAAATAGACCGCTAGAGATAGGGCTTAAGGCATGCCTTCGAGTGCTTTCCAACGAGCACTTGTTTGGCTCATTCTGAGTCCTCTAGATGTTGTCTTGGAGTTTCAGATCTAAAGCCGTATGTAAACCACGTCAACAATCCGCTAAGATTGTTGACGTGGCATACATCCGATAAGATTCATATCAACAACACGTTGATATGAATCTTATCTTGTACTCCTTCTCTCACTATATAAAGTATGAGAATGCACCTCCAAGGGCATTGGAGTTTGAGTTCACTCTAGAGCCTCGTCTTACAATTGTATCAAAGCAAATAACTCTAAGAGAGCGGATTATTTCTCTAAGAAGGACCTTTGATCGAGATACATAGTAACAGAAACTCTGAGTGCATCGGAAGGTTAGTCTCGAGTATAGACAGTGTATAAGAGAGCTATGTTATGGACGGAGGTAGATTTCTAGCCCCATAATTATTATTCTTGAATCCTTTCCACATCAAGCTTATGTATCTACATCGTGCATTTTCGAGTGTACTCTTCTCTATCATTTTGATGGGAATTTCATAGATCAACCTGATGAATTTGCTAGTCATGATGATTCTTCAAGCAGTGACGTATGCGGTTAATTGAGATTTGATCATCTATATCTTGATTTAGTTGAGCATGGATCTAAACCTACTTGCTCCCGTTCCTTTCCACACGTGAGTGGAGATCCGTTATGTTTGTAGACCGAAATCGTTACATAGACAGTTTGTGATTAGAAATTTTGATGAGGATTTCTATCGTGAAATGATCGATTCTCCCATCCCTTTTGTAGTACATGTAATGTATGAATGTTTTTGGATGGCCGTCATAACTCTATACTAGAAAAAATCTGAAACTTTCGTGTTATTTAGAGAGAGAGATATCATGGATCCATAACTCGCAAACCCAGAGCTGGTAATGCAGGAATTGATGCAGGACATGCTGAACAAAATTCAGGAGATGAAGATGACAATCGAAGCATTACACAGCAAAAAGTTAGATATTAAATTAATATCTAAATAAATTTATTTAAACTAAATTAATATCCATTTGATCACACGTTTCACACTTGTAATTTTGAAAATGAGTGTCCTTAATACCTTATGGGTGATGTTCGGATCCATGTAATTCTCTCTTGTTAACAATTTATATTTATTTAATATTTAAATAGATATTAATTTAATTAACAATAAATATTCAAATAATTTAATTTAGAATAAATACATTTTTCCCATATAAAACAAGACACAACAACAAGTAAAACATTGTCACGTCAGTTTGGCACCTCGGCTAGGTTGACCGAGTGCGAAGTGGCGCATCCAAGTAAGGCCGTTAGTGCCGTTAGGACGAGTTGGTGGGAGAGCTCACTAGGGGTATACTTCGCAGGTAGGGCTTGGAGGCCTTAGTTCTTTGAGTAATCTGAATAGAGAAATTACCGTCTCCAACACTACAACACGGATTACTCACAAATGGTCAAGCCAAACCCACTCTAAACGCGAAGAGAATCCGGGTTACACTCAACTAGACTATCCACCATAGCCTGGAGCTTGAAGGCTCAACTCGAAGAACTAAGACCTCCAAGCCCTATCTGCGAAGTATACCCCTAGTGGGCTCTCCCACCAACTCGTCTTAACGGCACTAACGGCCTTACCGGGATGCGCCACTTCGCACTCGGTCAACCTAGCCGAGGTGCCAAACTGACGTGACAGCATTGTGGTACACTTGTGTATGTGTATGACATCGTCCATGTGTTATGTGTATGTGTGGTGTACCTCTGACAGCGATGTATGTTGTGTAGCGATGTGTATGCGCACGACAACATAACAAACAGCCTCCAAGAGGTTTTTCGCTAGTCTAGCCCTTACACGAATAACCTTTCCTCTTGTACATGTTCTTCGTGTAGTGCGCCTGGGATACATGGCTGTATATTATCCACCTTCGGACATTCTTCAGTCACGCCAGTCAGTTTGTACCCTTTTAATACATGTTTCATTGAAAGTATACGATAAATAGTTTAATTCAATCCGAGAGCTTATTAAGACATTCTGAATTTAAACACCATATATAACATGTCATGAGCTCTTGTGATGCATCAGGATGGTTTGCTGGGGAGGGAGGTAATAAATAATGAAACCGGATGTACAAGTCGTCTCTCTTTGACTTGAAGCAAGCTGGTCCAGTCAAACATCGTTATAGTCATTATCACACAATATATAAGCACATTTTCACTGAGAAAAATACAAATACATGTGATTATACAAAAGTAAATTTTAAATATTTTTACAACAAAAAATTTACTATAGTAAGTGGGCGATGCTCGCTCACGCATGAATGTTTTAATCTTCTTTTATTTTCGTTTGTGACACATTGTTACCCATTGTTCATAAAACACTAAAGAAAATTGCAGGTGCCATGAGTTCCTTTGGTGCATCTTGCTCTCCCACCACTAGTACATCTTGAGACGGTCCTCCATCTCCCACGTTTGTCATACTTTGACTCTCGAGGCCAGCTCTAGAGAGTGCTGCATGTTCATTAATTTATGATTATTTAACAAAATGCATGCTTCCACACAATAAATAAAGAGTTACGTTATGTGGAATTGTGAAATTATACGCTAGTAAATTATATGGATCTTTCTCTCTTTTTTTTCAACAACAAAATTATCTTTTCATTTCATTACACGACAAAAAAATTCCCCTTCTTTTCCGGTTTTCATAGTCTAAGTACAACTATACTCATGCATAACAACAACCTCTTATGGTGGCTTTTGCTCAACCACAACATCACCAAGTATAGAGGCTCCTAGACTATACCTCAGACAGTCTTCTTAAAGACTTCTTTTGCCAGTTAGCAGTCGGGGAGCACAAAAAGGGTACGGTTAGGTGAGAACTGTTTTCATCGTTTTATTTGTTGACGGAATTTGACATCTGAATATTTAACTGAAAGCTCCTGAAGAGTCTTACATTTTCTGTTTTGTTAAATCAGAACTGTTTTGATGGTTATATCGTTTCATTTGTTGACGGAATTTGACATCTGAATATTTAACTGAAAGCTCCTGAAGAGTTTTACATTTTTTTTTGTTGCATTGATAGAGGACCATGGAACTGACATTAGATCGTTTATTTTCTTTTAAACGAGGTATTCTCGATCACCTAAGTACAAAGGGAGACCAACATATTTCGTTTTCCTTCTTTTATACCCATGTTTGTGGTTTAACTAAGCAAACTAACGATAGAAAAGCTAACTACGTACTACAATGTCCTCGAAGAGAATTCTCCTCTTTAACGCATATGTTTGAGTTAACGAGGGGAAAAAATGCATATGTTTTTAAGGAAACATAAGGAAACATTGCATAAGGAAACAACTGAGACAAAGAGGATAAATACTGCTTATAATATAATCTTGCATTAATCAATTTTGACATAATCACAACTTTGTTATATAGTCACCATTTTCACTGGAGAGAGATCAAAAGGAAAACTCTAAAAGATGATGACTATCATACTCGTTGTAACTCACGTAAAATTTTATAACGGATGTCATTATATTACGTTTGATATGATTATACATTAACTAACTATAATTTTAACTTATCAACCATGTGTTAAGTTACATACACTCCAAATAAGGAGGAATTCTGTGGAGGCTGCGGTCTTTCTAATGTTTTGCACTGGTTGATTGTATAATAACGCTTCAGTTGATTTAAAGATAAAACTTTCAGTGATAGTATAACGCAGGAGGAGAAGATGATAATAAGCTTTATGATTATATCACTAATCTAGCTTAGGAACTCCTTTTATGTAAGATTATTACAAGTAATTTTAAACCGAAAATGTTTACTTCTACAAGCCTGAACTATTTAACCTGATTACGAGGTAATTACATTTAACTATCTTAATAGAATTTGAAATATTTACAAGAGAAATATTTATTTTAAAATACAATTATATGTGGATGGATAATTTAAGACTTTAAGTTTAGAATTTTGTCATGCATAAATATAACTTCTGAATGTCAAGGACTTTATCAAGTAGGATGAGTATATATAATGATTTTTTAATACATGATTTTGCACATTAGGCAAAAACTTAATACTCGTCCAAATAAAAAGTTTTACATAATTTACAATATTTATGAAAACGGGTTGTGAAAAAAATGACACTCGACATGATCAAAATTTAATAGTATAACAAGATATAAAGTCACGAATGAAAAGTACATCATACTCATCACTCAATGCAGTATTTCTTATCATCAACCCAGTCTACACTATCAAGTCTAGTACAAGTTGTGGAGAGGAAACTATAGCATCCGCTACTTGACTGTGCATCTCTACATCTTCTACATCTTGTGTGAAGCAAATGCGTCTCCATCAGCGTTAGTGGAACTTTGAGGCTCAACAGCAAAAAACTCAAGAACAACCACAAGTGCATCAAAGCTCAAGTGAGTCATTATTGGGACGTTAGAAACTGAATCAATTGCCTGTCAATGCTATGTTTTTCACTTTTTTGTGTCTTAGTGTCTGCATCTGGAAGATTTTTGAGCTAGTGAACATGTGCCGGTATGTACCTGTGTGTTGTCAATCTCCACCGTAATGCAGTGGCGGTGGATGGGTGTATCAGATTGTGCGCCTAGCTCTTTGTGCTCTGGATCCGCCAGTAGGTGGACTTCTTCCTCAGCAGGTGTGTTGTTCAAACTGTAGTATCTGCGGGAGCAATGAGGACAGTGGGTGCTGAGAAAAGCCTAGCTCTAAGTAAATATAAGTCTGAGTTCTTGCAAAAAGTGGTTGTTGAAGGAAATAGTAGGTGTGCTAATTGACAAAGGAGAGAAACACGGAGTACCGCCACTGAGGTCCAAGAACTCGTAGTCTGGAAGTGTCTGAACAGACGGATCGACAGCAGTACTCAATGTATAGTTAGCGACGTCGCTCTCGACGACAGTTTCACATCGGCCGGTGCTTTCAGACATAAGAAAACTCGAAGCTCAAGAGAGGAGGAGGAGAAAAAGAGCCAACCTGACGAGAGACGTGAGCTGGTAAGGTCGTGGAGCGGCCATTCTCCCTCCGATCAAGACCAGCATGCAATGGCTAAGGAAGAAAGAAAAGACAGAAACTATGCATGTAGTTGTTATCTCCCTATCGAAATTACATATGTGCACAGAAATTCATCCGCCCCGTCTGATTTTTTGACGATTCATCATTGTGCATGCTGTCCTAATTGGGCGTAATTGTGAAGGTCCTTACCGTCTGATTGTCCTACTTGTAGAGCTCACACGAGTGTCATATCCGACCCACTACACAAATCCATTATCTATTCACATGGTCTGAAATAGTCATTGATGAGTTGGGCGATAACTTTTTATGACTTTTGGTACACATTAGTAGGTTTACCATCCGATAATATAATCTTGTATGTGACCGCCGGAGCAATAATACCGGTAGAAGGAGGTATGCGTCAAGACAAGACAAAGTATTACTAGTCATAGAAGGTTGGATATCCATGGAATCCATGGGTTGCAAACAAAGAATGATATGCCTAGATAAGATAACGCATTAAATACAATGTACGTCCATGGATTGTATGGATGAAACAAGAAATAAGATAAAATTTCAAGAAGTTCCGTCGTCAAAATATCTCATCGTATCATCTTTGGATCAGTAACCAATAGTGTAAAATTTGTGGTTCATCACTATCTACGGTTCATCAGCATTCTGGCAGTTCGTCTTCACCCAGACTCTAGTGTTGACACTGCAACCAACTTCTCGTAGAGCTTCACTAGTCGTAGAAGTTTGTTGTAAACTATGGAAGATTACGATGGTCCAATACTCTGATGTGGTAAGCATACTGAAATTGACAGCTATAGCTGAAATATCATCATGTGTAAATGCTTAAGAGTCGTCATGCATGTAGTCCTTGAAGTTTAATCCGTACGGCATATCCACTATTACTAACATGAACATCTGTTTCAGAATAATTGCAACCATATGTCTCACATCGTCTTTGAACACCTGCTACTTGTAAGATTCTGTCGATCCTTCACGAGCCCAGGTAGAGAATCTTATATCTAAGTCTCGTAGAGCATTTGGATCTCCACGTTCCTTCGGTTCAAGATACTTTTTGACATGGATCATTGAAGTCCACAAACTCATGGGAAAGAACCTCGAATAGAGTCTTAATCTTTGATCAAGATCTCTTTGACTCTTTTGCACTTGGGTCCTCCGTGCTCATATCTTTCGTCTTATACATAAAGTCACGCAAGAATGTCATAGTCAATGACAACGAAAGTCAAAGAATCATACTTCTAACAAGATAACAAGAAAGTGTTTTCTCATGTATCATTAGTTTCTCGAAGACAGAAAAGTATTGATGCAATCGTTTCATCTGCAAAAGGAGACATATGTGTCATTGTCTCTATCTAAGAACTCACTGCCACTTGTTGGACGTAAGCGTTCGCAATAACGTCCATTATCTTTGTACGCTTACACTCTTTTTGCATATCGTCCATGCTCAAATCACTTGACTCAACATGCAATTAGATTGATAACTTATAGTCGATGACCACAATTGGTGATTATTCCGAGGTTGTACCAACATAAACTTGATAAGACGACTCTTACATGAAAGAACTAGATGGAGGTTTGAAGTTCTGAGTCGACTAGAAATATGTAGGATGAATACATCTCATTGTTCCACAAAGTTCAAAGGAGAGTTTTGTTACTAGGGTATCTTGTTCTTTTTATTATTTTTTTGAACGAGAACATAAAAGATTTTATTCTTTAATCGCAGCAGGACACATGAAGCCTCAACCATTCGAGATCACATGCTAGAACTGCCAACTCACCAAGCAAAGAGGTGGACGGAAAATAGAAATCTCAAATGCAAGACCGGCACCAACGAGCATGAAACTCACGACCAAAAATTTAGTGTGTAAGCTACTGCAAGAAGAGGCGTGCCGTGAGTCCAGAAATTTACTTCCTTAGTCTTCTGCAACAACAGTCGATATCTCTCAGTCCCCTACTATTCAAAATGTCTTCCTCAGTTCCTTAATCTGTTAGTGTAAGACGGGGGTTTTAGAGTGAACTCAAACTCCAATGTCTTTCGAGGTGCATTTTCATACTTTATATAGTGAGAGAAGGAGTACAGGATAAGATTCAGACCAATGCTGACCTCCCAAAGTGAGCACACAGATCGTTGACGTGGTTTACATGTAGCCTTAAATCCGAAACTCCAAAACAACATCTAGAGTGCTCAGAATGAGCCAGACTCGTTGGAAAGCTCTCGAAGAATAAGAACCAAGGCATTTAAAACATCCTTTAAGTCTTGTCTCTAGCGGTCCATTTTCAGGTTCAAAAAAACATCATTTGGACCCTGAAATTCTTAGAAAGTTCTGGTGAACTTTTGGCACTCTCGTCTATTAATAGAAGTACTATTTTGCTGCATCTATTCTCATACCGACTTAGACGTAACTGATTGTTCTAACAAAGACTTTTACCAAACCAATTTTCATCTCTAATCGATTAGTAGAACTCTACTTATTACAAATCTCTCTCCTTTTAAGAAGCAACATCCCCGTTGCCCAAGTACTGTTCGAAAGCTTTCACTACGAGTGGTGCGTTTTCAAGATTAGTTGCAAGTTCCATGTTGCTTCATGTAAGGGACATCCTTTCCATTTCACCAAGTAATCTATTCGTTGATGACGAGTCCCACAAACATGTTTCTTCAAGATGCGTTCTACTTCAAACTCTTCCTGGCCATCGATGATTTGAGGAAGAGACCGGGATTCTTGCAAAGTTCTAAGTTTTTGGGGTCATGGTACACTCACCGTTATAAGGATATATGAAAAACCGGATGAATCTTCATGTGAGATGGAAGTTCGAGTTGATATGCAACTGTTCCTATTCTGTGAACAACAGAGAAAGGACGCATGAAGCAAGGATTGAATTTACGACTGCCGACCAACGTAAGATTGGTTGTGGATAACCATACTTGATCACCAATCATGAACTCTTCATGCCGACGGTGTTCATCAACATATTGCTTTTGTCGATTCTGAGCAACTTGCAGTTTCACCTTAGCTTTTTCCACTCCTTGCTGAATTGATGCAACGAATTCATTGATAACATCCACTTTGGTGTTGACTGATGATAACATACCTTATCGTGTCAAGCTTGCTGATGTGAAAAGGTGTTCTACGTACATGAGATAAAAAAGAGTTTCATGAGTAGATGCATTGAAGGAGTTGTTGTAGATAAATTCTATCCAAGGAAGTAAGGTGTCTCACTTTGCTTGCTCCTCTAGAGTAAAGACTCGTAACATGTCCTCAATTGTCCGATTAACTGTTTCAGTTTATCCATCGGTCTATGAGTGATAAGTAGTGGACATGACAAGTTTAGTTTTGAACAGATCAAATATGGTTCTCCAAAATAGACTAGTAAATTGAGGACCTCTATCTGTTATGAGCACCCGAGACAAACCATGCTGAGCAAAAATGATATTCAAGTAGAACTGGGCAATTTGAGGAGTTGAGACGTCTTTCATGGTTGGTCGAATATCATCTTGCTAGCTTATCTACGAAGTTGACTATGGAGTCAAAACCAGAACTGATCATGGATAGTTCACACACTAAGTCCATACTAACATGTTCTCAATCGAAAGGGGTTGAAGAAGATCAGAGGGTGCTTGATTTGCAACCTTATTTTGTTGACACATTGCACAACCCCGAGTGTATATTGAAACATCCTCTGTCATCTTGGACCAATAGAAGACTTGTTGGACTGCTTCCAAGGTCTTTTTTGCTACCATATGTCTTGCAATTGCTGAATCGTGACATTCAGTTAATATGGTGGTACGTAGTTCCGGATCATCTAGGATCCATAACTTCTCTTCATGAAATATCAGTCCATGATTGCGAGTAATGGTTCTTGAAGTTTTGGTTGCTACAATCTGTGTATCAGATCTTATGTCCTCGGTCAATTTTATCTAGAAGTCAGAATTCATCTTGACTTCAGAGACTATGTTATGCACGATATACATGCGAGTTAATGCATCACCAATTTGCTTCTTGCTCTCAACATATGTGATGATCATGTTGAATCGCTGTCTCCATTCTACCCAACGGATTTGTCTCTTTGAGAGATCCTTCTAGGTCTCCAATAGACTAAAGGTTTGTGGTCTATCTCGATCACAAAAGCCTTCTCTCCTAGATAGTACTTCCAATGCTTCGTGACGAGGACAATGACCAACTCTTCTCTTCCGGTGGTGTGGTAGTTTCGTTCTGTTGGTAGCAACTTCCGTAAGATGTATGCAGTTGGATGCCAACCATCCTTCCATTCTTGCTGCAACACCGCCTCCACTATCGTGCTTGATGCATCCGTTGTTAACTTTATAAGTCTCCTCGAGTCGTACCACTTGAGGATCGAAGCATGTAGTAGTGCAATCTTCAATGCTTGAAAATCTATTTCCTACGTTGTTCTCCACATCCATTTCTTTCCTTTGTCCAAAAGAGCAATTAGTGGTTGTGCAATCTTGGCAAAATTCTTAATCAATCTATGATAAATCTTGTCAATCCCAAGAAGCTCTTAAGTTGAATCTGATCTTCTAGAGCCTTCCACTGTTGAATGACTACTATTTTATTTGTCATTACTTGTATATCTTCTACACTCACTTTGTGTCCTAAGTAATCCACCTCTGTCTTGTCAACTTCACACTTAGAAATTTTGACGTACAATTTATTGTGGAGGAGTACTTGGAGAACCTCTCCAAATGGTGCACATGTTCTCTCATAGTTTTGTTATAGACTAGGATATCGTCAAGAAACATATGACTGATCTGTCTAAATAAAGATGAAATATGTCATTCATCAGATTCATGAAGGTGGCTAGTGCATTCCTGAGACCAAATGACATCACTAAGTATTTGAAGTGATCATATCTTGTTCAAAAGACAGTCTTCTCCACATCTTCATCAGCAATCCGGATCTGGTTATAACTGCTCCGTAAGTCTAGCTTCGTGAAGTACTTTTCTCCTTCAAGTTGGTCGAACATGTCATCCATCCGAGGTAATGGATACTTATTCTTCACCATTTGTTGATTGAGTGTTTGATAATCGACGCACATCCGTAGACTGTTATCTTTTTTCTTCACAAAAAGGACGAGAGTTCCATATGGTGACACACTGGGCTAGATAAACCCTTTCTGCAACATCTCCTCATTTTGTGCCTTGCACTTATCCAATTCATGTGGTGCTAGTCTGTATGAGGTTTTACAAGGAGGTGTGCTCTTTAGAATCACCTCGAGAGGGCAAGTGGGATGTATATGTTTTTCTTTTATTGTTGCCTAAGACGTATCTAAGCTAACGACTATTAACTTTTTTTAATGTCATGTTTCACCTCTGCTTCGCTGCCGCTTCTTGCGCGTCCTGCTTTCAATGTTGTCTTGCAGCGTTGTCGTGATGTGAATCATTTTACATTGTAAATAATTCACCTCTCTGTCAAGCGTTAGTCTCTCTGAGTGAACTTAGGACCTCAGAGAAGTCGACACTAGAGGATGTTATATATTTTGAGTCTTAGTAGGTTGATTATCATGTAGATGGAGTTAATCTCATGGGTTGTAATTACATGTCATCTATGCATGCTTCCTCACGAGGTTAGGTTATCTTTCGGGATTACGTGTGATTTTACATGTCTTCGCATGTAGTTTAAGAGTTACGGTGGCACTTTAGGGGTTTGACGTGGTAGCCTATGTATGAAATTAAGTCACCACGTGGTTTGGGACACAAAAGGACAGGGGAGTGAAGCTATGAACTCCCATTGGTCCAATTTTGTCTTTGTGCACTGCTAAACTTAGTAGTAGGGATCTTAAGAGGAGTTCGAGCATTTGGTGAGAGATCTTCAAAATCTGAGAACACAGGAGGATAGGACTGGTCGTGCCAAGCATTGTCAGTGAAATTTTCGACTGATTTGGAGCAATAAAGAAGGAGTTATGGCTGATTGAAGTTCGATTTGTGTTAGAATTGCAACACTTCTGTTGATTTTGGGGTTTTCGGTGTCAATCGCAGTAGATTTGAGAAAATTGCTTCAAACCTTCGGGGTCGCGTTCATTGTCAGCAGGGCTACGACTGTTCTCAAATTTTCATGTCAATTGAATGAGTGAGTAATTCGGGGTGACCGCTGAAGCAGAGGGGGTCCGAAAAGCTCTCAATCTAGAACAGCAACTTCAGTGAGCGAGATCTGGAGTTCTGTGTACAATCAGGAGGCCCAACTTCACAGGAGTGTTCAGCAAGATGTGAACTGCAAATCTTTTAAGAATCTTTGAAAGTGATCGAGCCAATTCTCTGTTCTAGGTCGAAATAGCTGTCTAGGTACTAGAAATTGCTGTAATTTCTCTGCTCAGAACGTTTCTGTCCATATCTTGATGCTCTGAATTGATCTCAAGCTGAAACTTCGTATGTATGGTCAGTAGGGCCTCATTTACATGTAGGAGAAGTTCTGAAGTCTGAACCATCGTATGTTTCTGATTCTGGACTGTTAAAGTTTGCTGTCTGACCTTATTACTGCTAGTCTGATCTGATTTTTGCTTCCTGAACATACTGAAGGGTCAATTCGACCTGAGTGAGTGTCTATAGTGCCCTTTATGACCTGAAGCCTACCTCTGTATAGTAAGCAACCAAATCCTCCTGAACCCCAACGCTTCCCTGAGTAGACTGAACACAGCCTTCAAGCTCATATCACAACCAGAAGGTTCCGCCCTTCTCAGGCAAACTCTCAACTCGACAGTGTTGACGCAAAATGACTATTGTAGACAAGATCGATGTTTTCTGTTTGGAGGATCCAGTGCTCTTCTATCGCATTGTACCGAGGGTGTTGTCTCTGAACTCTACTGCTCTTCGCGGATCTACTTCATTCACCTCTCGTTGGAAGGCTGTTCGTCGTTGCTACATGTCAACTTCTTTGCACGTTCTTCTGTTCAATCTTCATTTTGGCTCTTCTCGAGAACTACAGAAGATTTGCATTTCTTGCTGTGGAACCGAGACGCTAGAAGTCTCTTGCGTTTGTCTCTACTTTTCTTAGTCTCGTCTCTTGCAAGGATCGCGAGTCTACGCCTTCTGTCTGAAGTTGCCGTAGTTCAAGCGGTTTCTTCTCTGGAGTCACTGCCGCTGTGTCCCCTTCTTCGAACTTTTCTTCACTTCTCTTCGAACGTTTTTATCATCACGTTTCGGCTAATTTCAGATACTGCAAGACGTTTACATTTCGTTCTCTTGTAGGGCCGCTGTCACTGTTCGCTGTGGGAAGGACAAAGCTGTGTTCCTCAGGAGTTACCGGCTGCTGAGATTCTTTTAGCGGAAAACAAGTCCCGCTTCTTTTCTCCACCTCACTCGTTCTCTTTGCATGGAACAAGTGATGGACTCCTCTGCTTGCACACCTACTACAAACACATATCCACGGACTGGCAACTTTTGTGCATGGTACTTTCTTTCTTACTTCGCGTCTTCACCCTACTTCCGACATTTCCAAGTACTTCTCTTCACATATCTTCCAATTCTCGGCAATGTCTATTGATTCTCAAGGCGAGGACGCCACCGATGATGAGAAATCTGACACTCTTCGCCTCTCAGCTTCTAGTCCTCTGCATACGCTTTTGCTTGTGCCGTCCAGCGGTCAGTCTCCTCCCCTATCCCTTGCTATCTTCTAGCTCTTTTTTGTTCTCTGAAATGAAACTGTACCTGACAAAAAGCTATGCGTACATCAATTTTCGTTTCTGTTTGAAACCACCCGAATTCTTCCTGCCTGGCTTATATTATGTTAAACTATCTTATGCTTTCTCAAGGACAACAGAGTGCTTTCAGTGTATAATAAGACGTCCCGTCAGTTGTCGTTCATCCCAAAGGACAGCAAATCCTTTATCTTCTGTTATCCAAAATTCTTGCGACACGAGACGGACGAGAACCTTATGAAACCAGTAGTTTCTTCCATGTATAGACATAAATCTTTAAGTTGCATCTGCACAAGACTTAACACTAGACTTTACATGATAGGTTGTAAATATTTCTCATTTCTCTCTAATGCAAATGCGGCAAGCTGCTTGTGCCAAGCGCGCGAGCAATGCCTTGTTCCTCGGTCGAGGAAAACGATGTCCCTCAAGGAAGTGTCCTTCACTGTTGATCAGACTGATGGGGATCTTGACCTCTGTTCTTGAGGCTCGTTGTGAGCATTTCTACAGCAAGAATATGACTATGGAGTCATCTCGGTGAAAAGAGGAGGGACGTTGTTGCATATCTACGTTCAAGGGGTTCTATGTTTACAGGCTAGCAGTCCAATTGATGTGAAAAATAGATTGATAAATGTCCTAGGTTGGAAAGGGAGTGCTAGACCACTGAGAGATGAAGTGTGCGTCAAGAAGCTGAATAACAGAGGTCTTCATATCTTCGTCAGTATGATTGGGTATTGCATGAAAGATAAATCTGAGGTACATCATCGTTCTTTCATGAAGAATGTCAATGATGCCATGCTCATAGATGGAGATGAGCTATTTACACTTCTCGGTGTCGTAGACACAAATAACATGATAGAACTCAACTCCAACAGTATACTGTAACAAGTGTTGCAGTTCAACAAGTATAAAAGCTGACATCCGCTCGGAAGTACACTGCAAAATTCTCTGCGCTCGATAGCTTGGTCTGGCAAGTACACTCCGTCCTGCAGATGGTTAATGGATAATGGTATACAAAGAGCGAGAAATGAGGCACTTTTGAAGTCCATCGTCCATCCACAAATCGTAACGATGAGAGATATTGATACAATGTTTTTCTCTAACCATGAAGATCAAAGACGATACTTCATCATACTCACTCTAGCAGAAGAAGAGCGCTCGCTCGATCTCCCTTCTCCTGCGATGGATGCTTGTCCACTGTTCAAAATGTTGCAAGTATTTCCTGAGTACATACCACTTTGCAGCGCTTTACTTCGAGACACGACAAAGTACTATAGCTATTGCTCTGTACCTGCAGTTACCTTGTATTTGCTGCCTAACTTCTTCTCTGCGCGCAGACCAGACAGCAGAATAAGAGCACTCACTCTCGTTGGAGGACGAGCAGCTCATCATTTTTTGCGTCATCTAGACTGAAAATGATACATCCTTTTTCCCCACCTTTGTGTGCTACACGGTGCAGTTCTCTTATGTATCTTCCATACTTATGGCAGGATTGGTTCAACCAGTTCCATGCCTTCATCATTGTATATACGGTGAACAATTATGAACGAAACTTCTTTGTTCTGCACATTTCCTCCTTCAGCCGAAAATAACAACATTGCGGAGGCTTGTGTTCTTTTCCTCTGTGTTCTACACAGAAAATAAGAAAATATATGAGTATTATATTCAAGGGTCTGTGCCTTAATTTATACCCGCCCATTAACTCAAAATATGTGTTGGATTCTCAGGCTTCTGCATGTCTTCGGGCTTTTGTGTGTTTTCTAGACGCTTATTCAAAAAGTATATAGATCATCTATCATTTGATTATCGTCAGGTCTTGTACTCGTCTACCAAGTATAATAAAAAAGTTCTTCATTTAAAAAAATAATTTTTAACAGAAAATGTGCAAAATGACCCTTTATTAATATAATTTTTATAGAAAGAATTATTAATTTAAACCATATTTAACTTTAATGACCAAACCTTTCCAAGAGAGGATTTGATCATATATTAAGAGTATGCATAATATACCTCTTTTGTTTGAACATGGAGGAACTTCTTAGGAACTCTTGCCCGCTTGCTGTTATTAGAAAGTACATATTAAGTGTATTAAATAGAAATTCTGTATTTAATGATAAAAAGAATTAAATTATTTATAAATATAAATGTGAATCAGATCCATACATGCGAAAAGAACCCTACATAACCCAAATATGCATGCTTGATGAACTTTTGTTCCTGTAGTGATATTGGAAAAGATATAAACATTAAAAAAAGATACAAAAAGTAAATAAAACAATTGTAATAAATTTAACGATTAACCCATGTCTGGACACGCAAGAAGACCAGAATATAAACCATAAGGTATGAATACACTGCCGCTCTTCTAAAGATAAAAGTCTGGGAACTTGTAAGTATTTATATACTAATTTACTATGAATTTCATTTATTACATAACTTTTTTGAATAAGAAAGATTAGATGGACAAGTTGCTTCAACTTTTTGCTCACATACAAGTAGTATAGGTTAGAAATTCAGAATTCGGCGCACGGCGATAATCAATTAATTTCGCGAATAACAAAATCCCTAAGGTAATGCGAACTTACAGTACGCGGAGGTATGAAGGTATTGGACAGCGTATTCAGGACTCGAGAACGGCCGCGTACACCAGAATGGCGGGCCGAGCACCACACAAAAAATCTAGTTGCCGCTGAGTTTGGAAATAACGGGGCAACCACTTGCTGCAAGTGTCGTACTGTGACTATGTGCATCCACTCGCCTCTACGGACTCTTCAGCTGCCGGAATTCAAAGATATATACATTGGAGATACGAGCATAGATCTGCATGCTCGACCATCGACCTAGCGCTTGCCTTCACTTTTATTGAGGGCTCAGTCTTTACACTTAGAAGCTGAACTGCATACAACGCGCTGCCGCTTGGAATCAGTGAAAACTGATTTTCGAAGTCACCGTTTACAAAGATGTACATTTTTGAGATACGAGCATAAGTCTGCTCGACCATCTTGATCAGGATTGAGGGCTCAGTCTTTACATCTGGATCTGAACTCCATACAACGCGCTGCCGCATGGAATCAGTCAAAACTCAGTGATTCTCGAAGTCACCGTTGAAGATCATGGTATCTATCTCGGAGCTGTTTTGGCATGGGACGTTGAACACTCAGATGAATACTTTAACTCACTTCAGCTCTTAATCGTTCTAGCCCCATTATTTCTCTCAACTAGAGGAGAGTCTGAACCGCGGACTTGTCAGCCTCAACAAAACAAAATGAAAACAAAATGATAGACTCTGGCCTAATTTGATGTGTCTTATCCGTCTCACAGGCGCTACCGCACACAAGGTCAGCACAAGCTGTCATGATCAAGCCGAGGACAGAAATAAACGAGATGCAATCTCTCCAGTTGGTAACGTTCAAATCATCTCAGCTAGCGCAAAAGAGTTCGCGTCTACTTTGTGTTCTGAACGTCACACTTCACTTCTAACTTGTGGGAGCTAGAGCGCCACCTACCACTGAAGCAATGAATGTTGTAAGGAAAGCCCCGATGGCTACAACCATGAGCAAGTGAATTTGATGAGAATCATGTCCAAGATGATTAATCTTGGACATAGTTAAGCGCTGAGAGATTCTAAGGTTTATACTAAGCATGAGATTCTGCAATATTCTGCAAACTGTTTACAGTTATATAGCAAATGCTTCACACATGTTGAGGACTTTTATGGAATGTGATCATTTCCTCATTTGTTTAGTAGTAAGCATTACCATAGTGGAAGAGGTATCCCTAAAGTTTGTCACTGAAGTATAATGAGCTGCATTTGCCTGGATCGAGTTTCAGACGAGGAACCTCATACGTATTGCGGTATCCGAAATCAGCTACATCAGAGGCTTATTTCCAGAGAAATACTTTCTTGACCGATATCTTCCAGCACTTGGTCCGTATATTTCATACTTTTGCTCTAATCGTGAAGAAGGGGAAAACAATCGTGGTTTGTCTGTTGGGGAAACATGTACACTTGTGGTCCCTGAAAGTAAGGTGTACGCATGTAATATATACAGAAGTTGGACTCGCCACTTATGTACTGTCCGGACACTCGAATCTTTTCTTCCAATTTACTCATACTAATATATATTATTTGTCACTAACTACAGAGATGAAAGTGAAGAAGCTGATGCCAGTGGATGCAGAGTCAAGGCGCCTGATTGACTGGATGGAGAAAGGTATACGTATACGTAAGAACGTCGGATTTGTGACGTGACGCTCATTTGTGAAACTAATGGCGATTCAAATCACACAACAGACCACGGCTGAATGATTGAATTACAGTTCTGTTGTAGGAGTACTAGCTAAGTGCTTATTCCGTTAATCAGAGAGTAGCTTAGGTGTCAGCATTTAGCATGCATCCAACATAACAACATTCTATTTCTGCAGGTGTCTACGATGCCCTACAAAAGAAATATCTGGAGACCCTCCTCTTTAGACTGTGTGACGGCGAGTATGGTCCTATGATCGAGGAATATGCTTGTAAGTTTGTAAGCTCTCCTCTATGTTCGAGTTCAGAGCAATTGTAAAGAGGTCGCATATGCGTGTTACATTCTGAATTTGACCTTTGTCCTCCAGGACCTGTAGTGAGATCTAGCCATCAGATTTATCACACTGGTCTGACTAAGTATAGCAATGTCATGGATGAGCAATGTCATGTTATCAAGTTGTAAATTAACAGCCAGGACTTTACATCCAAGATTTCTTCGCGAGCGTCTGCTTTGCATATATGAATTCGAATCCAAAACATTTCAGTGTAATTGTTCCGAGCTCTTATGAGCAGATCCAGATGATTTCCGAAACTCCAGCGTTTCACAGAGCCAAAGCCCTTTGGTTTACTACTTGGTGTATTATGGTTTTACTCCACAAGCTCTTCATGTGTGGTACTTGCAGTTTCTTTTCGGTACGATATTTCCTCAGAACGTGTCTCAATGGATATAACACGGTCTAACGGACATGGTGCAAAGGGGAAATTGATGACCACGAGCTCTTCAGACATAACTCCAGCTCAAATGAAGTAAGATTAAACATGCATGAGTTTTCAAATTCAAATTTCAGCACGTTGATCTGCCTCGGAGCCGACCAAAATTAAGAATTAAGAAGTTTCCGACCGAGTTTGGAACAATAGATCCAAGGGCGAGTAGGAGTAAAATTTTGTTCTGGGGTTACACTGTTACAGGGCTGCCGCTTGCAAAATGATCAGGACTCTCGTTCAGCTCATGCGCACACTCAACAATGTTCCAGAACAAGTATGTATATGTTAAACTAGTAGCTGTCGAACTTTTATGTGCAACGGTTTAACAGTTAAGAATGTGCTTACAACTAGTCTAGATCTTTCTCTGTGTCTCAACTACAAGTTTAGGAACAATAGTCAGTGACATGTGAGGACTAACCAAGTGGAGTTTGCGTTAAAATGAAGCCGTATGATTCGAACTTAGCGATTAGTGGTCATGACCTCTATCCAGATACATGGTTTCCGAGAAAACAAACTTTGCTTTCGTATTCCGTGTCTGATGCAACGTCTATGTATACTCTCATGGCAGTTTGTTTTACTATGAACGCCCACATAGAAGCCTGTATCAGACCATATATAAGCTGCTGACAGTCTGTTTTTAAACTGTATGATTGATACGAGCGTGTGCAGAGGACTATAATCATGCAGCTGTATTACCATGCGGACACAACGGTCAGTCATGTTCTTCTTAATTACCGCTTTCTTTGGTTTGAGTTTCCTTAGCGCGCTACGGGCCTTTTGTCTCGGCTTTAGCTCTATCCCCGAGATATAAATGGAAACAAACTCAACAAACACAAAATAGAAACGAGAGTTACCAGATCTAGATAGATGAAGTACAATCACTGTTGAAGAGGTTAAACTTATAGCGTGATATAGAGAGAGTACGACGCTACGTATTTTACCAAGATATAGCTCTAGGACATGGAAATTATGATATGTGATCGTGGTTTGTGTATCGTGCAGCCAGCAAACTACGAACCACCTTTCTTCCGATCCTGCACGTATGAAGACACTAAACTCTGGGCCAAAAAGCCTCTGAAAATGAAAGTTGGGAATGTCGACAGCAAACACTTCGAGGTTTCTCTCAAGGTATTGAACTTCTTCCGCTTTCCTGGTAGTTCAGAAAACTTCCCGTGACCCCATCCATATATACTATGCTTCCAACTGAAAACTTTAGGTGCACGTGCCTACCATGGGCACCTGTATATCATGAGTGATTGAGGGTCTTCGAAATGTGATCATCACAATCGTAACAGCATGAGAATGTTTAAATTCGCAAATACTTAACCTTACAATCGATACGTGTTGGAAATACAACCTCTGAACTAAATACCTAGACGAAAACTAAAGCAAGTCTTCATATATGTACTTTTGCACTTCTTAGGTGAGGAGTATCCTTGATCCATGTGAAGATGAGGATGATGTATGTGTCAAGCCTGTGGAGAAGATGGATTTCTCTTCATCAACCGGAAGTGATGCTCCTTGTACATCGCATGATTTTACCTCTCATGGTGATACACCTGGTCCTAGTTCCATACACTATTCTCCTCTTTCAAAGAAGGTACGTCTTAACTGTCATGATGGCACTAAAGAAGATATTTGCTTCAAGTGCAGTGTTCGTTTCACATGGTCATTACTCGTTTAATACTTTTGACTCCAAATAAACTGCTTAGAATTCACAAGGTAGATACAGAAAGCTTCTACTAATAGCTTGTTGTGATGGATGCATGAACCGTATGCAAGTAGAAACTTGCTACCTCTACTACTGCCGAAGGTACCTATCCTCGTCGTCCTGGCTATGCTGAAAATTAAGTGGATATCAATGATCATAAGCAACTGAGAGACTTGATTTTAGTGTTTCGGGTTTCATCGTGTTGATGATGGAGTGCATCTCAGAATTTCCTGAGTTGTGAGTGGCTATTTGGAAATTGCGTAGCGGACGTACAAAAGTTTTAATGTTTCCAGAGGCTGGGAAAATGTTACGTGGATCTACCTAGCCTGTAAACTGCACCATTAAGCCAACTATGACATTGTACCTTCAGCAGATGTTCAACAGCCTTGTGAGAATAAAATGGCGGAGGTTGCAGTTGATGATGGTGAGTAGACTTCTGTACATGGCAGCTGGATATCACGGAGATAACTCAGGTCCTTATGCTGGTGATGAAAAAAACTACAGTTACCCACCATATATAATTGTACTGTTTAACTGCATCACATCATATATATCTTTGTAGCTCTTGAACGCACTCTTAGCTGTACGTGCCTGTCATTTTGTATTAGACTAGTTAAATACTTAGAAAGATGCCATTAAAAGATTGTAGATCTGCTTTTCTTGTTGTCGATAAGTGTACTTCAGTCACAGCTGTTAATATAACACAGTTGCTCATTTGACCTGGAATTATATATGAGTATCTGGTAAAGCGCATCATCAGAACTTTCTTTCAGGTATGACGCAGGAATTTCCATCAGACCTTGTTTCGGCTATCAAGCAATGGGCTATCGAACAGAAGAATAGCACATTAGACGAGATTCACATATTTGCAAGCTTCCCTCATATCCCGACGGTAAAGCACTTCGTTTTGGACCAGTTTTCATATGCAGTGATAAAGTGGCTCAGCAATGGCTTTAGTGCTTAAACTATATTCCACAAACTAGATTGACTGATGATTTGGGTTCGATGGTGATCATTTTCATATTTCCGTGAGACTTCGGGGAAATTATTTGATAGTGTTGCAGCGATCCAGAAATTTCACCACAACGACACAACGTTAACGCTGAAACTGATCATTACTCGTATTATTGCAGACACTGCTCCAAGGTGAATTATCAGTTCGAGAATATACTTCCATTAAATATTCATGATCATGATCATGAGCTGAATCATGAACGTGGAAGATCACAAGATAAGACTATAAATTATGAATACAATTTGCTATTGACTTGCGTCAGATCAATATATATAGCCTGGGTACATAACGAATATAAGTAAGTTGAAATACGTATTCCATCTAAGGCATAGAATGATCACATCTTCAGTGAAGATGTGATCATTCTATGCCTTAGATTATGATGGTCAGAGTACTTAAGCTATAGGTAACCGTAAGGGTAAACTATTTAATGTATTTATGTACTGGAACTGTAAGAGTGATTACACATTGACTCGTTTCTGGCGCACTGCTGATCCAAATCTGCCTTGTTATCAATATCCGTCAGAACTTGTTGGCCGCCTAGTGAAGGAGAGATTTATGGAAAAACATGGCACAGACAAGTACCGGGTTAGCAGCTTTAAGGTTTGCTCCTATCTATGTATACGTAGTCTGGCTACAATTGCAATCAACAAAGGTGGAGTTAATTACCCGTCTGCTCTAGCGGTCTTGGCATTGTAGATCTTGGTGTGAGCATAAGCATCGATCTCATTCTCCAACATCAGAGGTCAGTCTGTGTATTAACAGTTTGAACGTACGTGAACGGTCATTTCTAACTGCAGGAACATGAACTGAGGTTAATATACGCGTTTAAAGACACCATATTGCATCAAGACTCTTTTACTGCCCAAGGTCGTCGACTCCCGGCACCTCCAAACACAGAACATCTTGGTGCTGCTCAAGAGACAGTAACTGCGCATGCAGACGACGAAAAAACGAGACTGTATGAGAAGGTAACCCGCGAGATTTAGCTTTAACATGTGTTTATAATTAAATGGTTTCTAATTCTCTTCAAGATTATGAAATGAATGAAGATAGTTACTGACTAAGTCCTGGTTCATCTCAATTGCAAGGAGATTGTGTTACGATTAATGTGATCATGATATGTCACAAATAGAGCTAAAAACAGTGAATACATAAAAGAGCACAGCTACGTACGACATTGCTCCATGAAGGTTTCCTAAAGCTGGAAACAACCGTGCATATTGTATTTCTTACAGTCCTTTACAATTCGCACTTCCGTCCTGGGAGTGGTTGTTACAGGCATTGACGTTCGTCCTCCGAATGAAGCATGTTACAGTTCGGGACTTTACTAACAAATTGGGTGAGAATGTGAGTACTTCATTGGTGACTCAGCTCCTACAGAGGATGGGCAAAGAGGGCTACATAGAGATCACTCCCAGCAGCCGCAGACTTGGTAAGAATCTCATCTGCCGAATTCTCAAACCTAGCGAGATATATATATACCTGAAATACCTCTCATTGCATTGCTTCCTTCATGAGTACACGTATACGTAAATGCGGTTGAGTGGTAAGATGGTCTGGCCCTCAGCCTGGCAAGTCCAGGCGGGGGTTGGCTTGTGGGATCCAGTGTCGGGGGTGAACCCCGACCTCCTGGTTCTCGTGGGGGGCCCGGGTACTCGCGAGCGGGGTACTGCAGGGGTTGGTGTAATCCGTGCAAGAGCTAAAGTTCCACGGGGAAACAGCTACAAAATACAAATCAACAAAAGAGAAAAAAGAAAGAGAGAGTAGTAAGATGTGTGGTGGTAGTGTTCACGACTTAAACGGAGTAAGCCGTCATGCCACTTTCCCAATAAAATGGCGCTAGAGGAGGCTCAAGATGCCTTCACTGCTACCAAGAATTCACATGGAAGGAATTCGAAGAATGATCGTTTCTTCACATGGCAAGGCTGCAAATCGTTTTCATTGTCCTTAATATTCAACTTGAAATTGTAGGTCGCCGTGTTCTGCGTCCACTACAAGAACCCGAAGATGATTTACTGGAGGTATGTGACTTCTATGTATGGTCTCCACACCATAGATTCAATCCAATCTGCACGAAGTAAATACTAGCATAGATTGAGTCATAATGTTCGCCGTTTGACGGTTGCTATACTCATATCATGTCCATGAGTACTATAATAGCGAATAATACTCGCTTCAGATGATCGCACATGCGGAATTATTTGAAGCCCGCGCAATGCTACTTGGTTGCAACACATGAAAAGCATGATCAACTGATTCATCTAAGGACCACCGACTCGGATGCATTTTTCATTTCTACAATAAACATTCAGTTCGACGTCTATTCTGAACTTTCAAGACTATTCTAACTCAGTTCAACAGGAGAATCCAAGTGAAATACAAGTCTGACTCAGCGGAGATATCGATCGATATCCATATTTGATGGATGTAACACATCTGTAAATCTTGTTGGAGCACCAACAACCGGAAATCAACATAATATAAAGTTGCATTGTTCTTGAGCAGATCGTTGAAGGGGTAAAAGAATTCGTGATTGCGGAAGCCGATGACAGTTCTGAGGAGCGGCCTTTTTTAGACGGTATGATTCTTACCAGTAGATAGAGAGATCTAGACTCAGAAATATATATGTTTTCCTGTATAAACGTTCATTCGGTTTGTTCGGAACATTGGTTTCCACGTACTGATAATATGGGCTGGATTAGCCGACGGGAAATCTCCTTCTTGAGCTAATCGATTTGCCAATTATGTTGTTCCTCAGAGGCAAAAGGTGAACTGAAAACCAAATCGAGGGCTGAGTTCGCCAATCTTTTAAACTGCAAGAAGACTTTCGAATTGAGGAGCAAAAATAAATGTGATTCAGTTTTCCACGCTTTGAACGCATACGAGCCAAGAAGCAAGAAGAAAGCGGATTCATGTGCATTAATGGTGAGACTGGATGCTGCAAGTCGAGAACACATTTCAGATAACCCCACCTCATCTTTGAAGGTCGACAACCTGGTACCGAGTGTGGTTGCTGATGATTTTAGGCCGATAAAAATCGCTAACGATGGAGATCGGGTGAGAAGCATTGGTAGCACTTGTGAAGCGTATTAAGCAGAACCTTTAATGTAATAACCTCGAATAATACCCTCTTCTTAGCTAGGTAGTCATTTGAACTAGCATTTAATGCAGTTGAAGTCTGAGAGATTCTTCTACTTTCTTGATTGTTTACTACTCATGAAAAATCCAGGGGCAGAAGCCTTTCTCGCCAGATAACTCTACTACCGAACGAGCAAGATGTCCGCCGGCGAATACAAGCTGTAATTCTACGTCACGGGAGGAGTTCGAAAAAGTTAGCTTGTACGCAGTGAACAAGGCTCCGAACAGTGCTACGGACGGTCAGAAGGACTTGCAGAAATCCAATCATCGAATCCGCAAAGCTAGCAAGGTATGTACGTAAGTTAAGGAACATGAAGGAAGGGTCACGATTAGATGATGATTCTGGTTAACTGCATGGATTCGGGAGAAGCAGCTAATCGTGCGAAGGGACTTTGTAGAAGAAACACTACTAGATATCTACGCTCTTTGCCTGAACATACAGGACTAGTATCGTAGAATATTGTCATCTCCAAGAATTGGTCTCTCGTTCGGAATACAAGAGTGCAGGAGTGAGTTAGTTAGCACATGGACTAAAGACAGAAAAGCTCCACCTGGAGACTTGTGGATTGTCATGCACTACAAATTATTCTTATAACCCAGGTCTGGCTCATCTCCTACCAGGAGAGAGACATTGAAGGAGATGATATATATATATATATATATCTTATAAAAACGCCTCCTGAACCAGATGTTTCAGTGAAACTTTTTGCTCTTGGTTTCTTAAATGATCTGGATTCGTGTGCAAATTAAATAGGAATCAGCTTGCTTGCCTTAAACGTTTGCTACCTTGCGTGCTCCTTGACTATTTTAGCCAGAAATGTACTAACTTTGTAAATATCTGTAATGGAAATTACAGGTAGAAGAACCAATTTTTCAGTCGCTGAACTCCACCAAGAGAATGCGAGCATGATACAGAGCGCCACAGGAAAACATTACTTCATTACACTTTGATATCTGCACTATTGAATATATTTTACACGTTTTCACCCTTGTAACGGTGTCATTTTCCTTTCACACCAAGCTTTCGGGCGATTAAAGTAGCGGATGACTTAAAACGTGCAAATTGTGAAATGTTTTAAACTATTATCTTTTACACCACCGTGTATGGTATCTTAAAGTGCTATTCTATTAGTGCAAAACTTTTTGTTAGTGGATATATGTCCTTATAGAATTTACACCAATGTTTGAAAGTGCAATTTTCCAAAGTGCAAAATATATTTATTGCAATCCATGGTGCAAAGTGAACATTATCAGTTAAGAATTTACACCAATGTTTGAAACACGAGCAGAGTACACACGATGAATAAGTTAAAGAAGAAAGCTTGAAGAAGTTAAAACGAAAATGTACATAAGAGGGGCGAAACATTACCTGTCTCGCTCCTCCCGACAACCTTGTAAGAGATATACACAGCGAAACAGACAAAACATTATTTTTTTCGCTTCAACCTCGTGCCGGACATACACATAGGTAAGGTTGTTTTGTCCTGAAGAACACAGCAAGTCCTATTTTGCTACTCGTCATTGCACACATATAACGGTCAACAACAATGTACAACAATGTTAACCGAACAAAGTTGGATATTCAAATTTCGGTCAAATACACATGGAAATGGAAATCTAAGTAGATGAAAACGTTTCTCTATCATATCAAAATATGAATTTCCACGAGCAGACTCCTCCGCTATATAGCCTACTGGTTACAACTCTCTAAGTCTATGTTGTGCTTCTGTAAATTCCAAAAGATCCTCCCTTTGTTGTTCTACAGTTCTATTAAAGTGTTCATTTCTCGAACAATATTTTCAGCAACTACATCTATTTCATCTGCTCTCCATCAATGACAGAGTCATGTCATGTAGCCGCTCAATCTCTATAAGCTCCACGTTACTCTCCAATGTGGACTTGGAATTTTCTATCGATGGATAAAATGTACAACTATCCATCGATATTGACAAGGTCTTCTAAAACGTCTTGAAATTCATCCGGGTGCTCCATCTCAAGCTCCACATCAAACACTGTGAAGCGATTTTGCTGTGCATTCAAGTCAATTTCAAAGCGTCACTTCGCCGAGCACACGGTGTTTAGTATTCCATCTTGCTTTTTCGCGCTTAGTCCTTCGAACTCCTCAGTTGTCATTCTCAAAAGCTTCTCGCCAACAATCCACACAATTACTATCTGTAATGTGATTTCTGCAAGATCTTTCACACTGTGATCAGTCAATCCTAGATGAAATCGATATTATCTCTTGCTTCCTCTTTGATCATATGGGTGCCACGTCTTTCGACCGGACTGTGACTGACTGAAATACAATATCTTTCTAGCAGAGCTCGCTGTCGTGTTTGATTCGCTTACATGCTTATAACACCTTGGGAAGTTGCATACAACATAAGAGACGAAACTCGACAGCTTGTTCTTGATTATGCATTGAATGGAAGTTGAAACTCACTGAGAAGACACATTGCCGATACAAAATTCAGCGAGTGAACACATCGTTTCTAAAACTCATCAACCTTCCTCGGCGCATCAGAAGCTTGAGACGTAGCTCTGTTTGACTAATTCACTGTACACTCTCTAGTCTAGACTTCTAATGATAACGAGGATTGCCTTCGCGCGTAACTTCCCACTCTCATTTCCTGGATTGTCATTCATCTGCGCTTCTATCTAATGCTTTCTCTTTCGCATCACGTGCATTTGGAATGCGATGAAACTGTAAATGCATCCCCGCTCCATTGTAACACTATCTGGATGAACCTGTCTATGCATTCTTGCGTCATTGTGGCACTGTTCGGTCTTTTCTCGCTCGCTTCCAATGGAACACGCTTCACATCAGACTGTGCGTTTTTACATACTGGCAGTGTAGCACTTGGGTTGATCTACATGGCGCGGGATACCTGCAGGACGGAAGATGGCAGGTTGGGGGTATGATCAAGCAACCAAACGGAAGATGGCAGGTTGGGGGTATCATCAAGCAACCAAACGTTAAGAGGATATGATGAGAAAAACGCGACGCGATATATAGCCAACGGATGGGAAGACCCCATCAAGCCTTACAAGGGAAAGAAGGACCCGAAGGGCCAAGCAATAACCACCCTGAAGGGGAGAACACCGGGGCTAAGCCCCGCTATCAGTAGCTCTAAAATCGCCAGTCGCACCTATAATGTCGGAGACCAAAAAGTCAGTACCTCTATCTACAACAGGTGCACCTGAAGAGACATCGTCTACTGCGATTGCTCTTCTGTGAATGGCCCCTGCTAAAGCTCTCTGTAGAGCAATGGAAACCCGCTGCCTGAAAAACATGGTGCAGAAAGAAAGAGAAAGTGGTACCCCCTGACGCCTCTCATGGTAGGCTCTAGCGCACTCTCGCAAAAAGACGTCGAACTCCAAAGCTGTCGATCCGTATATCTCCAAGGCTAAAGGGATGAAGCGATGTCCCGCTTGCATACCCCTATACTTGGATACCTTCGTTGCTGCCGCCACGCCTGCAGCCCATCCTGGGGGATGGATGATCACCTGTGCCGCCACTGAGTCCCGTGTCGGATCCGTAACAACCACATCAGCCACTGAGACCTGATCCTCCTTCATCATGTACAGGTCTGCTCTGACTGATCCTCCCGTCTGAAGGGCGTACCAACGCTCTCTCCACGTCATGTGACCGCTCTCCCGTGCTAAGGCAAACACGACGTCTCTGATGGCATCGTGGGTGGCTATCCGCTCTCCACCGTGAGGACATCGAGCAAGATGACGACCCGCGGTGTCGAGCGAGACACCGCACTCGCAGGTGGACAGTGCCGAAGCAACTGGTTGGACCAAGCCTAGACGGAACCTCATCGCTGTAGAGAAGATAGTGGGTGCGAGTCGGAACGCTCTAATGCAAGATCGAGCTATGAGCCAAGAGCCTGCGCCCTTGCCCGAACAAGAGCGGAGTCGAGCTCTAGTATCCCGTGAGATGGAAGGATCCACTAAGAGTGCATGGAGAACCTGCTGGAAGTGGTGTCCTGTCAGAGAAGACTGTAGTCCGCGAGATCCATCGGAAGGTAAGGAATCGAATCGAGGATGTGCCTCACGTGCCTCAAGAGTCAAACTATCTCTTGCCTCACGGAGACACATCTGTAGTGGGTAAGAACCATCCTCCACCTCTGTCACATAGCTCTCCAAGATAGGTCTATCTCGCACGAGAAAACGACCACAGAGCCAAGGTGCTGAGAGGACCCAACTACCCAAAAAAGCTACCGAAGCAGTCTCCTCCATGGATAATAAGCCCACCCCGCCACATGATATTGGCAAAGATGTCTGTCTCCGTGCGAGAGGTCCTGCCACACAGTCAAAGGTCCCCGGTCCTATGATGTCGCCAAACACCCCCATGATCCTCCTATCAAACTCTCTAAGGCGCGAGATGAAGATAGGAGATGGGGGTACTGTGCGGAGTAAGTAACAAGGACGTCGTGCTATGGAAGAGGAAAGGATACCAAAAGCAACCTGTGGGTCCTCTAACATAGGGAGATCCTCGATATGCATAACGTCCTCCGCAAGAGCAACATCTAAGAATCGAGAGACAAAGTCCTCTGTACCCACGGGTACTCCGAGGATGCGTAAACCATCTGTAGGGGTAACAAATCCCTCTGGGAGCTGTAGGTCCGACGGTATACCTATGAGAGACCAAGCCTTGCACTTTGACACCTTCGTCCTCAGCCCTACCAAGGCCAATTGAGAGACAAGGTGATCAAAGGCAACACCGACTTGGTCCGTCGGGCCTACGATGTGCGTATCATCAGCTAGAAAGACACAACCTGGAGCAGCCAAGGCGGTGACGAAGAGAGCTCTATAGTGAGCTAAGGCGAAGAGAGGTCCACCCAAAGGATCTCCCTGGCGAGTCCCCGCAGCAGAGCTGATGATGGTAACCCCCTCTATCGTGGGACCGTGCTGGTAATAAAGAGAAGAGGAAGAACCATAGAACGATCGCACGAAGGGAACGAGACCCGCCAGAGCTCCTCCACCATCCATGAGCTCCCTAAAAATAGAAACGCGGGAAACGCTATTAAAAGCGTTTTCCACGTCTACCTGTAGGACCACCCAATCGGGATGGATGTCCAAGAGAGCTCTAATGCCGAAAGACACAGACTCACAACCTCCCGGCGTCGCAACTCCAAACTGATGTGGACAAAGGTGGTCCTGGAAAGTATCTCGAAGCTGAAGGACAATGGTACGACTGATAAGTCGTAGGAGGATCTCACCGATGGCTATCGGTCGGATCCCTCCACCATCCTTCGTCATGGCCAAAAGTCTAGCTGCTCCCAGTACCTGAGCTATAGACTGAGGAATATGTCCCTGAGCTACTGCTGCCGCTACCTGAAAAAGCTCCGTGAAACCGCTAGAGGGGTCGTCTGTCTGAAAACAATCCCGTAGATGCTCGTAGACCATCCCAGACAGACCTCCAGAAGATAGACGTGGAGCTTTACACAAGGCCTGGGCGAACAAAGATCTATCGAGACATAATGGCTCCTCAGGCTGATAGTCCTGAACCTCAGGTGGTGCGGGATCACCCGGTGAAGGATGAAGGAAACGCAACGCAGCGATCGTCTCCTCAGTAGGACAAGCCAATGACAAAGGATGTAATGCTCTGGCAGCTCTGCTATACTCTCCTACCTGACCTAACATCCTACAACGTCGTATGCGAGCGGAAGATGAGACATCACGTGTAGAGGCAGACTCACTCCTACCTCGAACCGCACGGACTGATTCCTCCTGTAAAGCCGCCCAGTCACCTGCTCGGAATCTCCGAAGACGGGCCGCCACCTCCCGATGTCCTCCTCTGCCACCTCGAGTATACCGGAGACACCAACGAGGAAGTAACAGAAGCAATAACCACGCCGCCTCGTCCTTGGTGTTTCGTGCCAACATGTCGAGAGATAAACGGAATGCCTGTCTCACCTCGTCATGAAGAGCACGAGGTAACCGATGGAATAAACGCGGACAAGGAGAACTCGTCTGGAACAAACTCAAAATAGTGCAAGAGTGAGCTCTCAACCACTCCCACGACTCTGGAGGGACTCCAGGAAGAAGGACTAACGGTGCCATAATGACTGCAAGTGTAGACCTCCGATCTCGGCTAACCTGGGCATCCCATGTGGTCGTATCATAGCTCTTGTGCATCTTTCCCACATGAGATTTTACCCCTTGCGAGGTAAATAACTGATTGCACACCGGACATGGTGTGTCTCGAATCAATCTCGATCTCATGGGAGAGAGAGTACTCATAGCTAAGAAAAGATGATATCCGATCCAACGATACTCATAACCTAGGAAAGAAAAAAACAAAGAAAAGAAAAAGGATAAAGAAAGGAAAGACAAAAAAAATAGAAAAAGAAAAGAAAAAAAAGAAACCTGAACCCCGAGATGTAAAGAGAAAGAGAATAAATGCACTCTCCAAAATCTCTCTAAAACCTTAAAAAGAACACTCTGTAACCCTAAAATGTCAGAAAAACTAAAACTATTTAATACTCACTCATTCCTCTACAAGATGTACTAATTCGAAGTGCCAAAGAAAGAGAAAGAAAAAACGAAGAAAAATATATAAAAAAAATCTACAATATCACCCTCTAACACCCTCCCCTCTCTCACAAACCCTCCCTGTTATCTCACTCCCATCCCTCCCCGCGTCGCCTCCCGCCGCTCACTCTCCAGGGTATGATCAATTGCAGAGATCGTACTGGGGTATGATCAAGCCAATTTCTGCATATTATAGTCTCACGGTCATCCGCGAAGCAGAGATACTTCCTAAAGCGTCTCATGCGAACATGGACGGCAGCGAAAGTGTAGCAGGCCAGCTATCCATCCAGAGCCTTTCTGTCTGGAAGGAAATCTTGAGCCGCAAGGAACTAGGACTCTACTAGTGAATCGTTGCCTCCACGACCTTGCAGACAGATACAGTTTGGAGGTGGCACCTGTTCGATCAGAGGCTTCAAACAGAGGCAGATAATTCCTTCTTAACGTGTTTGATTCTAATCCTGGACCAGAGCCTTGCGCAGCCGTCGACTGCTTCTTCCTTTGCGCTCTCAGAATTCGAAGCTCCGATCCACTCCTTCATCTAACTGGTAAGTTTTGATGTTGTTGAAACCCAGTTTCTCCTCCGGATTATTGCTCGAGCGCAACACGGAATTGCGTAATCTGCTGATTGAGTTATAAGCTCCTCGGACACGTCTCAGTTCGTCGGTCTCTTCTGGCTAGACTATGAAAATACGGTGGACTCACAGTCGCCAACGAGAACGTTTACGAGTCAAGAAGTTAGAAACAGCAGGAAAATAGGGTAGAGAAGTCTGTTGTAATCATAGAGAAGGAAAGATAGACTGCTCGAATGGAGTCACAAGAAACGAAATCATGAAAAGCATGATGACGACTGCGAACGAATTCAAGCAATAACAGAAATTCGTGAGTTAAGAGTCCGACTCATCTCCTAAGTTTGAACTCGAAATAGGATGCCCATATTATTGACTGACTCTCTTGCCTGTCACGGTGTCCTGCAGACTCGATACCACTACGATCATAACTCCGCTGGGAAGATTATGTGAAAAAGGACGCATGGCTAATTCGAGACATACTGGCTTAAGCTTATGTCCGTGCGGTATCTACTACGAGGTACCCCCATCTGATGATCGCCATAAGGAAAAAAGGTGGTTGCCGTTGATCTCTCTTTCTGCACATGGAACGATCTGCCAGAACTCTTCACGCCTCACCCTCAAGCAAGCATTCAGCAATCCGAAGGAGGAAGCGATCTCTGAGGCCGCCTATTCCTTCCCTATCTACGAGGGTGCTGCAATCGTAGATTTCAGTTGCAAAATCGGCCAGCGCATCATTCGAGGAGTGGTTCGAGATCATCATACCGCACGCAAGATTTATGAGACCGCCAAGGAAGAAGGACAGCAGGCAGCGCTGATGATCTACAACACGCCCGATGTTTGGAGCACCAAAATCAGTAACATCCCAGCAGCTGGCAAGGTCGAGGTGGAGATCACAGTCGTCAGCGAACTCAAACACGACGCTCAGGTCGATGGCATTAGATTTATGTTGCCCACCACCATCGCTCCCCGGTACGACAATGAGCCCGACAACTTGGCCCCCATGGTATCTCCACGGAGCAGAGGAATTCAGATCACTTGTGCGATCACGATGACAACTCCCATCAAGAGCTTGCAGTCACCGTCCCATCCTATTGAAGTGGGACTGGGTTCTCAGATTCCCAACACAAGCCTCTCCAAAGAAGAGTTCGATCTCTGCAAAGGCTACGCCACTCTCTCACAGAACGATACAGCTCTTGACAAGGACTTCGTCCTTATAATCGTCAGTGACGGCAGTGGCGAGCCGCAAGCCATCGTGGAAACGCATTCAACTCTACCAAACTCGAGGGCGCTGTTCCTTTCCCTAGTCCCAAAGTTCAATCTGCCCAGGATCAAGCCCGAAATTGTGTTCATAGCTGACAGAAGCGGCAGTATGCAGCCTCATATCCCGCAGTTGAAAAATGCCATGAGGATGCTTCTGAGGAGTCTTCCCGTAGGAGTGAAATTCAATATCTGTTCTTTCGGAAGCACTCACTCGTTCCTGTGGCCCAAGAGCAGGCCCTACGATCAAGAGAACCTGAACACTGCCTTGAAACATGTTGAGACTTTTGACTCAAGCTATAACGGCACCGAGATGTTCCCTCCTGTCGAAGCAGCTTTCAAGAACAGGTATCGGGATCTCGAGACGGAGATCATTGTTTTGACAGACGGACAAATCTGGAGGACGGAAGCACTGTTTAAACTTGTGCAGGAGGAATGCGAGAGTGGCCGGGTGAGATTATTCTCAGTCGGAATAGGTGGCAGCGTATCACACGCTCTCGTCGAGGGCCTAGCCCGAGCTGGCAAGGGCTACGCGCAGATTGTTGGAGATGAAGAAAAGCTCGACGTAAAGGTGGTTCAAATGCTCAAATCTGCACTTGGTGTGCATGTTAAAGAGTATCAGCTTATATTCCCCGATGATTCGTTTCTCACGAGACAGGAAGTTGGAGAGAAAGACGAGGACGGAGGCTTTGAGTTCGTGGAGCGCGAAGAGGGTACAGAGGAGGTGATCCAGAGGATTAATGATACGAAACTGGAAGAGAGTGATGATATCAAGCAGAAGGTCATTTCCCTCTATGACACTACAGCTGTTGAGAGCCCTGATACCTCATCAAAAGACAGATTCTCCCATCTTCCTGCCTTCCAACCTCCCAGCAGGCTACAAACTCCTTATCAGATTCCACCACTCTACACCTTCAGCCGGACAAACCTTTATAATTTACTCTCAGGTTCTGAAACCATCCCTCGCTCGGTCACTGTCAGAGGAACCACCACATCGGGGGACACCTTAGAGCTAGAAGTCCCAGTCAAAGATGTAGGCAAGGGCACCACCGTGCACCAGTTGGCAGCAAAGAAGCTACTGAAGGAGTTGGAAGAAGGAGGTAGTTACCTGCATTCTGGCGAGTTTGGAGTTGACCCCAAAGATGAAGGCAAATTCATGGATTGGGTCGAGAGGGAGGCTGTCAGAGTAGGGACAACGTTTGGAGTGGCAGGAAAGTGGACAAGTTTTGTAGCTGTCGAGGATGTGGCCGGTCTTGAGCAGAAGATACAGCAGCGAGAGGAGGATTATGGAGTGACTTTAGGCTCACACAGTGGAGATTCACCTGTCCATTTTCTTTCTGCATTGTCTCCTTCTCGTCCCTATCCACCTCCAGCCGGAAAGCGCCGAGTGGTGTCGAGTCGATGTGCTGCAGTTCCTCAATCAGGGGAAGCCTGTGAAGCCACTCGGGCTTCCTATGATGGAATGGGGAGTTCTGCTCAACACGCGACCCCCATCAGTCCCATTATAAGGACACATGGAGTACGTGCCAAACGGCTGATGTCAAAAGACGAAGGTAGGCAACTAGTATACGGAAAATCTGGTTTTCTGGATGTCCCGTTAGTACAAGTTCCAAGAATCTCCTCTAAGTTAGAGACAGCCTTGGTGAAAACTGGGGATGATCATGCAAGTAAGATCGATGACCATGCAAGTAAAACTTACGCACTATCGAGAATGCAAGCCTTCGATGGCAGCTTCCCCTCGGGCTCAGGAAAGTGGGCACCTAAGCTCGCAGAGGCATTCAAGAACTGGATACGAGAGAAGCATGAAGAAGGAGGGGTGGCAACCTTACAGGCTGTAAGTGAAGAAGAGCTGGAAAAGTTGCTGGCCGCTGCTGTCGCCATGGCCATTTTCGAGACAGATCTGAAGGATTCTAAAGATCTATGGGAGATGGTGATGGAAAAGACAGACGCTTGGGGTGTGGGGAAAGTGGGAGAAACAGCATGGAATGTTTTAAGACGGTGGGTCAACGGACAAGTCAACTGTGCAGATGACTCGGACAAACAAAGCTTTTGGCTGACCTCAGAAGAGTGAAGCTCTTCATGTACATGTATTCAATCAGTGTTCAGGTGTCTAACAAAGCACCTAATAGGTTTGCAGGTTTGTTCTAAGACTCTCCACTCCCCTCTGAAATCAAGAGTCCTATAAACTGAAACTTTGAAGTTGAAGAGGTGAATATGAAGGACCCTTCAAGACTTAGTAAGTCTAATTACTTGCCCAGTGCGTGGAAACACAGCTCCTCAAACGTCGCCATATCCAGTTACGTGCCATGGAGACACATCACAACCTCTCAAAGCTTAATCAAGTACGGTTGCTTGGACACGGAGCGGTAAGCACACCCTCTCAAAACCGTACCAAGTTATCTACGTGGCATGATAGACAAGATGGCCCTTGAAAACCCAACCGAAGTCTAGACTAACGATGCATCCGCACCACCGTTTAGTCTACTAGAGATTCTTTTCACTTGTTGTTATTCGTTAGCATAGCTATACATCATAAGGAGAAAAGAAGAGTGGTTTTTTTTTCGTCGTGTAATTCTTCGTATTAGGAGCCAGTTAAGAAGAGAAAAGGACAGAGAGAGTCGTTCTGAAACCTGGAAAGGAAAAAGAAGAATTTAGATCTAGAAAAATCGTTAACATATCGTCCTGCAAGCATAACTCCTTGTTTTCATCTGGTAGTATTATTGGTAGGTAGTATTATTGTTGATGAGTAATCAATATACAACCTCTTTATTTTTCTCAGTCAGATTCTCTAATTATGGATAAATATTACCATGCGGTTTTTCTCTATAGAGATTATGACGTATGTACTTCTAGAGAACACCCTAATTCCGGTACTTAGGGTCTGGGCTACACATATCTTTCACTTTTCGGTGTATGCAGACACGAATCGTGGTCCTCTGGGCTCCTTGGAGTAATTTCCGTCCGTTAATAACATTTCCGTTCGAGTTCCAAAACTGATACCGTTAGCAACATTGGAAGCGCTATAGTTTCACAAGAAGAGAAAATTCCCATTTTTATCCGAAGTTTGAATAATAAGAAATAATAAAAGATAATAAGAAAAAAATACACTGAACATAAGTCTCTCTGATCCTGGCTCATGAATGATACGCGAGCAAAGGTTAATATTGTAATACTAGCTTTCATTTCTTATGGTAAAAGATACTTGTCCATGTGAGTCCACCACAGCAGGACCGGACCAGAAACTTCACTAACATTGTACAGCAATTGTATTTCCACTCGACTTGCAATGACTCTAACTTGTTAAAGACTGTGCAAGCTAACTATGCACTGTAGTCGTAGTTTGCTCTAATTCTTAACCTAGTTAGTTTAGGGTTTGGGGACCCAACTCCAGTTTACCCCTTCCTTGTCTTTTTCCCTCCTGTATTAGTAAAGAGGGACTGATGACCCTCGCAGCATTCTCTTGTGTGATTTTCAGACTCTCTCCACCTCTCTTCAATTCAGGCTTAGACTATGGCTGCCTTGTCTTATTGAGTGCTTACAGTTCCCTGATCTCAACATGGTATCTGAGCAGGAGAGGAAAGATGAGAGTGTTTGAGGTCCAGAATGTGAAGGCGAGATGACAGGGATTTCTAGCATCTTTGATTTTTCAGCAAGGTCGAACCTACCAAAGTGGAGTGAATCCTTAAACACAAAAAGGTGAGTTTGGAGGTCTTCCACTCTGTTTTAGCATCTGAAAACAGGTGGAAAGTGATAGGAAAAAGCTCTGCCTTCTTTAGCCAGACTTAGCAGCCGGAGTAATATTTCATTTGCGATTTACTTCTGCGATATCTTTCCATCGCCACTTTTCTCGATTCATTCTGAGTTTATTCGCAAATTCGACGTCTGACGTCTATAGCGTCATGAGTGGCAGGATAGACACATTCTCAGGCATCACAGGTGAACCTCTTGGCAAGAACAACTACTCGATATGGAAATATCGAATTACTGCCTTTCTCAAGGGCCAGGGACTCCATGGTCTTGTCACAGGCAATGACAGCAAATCACCTGAGGATGTTGGAGATCCGATTGTTGTTGAATGGAACAGACGTGCTCAGCAAGCTGTGCACTACATGTCGTTGTGTGTTTCGTCTCAGATGTTTGGTTACATACAGACAGTCGACACTCCTAAAGAAGTCTGGGATGCTTTGGCGAATGTGTTTCAGACATCAACCAAAGCACGTAAGCTGCAACTCAAGCAGCAGCTTCTGGAGGTCAAGAAAGATACTTCGACGATTACAGATTATGTCTACTTGATCAGAGGTCTAGTCGAACAATTGAGCAGCATTGGTGTGAAGGTAGAAAATGATGATCTCATTCTCCATACCATTCAAGGACTTGGTATGGAATACAAGGCCTTTGAAACTTCTATTGCTGTCAGGGATACTTATCCCACATTTGAAGAACTAGTGCATATGCTAGTATCAGAAGAAATGAGGCTATTTAGTGCAGCTGGTCAAAATTCGACTCCAGAGCAAGCTCTGTTCACTGGTAGGGGCAGAGACAAAGGTCAAGGCAGAGGCAGAGGAAGAAGCAACTCCTTTGGACGAGGTCAACAACAACAATACGTCCAAAACAAAGGTTTTGCAGATACTCGTTCTTGCAACTACTGCAACAAGGCGGGTCACCTTGAGAAGAACTGCTTCAAGGCTGGTAAGCAACCTCAAAATTCGAACTATGCTTCCATGGAGGACTCTCATTCAGATGGTAGTATGTTAACCATGCAGCATGTCATGGGTGTTATGACCAAATCTGCTGAAAGCTGGTACATAGACTCCGGTTGCTCAAATCACATGACTGCACAAGGAGAGTGATTCAGTAACAAAGATCCTGTGAAGACTCCAGCAATGTCTACACTGGTGATGGTACTCAACATCCGATTACTCATCTCGGTACTGTACCTATCTCTGTTTCATCCTCGAAAATCTTAGCTTTAGGGGATGTTTTGTATGTTCCTACCATAACCAAGAATTTGGTCTCAATAGGTCAGATTGTTGAACAAGGTTATGAGGTTAGATTCAACAAGCATGGTTGTTTTGTTCAAACTGAAGACCACATTGGAGTGGCCAAAGGAACCAAGGTTGGTAGGCTCTTCAAGTTAGACGTAACTATATCAGCAACTGAGACTGTCATGTTGATAGACGGTTCTCGGATTTCGACTTTACAGTTGTGGCATAAGAGGTTCGGACATATGAACTTCCCACGCCTTAAGGCTTTGCCTACTTCTAATCTAGTTGTAGATATTCTGAAATTCACAGATGCTATTCTTGTAGAGGTCTGTGAAGCTTGTCAGTTTGGTAAGCAAGCTAGACAACCCTTCTCTCATAAGAGCACTAGAGCTTCTATTGTGTTAGAGCTTATTCACACATATGTTTGGACAGCTTTTCAAGCGAGTATGCAAAGTTCTCAGTACTTCGTCTCATTCATTGACGATTGTTCGAGATTCACTTGGGTCTACTTCTTGAAGGTCAAGTCAGATGTCTTTGTTGTGTTTCAGTCATTTAAGAACCTAGTAGAGAAGCAGTTCAAGCATAGCATCCTTCGTCTACGTTCTGATGGAGGAGGCGAGTTCATTTCCGGCCAGTTTGATATCTTTCTGCAATAACATGGCATAAAGAGAGAAGTCACATGCAGCTACAGCCCTCAGCAAAATGGAGTTGCAAAGCGCAAGAACAGACATATTGCTGAATGCGCTAGAGCTTTGCTCAATGAGAAAGCTATGCCTAAGTATTACTGGGCAGAAGTTGTATCCACTGCTGTTTATCTTATGAACAGGTCTCCAACTGCAGCAGTTCATAAGAAGACACCATTTGAGCTAAACTGCACTCCGTAGCGTAAGAGTGTGAATATGAACAATATATATGCAACACTTCTTATGAAATCTGAACCCTCCTCTACTGTAATTATAATAACACACTAGTTACTGAACATAAAACTAATCAGTTTATATAAATGGTAAATGTTATCACTTATCCCTTGGGTTCTTCACGGGGCTGGGTCCCTTGTATAAAACTGTCCATGTGCCACCACAGCGGGACTCAGACCAGAAGCTTCATTAACTGTTTGTAGCGCATGTACCTCCAACTAGTACTCGCAAAAGATTGAACCTACGATCTTTTTCTTAGAGAGGACTACGATCTTTTTCTTAGAGAGGATTGTAGGTTGAACCACTTGGGACATCGATCTTCGATCGCACTACTGATAAGTTTCAAAAATCACATAGACAACTTTCCTATACTGTAACAACATTATCTTACGCAATTTTAACTCACACTAACTTGATCAGAGAAATTTCTGATTCCCTGTTTTTCGTTCCACTAACTCAGAATCAAATTACAAAACAGTCCTCTAACATTCGAGATGAGACCTCGATAAAACCGACTCGTATAAAAATGGCCCAAATAATAGGGATAATCAACCATTACAAAACCATCATGAAGAGACTATGGCTTTAATAGTGGCTCGAGGTGAGGAATGTATGACAATGCGTGTTCACATTATATTTTTTTCTCAAGTTAAACCCCAGGTGCGAGTATAAAAGCAAAGAAAAGAATACTTTTTTCTCCTCGTGTACTTTAAGTTATAAACAAATGTTTTTTATTCCCAAAAAGGAAACTAATAGAATTTTGTTTCACAATACCAACTTTTCAATCGATACTCAATTGTTAGTTCTGAAATGAATCAAAGAATGTAAAACTAGTGAAGATTTTTGATCTGAAGATTTTATTCAATAGATTTTTTATTCGTATGTAAATTTTATCAGCAAAATTATTTTAGATATAACGATTAAATTTCTCTTTTCGCAGACAACCCACTCGCAAAATGAGTTACTCCTGGTCACCAGGAATTAATCTAGTGCAACGTAGTGTTTATGTGTAAAAAGGTACGGTAACGGTAGGCTCGGTGATAACGGGTGGATCTGCACTGTTCATTTTTCAGTTTTATGATAACTTTATAAATACTGGTTTTAATAAATTACAAACTTATAAATGGTTTACAGAGAGGTACCTTTCCAAGCTTTTTGGGGTACCTAAGAACCGTTAGTCACGTCGCCGCGTTAAACTTTTGCTCGTGGTATGTTTTGAAATTTGAAAAGTTAGCCCGCATAGAGCTATGATGGTACACTGAATGCGATGCGTTAAGATTTTGTACGGGAAGATTCATAAAACGTTTGTCGTGTTACGATCTGGGAAAAACTCTTAACGTGGAAGAGTTCTTTAATTAAAAGTACATTTTTAGACACTTGCAAAATACAGTGACTGTAAACATTATCAATGTAGCTTAAGCATATTAAGTCACTTTCTGATATGTCTAAATATGTTATCTAATGTAAGAGTGAGATTACACTCCATAATCTCAAGTATGCTTTTTAATGTGAATATAGTCGATTGTGTTAGATATTTTATTTTATTAGTGAGATTTCGCAGTTTGAATTCGCTTGTAAATACTGCAAAAACGAGCGCAGAAAAAGCCATAAAAGATCCTGGAAATCTAAAGTGTCTCTTATTTTATATTTTAGAGTGTGCTTATGCTTTGCATTGGATTATCAAGTAAGAAATTTGATGATCAAAGAATGTTTGAAGGATTAAGACACTCAGCAAGAGAGAAACTGAAACGATAGGTTTGTTGATATACGTTGTCGTAGCGAGAGCCTTTCCTTTGAGCAAGGGCGTACCTTCTGGCTGTGGCTAGCGATCAATGCACAGCAGAGCGACAAGTTTCCTGTAGATTTCTCTCTAACTTCCTCGATAACTAAGCACTTTCTTTCTCTCAGTAAAGGGTCAAGATAACTACACGAAAACGTTGGATGATCATGGGCACGACAAACGGGATATGTGATGACATGATCTCTCGGTAGTATTCCTCTCCGAAGTTTCTCACTACTAGGGCTTCGTACATGGCTTTGGGTCGACAGATGTGTCTTATCTCGCACTGGGTGTTAAAGTTTACAGGAGGGAGCTGATTTAGATCCATCCTTCGTTAGATGAGGATAAAGACGGTGAGGTCCCATTCTTGGCCGTAAGTGACAACAGGTAAGATCACAGGGACAGGCGAGAGCATAACTTGCGCGGTAAAGTTATGCCCGAAGGATCCTATCAGAAACTGTTGAAAGTGGACTCGTTCCATATACATCAGTTTAATCGAGAAAGGGTTTCGAAAAGGGAATCTGGGCGGTAAGTAGAGTCCTTCGTCCATCTCTCACAACATGTGCATTTCAACTACAAAAGTATCTCGATCCATAAAACTCTGATTCAATCTCATAGGATCACCACGATCTCCACACGAACAATCTCTTGGATTTTTTCCCAGGTCGAATGCCCCCACACAGGTCACTCCCCTTTGCTTAAAAGTTTCGAACACAAAACAAGGATAGGTGCAAGCTCCCTAACCAAGCAACCCAAGCCTCACGGACCGATGAGGTGGCACACATGCACATCGCATGTTTGGTGCCGTCATACTCACCACATGTGGGTCTTCTGGGTGAAAGGTTCTAATGCATGCACCGTAACGTGTCCCAAAACCCGGAGACTAGGCTAGACAGGTAGTCGACTCTACAGGTCAAAGATCGCACTTTGCCACGTTGAGTGCGAACCTAACAACCACATGACGTGGATACAACGTAGGTCGCTAAAGTCATATCTACGCCTAGAATACTCCCCAAAGCAATACAAATGTCGCACTGGATACTTTTCAGCCAGCTGCCGCTAACAACTCGAGACCTAGAGTAGATATCGTTGCCGATACAACTCGGCAGAAAAACCAGCGAACTTTCACACATGATAGATACAAATCTACAGCTCAGTCTCCTCTCAAACTTGCCACGTAGGTAGGATACTAAAATCTCTACTTGCAGGTCAAATTTCAGGAAGATCTGACGGCTAGATCTCCTCCCACAATTAACACAAATCCACAGAAACTAACACGCACTTCCAATCTCAGATTCAGGACAGAAGCTTCTTCGACTAAATGAACCGTCCACTTCCACTCCAACTTCCTGTGCTATCAATTCAAAAGGTAAACTCACTACACAGGAAATTTGAGCCGATTTGACCGTTCTGATCGTCCTCCATAAATCTGCAAACTCGCTGCTTCAGATTGACAGCTTTCTGCACCCCGTCGTCTTCAAATCGCCATTGCGCTCAATCCGCACAACATCCGGTGGTGAAATTTGTGGTCAGAGCTTCAGCAGCTGACAGACTACAAGCCCATGAAATCTGGTCTCAATCTGACGGCTCAATCACTCAAACCCCTTAATCTTACAATCGGAAGAGAAACTCTTGTACTCTCATCACTCTATGAACTTCAAATCGCCATAACGTATGCCTTGGACCTCCAAATCGAGTGAAATTTGTGGTCAGATTGCTCCTCCCGTCGAGAGCTCTCCGCCTATGCCCTCTGATCTTCAAAATCCCTCGTCAAAGTGCCCCGAACCTCCCAGAGCGCACACTTAGGTAGAAGACAAGTTATCTTCACTTTTGGGTGGACCAATGGGAAGCTAAAGGACTCAACCTTGTCCTTTTCTGCCCCATGGAGACCCCCAGCAGATAATAGTGCATTCTAAGCTCATAAGAGCAATGTTTTAGATCCTATTACACCACAACTTCTACAATTATGTGCAAAACGCACTTATACGCGTAATTTACATACTAACTGGTCCCACAACAGGACATTCACCCCCTTCAAACTTGCACATCCTCCGGTATGTGCCAACTTGTTATCCATAGTCATCATCGTATCCTTCATCGTGCTCTGAATTGTCAGGTCCATCATCATCTTCCCTCGCATATGGTCTGGATAGATGAGAATCAGACTCGAGAAGTTCATCGAAATCAAGAAATCCTTCACGTCTCCGGAAAACCTTGACCCTTTTACCAGCAATGGGTAACTTCAAGAGTGTACCATCCAATTCTCGCAAACCATATGTGGCGTTGTCGTGAACGACAACAACAACATAAGGACCAAACCAACGTCGTGCAAACTTCTTGATAGTGCTGTGTTGGTTATCCAAACTGTTGTCATATACTATGACCCAGTCACCTTCTCGGATCGGCTTCTTCCGCAGTCGATGTGTCTTGTCGAATCGCTCCTTGTTCTTCAACCTCGCCTCCTTGAGTTTGACCAATGCTTCTTCGAGGTCCTCCTCACGTCGCTCAAGCTGCTGAATTCGTAGTGTCAATAGTCCTTCCCTATCAGAACCATCCTCCCAAGGTAGACATACCCAAGTAGGAACGTCTCCTTCCGCTGGCATGATAGGTTTTTGACCAGTCATCAGTTCTGTAGGCATGTAACCAGTGACAGTACTATGAGTAGTTCTATCAGCCCACAACGCAAAAGGAAGAAGTCTAGGCCAGTCCCCATGACGCCCCTTGCACGCTTTCACCAATGCTTGGATGATTGGTGGGTGCCCTCGTTCACTTTTCCCATTCGCTTCCGGGTTCATCGAAGTGGTCAACTTCAATCGTATTCCATACCTGTTGAAGAACTCACGTGCTTCATCTGCATTCAACTCTCCTCTATCTGCACGGATTCTCCCCACGCTTCCATATCTAGAAACGATATCTTCTAGTATGAATCGACAGACAGGTTCAGTAGCTTTGGTGCGTAGAGCCCTCCCTTCTACAAAGTTAGATAGCTCTTCCCGAGCCAAAACTAAATGACGCATGCCCCAAATTCCTGGTGGCATGGCAACCAGATCCAAAACCCATTGGAAATGAATGGACAAGGGATATGTGGGTCTCAATCCATCCCTATACCGAATCTTGGATTGGAATTGACATTCAATGCATGACCCAACAAACTTCTCTACATCTCGATACAATCCTTTCCACCAATACCTCTCCTTGATCTTGGTAAAGGTCGCCCATGTACCTCGATGACCTGCCCATAAGGTATCATGAAATTGTTCGAGTACTTGTTTCTTGGTCTCTGCATCATCCACTACTCTCAAGGGTACTCCATCTCTCCTCTTTGGCCTCTTCCACAGATATCCATCTCGTAATAGATAGCCATAGGCCTGATGTCGTATCTCCTTGAAGACTTTCTCCGTCCATTCTTCATACTTCTGAAGAGTGCTTAGATAGCGTCCGATTTCTTTGAGCCTCCCACAGTAGAGTTCTTCCCTGAAAGGAAGAACACCATCCAAGCGACTCCGGTCCTCGCTTGATAGTTGTAGAACTTGCCCCTCCTCTGCATCATCTTCATCCATATCTTCCGCCTCCATATCTTCTTCTTGAGAGTACCTAGCTCTAGACAACATGTCTGCCATCGAGTTCATCTTCCCTGCTATGTGCCTCAACTCTGGATTCAACGACCTAATGTAAGCTATCCAACGTAACATAGCAATATCAAACGTTGTGCAGTTTGCTATCATTCCCAACAGAGGTAAGCAATCAGTTTCAAGTAGTACATGTGCTCCAATGAGATACTCCTTTTCAGCTTTCATTGCAGTTACAACGCCCCATAGCTCTCGTTTGACTTGAGGGTATCTCCTTTGTCGATCCGAAAGTATGCGAGCACCAAATCTTGTTGCAAACCTCTTTTCCTCACCATCATCCTGCCCTATTGCCCAACCTATAGCGATAGGACTAGTATCAACAGTAACGACTATGGGTCTACCACAATCATAGCTCAATTGTCGTAGAACTGGTGGTGATTTCAACACTTCTTTTAGTCGCACCATAGCGACCCTCTGCTCCTCACCCCAAGTGAACCTCCTTCGCTTCCTCAGCAACTCATACAACGGTTCAGACATGTGACCAAAATGAGGAATCCACACTCGATAGAACAAACAAGCTCCCAAGAATCTCCTAACCTCTGTGGTGTTGACACAATCTTTCATCCTCCCAATGGCATCAACCTTTGATGGGTTTGGACGTCGACCAAAAGCTCCACAAAGATGACCAACAACAACAATCTCTGGTACTCCAAAGCTCGACTTCTCTGCTGAAAGAGTGAGATTTACCTCCTCAAGCCTTGTTAAGATCATTTCCACATCGTGAATATGATCAACCACAAACCTTCGACATCCATCCTCAGTCAGCTTCTCATCTTTGTCTTCGACCGCACACCCTTTCATAGGAATATCATCTATGAAAGGTATGGTCTTCTCCGGAATGAATTCTCTCAAAATCCTATTCATTGCATTTTGCACATGCGCAACAGAGTTTGTCGCTCCTTGCGGTAATGTACACATCCTTACAAGCCCAAGCGGAGTACGCATGGTGGTGAGATCTCTGCTCTCCATTGCCAACAGGAACTGATCATACCCAGAGTATAAATCTCCAATCGAGTAGATAGCACGACCAGCAAAAGCTTCTGCAACTTCATCTACTATGGGTCCTGCTCCCATGTTTCGAATAGTCACCTTGTTAGCATGTTGCATGTCTTGGATGAACCTAAGAGCCCCTGACTTCTTAGGTACAGTAAACCACCGACTCGAGTAAGGTCCCATAGATGGCTCTAAAATACCCATGCGTATCTTCTCTTTCAACAATTCCACAAGCTTTGGCAACATAGCTCGTGGCACTGGTATAGGCTTCAAGTCCCAAGGCACATGTGGTACTGTGAAGATCACCATGGGTGCTACGACACTCGTATCTGCACATCCAATCTCTTCTGCACTGAAAGCAAAAGCCTTTCCATGCCTTTTCAACATCTCATGAAAACGCTTTCTCTCTTCCTCAGTGAGAAACTCACCCCCTCCAATCTGTAGTCGTTTGAGTGTCTCTTCTGTGAACCTGTGCCCTACTCTCTATGAATCCCGCAGAACTGGTTCAGTCGATGCTCGTTCCACTTGCTTGTTAGAGTCTTCAGGTAGCTGAGTAGCCACCGGCTTCACTTTACGCGCCACCGTCTTGTATTTTGTATGAACCTGCGCTTCTTGGTGTTTCATGGCTCTACTCTTCTCTAACTCCAACTCATGATCTCCTTTCATCTGAAGCTGAACCTTGTAGCCGTCCTCGACGAATCTTGTAATCTCCTCATGTAACTCACGTGAACGGATCGCGACTAATCCATTAACCAAAGAATCGGTGCTTATAAACGACAAAACTTCCTCAAGAGTATCTTCAAAGCCCTCTTCTTCATACACCCCGTTAATGAACTCCCGATCTAACAGAACTCCTTGAGTTTTGAAGAGATCTTCCTGCTTCTTCACACATCGTCTTTGTACACTATCCATCTCTTCTACCACTCGAAATCTATTTACACATGTTTCAGAAAACTGAGCAAATCCACATTTAAACATCTCTTCTTCATCTTCTGGCACTAGCGGAAGGCTCTTTCTCCTATCAACACTCCCATACTCCCGCTCTACAGGAGTGCTAACTAAAAATCCGAAAACTCTTTGTCAGTCCTTAAGGGACTGTCCCTCAGCTTCTCTCTGTTCCTTTCATGACCCGTACGTACAGTAAGAAACTGTACCGCTCTTGTACCATCTTGACTTCTGATACGAGCATAATGAGACCCATCGTCCATTACTTTCGTCTCCATCCTAGACGCAGTAATGTACGGTTGACCAAGGATCACAGGATAAGCAGCTACACTCTGAACAAAAAAGTTTTGTTCTATCTCTACATCTCCTATCCGAGTCTTGACAGCTGGACAAGCACCAAAAAGTTCACCTCTTTGGTTGTTAGCAGCACGAAGAACCCATCCATGTCCTGTGTCGATTGGCCACTTCCCCTTCTCGTAAACATTTTTGGACATGATGTTAATCTCCGAACCGTGATCCACCAACGCCACTATAGCCTCTGACAAGTTACCCAGTCGGACCCTTGTCTCTGTGGTTGCACGAGCCCAATATGCTCGAGAATAGTGACTCTCATGCTGCTTCTCGTCGCCATGTTCTGCAGCACAGTCTGAAACTCTTGCCTCTCTTCCATTCGACGCCTGTAGTACATGCTTTTGGGCAAATACGCGACCTAACTCTTCATCTTCTTCCCCAGTGATGTCAGTATCCAATGCTTTCACCATCACTGTATCCGCAGTCATCTGCCTCTTTCTCTTGATCACATCTATGATCAACTCATGAAAATCACGTTTAGCTATCCCTAAGGCCTCTCGCAAGGAAAATTCTATTTTTGCATCCAAAATTCTCTCTTCAAGAATCTCCTTCAAGTTGGTGTTGGTCTCGATATCAGACTGTAGTCTGTAGGTCGGTGCTTTACCTTTGCCCTTTGAAGAAGCTCCTTTGCCTTTCTCTCTCATCTCCGTGTCATAAATAGGAACATCAACCATAGGTTCAGACGTAGATGCCCCTTGAGACGTCGAAGGGATATCAGACGGTGATGTCTCTTGTTGCCCTCTCCTCTTCGTGGTTCTGGCTCTCCTTGTAGCCTCCTCCGGATCAGCAACATCATCATCACGTCTCCTTTTCTCTTCCACAATCGCATCTTGCCAGCTTACATGCTTCTCTTGCACCAAGTAAGCCTTGACACACCCTGCCTCTACAGGATCATCCCATCCAGTAATGCGACGAATTGCCTCCGCACCTTGCAACATTACTTCTCGTGGAACTTCAACTACATCGCTCTTAACAGCTGCTACAACTGGTACATCTACTTCAATCGCAAACGTTTCTGGCTCTATTGTGCGTATCGCCGTAGCTATACCAACCTGACCTCTCACCAAACTCTTCATTCCTCCCTTACCAAAGTTGGTATTCAACGACGCACCAGTTTGGGCGAGATGAATCTTTCCATCTCTAAAATTCACGACTCCGGTTCTGAGAGCTTCGGAAAACTCCTCACAATCTCGTCGTTGGTGTTCAGTATTGTCACACCAGATACATCTTCTAACAAAATTTCTGCTAGTTGAAGATGCATTGGTATCACCAGGACTTCGACTATGCTTTAGCTCTGCCATCTCTATCCTTAACTCTCTCAGACCCTTGACCAACTCATCGATTGCAGAATCTTCAATCTTGCTATTGGCAGGCTTGGGCAATGGAGCTAAAGAGACATCAGACCTCAAGGTTGCAGCTCTACCTCTTCCACGTTTCTGCTTCGTGAGAATAGTAACAGCTTCCTCTACCTTTCTCCAGTCTGTGCTCACTCCTCCTTCTTCCCCCTTGTCTGCTAGCATCAAGAAAAGCTTATCCTCTAGATTTTCATCAGCAGCTTCTAGAAAAAGTTCTGTCTTCCTTAAGTCAAGCGTTGTCCTCTCGGATGGAGACAGTTGGCAGAACCGTTTCTCAAACTCACGCAGCAACTCATTTGGCGTCATCTCATTCCCCGGACACTGCTCTATCCACTCCAAGAACGTTCTCTTGGTTACTCTATCCGCATCGTCATCAAAAAATTCACTCTTCAACCTCTGCTCATACTCCTCCCAAGAACTCGTACGTGCATCCTTCAGCTTTGTCACTTGACTACGGATCTCAGGTATCACAGCCAACTCAAAACTAGAAATCATCTCTGCCTCAGGCACACGATTTACCTCCATCTCACAAATATACTCCCGAACATACTTCGTGATGTTCCTTCCATCGAACCTCCCCAACTTCTTCACCACCGCTTGTAGAGCTCTTGTAGACTTCTGCTCCCCAACATCGCCTCCTTGTTGTTGTCTCAACAACATCATCAATGCTCGAACCAGATCGTCCGCTCCTCCTCCACTCGTCCCCATTGCTTCGAGAAGATTCATACTTGACGCTCCTCGGCAACAACTCACTCAACCACCTCAAAGCGTGCTCTCAGTGGAAGCACCAAATATGTCGTAGCGAGAGCCTTTCCTTTGAGCAAGGGCGTACCTTCTGGCTGTGGCTAGCGATCAATGCACAGCAGAGCGACAAGTTTCCTGTAGATTTCTCTCTAACTTCCTCGATAACTAAGCACTTTCTTTCTCTCAGTAAAGGGTCAAGATAACTACACGAAAACGTTGGATGATCATGGGCACGACAAACGGGATATGTGATGACATGATCTCTCGGTAGTATTCCTCTCCGAAGTTTCTCACTACTAGGGCTTCGTACATGGCTTTGGGTCGACAGATGTGTCTTATCTCGCACTGGGTGTTAAAGTTTACAGGAGGGAGCTGATTTAGATCCATCCTTCGTTAGATGAGGATAAAGACGGTGAGGTCCCATTCTTGGCCGTAAGTGACAACAGGTAAGATCACAGGGACAGACGAGAGCATAACTTGCGCGGTAAAGTTATGCCCGAAGGATCCTATCAGAAACTGTTGAAAGTGGACTCGTTCCATATACATCAGTTTAATCGAGAAAGGGTTTCGAAAAGGGAATCTGGGCGGTAAGTAGAGTCCTTCGTCCATCTCTCACAACATGTGCATTTCAACTACAAAAGTATCTCGATCCATAAAACTCTGATTCAATCTCATAGGATCACCACGATCTCCACACGAACAATCTCTTGGATTTTTTCCCAGGTCGAATGCCCCCACACAGGTCACTCCCCTTTGCTTAAAAGTTTCGAACACAAAACAAGGATAGGTGCAAGCTCCCTAACCAAGCAACCCAAGCCTCACGGACCGATGAGGTGGCACACATGCACATCGCATGTTTGGTGCCGTCATACTCACCACATGTGGGTCTTCTGGGTGAAAGGTTCTAATGCATGCACCGTAACGTGTCCCAAAACCCGGAGACTAGGCTAGACAGGTAGTCGACTCTACAGGTCAAAGATCGCACTTTGCCACGTTGAGTGCGAACCTAACAACCACATGACGTGGATACAACGTAGGTCGCTAAAGTCATATCTACGCCTAGAATACTCCCCAAAGCAATACAAATGTCGCACTGGATACTTTTCAGCCAGCTGCCGCTAACAACTCGAGACCTAGAGTAGATATCGTTGCCGATACAACTCGGCAGAAAAACCAGCGAACTTTCACACATGATAGATACAAATCTACAGCTCAGTCTCCTCTCAAACTTGCCACGTAGGTAGGATACTAAAATCTCTACTTGCAGGTCAAATTTCAGGAAGATCTGACGGCTAGATCTCCTCCCACAATTAACACAAATCCACAGAAACTAACACGCACTTCCAATCTCAGATTCAGGACAGAAGCTTCTTCGACTAAATGAACCGTCCACTTCCACTCCAACTTCCTGTGCTATCAATTCAAAAGGTAAACTCACTACACAGGAAATTTGAGCCGATTTGACCGTTCTGATCGTCCTCCATAAATCTGCAAACTCGCTGCTTCAGATTGACAGCTTTCTGCACCCCGTCGTCTTCAAATCGCCATTGCGCTCAATCCGCACAACATCCGGTGGTGAAATTTGTGGTCAGAGCTTCAGCAGCTGACAGACTACAAGCCCATGAAATCTGGTCTCAATCTGACGGCTCAATCACTCAAACCCCTTAATCTTACAATCGGAAGAGAAACTCTTGTACTCTCATCACTCTATGAACTTCAAATCGCCATAACGTATGCCTTGGACCTCCAAATCGAGTGAAATTTGTGGTCAGATTGCTCCTCCCGTCGAGAGCTCTCCGCCTATGCCCTCTGATCTTCAAAATCCCTCGTCAAAGTGCCCCGAACCTCCCAGAGCGCACACTTAGGTAGAAGACAAGTTATCTTCACTTTTGGGTGGACCAATGGGAAGCTAAAGGACTCAACCTTGTCCTTTTCTGCCCCATGGAGACCCCCAGCAGATAATAGTGCATTCTAAGCTCATAAGAGCAATGTTTTAGATCCTATTACACCACAACTTCTACAATTATGTGCAAAACGCACTTATACGCGTAATTTACATACTAACTGGTCCCACAACAGGACAACGTAGTACAAGTTCCTGAAGTTACTATGTAACATACACAGTTAGTATACTTAGGGCACAACTAAGTTATGAAACCCAACCTCTAATGTGTTTTACTCTCTATAGATTGAGAAAGGAAGTAACCCTCAGGTCAGTTCCTTTGGTGATATTCTTTTCCTTCTTTGTTCCTCTTGTGAAGGCTGCGAGAGCCTCCTTCCTGTTGGAAGGTTTTCCTCCCTTGTTAGAGTGGTGCTATGAGTGTTGGATTCTTGCTGCCATACATCGTAACATGATATCATAGCTTGAGTGAAGAAATTAGAGATTGGAGACATACAGAGGACTGAGATTGCAAGTGGAGGTGTTGTAATTTCTGCACATGGAGATTTTTCTAGAGACGAAAACCTTAATAGACGTCTTTGCTATTTGGAGCTACTTTTGAAAGTCTAGACATCATTTTTTCTGGTGCAGCCAAAGTACGATTGACTCTATGTCATAAAATGAAGTAGGTCAGAATGACTCCAAAAAAAATTTCTTCTGGTAGATCTTTCAAAATCTGATGTAAACGGCTTTTAGCACGGGGATGATTTCGTCCATTTTGGCTAAAAATGAGTGGAAGACCCTCAAAATTGTAGTCAAAGCTTGTTGACCGACTCGAATTGTAAAAAACTCACAAAAACACACAATAACCACAGCAGATGGACAATTAGAAAGTTCATAACTTGTCACTTTGAGTGTGTAAACTATCTTTTTTAGGCATTTTGACAGTTTGGATCACACAGACCTATGTCCAAACTTGTTTCTATATAACTCTAGAATTGACATTTCTATCACTCTCTGCAATTTCAGTCTATTATGAGACACTGTCTGTATCTCCGTTTCTTACGTCTAATCCACCATCAGTAAAATAGATATGTTTTCAGCCATTACTGGTGAGTCTTTAGACAAAAATAACTACTCCATATGGAAGTATTGCATGTCTGTCTTCTTGAAAGACCAAAGTCTGTTCGGCTTGTCACAGGGACAAATGCGAAACGCGTTGGAGCTTATACAGATCCTGACGTAGATACATAGAACAAACGAGCTTGTCAAGCTGTGCATTATCTTTCTCTATGTGTGTCACCTTCCATGTTTGATTACATACAGTTGACACTAAGGAGTGTCTGAGATGCACTAGCTAATGTTTTCCAGGCATCTACCAAAGCTCGTAAGTTACAACTCAAGCAGTAACTCTTGGATGTTAAGAAGGGTTCATTGAGCATTACAGACTGTGTCTACTAGGTGCGAGGTCTAGTCGAGCAGCTTAACAGCATAGGGGTGAAAGTCGAGGATGACGATCTCATCCTACACACCATTAATGGTCTTGGGAAGGAGTACAAACTTTTCGAGATCTCCATTGTTGTCAGTGATACTTTTCTCAAGTTCGATGAGTTGATTCTTATGTTAGTGTCAGAAGAGATTCATCTTCAGGGCAATGGTGGTTCTGCTCATTACAAGAGCAAGCTTTCTTTGCTGGAGGTAGAGGTAGAGGACGAGAAAAGAGCTTCGGTGATAAAGATAAGAACCATTTTGGTTTTTCTGGTCGAGGTCAGTTCTCTCAGCAGCAACAGAATCTTCAACCTGACCAACAGCAACAGCAAGCTAAATGCGAGAGTGAGCAGCGGTTCTGTGCATACTGCAAAGCCAAAGGTCATGTGATCAAGACTTGCTTCAAGAGGCAAGTAGACATTAGGTCTGGCAAGCTTCCACAGCAAAATTATGTGTCCACAGAGGAACCTTTTTCAGATGGCAGTCTTCTAACAATAGCACATGTCACGGATTACATGAGCAAACCTGCTGATGAGTGGTTTATTGATTCTGGAGCTTTGAACCAAATGACAGCACATGGTGTATAGTTCAGCCAAAAGGAGCCACTGAAGACACCTGCAATAGTTTATATTGGTTATGATACCCAGCATAACATTACACATATGGGTACAGTTTCTCTATGTGTTCTATCTTCAAACATTTCTGCTCTGAGAGATGTACTGTATGTGCCCACCATTACTAGAAATCTAGTTTCAGTAGGTCAGATGGTGGAGCAGGGTTATCAAGTTCGGTTCAACAGCAAGGGAAGTCTTGTTGAAACCAGCGATGACAATGTAGTCGTCAGAGGATCCAGAGTTAGGAAGGCTGTTCAAATTGGATGCGATTAAACCTCAACTTCAAGCTGCAATGTTTGTTGTACTTTTGGAGTCTTAGATTTGGAGATGTGGCATAAGAGAGTGGGCCATATGAACTACCAGCAGCTTAAGACCTTACCTACGTCAGAGTTAGTTATAGGTCTTCTCAAGTTCACATCTCTTATCTCATCTTAGATTTGTGAAGCTTATCAGTTTGACAAGCAGGCTAGCAGCCATTTCGCCATCATGGCACTAGAGCCTCCAGGGTGTCGGAGTTGATACATTCTGATGTATGGATTGCATCTCAAGCAAGCTTGAATGGTTCTCCGTACTTCGTCTTGTTCATAGATGCCTTCTCGCGATTTACTTGGGTCTACTTCCTGAAGACCAAGTCAGACGTCTTTGTTGTGTTTCAATCATTCAAGACCCTTGTTGAGAAACAGAATAACAATTGCATCCTACGGCTCCGTTCGGATGGAGGAGGTAAGTTCATCTCGCGCCACGTTGCGCGAGATGAACTCTGCAAGAGCATGAGATCAAGAGAGAGGTCGCAACTTCAGCCCGCAACAGAATGGTGTAGCTGAGAGGAAGAACAGACACATTGCAGAGTCAACACTTGCGATGTTGAATGAGAAGTCTATGCTTGAGTGTTATTGGACGAAAGTTGTTGTCTGTGCTATCTATTTCATGAACTGCAGCGGTACATAAGAAGACCCCTTACGAGGTATTGGTAGACAAGAAACCAGACCTCTAAAGTCTCAAAGTGTTTGGTTCTATATTTTTTGTACATGTACCAGATGAAAGACGCAGCAAGCTGGATCCGAGCTTAGAAGTGTATCTTCTTATGCTATGCTTCTGATACGAAAGAATATAGGTATTATATACCAACTTCGAGGAGACTGCTCATCAATAGAGATGTTGTTTTTGATGAGTTGTTATCTTGGTATCATGCTACGTCAGGTTCTGTTTTAGTTTCACCTCTTCTATCCTCCGTCCAACCAGTTCAAGTTGGTTCTACAACAACTCAAGCCACTAGTTCAGGTAGTGGTAGTGATGTATTTCATCCAAGGCGCATGAGAGCTCCTTGGTCTGACCAAGTCCCCGTAGTTGCTATACCTACGATTCATGTCCCTCCACATGTTGTTCAACTTACACATGTTGTACACCTACAATTGCTCTGTCATCGACTGAAGCAGAATACAGAGGTGTCACTAATGCCACTTGCGAATCCGTTTGGCTTCACACCTTACTAGAAGATATGGGTGTGAAATTTTTGATCTTGTTGTTTTACACACAGACAATATCAACAGTATTAAACTTGCTTCTAATCTTGTTTTCCATGCTAGGACCAAGCATATAGAGGTCCATTATCATTTTATTCGAGAAAGTATTGGCTGGAGAGATAGATCTGAGATATGTACTTACACGTGGACAAGTTGCTGATATATTCACCAAAGCTTTACCTAGAAATAAATTTGATATTTTCAGATTATGTCTACGTGTTAAAGATATTGATATGAGACTGAGGAGAACTATTGATATATGTAGTACAAGCTCCTGAAGTTACTATGTAATATACACAGTTAGTATACTTAGGACACAACTAAGTTATGGAGACTCTACTATGTGTTTTATTCTCTCTATGAGATTGAGATTGTGAGGACTTCCTTCCTGTTAGAAAGTTTTCCTCCCTTGATGGAATAGTGCTATGAGTGTTGGGTTATTGCTGCCATACATCATAACAAAGCTGATAGTACACTCCAAGAAGGAGAGAATTCAACTAACTACTCAAAAACTGAATAACGACAAATCATCTGTTTTGGACGAAATGATTATGAAAGTTGTCATGTAACTACTTAATTTAACCTCATCTAATCTAGCATGGGAAATGATTAAAGACACGTTACATAAACTCATGGACTTGCTGAGAAGATACGAAGGTGACCTAAGTGCGTAAAGACTGAGAACCTTAATCCCGTTTCACCTGATGAAAGGCACTTGACCGTCACAGTTTTTCCAGAGGGAGAGAGAGAATCAGGAACCGGAGAGAAGAGCTATGGCGTGCAGGAGTGCACATTAAAATCCAGAAAGAAAGAGCAGAGGGTCCGGGACGCCCAGCGAGATGAGAATTTGTAGAAAAGTGAAAAGAGCAAGAAGGTAGTCACCCCTGCAGTGCACTTGATTGCCACAGTTGAGAAGATTTATCTTACCGTCGTCTTGAAGTTCAGAGACCCATGTAAGTTATATGAACCTGTTCTATGTTGTGCAGTGTTGAGAATAAAACTTGGATTTACGTGTCGTTCTCAGTTCGATTTGCATGAAAGATTGATTTTCTTTCAATTACCGAGATTTTTCCTCTCAAAGTTTTTTGTGAACTCCGAAACGTGAGAGTGGCTGTAGTACTAAGCTTGGGTTCCGAATCCATACCCGTCTATGTCTAACGAAAGTGCTGCCCAAAATCCTTCTAAATCGTGCGTCCCTGATGTAATTCAAGTTCCATACAAGGATCCCAAGTCCTGCTGAAGACTAACCTGTTATCTCAGTCTAGTCCCAACGTATTTTCATACCCATAAATCCTAAAACTATATATTCTCTTTAACAACGACAATTTAGAACTGAAGCTAAAGACACAAAGTGACAACGATCTCCCAAGAAGTTCGCATTCCACGACAATTTCACTGTAGAGAAACGATGTACGAAAGTACTCAAAACTATAATGGACTAGTGATAGAAGAACTATTCATGATAATTTTTATTTTGAGAAGAAGTTAAAATACGTGAAAAGCTCGACAAGAAGTAATAAAGCTGTTCAGAAAGCTGTACCTAAATACATCGGCAGAATAATTGCAGATCAATCTCGATGAGCAACAGAATTTATGGCGTTATTGCACTATGATAAAAGGTAGCCTCAAGTTTAATTAATAGAAGACAGAAGATGTTCATGCTTGAATGAAACATTAGTACTGATTAAGAAGTGCAAAGACAAGATTACATGTTTACTGGAACAAAGAGGCTATCTTCTCTAACCTGAAGTTCGCTGTGAAAGTTAAAACGATATTCCTTGCCCTGGTTTAATGTCCATATCCGGGGAGTCTCCAATTTTCAGAGCACATGACAAAGACTCCAACCATAGCATAATTGTCAAGTCCTTGATCCCGATGAAGAGCTAATTCAACACGCATGTCAGCAAGAGTGGAGGGGGACAGGTGGAAGCCGGAGGATCGCCAGACACATTTAAGGAGAAACAATCGCAACAATTAGGAGTTCGAAATTCTCGTCCGTGTATACTACACCAACCGTACAATATTACCTCAACGAGGATTACGCATGCACTTCGAATTTTTCCCATGGAATTGCTATTCTTCCTGGAAGTTATGACATGTGTCAATACAGTTCGTTTTCCCGAAAAGAGATTCACCGACACACTTGATTACACATAAACCCGTAACCGTGGGACTATAACATAAGCTAGTTGTTAATCTATTCTACTCTGTTTGAGGGTTGTCCGCATTAAAAGTTAGTTACAGAATGAATCTCCATTCTAAAAGTTAGTTCCACGTCGAACAGAACGAACTTGTGGAAATTAAGATTCTTAGGGCAAAGATGCTCAGCCGATCGAGATGCGATGACAAAAGAAAAACACCAGAAGGCAAAACTTCCCAACATTGCCTCCAGACAAGCGGGAAGAATACGAAGTGTGGGCTGGAATATCTGTTTTGTAACTGGCTACGTGCTCTTAATGTGAATGTCTATGCAGCTAGAATAACTGTTACTCTGTACGTCGCATCTGTCATGAGCCTTCGATTCCTGCACTAAGAAGAACTAGCACTGCAACAACTTCCATTCAGCGTTCTTCACTGCTCACATCGTTGCTACTAGTCGCCATAAGCATATCCACTCTGGCAGGACGCTGAGTTAGGTGGATGTAACTGAACATATACCGTAGTAAAACAATGCTACTGAACCCCACACAACATATCACCCACACGGCCGGAACTACAAACAGGTAATAAACCATCTTAATTACATCCAAATTACTCCTGGAAATCACTCCTGGGAAAACAGATTCCGACCAGTCCTGGAGAGCAAGTATACCAATGACTAAACGCTAAATACGTAATTTGATCCCCCACACGACCCGCCCCATCTCGAAGCGATACAACTTCCTCAACACATCATCCTAATGGTTACCACAACAGTGCACGACACAGTTCGTAATACTGAACTTGAAGCCACACACGATAAGGCCACATACAATAATAATATTGGTAGATAACTCCAGGAGTGGAGGAGCACTCGGCAGACAAAATTTGGCTTTAAAGACTACGACTTTATACCCCTAATCATCCGCATGTCCTTTACAAGCAGGACAACTTTCTTAGCTCCACACATCAATGGTTTGGTTTCCAATAAGTACCGACTGATTCTACACGAATGAACAAATAATAAACTCGTGGACGAAAGCAGTAGTACCGTGAAAGGGCAAGGATAGAGTTGATCAAACAGAAATTTAAAACTCTTACAAAGTCGAACATGCAATCACGCTACACTCAGCGTAAAAGCCCAAGAGTCCACTGACATGTGACGCTTCGCAAACGACAACATGAATTCAGCTGCAAAATAGAGTCACATGCCAATTGGGTGGCTGATTGAGGACATTCTGCATCCTCGCACAGATCATGAGCAAAGATTGACAAAATTGGCATGTAAGTTTGCACAAAAGCCGGAAGCTGACATTAACAACAGTCGGCAATTACATCAAATCTGGAAAACTACTATATAAGATTTGGGAAGATTTCAAAAGAACTAGGACCTCATCATCACTCACGGTGAAAAAGGGTCAAACCTTAAATCCCCACATAGCCTCACTCCCATAGGATTGCTGAATCCATCGTAACCGTTTGTCAAATTTACAGCATATGAAGGCGTACTGCGTTTCATTGGGGCCTTCCTCTACTACCTGTCACTCGACGCAAGAACGGGCGAGACCATGTGAAAGAAGGTCCAGTCCCATAGCCAAAGGATGGCAAGCCAGAGAAGCTGCCAAAAGTGATGCCGCAGAGATATGAACCACCACCACTATGTTTGTCGGTCCTGACCAATCCTCAGGTGTTCATTATTGCACTGAAACACCAGACTGTTTTACTGCACATGGTCGAAAGAAAGTAATGACTGTATTACAAACTGTTCATTGCCATTGAATCAGGAAACAAATATACAAGTTTCAGCAGAGATGTCCTCTTGTGCTAGACATAAAGGATCCCGAGTTCAACCCTCCACAAAAGCAATATCCACTACAATAACCATGATGCAAGTCAGACTGTTGTCCAATTGAACTGTCTATTGCACCGTCGACGAGCCTACTGAACTCAACTCCAATGACCAATACCACATCCTCTCTGACCTATCCTACATGAACGGGCCTCGACAATTTGGAGTCAGCCTAAACTAGCCGATGGTTGCTCCGGAACTCGGACGGCATTGAAAGGCCAGCCTCAGAAATCTGCGTAGAAACCTCGATAAGGCTTGCAAGCAGCAACACAGAATGACAGAAATGCTTCAGTGAGCGACAGAATCCTCTACATGGATGCCAAAAACTGATAGTTCCCTGATTTGACTCAGGAAATGCTCTCTACCTCTCCCTCTTCAGCCCTCACCGCATCATCTCCCTTCGGCGGGTCCTCACCTGTATTCAGACAAACGGGACAACAATCAGTTCAAGCAAAGCAACCTGGGGAGCTGTTCGATAAGGTAGTAATGACAGGTTAAGAACGGAATGCCCAGATACACCGTTTTCATTCGAGATGTAATTAGACTTCAGCTCCCTATAATTCCACTCTGGTCTCCAGCAAAGAGTCACCTACCGCCATCCTCCTGAAGATCTGAGGTCCAAAGTGTGAGGTTATCCCTGAGCAGTTGCATAATCAATGTGCTGTCTTTGTATGATTCTTCACTTAAAGTATCCAGCTCCGCAATTGCTTCATCAAACGCTTGTTTAGCCAAATGACACGCCCTGTATTAAAAATCCATGCCAGACGCGCGAGTCAGCACAACCACAAAATCCCATCAAAGACGCCAGGAAGACGAGAAGCTTATCTACCATGTGCAATCTTACGATAACTTCCGGTGCGGGACTACCCGGACACTGTAATCTTACCGCTCGGGTGAATTCAGGATTTCGTAGTAGAAGACTGAGAAATTAAGTGCAAGACCCAATCGAATGGGGTGGGTGGGAGCCAAATCCGTAACGGCTGTGTTCGATGCAGCCTACACATTCAGCACCAGTGCAATCTCGTAAGACCGGACATCCGGTGGCGGCCAAATCACGACAGCACTTCTCGAAGGCAGGCCGTAAAAGGAGAAACACAAAGCACACGTCAGTTCAAACAAGAGAACTTCCGTCGTATGTGAAAATCACCTGGTAGGCTTTCAACGATTGATCAGCCGCTTCTTTTCTCTCATTTCCGGTCTTGAACTCAGCCAAATATCGGTAATAATCCCCCTTCCTGCGATATCACACGGGTCAATCCAGACACAATCAGTATCGGAGACCATTAGCATAAACACCTACATAACCTGGTTCCTTAGATGCTGCGGGATACGAAACGACCTACGGTGGACAGAATGAAGTGGACGACAAGGAGTGCGCAAACGAGACAGAGTAATCGAGGAAGATCAAGAACATGAATAGGCAATCGGCGATACATTTTATAGTAAAATACTGTTGACTCTCCGGTGCTCGACGAGGGAACAAGGTGCTCATCGATGATTGTCAGGATATCATTGCAGATCTTGGAAAGCTCCTCCTCGACCTTGTGTCTGTAGTCCTTGATACGCTTCACATTTTGTTCATTGTTCTTGCTCTCCTCCTTCTGCTCAATCGACGACATAATCCTCCATGAAGCTCTCCGGGCGCCAATAACATTCTTGTACCCGACGGAAAGCAGGTTTCTCTCCTCGACGGTAAGCTCCACATCGAGCTTCGCCACTTTCTTCATCGACTCGACCATTTCTGAAGTCACGACATACACAAGTCCATAAGCATCAGGCAAAGAAGTTGAAGCACCGACTCGGACTAAGGTGGCGTTAACAGATCAGAATTCAACTGAACTCGCGAAATTAAACTCAATGCTCGAAGAGGAAGCTTAGAGAGAGTCCTGTATCTCATTTAAGAACCTACGAACAGGTAGATGACATCCACCAAAATAAACCATACTAGAGCCAGGTATCCAATCCCATCCTGGTCCCGCTAACGCTACCGCAACCGGAACAAGGGCCAGTAGTAGACGCCGATCAAACAGTGACATTGCCTTCGAAGCGCGGATCCACGCCACTCAGGCAGGAGGAACAGCACTCCACAATTCATGGACTTAATCGTTAGAAGCATGACACTCGCAAAGCTAGACCTCGAAACAGCATCGTGACTGTGTATAGCGCATATTAACAGATCCAGACTTCCATCCACCGGAACAGCGGGTTACGTCGGCGAAGAACAATGATATCCAGGAAAGCTATGCTACAGCAAAGCTAGGGCTAAAAGTTGCCCGGGTAGACTAATTTCGAGACAATGGAGACCGTACACGAGCCCATCACAACCCCTCCGAACCAGGAAAACATCGTCAAACTACCCCGACCGATACAGAACATCGATTCTTACTCGGCGGCAAACGTGAAAATGTTCCAAAACCGCCCCAGAGAAATCAAGATAGGATAGGGTAGCCAGTAATACCATCGTAGCGTTCCGCTTGCTCGGCGAGCTTTGCCATGTAGACATAGCTCTCCCTCTCTTTCTCGGTGCTCATCCTGGCCGCCCAACGTCCAAACGTTCACGGAGGGAAGAGAGGACAGAGACAGAAACCAAACCAAAACAGATTAGCACCCAATCGATTACTGCTACGCTGCTCCTGTCCCTATACGAACTCCCTGCTCCCTCTCGCGTTGTTGTTGTACTTCTTCCTCCGCTTCTACTTCCTCAACTTCCTCTTACAACACTCTGTGCTGTTTGCCTCTCTCTCTCCCAAGACTCGGAACCCCAATCTTACTAATACCAGTCGCTCCAGACGAATTCCTCCAAGAAACTCCCAGATGGATCAACCAAGCCTGAAACTCGGTGCAACAGGAAGAGCGGTGCGCGCACGAAGGAAGGAAGGCAGGCACGCAAGAGAGGAGGAGGAAGGAGTGGGGGCTAGGAAGAGGAGGAAGAGGGAAGGCCGATTCGCAGACAGACAGGCAGGAGAGACCGATCGGAGACAGCGGGGGGCAGACTAGAACAAGCACGCACAGCCGGCCAGCCACCACAGGTACCAACAACGTTGTTCGCCTTCTTCCTTCCTTCTTCCTTCTTCTTCGACGGACGACGATGACTACACCACGAGAGTAAAGCAGGAGAGCGGGAGCAGATGTTGTGCAGAAGGAGGAGGGCAGAAAAAGCAGTCACAGATGAAGCTATCTGGCTATGGCATCCACGCCACGCGCTTAACGGCACTCACTGTGTATTTTTGTCCACAGTGGGTGAATGCCAGCTCCGAGGAGGATCTTTCCGCGGCGTCTTCAGATTAAACCCTAAGAGCCCCGCGCTTCACTCCTTCACGCTTGCGATCAGCACGCACTTGCTGTTAGCCCACCGGCACCCACCGATCTGACGGCCGGATGGATGTCGCAATGCATTAGAACAGATCCAGGCGGTCCGATTCCATTGTCTCCTTCGCATTTAGAATTACATCTGACTGCTACCGGAGAGTTGGCCGATAATATACTTTGGAATCTTGTCGACCGGTACCAGTGGGCAGGTTTGTCGGATAACACCGACTCTGCACCTCCAGGGTTTAGGGCCCGCCACAGGCCCACAGGACGGGTCGGGTTGAGGGCTTCCGGGACGAGGCAGATATGAAGGTTTTCTCGTGGGGCTTAGTCCCACCGTAGCACGTTTGGAGCACCGAAGCACGGCGAAGAGGAAGAGGAGCTGCTGCGCCTGCATTCTAATGGAGCGCTGAACAGCACTGAGCACCTACTGGATACTGCGGTAGAGTCATTTGAAGTCTTGAAGTGTCACTGCGATTATCTGTATGGGATGACGTGGGATGGCCTTTTGGGCTAATGGCCTTTGGGCAAAGCAGAGGAAAAGCGATTTATTTCTTCAGGAACCAAAGATATCAGCAAACTATTCAACTCACCCGCACCTAGGTTTTAAGCACCAACCCCACTCGTTAGAGAAAAATCATTCATTCTCGGCTTCCTCCCTAACGACTTCCCAGAAGTCATCTATAGAAGTGTAGAAAGTTCGGAGATGGATCGGTGCTTTTCAATCTTTCACGCTTTCTGTGTGTGTGTGTGTCGTGTCGAGAAATTTAGAATGAGAAGTCGCATCCAAGTGAGTGGAAAATATTGTGTATGGATATGTTCGACGGTTTTGTAGTTCGGGGACCACCGATTTCCACTTTCTGGCGTCTGACAAAATGCTAAGCAGCATCTTCAATTTTCTTTGGGGCGCGTGCCTTACGTGCTGGTTATCTTCCTCACTGCTTCCTCACTTTTTCCCTTTCGATGCTTTTCCATACCTCTGTTTTAAGTCTCCCATCTCCTACTGATTCCAGACTGCACGAGCCTTCAACGTCTACGTGGAAACGACAGCCTGCGTTTGCCTTCCTGTCCCCATCTCCCTCCGATAATTTCTCTTCCCGCTTTGCGGGTGTTTGTCCTTGAAACGTTATATTCTTGTATCTTACATCTTTTTGTGGCTCCTCTCCCTCCTCCATGGCCCTTCTCAATACCATCTCCACAATCTACTCCGACCGAGCCGAGCCATGTCATGCCGACCCTTCTTCCTGAGCTATGCCTGACCCTGCGAACTCTCCCTTCCCTTCTGCCAGCAGTGCCTTCCTTGTCTTGATTTCAGGGGAACAAAGCCCTAACACCCACGAGATGAGATGTACTGTGCGACAGTGACATCTCCCACCTAGACCTCTCTCTCGCTATCGCTCTCTGATGGCACGAACATGTCCTTCATGCAACGTATGCTCCAGAAACTCATGCGGAGCAGCTCTAACATCCATCTGTGTGATTTGGACCTTTACGAGCCTATCTAGATCTCCGCCCAGATTCTACCAATGAGACTTTCCTTTCTTTTCCCACGCAAGAAGCACCAATAAGATCAGATCAACTTCGCAGGCATGCCCCAATTGCCCACTAAACGCCACAACCTTACTACACCTGCGGAGTCAAACTGATCTCTGCAATCGTCCTATCTGCTCCCACGGCCCTTCCCTCCAAGTGAGTTACTGTAACTTCCTTGATCTACTACTACTACTCTGTGCACCCCATGTGACGAGAGGACCGTCAGCCACTGCAAAGAGATACGATTTTCTGCACAGTTCCATCTCTCTTTCTATCTCTCTCTCTAGGCCATCATATCCATGACGAACTTGGCACTGTCCCTGGCTTTCTCTGTACACCCCACCCCCTTCACTTTTACTGCGACTCGCTGGAGAACAAACAGATGGGAAGACCCCATCAAGCCGAACAAGAGGAGAAAAACGAACCAAAAGTGCCAAACACGCAACACCCATAAGGGTGAAGAGAAAATCGAGGCTAATCCTTCACTCATTTGAGCATCTGCTCCAAAGCCTTCGTGAACTCGTCCGATGAACCCTATGCTGCTTAGCATTTTGTGCTGCTGTTTTTTAGCAATGCTTTGTTTTGCCCTGCGCCAATGTTGCTGCATAACTTACCTCGATTCGAAGGAGTAGAAGAAGAAGGAAGTGCAGAGAAATATTCTGTGATTTAGCTCCTCTTCGAGTAGAAATACCTGAATCTTCAAATACCTGTCATCTTTAAACTTTGCAGAGTTGGACTTCCTTGCATAATAAATATATAGATTCACCCGTTCCCTGGTTTCCTTCTTTCTTAACAAGAGCAATTTTTGAAACTTTTGTCATATATTTTATTGTCGATCCAGTAAGACTGCAACTCCACCCCATCTTATCATCAGCAGGTTCCTCGACGTACCTCTCTCAACCGTCGATCAATCGTTCTAATTTTTTAATCACTTGTGAGTATCTTCGTCACACATACAAAATAAACGTACTGTACTTTCTTTTTGGCATAGAATTCCCTACTATCATCAACTTAAAACCACTCACTTCGTCTTCCCCTTTTAATCAGACTCGATAGTAAGAGTAGTTTCACTGATGGTTTTCCCATATATTTTGCTGGTGGAGAATGTTAGTCCTCCTAGAGGATCTGGCATAGAGACCAAGTCCATCTCTCGTGCTACATTACAAGTCAAGCTATGTTTACAAGTGGACCACTCTATTTATGAGTATTCATAACCATGAACATATGCTAATTTGATATGGAAATGTCAGGTTTGTGTATATTTCAGATTTATCATATTCAGAAATAGTTATAAATATCATCATCACGTGAAAAAACCCAGAAAGATCATATAGAAGAGACTCCTAGAGGATCCTTATGTCCAATAACATAAGAGAATTATCTAAAGGCCAAGCCTTAAACTCCCCTTGAGTATAAAAGCAAGAAAAGGAATAGTTTTTTCTCACCATGTACTTTAGGGGTATAGGGAATATTTGGTTTGGTTCCAAGAAATCACGACAACTTCATATCAACATCTCTCAATCGATACTCTGCAGTTTGTTTTTAATGTGAGTTACAAAGTGTAAAGCTCTCTCGGGGAGCTTTGTTATCTTTACTTAACAAATTCCATGATGGAAGTTTTTATCAACAAAGCATTTAATGAGCTGGCTGAAGTTAGATTGCAGTTAGCATCAGGTACTAAACACTTAGGTAGCAGTTATTTATGACAAGGATCAATGAACGATCACATTCGTGTCTCTTTATCATCATATTTGTTCCCTCTTCATTAACCATCCTATAAGTTATTTCTGAAAAGTGAAGTGAAACAGAGACAATTTTCTTGTGTTGGAAAGAAATACAACTAATTTATTCCAAAGCGAGAGCAATTTTGGTTCTTCGGATTATAGGTATATTTTCCATTTCTCGTGGCTCTATATCCAACTGTTTATTTCCTTTTGAGTTTTACATTTATAATATCAAATTTAGTTTCCACCATAAGTCGATGTGGAAACTGGAAAATTAAAAGGTAAAATTTTTTTCGTGTAGCATATTTTGTCTTATTAACATAAGAGTCAGGAAACGAAAGACAAAAGAACAGAACAGTTATCTGGAAAAGATAGTCTGAACCATTCGTTAATTAGTACGTTTTCAATAGGGCCAGTCCAACCTAGCTCTTGCCGAACTGCCATAACCCTCGTAAAAATGTATACAAGTTTCGGCTGTAAATTTTACGTAACATCTCTGATTTAAGTTTAGGGTTTAAGGTTTACACTTAAATATTTACACCTAAAGTTTTACAGTCACTTGATGTAACTACTGTATGTTTGTAAACAGCATCTCTTGAATGTAGTTGAAAAAGATTAGATCAAATTAGTATCCTCGTTCAGTAAACCTTGAAAGTGTTTGATAATTCACACTTACGTCTTCTCATCTGAACCTTGTAAATTTCATTATGGAGAAAGGGTTGAGTGACTCAGCAACATGCTCTGTTCCAAGAAAATAAGTAATATATTATAAGTCAAAATATTGGTCTCTTTTACATGTGCTGAACTGCTCTGTTCCTTTACTCCACTCCCAGTTATATACCATATTTATATTACTTCCATGTCAGAATGTAAGAGTTTCAGATCGATGAATCGCTCTATAGAATAGACCAACAAACTATACATCGGGAGAAATTAACCGTAAATACAATATACACGGTTCTTATCACAAGGAGTCGAAAATGTCCTAGAAGAAACGGGTGTTCTGGACATCTGTGCGCTCAACAAGTAACGCAAACGCGGGTGATAAGTTCGAACCTTTCAAGTTAGGAGGCATAGATCGGGTCGGTACCTTGTGACCTTGTAGACTTCTACTGTACTGAACCAAACCCTCGAAGTAGCAGACCGCGGTGGGAGCCACGAACAAGGTTGGTTGGACGTTTTCAGTCACAGTCTGGACGTTTTCATGGGTCCCGTCAAAAGCACCCCCATCAACCTTCCCCTCACGAGAGAGGACAACGACAGGAGAACATCCACGAAGACCGACCGTACCATATCGACACATAATACGACTGAAACTACAGAAGTGATTCACTTCACTTGCAACAGCAGGTTAAACAAGTTCATCGTAATGTGAAGACGTTTCACAAAATAAATAAAGAGATCGCAGAGGTCGATAACTTGTTATAAAGAAATTGTAAACTGAACTTTTTAGTGTAGATACATGGCTTGCTGCGGACATTCACTTCTCGTATTTAGATAACTATGACTTGGACATTTTGACCTGTTGAATGTACTTTCACCAGTCAGAGGTGGAATCAAATCCGATAAACATACTAGAGATACTATCAAATAATTTTGTGCAGATAAAACAGTAGTGGGTTACATTCAGTTGCTTTGCTTAGAAATAGAAGAGGTTGCTTATTCACCTCTTCCATCTGAAGATGGAAGAGGGCTGCGACATTATTACCTAACCCTTCTGACGGGAAGGTGTAGGTAACAAATCAATATATTCATGTATTTGTGAATTTAGTGCAGCACCCTCCCGCACTTGTACCCTCTGCAGCGTAAAGTCTCCCACTCCACTTATGGGTTTTCTAAGAAGATTTCTAACGTTCTTGGAACAATTAACAATGAATATTTAAATATTATTTTCATTTTTATTTTACTTAATTTAAAATATTTATATAACGCTTATATCATTTTTTATATCTTAAAAATAATCCGGCGTTGATCGAGTATGCTTATAAAGTATTTGGGAAAGAAGAATATATATTCACCTCTTCCATCTTCTGATATAAGAGGGCAAAATCCTCAATTTATTACTTAACCCTTCCGACTCGGAAGGTTAAGTAATTATGAGTATAACGATAATGGGCTCCCCGTCTATATTTCTGGAAGTGCGTGTTGCACTCTTGCTGTATGGATTATATTTGCATCCGCCCGTGGTTATCGGAGAGATTTTCATTTTAAAACTTATCTATTAGTTTATTGTAAAGTTTTTATAATAGTTATTTTTTAACTACAATAACAAAACAAATATAGTTGAGTCTTTTTTGCTCGGTGCATACTCAATAGGTAGAAACAGGTAGTACCCGGTAAACAGACGGACAGGACGTGAGATGATTTCCCCCTTGTTCTATCGCTTGTCTTTTTTCTTTTTTACTTTCTCCACTGCGCGTGGGATGCATATTTATCCACCATACTGATAATTAGCAAACCAACACTACCTCAATTATCGACACTAACAGTGAGAGATTGCTCTCTTCCTTTCACATGGATATCAGTTTGGTAATCGTATTGTATATCAGACGTATTAAGGGTTTCAAAGATAAGCAAAAATATTTCTAAACATTTGAAAATAACAACACCATAATTTACAATAGGCTAGTTTTGTTTAGAACAGTGTACTGCTGAGGGTCATCTTTATAGATTGACAGTACACATTTTCATTAATGTTTTTATTTTTTAAACCTGGAATCATTAACTTTAAATATTAAATTTCTCTATTGCAAAAACGCACGAGTGAAACGAGCAAAAAATCAAATAAAAACGTCCGTAGCTGTTATTTACAGACACCTCCGGAAATACCTGCAGAAAACATCTGCAGATGTAACACCTTTTTGCTTTTTCCCCAAACCAGATGTCATGCGGGCAATGATTACCCAAAAGTGGCAGCTGCATGGTCACAAGGCAAACTCAAGGAGACCAGATAAAGAGGGTTGCGAACCCTAAATGAGCCATTCTCAGTTTTCAGTATTTGAAGAGAGCACTCTTGGTGGTGAGGGAGGAGACTGTATTTTTCAGTGTAGTGTATATTGCCTTGGAGGTCATAAATCAGGAGCTAGAACTGAATGCACATCAAGCTCCTTGGAGAGCAGATCCGGAGAGTAGACCTTCAGAGCCGACTTGTGATCAACAAAGAGGATAGGGTGTAGCTTAGATCGTTGACTTCATATCTGATCTGTGGACTGAAAAATCAGAGCGTTCAGAGTGATAAGAGGTTCTCTGGTAAAGTCTTAGTTCTGGAGTTAATTTCTCACATCAGAGTTGCCGAGTAGTGAAGAATTGCCGGTCCAAGAGCGCTGCGTGACCTTGTCAGCAAGTAAACGCCATGTAATGTATATGAGCCCGTGACTTTCTCCATTCTGATAAGTAGGCTTGAGTTGTGTGCCAAAACTGAGTTGGGCGCATCTGGTGTCGTGTTGACTTTATTCGGGTGTAATTGCTTTGCCTTCCTACTTCCTAGCATCTACTAGGTCTCCTAGTCTTGGCGGTTGCTCCTTGTGGGTCATGGCGTTCTGACTTGATCACCAATAGCGGAAGCGCTGCCCAAATTTTATGCAACCTAGGTCTAGAATAGTTCCACCTGTATTTAGTAACCTAAGATTGACCAGAGACCTACAAAAGACTAGTTGGTTATTCGAAACCCGTTCAACAGTTATTAAATCCTCTGTGCTTATTAGCGGATAGTTTAACGAACAGGATCTGGAGACACAAATAAAATATACAGGTCTCCAGGGAGGTTCACGTTCGACAATTCATTGGATAGAGACAAAGGAATCTATTCTGAGATCTGCAGTCAAACGTTACAATTGGTATCAGAGCAAGCTCAAGTTGAGTCTTTACTGAACACCACCGACAATGGAGGTTGTGTCGACCGAGTTGGACGAGATGAAAGCATTGCTGAGAAAGTTGGAAGGCCGACTTGAGCAAGTGGAAGCTGAGAACAAGATGCTGAAGGCGGACCTAACTCAAGCAAAAGCGACACAAAAGAAGGAAGCGGAGGTCCCTGTACTGCAAATCGAGCAAGTCAAGGATTTAGCACTACCAGGTGAAGGAGCAGTTGATATTGCTCAAGCAGATAAGAATGAAGATGGGTCACAGAAGGTGCACGAGAATGTTGCGGAAGGCAGCTCAGCCAAAGAAGGGCACAAGCGAAAAGTGAAGTGGGCTGAACCAGCGACACCATCAGCCTTCAACGGTGAAAAAAGCTTTTCCAGGTTTGAGTTATGGATTACTGAAATGGAGAATTACCTGGAGAATTTCGATGAGCGCAGTTGGTTCACCTATGCTGTTAGTAGACTGGAAGGAGAGGCTAAGGAATGATATGGAGGTCAACAGCGGATGAGGAGTTTGAACGGTACAACTCCTATGTCCACTTGGCCGGAGCTGAAAGATGAACTCCGACGACATTTGGTACCAGTGGATGAAGCTACACAGTTTCGACTAGAGCTCATTCATCTGAGACAGACAGGGAGTATCAGACAATATCTCCAGCGATTTTCTGAGTTGGTTACTCGTTTGCACATGGTGGATCGCACCGACTTGCTGTTTCACTTGAAGAAAGGTCTACAAGGTTTCTATGCTAGTGTGTTTGATAGTGGGGCTATGTTTCATAAGTCCGAGGACATGCAAGACTTATTTGCATTTTTGGAAGCAGCAGAGAACACTAGGGAACATAACTACACTGTGCAGCCCTCCAAGTTTCAGCGTGAAACAAGTGGTGGCGAGCCTAGTAGAGGATTTTGGCGCAATCCTCAAGGACAGATAGCGTCCTCTCATAGTAGAGGTGGTAGAGGACGTGGTGGTGGAAGATTGGGTGCAGCGGGAAGGAGGTTTCCTCGTGGGTCTCAACAGCAAGGAGTTACTCGTGGTCCTACTCAGACCCGACCTATTGGATCTTATGCATCCAATGCAGGATCCAACCAAGCTTCGACTTCAGGTGCTAAAAGCAGTGGAGCTAGCAGTACTACATCGTCAAGGACGATCATCTGCTTTCGGTGCGGACGAGATGATCACATCGCTCATGAGTGTCCTCAACGTTCAACAGCGAGCAATGTTCGTGGGTTGACAGCTGAGGAGACAACCAATTGTGTTGAAGAACCATTTGAGGCATCTACTGGAGCAGAGGTATGTGCTGGTGAGCATTTGGTAGAACATGGAGATTTTCTGCCGTGGATTGAAGTGAAACTAGGAAGCCAACAGTGTTGTTTACTTATAGATACTGGAGCAGATGTGAATGTCTTGGATGAAAAGCTGGTCAGGACCTTAGGGATGACTAGAACCAAAATCATGAGCCCGTTGTTGGTGAGGTTTGTGCAAGGCAGCACAACCGTTACAGAAAAGCTCATGAGTGTTCCTATTACTGTTGGAGGTGTGACTATGAAGCATGAATTCCTAGTTATGAACTTAGGTCACACAATGGAGGGTATCTTGTCATGGTCTTGGTTACAAGAGACCAATGCAAAGCTAGATGTGCAGGAAGGGAACGTCATAGTCATGGATCAGTGGGGTTTAGGTAAACCACATCCATTAATCATCAAAGAGAGACCCAAGGAGCCAAACCATGATGTCCGTAGGTTCCAACAAGCCAAAGTGGCATTTCAAATCTGCACAGCTATGCAGTTTGGAAAGCAGATCAAGTCGGTAGACGAAGCTTGGGTTGCAGTGATGTCTAAACCCAAGGTGGAGACGGATGAGGAAGAACGTGTGGCTGCTCTTCGCATACACCATGATATGCAAGTACTGATTGAGAGGTATTCTCATATAATGCCGGATCAGTTACCAACAAGACTTCCTCCGAGGAGAGCCTTGGATCATGCCATTGATCTGGTTCCTTGGGCTACACCTATCGCAGTGTCATCAAGACGCATGTCGTTTGATGAGCTAACAGAGCTGAAGACTCAGTTGAAAGAGTTGGTAGCTCAAGGTATCTTACGACCCAGCATATCACCTTATGCTGCACCGGTCTTGTTCGTGGCCAAGAAAGATGGTGGTATCCGCATGTGTGCAGACTACCGTGCACTTAATAAGGTTATTGTCAAGAACAAGTATCCTCTTCCCCTCATGGATGAAACCACAGATCGGTTGACCACATGAAAGTACTTCACCAAGTTGGATCTTCGTTCTGGATATCATCAAATCCGGATCAAAGAAGGAGATGAAGAAAAGACGGCTATAAGGACGAGGTATGGCTTGTTTGAGTATACAGTGTTGCCGTTTGGATTGTCCAATGCACCTAGTACTTTTTGCAGGCTGATGAACAAGATCTTCAAAGATCTTTTGGATGAGAGTGTTATCGTGTACTTGGACGATATCATCATCTTCTCATCCACTTGGGATCAGCATCTAGCAGATGTTGAAACAGTTTTTAAACGCTTGGAAGAACATCAACTCTACCTCAAGAAGAGCAAGTGTTCTTTTGGACAAGAGAGTGTGGTGTTTCTAGGATGTTTGATCGATGCGCATGGTATTCACCCTAACATGACTAAGATTCGAGCCATTGTTGAATGGAAGAGACCTGAGAGTGTTCATGAGCTCAGATCTTTTCTTGGGTTAGTCACATATTTTCGGCGCTTTGTTTATCAATTTGCGCATAAAGCCGCACCTTTGTTTGGCTTATTGCGCAAGGCTTCCAAGGTTATTTGGAACCCAGCAGCTGAAAGAGCATTTCAAGAGTTGAAACAAGCACTAACAGAAATGCCCGTGCTAGCTCTTCCAAAGATGGGAGAACCTTTCGAGGTTCACACAGATGCTTCTCAATGGGCCATTGGAGGAGTGTTGATGCAAGGAAAGCATCCAGTGGCTTATGAAAGTCACAAGTTTTCAGAAACTGAGACGAAATGGCCTGCTCATGAACAGGAGATGTTCGCTGTTGTCCACTGTCTGAAACGTTGGGAGCATTATTTGTTACCAAGCAAAGTTACTGTTGTGACGGACTGCGAGGGTAATACATACTTTCAAAGTAAACCTCGGTTGTCACGCAAACAGCAGAGATGGCAAGTGGAGCTTGCACGTTTTGATATCGAATGGCGATATCAAAAGGGGAAGGAAAATATTCCAGCGGATGTGTTAAGCAGACGTGTCCAGGCGTTAACCCAGGACACAAGTGAAGAGCTTTTGGATCGAATCAGACAAGCATTGCCAGATGATCCTCAGGCTCAACGTTGGACCAGCCAACAAAGGAGAGATCCATTGGTACGTAATCTCTCATTTCGCAATGACCTTTGGTTTTATAAGCAAACCAAGGTCTATGTTCCAGCTGGAGCTCTAAGGACACTAGTCATGCAAGAATGTCATGATTGTGAACTAGTTGGACATGGAGGACAGAATAGAACGTTACAACGACTTAAAGAGCAGTTTTATTGGCCAACCATGTTGGAGGATGTAATCAATTACGTGCAGACTTGCTTGACATGTCAGCAACAACGAACTGAGTGGAGGAGACCTGCAGGATTGCTGAGACCATTACCAATACCTGATGGGCCTTGAGAGAGCATAAGTATGGACTTATGCATCGGTTTACCTGAGTCAGGAGGTTTTGACACTTTGCTAGTTGTCATCGATCGTTTTAGCAAACAAGCTCACCTCATCCCTTGTAGGGAAGCAGTGACGTCAAAAGGTGCCGCTGAACTATTCATTCGATATGTTTTTAAGTATCATGGGATGCCTAAAGACATTGTTTCAGACTTGGATAGGAGGTTTGTTGCTGAGTTTTGGAAGGGTTTGTTTCGAAGACTCGGAACTACCCTCAAGTTCAGTTCCTCCTATCATCTTGAAACTGATGGTCAGATGGAAAGGACGATACAGATAGTAGAGCAAGGGTTGAGAAACTATATCATGCGAGATCAAAGTGATTGGAGCGAGCACTGGACTTGGTGGAGTTTACAAATAACAACACTAAGCATTCGAGTACAATATTTAAACCATTTGAAGTGATTTATCGAGGCTCTCATGCACCTTGGACTCTTATAGCTCTAGCTACCAAGGGGCATGAAAACACAGGAAGGTCAAACCAGGATCCTCCAAATCTAGAGACTTTCATACGTATTCAGGGTACTGTGTTTCAAGAAGCCAAGAAACACATGGAGAAGGCACAACAACGATATGCCAAGTATGCAAACCGTGGTAGGCAAGACGTACAGTTCGAAGAAGGGTAGAGGGTCTGGTTGAGAACCAAGAACTTCAGAATACCATCAGGGGTGGACTTAGCCAAGAAGCTTCTTCCAAAGTGGGCAGGACCATTCCTGATTGAGAAGAAGTTAGGTCCTGTGACTTATAAGTTACGTTTTCCAGCTAGTATGAAGCATTATCACCCCATCATTCATGTTTCTAACTTGAAAATGTTTCGTGAAGAACTAGAATCGTTGCCAGGAAGATATCAGAAATGGCATCCAGTGTTAGAAGCATTACCAAGAGCTGATGATCTTGAGTTGATTGAGATAGTAGATCATCGAGCATCACCGAATCTAGATGGAGCTGGAGAACCCGTTACTCAATACCTATGTCGTTGGACAGATAGAGTTCCGGGATTGGTAAGTGAATCTTGGGAGTTCTTGGATGATCTAGCATTGTACAAGTTCCAAGAATCACTGCGAAGATACTTTGTGAGACGACAGTCCGCATTGGTCACTTCCAGCTAAGCGGTGGATTGAATCGAGTCAAAAGGGTCGTGCAAAAGGGCCCTTCAAGGACACTGGAACCGAGTAGATCTGGCCAATCTGCTCGTCTAAAGGTGGAGTTGTGGTCTGCTGACTTCTTATGACTGTCGGATGTCAATCAGGTTTATGCTGAAGCTACTATGGTGTATCATAGTAAAGAGGTGGATAAAAAGAAACTAACGAGTTCACCACCTGGAAGCTAGGGTTCAATCTCACCCGAAAGCGTCAACCAATGCTCGGTAATCGAGCATAGTTCTGAAAAAGAGCTTAACCTTACCCTGGATGGGGTAGTGTTTCTCTGGATTTGAGGAAGTGTTGTTCCTAATGTGGTATTGTAGATACCGCAGTTCAGTGGAAGAACTGCGTTTTGTTGGTTGGGGTGATTGTAACACCTTTTTGCTTTTTCTCCAAACCAGATGTCATGCGGTCAATGATTATCCAAAAGTGGCAGCTGCATGGTCACAAGGCAAACTCAAGGAGACCAGATAAAGAGGGTCGCGAACCCTAAATGAGCCATTCTCAGTTTTCAGTATTTGAAGAGAGAGAGCACTCTTGGTGGTGAGGGAGGAGACTGTATTTTTCAGTGTAGTGTATATTGCCTTGGAGGTCAGAAATCAGGAGCTAGAACTGAATGCACATCAAGCTCCTTGGAGAGCAGATCCGGAGAGTAGACCTTCAGAGCCGACTTGTGATCAACAAGGAGGATAGGGTGTAGCTTAGATCGTTGACTTCAGATCTGATCTGTGGACTGAAAAATCAGAGCGTTCAGAGTGATAAGAGGTTCTCTGGTAAAGTCTTAGTTCTGGAGTTAATTTCTCACATCAGAGTTGCTGAGTAGTGAAGAATTGCCGGTCCAAGAGCGCTGCGTGACCTTGTCAGCAATTAAACGCCATGTAATGTATATGAGCCCGTGACTTTCTCCATTCTGATAAGTAGGCTTGAGTTGTGTGCCAAAACTGAGTTGGGCGCATCTGGTGTCGTGTTGACTTTATTCGGGTGTAATTGCTTTGCCTTCCTACTTCCTAGCATCTACTAGGTCTCCTAGTCTTGGCGGTTGCTCCTTGTGGGTCATGGCGTTCCGACTTGATCACCAATAGCGGAAGCGCTGCCCAAATTTTATGCAACCTAGGTCTAGAATAGTTCCACCTGTATTTAGTAACCTAAGATTGACCAGAGACCTACAAAAGACTAGTTGGTTATTCGAAACCCGTTCAACAGTTATTAAATCCTCTGTGCTTATTAGCGGATAGTTTAACGAACTGGATCTGGAGACACAAATAAAGTATACAGGTCTCCAGGGAGGTTCACGTTCGACAGTTCATTGGATAGAGACAAAGGAATCTATTCCGAGATCTGCGGTCAAACGTTACAGAGACGCCTAGCGGAAGTCGTAACTCCCTTTTCTGGGCACGGAATATTTGATTAAAGTTCCAATTCCGACACCCCTTATAGGTCGAACTCGTTTGGACGGATGTGAAAGTTTCGCGTCCAACTACTGTCATTCTGGCTTTATTATAACGTACTGTATTTTGTAATGGATACGGTCGTTCTTTAATTTCTTTTGTGTTCGTAAAATAACGAGAAAAGCGTGAGTTATTTTATTTCTAAATTTTCTTACATCATTTTTGTAATTTTAGTAAAAAATGCCTGTCCTAGAATTGTTCTGTAAAACTCTTTCATTTAGACAATTTTGAGTGTTAAACTGCATAGATGTTTTCTTACGGTAATAATTTAACCCTTGGTGATATTGGTTGAGAAGGTATATAAAACAATGCGTGTATCGTAGTAAACTCCACAAGTTCTATTTAAACATCTGGTAGAATTTCCAAAATATTTAATCACACCCTTGATTTGCTACAGCAGGTTTTGTAACTCAAGATGTCACATCATCAGAAAGTAAAAACTGCATGTTAGCAGTTAGATATATATTTACACACAATAATAATAATTTAAAATATTTTTACAAAAGATTATCATCCCAGATGATATTTTATTTATTTTAGTGTAATGTCTTTACATAGGAGTAAAAATGTGGAACTTGCAATTGCCCGTAAGGGTTGTGCTCAAGTAATGCAATGTTAAAAGACGTGGAGTCAAGTCCGATAAGCATATTAGAGGTGCGGTAAAATAAATGTCTATAAAATCTATTGACATGTGTTTATGTATGCGCTTTTCTGTGTATATTTACATTAAGTGTTTCAGATCCACTGCTGCACTCTTTTATTTTCTGTCTAGTACTTCCGCTATTACGTATTATTGCATCAATGCAGTCACAATTTAATGTGATATAGTAATAACTAAGTGAATATGAATGCAACATGAACTTCTAGAGACCTTTTACTCATTTGTTGTTATCGGAAAATAAATAAGTGTTAACTTTCTATGCTAACCAAATAAAAAGTATCAAATCACTTATACATGTTCAATGTTAGAGGAGGTGCAAGGAGATCTTCACATAACTCATTAGTGAAGAAAAGAAGCTTCTTACAAAATGAATGTGAGAGGTTAAACTAAAACACTACAAAAATCTTTAGTTTATTATATAATCCTTTCTAACAAAAAAGTTAGATAATAAACTAAACCTTTGCATATTTATCTCCTCCATCTTTTTGATGGAAGAGGTGAATATGACAAGGAAGTTAGTTATAAGTTTGATTATTTACCTAGTTAAAAGTTTGTAATCAAGAAACTGATTTTCCAAAAGTACTACTCTTCTCTATCTACTTACTCGTGCAATAAAATTGCTCGAACCGTATAGAGCTTACAATCTTATGCATGTATAACGTGTGACTTGTCTGTATAACGTATGAATTGATCATGCGAGATATGCTAGAGTGCGGGATGAGTGGTGAAGGGGGGCTTGTGTTCTTTTTCAATTTAGAGCTTCTTATAGTTTTTTCCATATGTAGTCATTCAGTGTCATTCTTTTTTTGAAACGTTTACTTCTGAACGCTGCTCATTATGATTGTTTCTTTTTTATTTCTTGTTGATTATACATTGAGCTTTCTTATTTTTTTAGTTCATTCTTTTTCATTATTGCTTACAGTGTACGGAGTGAGTTCTTTCTTTATCATGGAGATGGAGTCGACGCGTGTCGAGACGAGGACGAAGACGATCAATATGCATATGTCGACATCTGCTCAATCAAGAATGTAGTCCACCTCCTTTTATTCTTTTCTTTACTTATGTTTTTATTTTTTTGTTACACATAGTGAGCTTGATGCATGTACGCACAATGTAGTTATGCTATCTTAAATGCATGAGAATTTTCATGATTTTTGTTATATTATTGTGTTTAGTTACATAGATTTTGTATCTCACATTGTTTTTTATGTTTTTCTATTGGTTTGGTGATATTGATATGATTTAGATCCATGTCCACAATTTCAACTCCGGGGGCTATTAGGACTCCTTGTCCTATTAGCACACTATGACCTTCAGCTCAAAGACATGTACTTTGTATCTCTTGTTTATCTTGTGGTTGTCCATTTACAACGGGTGGGTCTAGCACCAGTCATGCTCATACTTGTACAGGTGCTCGACTGAGATGTCCATATATGGTTGTTACTCAGTTTCATTGTACCATTTCTTTCATAATTTGTCCATCTTTGATTTCTCCTCCTCGTCAATCATCTCTCCAATTGATATAGTTGGAGGTTGGGTTTGATTACTTTCAAATACATCTTATATTTTAGATTTTCTTTTCATTTAATCGACGTCCATCTCGTCTCTTTCACTATATTTCTTTTGCGTCGAGGATAGATGTTAGACGTGCTCTTAGATTGTCCTTAGATATTTTGGCTGCAGATCTTTTTGATAAGTATGCTTGGCATCTCTCTTTTCTATTTCTGAGATGCTGTTTGAGATACGATCGGGAAGGGAAGCAGGTCAATGTGAAGTTTTATCTCGACTTTGTCGATTCATACGTGGTATTTGGGAGTATTTTCATAAAGATTTCTTGGATAACTTGTCAGACAGAGATGTAGACCATGCAGTTTCTCCAGACATGGAGATCATGGATTCAGTTGAGGTTATGGAGAAGAGATGACTCAAACATTGTCTGCTACTTGGTCGAGTTGGGGAGCTCAGTCGTGCTGCTCAAGCTTTACGTCCATTGGTCACGGCTCCTCCTACATATGATACTATTCTCGAGCTTGAACGATTATACCATCAATGTTGTTCGTCACCTTCTGCTGAGATTTTACTTTTTCAGGTGTTATCCTTCTAGACATATACTCTTTTATTCGTGCTTTCATGACCACCCCTAGTCTAGCAATTGGTAGTCCCTCAAGTATGCATTATGAATACTTTCGATAGTGCTTGGATCCGGGAGATTCTAGAAGTGGGTTTATTTCACTTTTCATAGTGTGCTCGGTTTTGGCTAGTGGTATGGTGCATCTCCGTTTAAGTTTTGATAGAGGGTAGGTTGCTCATGATGGACAAGGACCCGCTGATACCACCGCTAAAGGACTCAGAGATATGCGTCCTCTAGCGGTGGGAAGAGGTCATTCTCATACTTGTCAGTCGTGCTATGGTGCTTCAACACAAAGATACATTTGCACAACATTTGTAGTTATCAGTACGGGGTGGGTCTCAGAGGTGGTGCCGAGATCGTGGTGCATGCGCTTCGTGCGTCAATGGAGCTTCAACTTGATTGGGCGGTTCTACATGTAGGTGTGGAGAATGCATTCAATTGCATTTTGAAAGACGTCATCTTCTTGGAGTTGTTGGATATGAGTCCTCCACTTTCTCCGCTCAAATCTTTTGTTCGAACATTTATGGTGATGCTATATCTCTATATTATTTTCACGATTCTTCATTGCAAGGTGTAGAGATCATACGATCCGAGACAGGTACTAGACAAGACGATTTTATAGGAGATTCATTGTTCGTCATGGTTCATTTGCGAGCCTTGCGAAAGGTGACAGCTCTCTATCTAAGATGTCCGATTCTTTCTTTACATGACAATACTCATTTTGTGAGATCCGTTTCTTTGATCAGATAGATATTCGAGAATCTTCGAGTGAAGCTCTTGACTATTGGTTTGTCGATTAAGATGACCAAATGTCGAGTTTGGTCTCCTTCTGGTTTGGATTCTTCTTTCATCACCTCGGAGGGCTTTCTCACCCCCTCCTGATGACAATAGAGTCTTGGTTTCGCACACCTACTGTCTTGTTGCGTCAGCGGAAGCTCTTGCTCAATAGACGCGAAACTCACAACGCTAACCTGCAAACCACAATCACAAGTTAGCATTCATGCACCACTTACCTTTGTCCCGTCCTATCCGGACCGGTGTCGGACCGTCTCCTTAACTCTCAAGCTCTCTAAGTCTCGACCTAGACCCGGCTAGGTCGGTCCCAAAACATGATCAAGTCACAACATGAATTAGGACGGACTTTTCATAAAGTCCAAGGTCATAAATTGTACCTTTAGCACACATAGCGGTCCAACCGCCCATGATGTCTGTCTGGGTCCAGGCTCTTGAACGGTGGTTGAATCCGCTGTCTCGTTCACTAGTCTTGCTCTAGCCCTTAGGTTGTTCAAAAGTCCAGACATCCACGTATGGACTAAAACGTGCCTTGGTACTGACCCAACGATCATCTCATATTCCTAGAGTATGTCCGCCGAACTCTAAAGTCGGATGACTCATCATGGTCCACCCAAGCATCGAGTCCTGTCATATATACTTTAGGGATCGTCGATCCCGTTCTCCTCTTTGGTCTTTGAAATTTATGTCACAACCTGATCACATGATCGGATATAATTCTCAGCTCTGAGGTTAGTTTGAGGAGTTCTTTCTGTCTCTAGAAAGCTCTCGCCAAGAGTTTTCCAATGATATCTTACTCGTCTCAATATCTCACGTGGAGCTCCGTCCACGACAAAAAACGTCACTGGAGCTCCAACACTTAGTAATTTTTCAAGAAACTGTGATCTAGTACCAGACTAAGACCTTATGGTTCAAACCAGCATCCAAACCCACCTCTTGGTCTCACGTTTCAGACTTACATCTCAAACTTGCATTTCGATCCATTTTCGTACTTGTCCTCTTAGGTCAACATTCGTCGGGATCGTCTTGGGATAGACCTCTATGTCCTAACCCAATGTTCCAACTTTGGTTCAAAGAACCACTTAAGATTCATCTGTTCATGACTTCTCGACCAAGCCGTTAAGTCTTGCTTGCAGCATTCACAACCTAGTGCAAGTCTACTAAGGCTCTGTTGTTCGCATCTACGCTTGATCTTGAGATCGAGGATCACAACACTTGGACACCCCTTTTGGTTCACCCGAGTTTGTATCCTCCTTCTTAGAGGAGCATTTATTGGAGCTCAACATCGTTTGACTCATCTCTTATCTTGACTTAAAGACCCTTAGATTGCATTCTACATTTATCTTCTTGCTTTGAGAGGAGATCATCATTTTTGCAAAGATGTGTGTCACTTACTCCTACTTTTCTCGACAGTTTGGAGCGGGTTGATGAGGACTTGTTGACGACTTTGCATATATTCGAGGATCAGGAGATTTTCTTTGTCATGAGAGAGAGTTGACCAAGGAGCATGTTACTTGACCTCGTAGGCATGATGAGGTAGACCTACTTGCGTCTAAGGTCTCTGCTCCTTTGGCTTGCTTGGGTAGTTGAACTCTACTCGTATCATATTTAGCACTACATTTTCATGTACATCATGTTCTCACTATTGCGAGAGTTTGTTTTGCATATAAAGGATGAGTCATTCCTCCTACATGTATCATTACATCAATGTAGAGATGATTTACCTACTCCGACTCATTCTCTCTTACCTCCTTTTGATGTCATTGCTAGAGATGGTGTGTCTTCGCTCCAAAAGACACTCAGTCATAGTTTTTATTCGAAACTAGTCCTTGTCCGTCTCCAGTCAGATGGACTTTCATATCATATTATTGCTCGTCTTCGTTCTTGCGCAAGTGCGGGTTCTTGGCTTTCTATCAAGCTTTCCTCTCTTCGACTATGCATCACAACTTCATCTTACATTATATCGATGTGTCTTCGATTGGATCTCTTTCAACCTCTGATCATAGGTATCTCGAGGTGTAGATGTGGCCATGCTATCTCTGTTACATGAGGGCATCTGTTCTGATGTACACATGGAGAGAAATCATTGCGAACATGACATCACTGGAGAGACTATACTTTCCTTCCTGAGAGAGATGGATCTTCATGTGAGAAAGGAGGTTAGGGATCTCCTTCTCTTCTCCTCCATGGATCTTTCTCGACAGCGGATAGATTTATATTTTAGCCACGAGGGAGTGATATAGGTGACATACGTGACATACGTGGTTATTATGAATTCGATGACTGACTCTTATGTTTGTTAGGCAACACTTACTTCAGCTCCTTTGGCAGCTGAGTGGAAGATCTGAGACTAATTAGACAAGGATGCTTCTGTGAGGCTTTTCTCTCTTAGAATTGATACCTTTGGATGTCTTCATCCAAAGTTTACTAACTTGTTGAGTTTGTTAGCACGTATGCAGATGAAAAACTCTAGGAGGACTAACCTATCTTTATGATTCGATGATGATGCAACATCGAATAAGTATACATTGCAAAAGACGTTAGCGGAGACTTTGCAGAAGAGAGTTGAGGCGCTTTCGTCATCCGTTAGGAGAGATGATACATCATTGACTCAACTCATGGAGGCTCTGGCCTCCTTACTTGAGGAGATTGCGTAGTTAGCCAGACATAGCTAACGTTTCGAGTTCTTTCTTTATCCGCCATGTGTTTGGTGGTACTCGCCTTGTATTCCATTGTGGGGTTTTTCTCACTTGTCTCTTATACTTTTTCTCTTTCTTTACTTATTTGGAGGTATAAGTTTAATCCTCGGAGTACAAAGGACATGTGAAAGTTAAAATCTTTGGTAGATAATCTTTTGCTGCGTGCGAGTGTTAATACTTTGGACAAGAATTCACGTATTTTTTCTGCCGGCACTCACGGATTTGTCCTTAGGAAAATGGTGCAAGAGACTTTATTTATTGTTTATCCCTTTGGTAGTCAATTGTAGTTGTAAAAAAGTTAGAATTCAAAAGGTATCCTAATATTCAGAAAAGTGAATCCTTAGAAATTAAATAATAAATAAATTCACAAATACAAACGTGATCTCCATACAAAGTCATCCTTTGATACACGGGTTTCTTTTTCTTTCCATTAGCGAAAATTTCTTTTTTAGCTTTGACATGTGCTGTATAACAGATGATTTCATATGTTAGGATGGAACTCATAGCAAGGAGAGTGAGAGAAAAGAACAGAACTCATGCTCGAAATAATTTCATATGTGACACTCTTGCATATTCAAGTTTGACACCCGTGAACACATAAGTCACCTCCTTCATCGATGGAAGAGGTAATTACGCTTAGAATTGATTTACTATTTAACTCTTCTTGCAATAAGATTTAGGTAATAAATTAAATGCACACTGCATTTGTATAATCAGTCATTGGATCTCGGGCTCGAGATCCAATGACTGATAATTCGAAAGTGTGTCGATCTGCTCAAGCTTTATGGGTTATGTTTTTTTTTATCACTCTTTTCAGTTAATATTTAATTCTAGCAGAATGCAGAACTCAGAGCATCCTGTATATTCACTTTCTTCATCTTTCGATGAAAAATTAAAAATTAAAATATAATTATAATAAAGTAATATATAAATAGCTACTGGTTCCGGACTTGTATTTTCGAATCACGATAGTCTACTCATGCTTTGTGGTTTATGTTCGGGTCTCCCCATGTTTATCGGTTTAGATTAATAACTAATATTTATAAAATATTTTGATTTCTCTTTCAATGATATAATATTTTCTTTTAATACTTATATATTTCTTTGATAACAACAAGAGAGAAAAAATTCCCAGAAGTCATCCTTCAAGCATATTATTTTTTTATTCATCTAGGAACAAGTTGGAGACGGTCACCTTCTGTAAGAAGCAGGTGCGAATCTCATTCTTAACAATGACTACATTTTTATTTAATTTTTTTATTCTTAACTGATAGACAGTAACCAGCCGGCGACCACGTTTTGACTATCGAGTCCTTACGACAAAAGGAAATTTCCCATGGAATCCCACCTACAAACGCATGCAGGGGTAACTTTCCCCGTAAAGGATGCAAGAAAGATTGGTATTTCCCCACCTTACCCTTCGTGCCGTATTGCACTAGAAACTGGATGTTTTCTACCAGGCTCCTGGGAAATATAGTTCAGTGCAAAACGGCCACCATATGTTTCAGTTATGTCACCTTTCCCATATCCGTCCGGTACAACCATTCTTTTCTTTTCCGTCAGTGATCCACGGATCACAAAATTTCTGAATTATCCCGATTGTGTATTATCCCGAAGTATATAATTTAGGAGAAAAAGAAGGGGAGGCGCGGGGAACTGAATGAGCAGCTAGACGGCAACGATGGCTCGCTGCTCCTCGTCCTTCGTTTCTTGGATTCAGACTCTCGTGAGAGAACGACGAGAGAAAAACAGGAAGCACGAGCTAGACAGAGGAAGTAGCAAAACAGAGAGACGAGAGGACAGACCGAGAAATCCCGCACGAGAGGAGAGGAAATGGTGATCTCCATCGCCACGAAGCTGGTGGTGCCAGCGGCAGCGTGTGTGAATGTGAGGACTTCGGTCAGGAGCACAAATGGTGCGGATGCAGCGGTGTTATGGTGAGCATGGCAGCTCCCCTGCAGAGCTCGTTCGTCGGATGCAAGCTCGCCGTGCCTTCGTCTTCAGTCGAGGTTGTTCGTAGACGGTCAATTAAAGTGAGCAGTGTTGTCGTCCAGTCCCTCTGCCGACCAAGAAGAGAGTTTATTGTGTTTTGCGATCACCCCATGTGGACAAGGACTCTCATGAGCATTTTGAAATCCGAACTCACCGTAGGCTTATTGACTTGGCGAACCCGAATGCTCCAACCATCGATGCATTGATGCTTGACCTGCCTGCAGGGGTGGATTGTAGAAATTAAGTGTAGATGATGTTAGATAGAGTGGCCTAGCCTGCTCTTGACAAAGTATAAAGTTAGTTATCCTTCAATTGACCTCATTTTTCCTTTCCATTAGAATTTTCCCATTCCGAGTATAGTCCATCTGTTAAGTGAGTGTCAGTCATTTATTGCTATGCATTAGCATAGCTAACCGTCAATTACAATTCGCAAAAGGCGGAGGAAATTTTTGTATGCATTTGTGTATTTTGTCCTTTCGTTTTAAGCGACGGTCAGAGGAGAAAGATCTCGCAGGAATGTCCTGGACATTATCCCTCCTGGCACTACGCAAATTCTGAACCAGCTCGTCACTGGCTGGTCAACTATGAGGAAGTCGGTGCATCAGTGTGTTTGCATCGGCTGCTTGAAACTCACTATGCGAACATAGTGATGTGCTAATGCGGGGGCATTCCATATACTTTCATCGATCAATCAAGTAGAGTAATTCAGTGCTATCAGTGGAAGGTACGTGAATCTTCATTATCAGTCTAGCTCCTTTGGTTTTGCAAATCATAGTCTTTCTAACCACATTACGCAACAGAACCAACATAAACAGTCAATACATTCGAGGTTTTGTGTCGCATTCCAACCACATCACACAACAGAAACAGTATACACCGTCCTAACATTCGAGTTGTTTGTCTCGTATTTGCTCCGTGTTTGGGTCCTTGAGCTCCCGTTGCGAGCTCCCCTTGCAACGGGAGCTGCATCTCATATGAATTTCAAACATATCATCCGGACAAGGCATCCATTTAACGTCTAGGACAAACGATGAGTATGAACGGTTCTTATTTACAATAAAAGTTTACAATGTTTACTTGTTTACAAAAGTTTGCAACAAGCTAATCCGAGCGATATGGAAATGATGGTTCAATCCTTTTGTATAAGGTAAGTGTTCAAAATGCTACATATATAATTACAAGGGTTATGTAGACGTAGTTGAAGGTGCTAATTGAGAAGGAATAATGGAAGATTTTTGATAGACGAGATGAAGATATGTAGGGTGAGGATATCAAGACTATGACAGTTTATGTCAATTATTAAGAAAGATGAGGAGGTCGTTTTGAGGTGTCGTTCCAGTTATGGTTCGTGTCTCTTTAGATGCATATGGGATGATGTACAAGTTTATAAAGTATGGAGTAGTGTATAGCTAAAGTGGAAAATCGAGGTTCTATAAATGTTTCTGTCTCAACTTTCTTTGAACATGTTTCTTACATCGAACATAATCTTAAGGCATCACATTGAAGTTACAAGGAGGGAACTACAGTCAGTTAAAGTTTATGAACCAAAGTATCGAATCTGTATAAAGTCTTGCACAGATATTAGTATGATAAGATGTCATAAACGGATTGAGGTCAAGTTTGTGCACAAATTTTCTTAATCGAGATAATAAAGAACTTTTGCCCAGTTCAAACTCTAAGATTGATTGGGAAGCGAAAACTTTGACACCGTTGAGAAGATAACTTCGTGAGCTCTCCAATGACATCAGTATCAACCGATTAGGACTTATTAAGAGGAAGTGAAATCATTTTGAAGTCCAGTGGATTTCATCGAGTTTACAAATGATCACAAAGATTTCCATAAAGAGAAGTTCCTAGTGAACTTTGAAAAGTTTCACATTGGGTTTAAACGGGCTGCATTAAGGTCGCATATGGTATCATTGGAGCCTATTTTCCAAGGAGATTTTGCTTTGGAAAAGTGATTAATGATTTTTAGAAAACAACTTTTAATTTTGAGGTGATGTACCATTTTATGGAGACCCGTTAGTAAACATAGGGAATGAATGAACGGATTTTCCAAGGTTTATGCAGAGGAAGAGTCAAGTCAAGATTTAAGACACTTTGGCGAAGACCACATACTATTAGAGTCTATTTGTACATCTTGTGTGTACAAGGAAGAAAAGTGTCAATATATTAGATTTTGGGGTTATAAATATTCGTAAAAATATTCTAATGCTTGGTTAGGTTCAGTTTTATTTTACACTTTCCACGACAAGATCTCGTTCCATTAACATATTTGACGTAAAATAATCCAACATCACTTACAATATTTTTCCTATTTCTTTTGCTTGGCTGTAATTTGGATAACAATGAAGGTTGGAAAATGATGTTTGTATTTCTCATGTTTAGGAAACAATTTTATTAGATATTTCAAGAATTTTAGCGATCGTATAGATTGCATTATGCTATCTAGATATAATGGTCATATAGTATAGTACAGATACATATATTTTCATTATTTAAGTTAAGTTATTTATTTGATTATATATGATTTATTAATAGCTGAATTAAAACAATTAAAATTATATTTATGAGGATAGATAAACAAATTTATTTCATAGAAATCTAAACAAAAAGATAATTATGTGACAATTAATATACTCTTAATTATTTATATATTTGGTATAATTTAGGAACCTCTTATTCATCATTTTACAAATAGATTAAATTTATGCCTTTTAATTAGTGATTCAAAAAAGCATGTTTCATGATATTCATATTCTCACCTGGTTTGGTATCACATCAAGTGAATTCTCCGAGAGAAAAATATTCATTTTAAAGCTTAGTTGAGCTATAGCGGGTTGTCTTTTCATATACAAAATTCCATATATGTGAAATACCAATGTTCAAATGTTTTTCCAAACATCTACAACCACATAGTCTATAACGTGTAATAGTAATCGATATTTTGCTATAATTTCTTTTATTTCAAATTGTGGGCAGATTTATTCTTTGCATTGCATCATTTGAAACCATGGGCCATGGTATTTTAATCTTCAAGCTCATGCTTCTTATGAATCCATCTTCTCATAGATGTAGATCTATGGAGAATCATTTTGCAAGTCATCATTCCAGTTTGATTTGTTTTGTTGTATCGATTCTCTTACTTCATGTTACTTTTGTTCTTTACTTCTTTGAGTCTTTTATTTCACATCCATGTTAACAGATTTCAGCTTGCACATGATAAAGTGATGTTTTATTCACTACATCCATGTGAAATATGAATATATTCGTTTGATCCTACCTTGTATTTCAAAGATTTGCTTTTTCAGACCTTTATAAAGAATGTTGAACTTCATCATACCCCTCTTATAATACTTTGATCCTGATCTGAAGTTGTCGGTCATACAAGTCATGTTGCTTAATCACACCAAAAAATGAGACTTGGTACGCTTATTGGTAAGAGCAGTGATGTGAAAAATGACCTTCTCTCTACATAAGTGTTGCAGACGTTAGAGTTGAATAGATGAGTTGACTAAGAGCAATGTTAGTGAAAGTAATTTTGGATAGCCGACTGAGAAATAAGAGTTAGATTAACCGAGAGTCTCGTATATTTTAATTATTCTGGAGTCTTGTGTGTTTGAATGATTCGAGAGTCTCGGATATCATAGTAATATGGACATCTCGTAAGTTCAGTTGATTTGTATGGTCCGTATATCTGAGAGTATTTGGAGGAACTAAAGACTAAGACTAGCATAGGAAGCTTTGAGACCGGTGTGTTGAGTATGGATAGTATGATTAAATAATTGTTAGTCGACTATCTAGGATGATTGTATTTGATCTCATAATCACAAATTGAGCGAGGAAAAGAGAAATTCACACCACAAGATCCAGCATCAGGTTCAAGCATAAACTGGCAAGGAATTCAAATACCAAGACAACTCTATAGCGGAGATAAATTTGTATTAGGAATTCAGGATGGACGAACCAGTTATACTATAACATGGATCAAAATATGGTTCGCCTGGATACGGATGTCATTGTACAAAGAGAAAATACATAAAGATCTCGATATACACATAGCGATATTCAAACAGTATATTCGAATCAATGGAGAAGATGCATCAAGTCGAGTTAAACTTTTCATGAGCACTCTAAAGAAAAAGGTGTTCGCATGGTTTATCCAGAGTGGTACAGATGGATTAACTACTTAGACAGAGCTCAAGAGCAATTCTTAGATAATTTCTGGATAGCATGGAAAGACTCTGATATCATGTTTCAAATCTCCAACCTGAAAGAATGATCAAAGGAGTCAATTTCATATTTTCTAACTAGGTTTATGATCAAAAGGCTTTGTTTGAGAAAAGACTTCAGCAACGTTAGTACTCAATAGTCCTAAGAGATGGGTCTATGTAAGAAGAAGCAAATATGTTGAATATTAAGAACCAGATTAACACGAAGATAATAGTGATGACAATACGAAAACTCATAGAAGAAAACAAGAGTGTAAAGATATGAAGAGAGAAGACGTGTTAATAGAGAAGTTGAAAACAATAAACATAGAAACATCTTGACATAATCAAAGAAGCAGTTTCAAGATTACTCGGAATGATTCTTCAACAAAAAGGAGGAATAGCAAATGGTGCCATATTTGTAATCAAAATTGTCATATCACATAAGAATGTGATCTTAACGCAAAGAACCAGGATAACATGATGGTACCGATGAATAACATACAAAGGATCGAAGATAGACCTATGAGAGAAAGAGAAAAAAAAGAGGACCTCGAAAGAGATCACTCCTCAATCCACAAGATATCTTATGTTATTACTGTAATCAGAAGGGACATATGAGAAGACTTCAATGTCTGTTGTTCGCTCGACATCAAGAAGAACGAAGACATAATGAAGCCAACAGAAAGACCAAAACAAGTACAACATTTTTGGAAGAAAAAGATATTGAAAGGATATAAGTCATGATAAAGAAATGAAAAACGGAAAGAATGCTAGTTGGAGAGATACTATAATCCTTTATTTATTAGGTTTTACACCACTAATAAATTTAATTCCTCTTACTCATTGAACATGTCAAGAGGGTGCCACAAACCTGGAAAGAGCACGGTGTGAATGCATCTGCTGGTCAACCCGCAATGGTCGCGATTAGCAACTGATGCTAATCGTGAATTAGGAGGAGTCAAAGTTAAACATAACGATTCCTGGACGTCAGGAGGAAAAAAGTCATAATAACAGTTCGTCTAACTAATACGAGCGTGATTCATAAAAAAAATAAACTTTTGAAGAATCATAATAATACCATAATTTATTATATGTTACCTCTGAAATTCAAAATTTATAGAGCTAGCATTCAAGTTCCCATTGCAACTAATCACATTCCAAAAGGTGAAAAATGAATAAAGAAATGCAGTGGGCGATTTTTTACGGGCACCACCGGAGGTTACGCAGATATCGTCCGTGAATTTCCAGCCGAAGTAGTGACTCCACCCCGCGGAATATACAGGAAAGGTTACAACTTTGACTCCCCCTATTAGATGCAGATTTGTGTTGACAGGCTCAACCATGTGGCGTATTCTTGTGCTTATGCGCTTGACATTCATCAGCCGATTGTCGAGTGAAAGACTGCATCGCGCGAGAGGAATGGGTGCGAAATCGGGACTTTGGTAGAGAGAACATAGAGGGGGAGAGAGGGAGAATGGTCGAAGTATGACAGTAGGCTTCGACTTTCTTGACAAGGGCATCATCGAATGCCCTTGAGAACGTCTTTGTGCTTGCCATGATCGGGGACGGTGATGTTCGTCTGAAGTAGGAGCGTTTGGAAGGGAACTGAGTTTGTTCGATGGCCTCCTTTTCTTCTCTGAGATCAGAGGTCTTTACGCGAGAGCAAAAGCGGCAGTAAGCCACCTGCCAATTGTTGTTGTCCTCTCTTCGTCTCGAGCGGGTAGTCCCAGGGTTTAGTCTTGTCAGCTGAGATTCCATGATGGATTTGTGTAGACTGTAGCACACGAGAGTGGGATTCACCAAATCAGGTATTAGTTGCTTTCAAATGTTTTGTAATCCGCATGGAGCATGAAGCAGGAATCAGTATTCATTTTCTGAGATTTACTTCTGCAGGCACTATGGATCGTATATCAAGGGCCTCAGCGCATACGACAGACACAAGAAATTCATGGATGATTATGGTGAATTCTACATATTCTTGTTATGAGTTTCGAGGCTCGCTCTGCATTGGACTCGACCTTGGTATAGAACGTACTGTTAATTGAGTTTCATTTGTGAGCTGGCAAAGAAGAACATCACTGTACTGTATGACTGGTTAAAACCGCATAGGACCAGCACACGATTGCGGTCATAACCTGTGTCGTTCGCAATAAAATAAGTCAGTGCACTGGTTTAGAATGTCAGTACTCTGTGGGAATGCTGTTTTTTTCTGTGATCCTTGGGGAAAAATATTCAAGGTTTATAGTGTGGAAAAATGGTCGTCATTCCTGGATACAAGGAGAGATTGAATGCCAGTAAATAAGCAGTAGTTTGCTGGTGCAATACCTCCAAAAGAGAAGCTAGGGGTGTGGAACAGTTCTCTGCCAATAGATTTTTGCTGAGGGCTACACATGTCCCAACATAATGTCGCCGTCATGGCGAAGGTGGATTTGCTGAATTGAGTATCAGCCTTAGATTTTGATTTTCTTGATAGTATGTTCTATCGTTGCATAGCTTTTTTTCATGAATCTGTGACGGATGAGATTGGGAGTGCTGCCTTCTGCGGGCTAACTTGGGTTCGTCTTCCAAGAGTTTAAGCCATCTTTCCATGTACCGCAGTCCAGTTTTATCCTGGAAGCACGTCCAATGCTCACAGCGCGCCCATCAAAACGGACATGGATACACTGCGAGAAAATTACAGGTTAGTTCATGATGATTGCGTCCATGATCCTTCGGCCTTCACGATTCTTATGCCTTCACTAGCCTAGTGTCTCTTTTGTCTGATACTGAGCGCACTCTGGTTTCTGGGTCATATGAACTTTCGTAAGTTTCCCTCTTGCAGCGACCAATTTTTCGAATGGCTCTTAGTCGCAGGGATGCTCCAGGAGAGATGTCTTCATGGTTGCTGATAACTTCTGTTATTGTCTTCAGGTTCATACGCACCGAGGAAGATGATGCTGAAAGAACATGGGAACAACGTTTAGCGAAGCGGTATTACGACAAGCTATTCAAGGAGTATCCTAGTTAGCATGCTTTGCCGAAATGTCCTCTCTAGGAAGGGGACTTGTTGTTTGTCTCAGTTCTTTTATTTATTCACCCATCCCAAGATTTCCACTCCATCCTGCACCTTATCTTTGCACCCTGCTTTCCAAACAGCGATCAGAGTCGGAGAACCAGAGTATATAGTCTCTGCTTTCTCTAAGGTTGTGCGTTACATGAATTCAGTGCATGTCCTTTATTATTGTTTCGAGAAGTCCCCGTTTCCGTTCCCCGAAGCTGGTCCTTTACTTGGGATAGATACTGCATCGCCGACATGTCACGCTACAAAGAGAGCAAGGTTTTTTCCCGCTTCCTCTTTTCGTCTTCTGTATGTGTGCCGTGCTATTCACATGCGTCTCCGAAGCACAAACCGTCAGTCAGCAAGCCTTCTCCATGCTGGCCTTGTTAAGTATCATAAAGATTTATGATAGCGGGCAATTTCCTTTGTTGTCCGAAGAACTAGAACGATACAACTTGTGTCGGTAGACTGCAGATGAACTAATCACCTAAACTACTTATTTCAGGACTTACAGCCAAGACGGTTAAGCTGAGAATCAGTCCATCAGATAGCGCACGCTACTGTTAGAGCATTTGTGAAGTTGACAAGCAGGTAGTTAGAAGTTGGATGTTATTGGACTGGATCTAGTAAAACCTCTAAAGGTTAGATGAGAGAGACACCGTCCGGTGAATATGCACCAACATATAAGGAAGGTTTATAAACCCATGTTTGAAGTGAGCGTTATATGAACGTTCACACCTCTTCGAAGAGGACTAGCACAACTATAACCAGATTATGAGCCTCGCTTATCTATCTCGCAGTGAAGGAGGCCTTCGAAGTTCACGTTGGGTGTACCTAACTAGCCCTCGTTGAGAACACGTAGAGAGTGGTCCTTGAGCATGTCTGCCATTCTCGACGTATGAATATAAGTAACCCTCGTTGGCGGAACATGTGGGGTAGTCTAGTGCGACAATCGCAGTCATATGCCTACCAACCGGGCGGCAGAAATTTTTTCCTGAGTCTGCAGCTGCGTCGGGGTTACTGTGTTTGCATGCGTTACACCACGTTATGATTCCGATGTTTGTCATTGTGTCTTAGCCACTCTTCTAGAACACTGGAATGCAACGAATCAATCCGTGTTGGTTGTCTCTTGTCGTATCAGTTTTACTCTGCCTATCTCCGATTACATTTAGGTCATAGTTGCTAATTGCGGTATCTCCGTGGGAACTTGTCCCGAGTATTGTCCTCGTTGTTAACCATTTTCTCCGGAGTATGAACCCACTGAAGGAAGCTGTGGCCTCCTTCACGTTCCACCAGGCTATCTCCGACTTTTACCATGCTAACCGATCTGCTTTTGGCTGCAGATTGGATTCAGATGGCGTACTGAGAAAGAAGTCGTGAGCGGAAAAGGTAACTAAAAAGCTCTTGACGATTCACGCCCTCGAATGGTTTTGGCTGATGTTTTTTAGTTCTCATTGTGGATATCTTTGCTAGGTTCAGAAATTGTGGTTGTCATATTGTATTCAAGACGACGCTTCACGATTGTAAGACTGGAAATATAGATGGCTTATGCATAACCTAGTGTAAATCACAAACTGTTTCGTGTAAACCGATGTGTTTTGTTTCGTTTTGTGTAACCGATGTGTTTCTTCTTGACAACTCATCGTGACTTTTTGTCGTGCAGGTCAGTTCGTATGTGGAAATAGGAAGTGCAATCAGAAAGAAGGGCTTTGCAGTTATGAGGCATGTCTGGCTGACCTACTGAAAGAACATAGCCTTCAAACACAAGCTTAGGAATTGGGTGTTAAGCTTTAGAGAGGAGCCATACTCGCCATCTAAGAAAGGACGTAATCAATAGAACAAAACTTGCAAGAATGCATGCCTTCTTGATAGTGAGCGGTGCACCTTCGGAAAGTGAGAACCGAGAGTCGGTTTTCTCATACGTTGGTTTCTGGTAGCTAGTGAGTGAACACGAGTGTTATTGCGTGCGTCCAGAATCTTCTGATTATCTTTGTAGTGCCCGAGCTTTGCGTTTAATGCCTCATCAGGTTTGTCGTTGGAAGTAGTAACTTTTTAGTGATTGGTGTTTGCATGTGCCTCTGCTATTTTGTCTTGTCCACCTATTGTCTTGCTGATGTTATGCATCAACGCACTTGTACATTATCTGTACTGGTTGGGGGCGTGGGGCAGGTCAACTTTTCATATCATGAATCCGGTGAAGACAGACAGGCGCTCGTTAAATTGAGGGTTTGTCCCAGGTGAGCACAGTTACATGCACACCTACCTTCATGCTGAGGATAGCTCCGAGTCCCTAATGATGTAAGGAAATTCCTTCTAGTAATCAGATTCAAGGGTACCTTGCCGAACCAATCTTTACTCTGCTCTTTGTTCCAAAGAAGGTGAGTGCGATGAAACTGTTTGTGATTTGTCGCAGGTGCGCGTACAAGCTCAAGTACAGAAAAGAGAAAGAACTTGAACATCAGCTGCGGGAAGAGAAGAGATCGGCCCGGAAGCGGCAAAGGTGTGCTGAAGATCTTTTTATGGGGATGCCTGAGGCATGTTGCATGCAATTGCTTTGATTGCACGGATGGAGAAAGGAGTGCTTGTACGGTCGGACCATACCTCATGGAAGACTCCTCCATTCTATAATTTGTCATCATTACCTTGGAGTCGCCAGTCAGTGACTCCATTATACTCATCATCTCTGTAGAGGAACTCTCTGTAAAGTACCATGATTTGAGGATAAGGTACAAAGATTTGAACATAGCTCCATTTGCAGGAAGAGGACAGAGCGTCGGTCAAAAAAGCGGCGTACGTCCAGAGAGACCGATGATACAGATGAGGATGGCAGTAGCGAGGAGACAAGCCGCAGCCGGAGTCATGGCTCAAAGTCTCCAAACCAGAAACAGACGACCAGCAGATTGAGAGGTAGATCATTACGTTTGACTTACCCGGTCCGTTGCGTATATTGCTGCGTACTTCGTCAACTATTCGTCTTGACTGTCTCGTGCTCACGCCGCATGTGCAGGAGTTGCATCCACATCGAGTATTGGAGGACCTCCTCAACAACCCGGTCGTTGTGATGAGTTCGACCAGTTCTTCCAAGGCATGTTTCTGTGAGAAGGATATGACGGTGGATAGCTGTAGCAGGTAGGGAGAGTGTAGTTTTGTAACTGATTCCAGCAGCACCTTTATGAACGGAAGTTTAGGAACTACGATCGAGTTTACTGTTAGATTAGATCAATGGAGTAGCCTTGGCAATGCATGGAACATTATTGCGAGGGTTGGAGCCGTTCGAAGGAGCCAGATCCTTGATACCTTAACATGTTAATGTTGCTCCGGAAGATGCAGCATCGATGACACCACGTTTGACCATGGAATACTCAATGGCCACGAGAATCTGTAGAATCCCATGATAATGACTGCGCCAAGTCCGGGAAAGCCCTACCGCGGACAGTCTATACATTCTGACAAGGTGAATAAAACACTCTTTACGTTACCTTTCGGATCGTACTTTCCGTGTATGCACTCGAAGAGCTCTATGTCACGCGTACATCACTCAGGCGGAGAGGAGAGGTTTTAGTCTTCACGTACATAGCACGAGCCAGGTTGTATGTGTACTGCATAGGTCACTGTCGTGGAACCTAAAAAGCTGGCAGATCCACCAACCAGAGTCAGAGGCCATGAAGCTCACTGAAACCCCCACTCGTGTCATTCCGTAGTATTTGTCAGCTGAGTTCGCCCGTATCTGGTTATGCACTGACTGCATCGAGTTAGTTCTTAGTGCGGCCATTACATGATTAGATATGGAAGAAGTTATCGAATAAGATTGAAGAGTCTCTTGGCATTCTGGAGTTATTCTACCGACATTCCCGGTGAGGAGTCATTGTGGACGGGATTTCAAGCGACACTGCTGTGCATGTGAAGTCTCAAGGGACAGTGAGTTATTTGCTCAACACTCGTAGCTGAAGTAGAACATGAACACACAAAGCGGCCTCGAGCAAGGGATTCTGAGAGACGAATTACTGCAACACGAAGAGGAGCTTATCACCTCTCTTGACCGTATCTCCGTTCGGGTTGCTTGCTTGCTGGATGGTCACAGCTGCTGCAGTTTCCCTGACAATCTGCCTTCCAACGCCCGCAGAGCTTCACTCTCAGTGTTTCAGTCCTTCCATGTCCTCCGAGCGTCCGAGAAAACCGTTTCATGTCTTCATCTAATTTGAACTGCACACGTTCCCGACCCGCTTGTGGAAAGGCTAGCTTTTCAAAATGTTGAAAGCCCGCGTCACCCACTCACGCTTAGACAAAAAAAGCCGTGACCATCGGCGCGCCTCCGGGTTCTTGTCTTATGTCCCTTGATAATCAGCGTAAGCACTGAGTGTAGCCATGCATCGTCGGAACTCAGTCAGAATTTTGCACTCGATGACGGCAGTCCAGAATTGTTACCGTACTCAGGCTGCACTCAAGCTACACTCACATGGTTTTTTATCGGTGGAACTTTTGCGGAATGCGGACACCTACGGACAGTTCCGTAACCGAAAATGTCCGGAGAACTGATCACCTGTCTCCGTGAAAACGATTTTATGTCCGTGGAGAAAACCGGAGAAATTCTACGGACTGTGACAACGTGGCAAAAATACCGGTTCATCAAGAAAAAAAACGCGCAATTGCATGCAAACCGTTAATCTCTTGAATCTGTGTACCTGTTACATCCGGTTCATAACAAAATATTAACCGCCGAAATCGGTAACTTTAGTTTTACGGACATTCATCATTATTTTCCGTAGCTCTCCGGATTCCGGAGAACTTACACCATGTGAGTGCAGCCTCACATCGCAAAATTATGCTGACGTTTTACGTTTTACGGAGATTTACGGAGGGTTCTGTAACCGAAAATGTCCGGAGAAAGGCTGTCCGTTCTGGAGAACTCATATTTTTTCGCATAAAATACCGAGAAACTTCTACGTACTCTATAGTAGTTGTCATTGAGTTATCAATGACGATTTATATTCCGGTGTCTAGGTAATGTATTACTTAAATATCCGGTGATAGTAAATATCAATGATCGAAAATAATCTCATCGTTAAGCTATAATTTGAACACGATGTAAATGTACATTAAACCATCGCGTGCAAATTTCACCCGACAATTCAAGATGTTACAATGTAACACGTTCAAGAACTTCGAGCAACTTATCCTTTCAGACTCCAATGTACTTTGTATGCGTGCATCGATCCATCAAATACTATTCTACAGAGAATTAGAAAAACAACTGCAATGCGGTTCGATCACACGCAGAGACAAATTTACTGGTTCGAGGATTCCACATTGGAGTGAAAAACAAAGGATTGCGCTTGTTGTTGACCAGAGGTAAAAATTCACTCATCTTTCCCGTCTCACTATAGGAAAAGGAGAGAGAGAATCTATGTGAGAGAGACCAAGTATGAGTAAGCTTGTTTACTGAAGTGAATAATGAGGTAGGAGGTCCAAAGACCATGTACTTATACTTTGGTACAAGGGCAGGCAAAGCCTGCGAAAGGGCATGAGTCCAAATAGCCTAAACTAGTTGCTGTACGCACGTTCATATTGCACAGCCTATTCTAACACTCCCACTCAGAGACTAGTTGTTGTAGATTTAAACTTTCAATCCTAGTCTTGATAGAAGGTAATCCAACTTAGGAGCCGGTAGATCCTTAGTTAGAACATCCGCTACCATCTCTTGAGTAGGGCAGTACTTCACTTCAATTGTCTTGGATGTAACTTGATCCTTAATGAAGTGGTACCGAATATCTATGTGTTTCGTCCTGTCATGGAACTTGGATGATTCTACGAGTGCTATCGCACTCTGGTTATCACAATACAAAGTAGTAGTCTTATTCTCAGCTAAACCTATATCAGCTAAGAGTTGTCGAAGCCACATTGCTTCTGATGAACATGTGCTGAGTGCCATGTACTCAACTTCAGTATTCGATAGTGCAACAGATTTCTGTCTCTTCGACGACCAACTGATTGCTCCTTGTGAGTAGATGAAGCAATTTCCAGAAGTTGACGTCATGACTCGATGTGACCTCCCCAGTCAGCATCAGTGTAGCCAAATAGAGAAATTGGTTGAGGCGAGTATTTGTATTCTAAGTACTGATCTAAAGTACTCTTGATATAGCGAAATGTGCGCTTTATGACGGTGATGTGCTTTAGTCCTGGGTTAGCCATGTATTGGGATAATACACTAATGCTAAAGGCTAGATCAGGACGAGTGCAGACAGCAGTCCAATTGATGGAGCCTGTTGCACTCTGATATGAATAAGAAGCACATTGTGTCTTCTCTTCAGAAGTAGCAGGACAATCTTCAGTTGAAAACTTTTCTCCTGAGGTCAATGGTGTGCTAACAGGTTGACAATTCTCTAAGCCAAACTGGCATAACTTTTGGGTCAGGTACAAGGTTTGACTGAGTCTGATCCATCCTTCTGCTCGATTTCGGTTAATCTTATACTAAAGCAATGGTGGATATTACCGATGTCACTCATCTTGAATCTTGCGCTGAGGTTACTCTTGATGTATGTCAGCAATCCTTCGTTGCTGCTTGCTATGATTGTATCATCAACGTAGAGTGCTAGGATGGCAAACTGATTATCCTTATGAATGTAGTATAAGTTACCATCAGCTCTTGACTTACTGAACCCAAGAGAAAGTAAGAACCTGTCTATGATCAAGTACCATTCTCTAGAAGATTGCTTCAATCCATAAAGTGTACGAAGTAGCCTGCACAGTTTATCAGTTCATGAGACGTTGATGCTGTCAAGGATTGCCATGTAGATTTCTTCACTTAGCGTCCCGTTCAAGAATGTTGTCTTCACATCCATCTGATGAACGTGGAGGTTGTGTTGAGCTGCGATTGCTAGTATCAATCGCACTGATTGCACGCGGACCACAGGGGAGAAGATGTCAGTGTAGTCGAGCCCATACACTTGAGTGAATCCTCGAACCACCAACCTTACCTTGTATCGAACGATAGACCCATCTGAATTCAGCTTCAACTTGAAGGTCCACTTGTTGGTTATGGGCCTTTGTCCGTGTGATAAATCTGTGAGTGTCCATGTATCGTTCTCCTCGTGAGACTTGAACTCTTCGGTAATGACCTTGGACCATCGAGCAGCATCTGGAGATGATAGAGTCTCTTGATAGGAGTTAGGTTCCATCGGGACTGGTCTTAAAGTCATCATTAGTGCACACTTCTTACTTGTGCGTGCCTTCGGGATCAAAGTCGTTGTGTCGTAACCTTCAGCTGGATCGCGGTTAGGAGGGTTGGACTGACGTGTTGATCGCCGGAGTGGTGGCGGTGCTTGGATCTCAGTGGGAGAGACGATGCCATCTCAATGTCACTTGAGTGCGGTGGTGGAGACTGCGGTGGTGAACAATGTAGGTATGGGTGTAGCGTGCTCATGTTTTCTATATCTGTAATATGTCTGGTTTAGATTGGGGAAGATAAATTCATGGTAGAATAAGTTGAGAACGGATATCGACTGTGGGATTGTGGACTACTAGTGGATGAGCTGGCCACAGATTGAGTTGGTGTGTGATATGTGCCTCCTCTAACTCCTCCTCCTCCATATCCCGCTGAGGGGAGAGGAGGAACGGAGCCCAGAACAAGACTACTGCTTAAAGGATGACCGGGACCAGGGCCAACGAAAGAACCAAAGGTGGGAGGTGGTGCAGAAGGAGGCGGAACAGACGAACTCAGAGGGGGAAGAGTAGCTCCCACTGAAGGGATGGGGGCTGGACCCGAAGTAGGAGGATGGTGATGGAAGAAGTGCATATCATTCTGAATTTCATCCTCGGTGATAGCAGTGAGAGATGGGTTGGGAGGAGATGATGTCAATGCAGGGAAAGACTCATAAAAAATAACATCGTGAGAAACAAAAGTATGACCGTCGGATTTTCTTGGAGAAGGTATGTCTTACTTTGACTGCTGTAGCCAAGAAGGAGACATTCGTGGGAGTGACTATCTAGCTTAGAGCGGTGAGTCTCTATAATGTTGACAAAGGCTGTGCAGCCAAAAACTCGAAGATGTGAGATGGTGGGCTTGCGGCCATGTCATAGCTCAAAGGGAGTGGTGGCAGGATCGATGGCTTTGGTGGGACAATGATTCAAAACATAAGTGGCATGGTTGATAGCCTCACCCCAAAACTGTTTGTCTAGTCCTGCTGAAAACATCATAGCGCGGACAGAGTTTACGAGGGTGCGATTTTTACGCTCAGCTATCCCGCTCTGCTGTGGAGTGTCAGGGACGGTCAGCAGACGATGGATACCGTGTTCCTGACAATAAGCATCAAAGAGGGTAGATCGGAACTCACCACCGTTGTCAGAGCGTAAAGTCTTGAGTTTCTTGCCGATTTGACGCTCGGCAAATGTGTGAAACTCCTTGAATGCTGTGAAGCAGTCGCTCTTGTAGTGCAACAAGTGGACAACGGTATAACGGGAGTAGTCGTCGGTCATGGTCATGAAGTACTCATAGCCGGAAAAAGTGCAAGGAGAAATACGACCGCTGATGTCGGAGTGGACGATTTTAAGAATTTCGGTGGCGCCGGTAGTGGCAGCACGTGGAAATTTTGTGCGGGCTTGCTTGTCATGCAAGCACGGGGGTAAGTGAAATTGTGAATGGTGGGCAGATTTAGACCAATAACAGATTGATGGCGACGAAGTTGGTCAAGCCGAGTAAGACTGATGTGGCCAAGCCGTTTGTGCCAGAGGTCGGCGGTGGGAGTGACGGATGTAAGATAAGCAAAGCGCGGGCGGGTGACAGACTGGTAGAGAGTAGAGATAAGTGTGTTAAACTCATCGACTATGTAAGGTGTAGGTGCAAGACGAGTAGGAGTGGATGAGTCATCATCATGTATGTGGCGGGCTGAAAGCGAAGTGCCTACTGTAGAGTCGAAAACTCCTCCTGAAAGACTTGCAAGGGAAGAAAAATTTTCTTCTAGTGGAGTATTTCCGGCGGAAATACTCATGTGGGGAGGTATGCTCCTCCCATGGGGAGGGATTGTCAGTCCTTCCTCTTCGAGGGGAGTCAATCCCGCACGGGTTGACTCTCTCGTGGGGAGCATTTCTTAGCTCCGAGGAGCAGGGAGCTCCTCCGAAGAAGGAGGGGCTAACCGCCGCCGCCGTCCTTCCGGAAAGGACGGGATGGGAGGCGAGGCCCGAGGGAGAATGTCTCCCGGCTCGGGGGATTGTGTCCTAGTCTTGGGGGCTGTCCCGAGAGGCCGAGGGGGCGTGGCCCCTCAGGTTGGGTCCTATCCCTTGGACTGCCGTCCTCTCCCAACACGTGGGGAGGAGACGGCGGTGAGGCTCGTTCTCATAGGAGTACGTGTCTCTTGTCTCAAGGCACAAATCGCCCTCGTGGCGATCCGTGGCTCTTGGGATTTAGAGACGTCGTCTCTCCATGGGGGGGCGTGCCGGTTCACATGGCATGCAGGATCGGAGGACGCGGTCCGGTCCTAGGACCACGGATGACCCTCGTGGCGATTTGTGCCTTCCTGGGAATTCGGTACGGGAAGGGATGCCGCATAAGACTGTGTGCGTGGGAAATTTTCAGGAAATGTGTTTGTTGTGGACTGTGACTGTGCGAAGGGATGCAAGGGGAGTATCAGCCGTGGTCGATCGCGGTTGGTCGATCTGCCACCACGATCACCTCCGAGACCCCCCAGTCGTTTCCGAGAGAGAATTTCAAAGGGTATTGTTGGAAGCAGGGATTGGGAGTGCTCTGCCTTCAGCTGAGCATGGTGTGCTAGCGGGAGTGACATGGTGTGCATGGGAATTATAGACGAGCATAGCAAGTAAAGATCATTGCTTAGCGGGCATGGAGCAATTGGACGTCTGTTCTTGTCCTCTAGATAGCAAGCATCATTTCATTAGAATCAAACATTCGAGCTGAAAACAAATTCTTTCGTAGTGCAGGGACGTGCAAGACGTCCTTAATGTCAACGTATCAATGACGGTCCACAGTTCGCGGTGCAAATTCGTTGTAGAGCTGGGTCATTAGTACTCGCCTGGTGTTGTTGTTGTTGCGTTGGTGATTCTCCTGGTTGCGGTTTTTCTGATTTCCATCTTGTTGCTGAGGTTGATTGGGCGGAGCGCTGCTGCTTGAGACTTGATTTGGGCAATTCTGAACACGATGTCCAGTTAAATTACACCCGAAGCATTGAGTGTTGGAATCTGGTGTCCGCTTCTTAGAACAGTTGCCGTTCTTGCCTTGCTTGGGTGGTTGTCTCTTTCCTGCCAACAATGCGATCGAAAATTCATGTTACATTCTTCGACGAAAAGTTTCTTCGGTGAGAAGAAACGAGATGAGATCTTGCAACGTCAAGTTGGTGTTGCATCTCATCACTTGTAGGAACATTTGATAGCTATCAGGCATGCTACCCATGAGTGTGAGCAGCTGCTCTTGTGCGCCTACTTGTACGCCTGCAGACACCAGCTACTCGACAATCAACTTGAAAGTGTTTACATGCGATGTGACTGTGTTGGTCGTCTTCATCTTGAGGATTCACAGCTTTTCTTTCAATTACATCTGGGTCACTGTGTCTTGCACGGCAAAGTTAGAAGTCAATGTGTTCCAAGCTTCTATTGCCGAGCGGCAAGAAATAATGTGACTGATAACAGTCTCTCGCAACACTGGTTTATTGCCGTCAAAGCATTCTTGCTCTGACGATCCCACTCCGCAGCGCTACCTGATCCGGTGGCAGGTACGGGGTTTGCGGCAGTGACAACTGATCGAGGTACACTACCATCGACAATTTCAAGAACGTCTTCAGCATCTAACTAGAGTTTCATTTTGTGTTTCCAGTATGTGAAGTACGTCCCATCGAACTTTGCCCAGCCTTTAGTGCTGAACGTGTTCATCATCACAGATATATCGCTGAACTACTGAGGTTCTATTGAGCGCTGCGATCGTCTAAGCGAGAAGCGTCCTTCACGCTTTAGCAATCAAGGCGTCCCCTGATTGCTCCTTCACCTGTGCCTAGGGTCTACCTGAAGCCTACGTTATTGTGCTGAGAAAATAACAACCCGTAGCTCTGATACCATATAAGGAAAAGAGAGAGAGAATCGATGTGAGAGAGACCAAGTATGAGTAAGCTTGTTTACTGAAGAGAATAATGAGGTAGGAGGTCCAAAGGCCAGGTACTTATACTTGGTACAAGGGCAGGCAAAGCCTGCGAAAGGGCATGAGCCCAAATAGCCTAAACTAGTTGCTGTACGCACGTTCATACTGTACAGCCTATTCTAACACTCACATCGCAAGATTACTACCACAAAATATCAATAACTTCCTGCGTGAGCAGCGAAAAAAAAGCGTTCTTCTTCATGCTAGTATCCTTGGTAGTACTGTTGGACATCACAAGTACGTGAGTAAACAACTTGCTGCTGACCAACCAGGTCAATTGTACTAATCTTTGGTGCTCGATAGAATGAAAGATTTGCACATCCCCAGAGCACTGTTAAGTCACAGTTTTACTCTACTGTATCCTGAAAAATGCATAGACTGTGCGGCATACAGGAGGGAGAAACTGTGTCATTGAACTCTGCTAAGCTTAGTCTGCTCATTGACAAGCTAATATCAAAAGAGTGAACACCTCGACATGAACTAGTCAGCACCAATTCTCGGGGTACCATTTCTGCTGTACCTTAGACTCTGAAGGGAAGCACCGTTGAGAAATGTTCGAGTCAAACCTCAGGAACGTGTATGTATGTCAGCTGAGAAGCCTTGCTTCTTTTAGTTTACGCCTGAACGGGGTTGCAAATATTCATACTTTTATGGCAGATCAAGGTATGTTAGTTCGAAAGCCTTTTGAAATAGTTATTGCTTGATTACCCTCTCAAATTCTTGTTCCTAGGCAAGAGACTCAACTAAGTTGTGGTCAGCTTACATTATATCATACGGTCAGCTTACATTATATATAAAAGCTACTCCAGACTGTCGCTTGGATCTGGCAACTGCTGTACCTCTGTTCAGATTTGACCAGCAGAAAGAACTTTAGATTACAATTTTCTTCACTAATCAAGGTACAACCAGATTGATTGTTTCCCACGTTACTGCAAGGCACCTCCACATCAACTAACTCAACCAAGAAAAAACCATCCTGATCCCTCTCCACATGGCTTGTAAATTATTACCCTGAACCTTGCATTGAGGTATGCTTGAGAATGAATGATTCTTTACATACAGACACAGAAATGAACTGAAATCGGTATGTGAAGGTCTGGTTCTAGAAAGTGCCATGTGTATATCCAAGTGGTAAACAAGGGAAACAAGAAGACCTGATGGTCTTCTGTAACTAGTCCTGACCAGTTCCTATTGCCTTTGCTCGATATTTGCCGTGCGGAAGCAGACCTGTAGTCTAAGGCCAGGTTTAGTATCTAGAGATAATAACTTCAGAAGTTTCGTGTATTATGCATGAGGTGCACTGGAATGAGCGACATCAGTCAAACCGTGAAATCAGTCAAGACACGTATACCATCTGATTCTTCTAACGATGTAGGTTCTTCGCTGTAATTTTAAAGTCTGAGAAAAAAGCATTGAAACAGTTTTAGGGGAACAACCACGACCGAGACTATTTAGAGCGGGAGTCCACAAACTGTTCGGAGATCAGAAGCTGTAAAATAAAGAATCTTTCAGAAAAGAAGAATCTATGAATCACGGATCTGGTATAGTGTTGGGTTGAGAATATCCCCGAGAATTAACGGTAATCAAACGAGGTTTGACTAGCATCTAGTGAAATTTCCAAGCGGCGTAGAGGAAAGGCAGTTGATTGAAAAAGAATTTTATCTAAAACTTTGATTCGGTAGTAAGGAAGATTTGCGACCGTACTCAAAGAGCTCAACTTGCAGTTTGGCACTTGTGTTTTTCTGAACTCTTCTGTTATTGTCATTCTAGCTCGCACTCTTCCTTCCTACATGATCGACGGTTTTCAGATAAAACCTTCCTTGGAAGACAAACTACCTTTCCTCTGCACCGTCTGTTTCTCTAGTGTTTTTTCGCTGGCTCACCTCCCTAACGCAAGTTCTCAGTTTGAGATCAAATGAGCGAGAATTCAATCCCGAAATCCTGAAAACCGAGTGGAGTAATTAAAGCTCCTGCCCGTGAGGAGGAACCGAAAGTAGTCTACAAGCACCCAGCGGCCAATCTCACCTCTCTCCGCTCAAGAAGTCGAAATATTCAAGAGCAAACAGAGCACCTTGGTGCAAGTGCAGGTAGTATCTTCATAGTTCTTACAACTTGAACAGGAGAAGTTACTGTTAAAACAAGATAAGATTTTCACCAACTCGCTCACGCCGGTCATTTCTTAAAACACCCTGACTTATTATATCCTGTGTATAAGAACATTTTAACCGACGTAAACCGGTAATCCAAACAACTCCGGAAAGAATCATTATTCTCCGAAATCATCGATAATCAGAAAAACTTTCACGATGTGAGTGCACCCTCAGCTAGCAGTTGTTGTTCTACACCGAGAAGCTGACGTCCGTCCGTGTGCTCTTTCCGCTCGTCCGTTACTCCTACACGGATGGTCTAAGCGGATATATAACTTCGATCTAATCCGGCGTGAAGATGCCGGATTATATCAAAGTTATTAGTCACGTCCACCAGGTACATATGCTTAGTGCTTACCACTAATGTAATCATGGACTGATTTGATTCCAACGTACGTTACACTGCTTTCGGACGGTGAGAGCAAGCTAGTAAAAGGGGAGAAGAAAATTAATTCAAGGAAAAGAAAGTGAGTAAAAGTAAAAGGTCCAGATTCTGTGCATGGCATCCACGCGGCTGCGCGAGCTTCCCCGGAGAGTCCGAATGGGGATACTGAACTCTAAGCAATAACTTCTCGAAGGTTCAGCTTTTCGGAGAGGAGGTACTGTGAACTCGAGCCGCTAGTTCATTTAATCGGTGCAGTTACGAGAATCGAAAGTGTCTCAGGTTAGTTCATTCCTACCCCATCTACGAATTCTTCCCTTCTTCTCTTTCTCTTTCTTAGAGAAAAGAACTCACCATTCCTATATGGGTATTCATTTTGTTGTGTCAGTTACTGTTGCATTTCCGTTATGCTATACTCAAATCTAGACGATGTACTTTCAGTTCTATTATCTATTCTGTCTTCCACTTAGTTAGATAGACTTAGTGCCAAGAATATTCCTGTGCTTGCTTTCCCAAGACATCGTTTTAATCATGCGCGCAAGCATTTCTTTTGGGCTGTACTTGTTTCCTCACCTTGCTCAGTCCCTCTCTCTCCACTCTCCAGTACATTTTCTCTCGTTGGTGTTTACATGAACGACCCTGCTCAGTACGAATACAAAGTGATCCGGGTAACTCAGAAAACTTTATTTTGCGGGTTTGCTATCAGAGAACTGATAAATATTATTTTTTATGCAGAAATTGCTTTTGGTGACAAAGTATTCATCTCAACTTGGAATTTGTGAAATAAAGAACCAAATTAAAACTTTTCATCAGCTTTACAAGTTATGAGAAATGTTGAGGAGAAGTTTGTGATTTCTTGGAATAAAATAGAATATTCTCTCTACTCTAAAGTACAAGAGGAAGAAAAAACAATATTTTTTCGCTTGCTTTTATACTCGCACTGAGGTTTAACTGATGAAAAGACAAGACTCTAGAGAATTCAATTCCTTTTTCTGAAAATGAAAAGATGGAATTATTTTACCTGTTTCCAGAAAAAAGAATTATAATACAAAAAGAAACTAGCAAAGACTAAAATAAGGGAATACATAGCACAAAAAGATGAGGAAAATCTCCACTTTACCACCTAAAGAGGAAGGGAAAGAAAAAAAAGAAGAAGAAAGGGGCAATCCCTTAAAGAACTATTTTGTTCTTGTTATTGGTGATATGTCGTTAATAATGTACTTTGGGTTTCTCGGATTTGGTTGTACTAATGCTTCTCCTCCTACGAGTGGAAATAATACTCAAGTGTTTAGTTTCTAAAGAGGTTCTTTGGCTCTTTAGCAGCCTTGAAAATCTTGCATCCCATCAAGAGACTAGAATCATAACTTATTAGAGCATCTCCATTGCATACTCTAATGAACAATCTATCCACAAATTAAAGAGGAACCACAAATTATTCTTGATGGCTACGGCAGATTCCTAACTATAACTTGTGCTATACCTTCATGTATAGCACAAGCCACTGGAGTGAATGGCTTTTCGTCCTTAACCACTCACCGAGATGGAACCGAGGAGAGAGGACAGATGCTCCAATCGCACCTAGCGTTTTCTCACTTAAAACTTGTTGGAGACCTGCCAACCAAAAAAGATGTTGAGTCAAAAAAATAAAAATCAAGGTCGGTAATAAACGTTACTTGCGCATCGCAGTTATCAACTAGAGCTAATAAGCTAAGAGAGTATATTTTATCTTATTCTTCTAGTTTTAAGGGTGTTTGTGAAAGACCATCTTATGATTTTTTCTCTGCGTCATAAGCTGAACCGATGCACGTAAACTTATAAATTCCCAGATTTTTGTGTTGAGAAGCTAAGCTTTTTCGCAGTGGACCCTCTTGCTCCGGGCTGGCAGGCTCCTTACAAGCTTTTCAGCTAAAACGCTAAGTGCGCTGGTCCTTGAGAATCCTCGATCACTCTCGTGGCTTGCACAACGAAAATATAAATATAAGATTTAAGGAATTTTTCACATGATCCAACGGTCCAGAGGTGTTCCAGAAAATAATATTTAGAGATCATAGTTTATGTAAATAACGTGCATAGATCATGATTTATCAAATAGAACTGTGGTTGCTAAGGTTGATCCTCTATAGAAGATGTTGTATCGTACATGAACTCCCTCTAAAATACAAAGGAAGTGAGATTTTATATTTCAAGAATCCTTTATGATTAGAGTAGTGAATTTTTCTATAGTATAACAAATATGCATGTCCAATGTCTGTTTGGCAAACACACAGTAGGAGACAAGCGGCCTTGATGGGGATGTTAAACAATATTCGAACATTCGCTCTCTATGGTCTGAAATTCATTTCTTGGAATGATGGCGGCTGTTTTTTGACATACTAGTAGCCAAGAATTCTAATTAGCTAGTGTAGAAAGATCGATACTTCGAGGACACTCCAAGAGAGAGAGCGAGTAGACAAGGAAGTAAAATAGGAATGAGATGAGAGAGGCTTTGCCTCTCTCTGTATATATAGTGGAGGTGAGTACAAGGGAAACCCTAATGGTGGGTTAGCCCTCTAACTAACTCTAACAACCCTAACCACTCCGGCTAATGGTAGCCGTCGATCTACTAGAGCTTGGGACTATATCAACACTCCCCTTCAAGCTCATCTCTACATCATGTACTCCTAGACAATGTCTGAAAGCATCAAACTTATCTCTAGACAACGCCTTAGTGAAAATATCGGCAACCTGATCTCCTGTGCTCACATAACTGAGCTCAATCTCTTCTGCAAGGACCTTCTCTCTAATAAAGTGATAGTGCACCTCAATGTGCTTCGTCCTAGCATGGAAAACAGGATTACTAGCTAACTTCATGCTGCTAATGTTGTCTGTATATACAACAACAGGATCTGTACACTCCACACCAATATCAGATAGCAGACATCGAAGCTAGATCGATTCGCATGTTGCGTTCGTTGCTCCTCGATACTCTACTTCCGTGGATGACAAAGCAACTGTGGGTTGCTTCTTAGAAGCCCAGCTTATAGCAGCGCTTCCAAGTCCAAAAGCGTAACCTGACGTGGATCTCCTGTCGGCACTTCCTGCCCAATCAGCATCTGTGTAGCCATGTAACAACAATGGTCCACCGTATCGATAGTGAAGTCCGTACTGCATCGAGAACTTCACGTAGCGGAGGATCCGCTTGACAGCCTCAAAATGTGGTCTCCGTGGTGACTGCATGAATTGACTAATCAGACCGACAGCATAGCTCAAGTCTGGTCTGGTGATGGTCAAGTAGATAAGACTCCCAACCATCTGTCTGTACATGCGTGGATCATCCAGCAACTCACCATCCTCTGCTCCTAGCTTTACCCCTTGCTCTAATGGTGTAGCAATGGGTTTGCAATCAAGCATACCAAATCTCTCAAGCATACTGAGAGCATACTGTCGCTGTACAAGCCAAACATCCTTCCCATCTCTAATGAACTCCACGGCAAGGAAGTACTTGAGTTCTCCTAAGTCCATCATCTCGAACTCGGATTTCAAGTGATCCTTGATCTGGGAAATAAGCTCCTCAAAGTTACCGGTAATGATCAAGTCATCAACATAGATGGTGATCACAACAATCCGGTCTCGTATTCTCAATGAATACAAGGTAGAGTTTGAACTACACAGGTGGAAACCAAGAGACTGCAAGTAAGAATTGATCTTTGCATACCATGCTCTTGGTGCCTGTTTCAGACCATAGAGAGCCTTCCGTAACTTACATACACGGGAAGGGAACTTAGGATCCTCATAACCAGGAGGTTGCTGCATGTAGACCTCCTCCTCAAGATCGCCATTGAGGAAGGCGTTCTTGAAGTCCATCTGGTGCATCTTCCAACCTTTCTGAGTTGCAACTGCAACTGCTGTTCGAATAGTCACCATCTTCGCAACAGGAGCAAAGGTCTCCTCAAAATCCACTCCATGTTGCTGTGCGTAGCCCTTAGCTACCAATCTGGCCTTGTACCGACACACGGTACCATCCGAGTTGCGCTTGACCTTGAAAACCCACCTGCAACCAATCGCTTTCTTACCCTGAGGTAAGTCTACCAACTCCCAAGTCTGTTGGTGATGAAGCGCAGCAAGTTCAGCTTCCATAGCACTTACCCATTGGGCCTTGTGCATTGCCTCCTCAAGCGAACTCGGTTCCTGTTCCTGAAGAACATTGGCCATATATGCATGGTGCGCAGCAAGAAAACCTTCATGCATATACCTACTCACTGGATGTTTTGGCCGCTCAGATCTGCGAGAGGTAATCGGTGCACTAGTCACCTCCTCTTGCAACTGATCTGACGTAGACGCCAAGGTCTGGGACAAAGTATCCAGGGGATGTGGAAGATCCACATATCTGGATGAGTCAAACATATGCTGCAATAGCACGCGCTCATCCTGTGTAGAAACGACACTAGTTCCACTAGGCTGTGTTACGTGGACTCCAGCGTTAACAACAGCTCTATGTGCAACAGATTCTGATATGGAATCAGTGACTTCTCCAGATCCTCCACTCAACGTACTACTCTGAGGTACTACAGTGGACTGACTCCTTGGTTCTACAGTAGGTACAGGGATGGCTATCACAGGTGCAGGTGCAAACCAAGACTGTAGCTCATCAAACACGACATCTCTACTGATATAGAACTGCTTGGACGAAGGATTGTAGCACCTATATCCTTTCGTATCAGAAGCATAACCAAGGAAGATACATCTATCTGCTTTCGGATCTAGTTTCTTACGTCTTTCATCAGGTATGTGCACATAACAGATACATCCGAAAACTTTAAGGAAAGAGTAATCAGGCTTACTGCCTGTGAAGACCTCCATCGGTGTCTTGCTGTGGACTGCCGCTGTAGGCGTCCGGTTCATCAGATACACCGCACATGAAACAGCTTCTGCCCAGTAAGGTCTAGGCATGGTCTTCTCGTTCAACATCGCACGAGCAGCTTCTGCTATGTGTCGATTCTTGCGCTCCGCAACCCGTTCCGCTGCGGACTGTAGCTGCATAAAACTCGTCTCTCCCCACCGCGCGATCAAGAGTTGTCACAAGTCACGACGAGGCGACTCCACGAACTCCACCTGCAGCGACAACGAGAAAAGAACCTGTGCGCGAACTGTAGGTGTACAAAACACGACAGAAACGTCGAAAGAACACACCAAGAAAGGTCGAAAATGGACCAAATGAGGTCGAAAATGGGCGTGCGACCCCTTGAAATTTTCAGAAACAGGATTAGTTTTGGACTCAAGTCCTAAAACTTTCGTTTTGGTCGAAAAAGATCCGTTTGAAAATCTGCCGCTGGAAATCTCCAAATCGACTGAAACTTGGCCCAGTACACAATTCGCACCTTTTGAGCAAGACGGCCCTGGAGGGCTTGTCGACAGAAAACAGCGAGAAAAAATCGTCTAGGCCTCCGAAATCGCGTTCAAAGTTTCTGGTGGCGAAAGAAACGGTTTCGCCTCACCCGAACGCATCAGCAGGATAGTGCTCGACATCAGGCACAACTCCGGCTGCTCTCTCCTGTACTCCAATCTCCATCTTGCTCATCAGCAAGGGACACACGCTCTCACCAGCTCTGACACCATGTAGAAAGATCGATACTTCGAGGACACTCCAAGAGAGAGAGCGAGTAGACAAGGAAGTAAAATAGGAATGAGATGAGAGAGGCTTTGCCTCTCTCTGTATATATAGTGGAGGTGAGTACAAGGGAAACCCTAATGGTGGGTTAGCCCTCTAACTAACTCTAACAACCCTAACCACTCCGGCTAATGGTAGCCGTCGATCTACTAGAGCTTGGGACTATATCAACAGCTAGGACGTCTAATACGTTCTTTTAGAGCGTCTCAAAGGGTGCTTGGCAGAGTAGCACTTGTTAAGGCACTTGTAAGGAGATTTGGTAGACCTGCGGGAGTCTGCTGCTTGCCTCGTTGAGAGACTTGTAGAGCGTCAATCGGTTTGAGTCGTTTGATGGACCTCCGAGAGTCTGCTGCTTGTCTCACTAGGAGACTTGTAAGACGTCAATCGGTTTGGGAGATTTGGTGGGCCTGTGAGACTCTGCTGGTTTCGTGGCTCTCTATTCACTTCCGTGGCTCCATTAGATTGTGTGTTGCGTTTCACTGATCTTTTGTCTATGTTACTCTTTGTCTTCTCTATTGCTTTCGCGCTTTTGTAAGTTCATTTGTTGTTCATGTTCGCTGTTCTTTGTCTTATCCTCCTTGCTGTTTTAGTTGCAGCTCCTTTGTGCTTTTGCTATTCTCACTGTCATGTCAGTTTGACACCTCAGCTAGATTGATCAAGTGCGGAGTGACGAATCCCGGTAGGGCCGTTAGTGCTGTTAAGGCGAGTTGGTGGGATAGCCCACTAGGGGTATACTTCGTAGGTAGGGCTTGGAGGTCTTAGTTCTTCGAGTTGAGTCTTCAAGCTCATGACTATGGTGGATAGTCTTGGTGAGTGTAATCTGGATTCTTTGCGAGCACAGAGTTGATTTGGCTCGACTTTAGTGAATGTGGAGCGAGTACATATCATTTATCACTCGAAGAACTTGAATTGCGAGGTCTGATTGAGAGTTTTCAGGTCACGGATTTCTGCCAGTGGTATCCCGAAGGTTACAGATCGTTGGTATCTTTGATTTGCGATTGTGTGCTGTCGTAGTGAGAGTTTTTCTGGGAAGGGCGGAACCTTCTGACTGTGATATGATCGTAAAGATTGTGTTACGTCTACTCAGAGAAGCGTTGAGCTTCTGATCGTGATGATCTACTCAAAGAAGCGTTGGATTTCAAGCTGTGGTTGCTTACTACAGAGGTAGGCTTCAGGTCATAAGGGCACTATAAACCCTCACACATGTCGAATGGATCCTCTAGTATGTTCAGGAAGCAAAAATAAGGTCGGACTAGCAGTAATAAGATCAGACAGCGAACTTTAACAGTCAAGAATCAGAAACAAATGATGGTTTAGACTTCAGAACTTCTCTTACATGTAAATAAGGCCCTAGGGGACACACATACGAAGTTTCAGCTTGAGATCAAATCAGAGCACCGAGATATAGGCAGAAACGTTCTGAGCAGAGAAATTACGATAATTTCTGGTACCCAGACAGCTATTTCGACCTAGAACAGAGAATTGGCTCGATAACTTTCAAAGATTCTTACAGGATTTGGAGTCTACAGCATGCTGAACATCCTTCTGAAATTTGACTTCCAGATTGTACACAGTTCTCCAAATCTCGTTCTCTGAAGTTGCTGCTTTAGATTGAGAGCTTTTCGGACCCCCTCAGCGGTCGCCTTGAATTACTCACTCACTCAATTAATATGAAAATTTGTGGAAAGTCGTAGCCCTGCTGACAGTGAACGCGACCTTGAAGGTTTGAAGCGATTTTCTCAATTCTGCTACGATTGATACCAAAAATCTCAAAATCAACAAAAGTGATGTAATTCTGATACAATCCAAACTTCAATCTGCCATAACTCCTTCTTTATTTGCTCCAAATCGATCAAGAATTTGACTGACAGCGACTGGCACGACGAGCCCTATCCTCCTGTGTTCTCAGATTTCAAAATGTCCTCACCAAATGCTCGAACTCTTCTTTAGACCTCTACTTCTAAGTTTAGTATTTCACTAAAGACAAAAATGGACCAATGGGAGTTCATAGCTTCACTTCCCTGCCTTTTTGTGCCTCAACCACGTGGTGACTTCATTTCACACATAGGCTACCACGTCAAGCCCCTAAAATGCCAGCATAAATCTTAAAACATGTGAAGACATGTAAAATGACACGTAATCCTGAAAGATAACTCTAACACGATAGAAAGCATGCATGGGCGACATGTAAGTGTAACCCATGAGTTTAAACTCTATCAGCACGGTAAACAACCTACTAAGACTCAAAATATATAACATTCTCCAGAATCGACTTCTCTGAGGTCCTAACTTCACTCAGAGACTAACTCTTGACAGAGAGGTGAATTATTTACTATGTGAAATTATTCACGTCACGATAATGCGTACGAGGAGGGGTTCCTTTTGATGTTGTAGTTGATCGCTGTGTGGATTAGTGGTGGTTGGATCTGTTCTTGGTCGGATTTGTGTTGAGGTAGTGTAGAAGCGCTGCTAGAATTTCCTGTGAAAGGTTTTGAGGTCGGCAGAAGTGCGTCGATGGACGTTAGGTTGGCGTGGTGCAGTAGGTGCGCATTGAGAAGACAATTCCAACGCATCAAAAAATCGTTAGATTTGGTGACGGACAAAGAAGTTACAAGGAGAAGAAGGTCACGGGTGGTCCAAAATCTGACGTAATCTCGCCTATGAGTGTCAATTTAGCAGATTTCGACCTTGTGGAGTGTATTTTTGACCTCGAAGTTGTTGTTTTGGGTGTGTTTTTTTCCTGACGCATCCTCTTTGTGTAGTGTTTGATCCGAGTTCTACTCTACTCCAAGCGGAGCGGAGCGGAGAGTGAGCAGGAGTGTCGAGGTGTGGAGTGCGTGTTAGAAGGCATTTTGAGACTTCGAGGAGCAGAGGTGCATGAGTGCGGAGTGCGAGAGTGCGGAGACGGAGTGGAGCTCGAGTACGAGTCCGCCGCAAGCCAGCTTGCTGACGTGCATGAGAGAGGTAGACAAGTTTCAGTTGTGCAGGAAGTGTAAAACCAGTAGGTCACCATCTCAACACTATTCTTAAACTTGCACACTTAACTTTGTAGTCTTAGCTTTACCTTTACCACTAGACCAATAGCTCTTGGTGTCTTCTAGGGATGCGTGCAAGTACTTATGGACTTGTTGAAGGTAGTAGGAGACCTTCTCGCACGTTCCTAGAAAATGATAGAGCGACCCCATAGTACTAGAGGGAAGCCATTGTTGTGATAGTGTTTGTTTATACCGTAGAGATGCATATGGAGACAGTTGGTGACAGTTGTCTTGGGTGAGCTAGTAGAGCTACCACAGAGATACTTTTGGAGCTATTAGAGGTGTGGACATCTAGTTAGTGACCTTAGGTACATGTTATGACAATTGGTGGTCATATATTGTGCATGAAGAGGCGAGGTCAGTCCAAGTGAGGCTGAATTTCTCATTATGTGAATGTTTGAGTGTGGAGGGTTATCGTTTGGACTTCTTGTGATTGGAAGCCCTCCATATTCTACTTCCTGTTTGTATGCCATGTTTACTTGTGTTGGCGCTTGATTTTCGGAGTGAGTTCACTCCAATGTGCTGTCGGTAGTGAGGTTGGAGTTGCGGATCAGTCAGATTATCTTTGTTTCTCTCGCGGTGAGGTTGGACTAGCGACCAACACATGCTGCATGTGGTGATGGCAGGTACAAGTTGTCTTTACCTTGACCGTCCTAGTAGGAGATATGTGAGCTCCGTAAGAGCGGGGTTAGACAAGTTGTGGTTACGATGATGATAGAGATTTTGACATTCTGGTGGAGTGTGAGTTCACAAGATTCTATCACCACGGAGTTCTCAAGAGGTTCTAGTGGGGACTTCTCGGACAGTGGGTATACACGGAGTGGGGTGAGGTATCGACTATCTATACCATTATCGTCGATTGTTCTAGATGACAAGTCAGACATAGACAATGTATTTTCTAATGGTGAGTCTAGTGTCGTCACACCGTTGTTGTGAGACATGGACGAGATCTATAAGGTCACGAAGGGACCTCGACGATACTCGTGTATGATGGATATCACTGAGCTGGATGACTTCATCCAGGAGTTCGACAGTTGGTGCGATCTGTAGTAGATGCGGAACACACAACTGTTTACACCCTTCATGACGTGGAAAGATTTGTTCCAACACTTGGAGAGATTGGATTATCATGAGTTCAGACGAGCCTACAGTGTGGAGATTGAGTTGTGGAGACAACATTGGTCTCCCAACTAGATTTTTATCACTATTAGCGTAGTTTTGACAGACGTAGCACCTACGAGTTTGAGTGTCAGTAGCAGTGGTACATCCACGGGTGGCGGAATATCTGCTACCAGCGGTACGTTCACTAGTAGTGGAGCATGTGATAGTGTGAGCGGGGTATCACCAGCGTTTAACCATGTGGTTCAGTACTTTCAGTGTTTGAAGAAGACTATAAGGGTGTGCGGATCGACAAGTTGAGGAGTCTGTAAGAGTTTCAGCGAAAGACTGGAGAGAGCTTACGCAAGGAGTTTACTCGTATGAGGCGGTTGATCAGCATTACGCAAGGGGTGATGGAAGCACTTGTAGTCCAATTTCGGTATGAGGCACTGGACCGAGAATTGCGTAAGAGAGTCAGAGATGTCACTCTCCTTAGAGATACCGCTCCGACGTTGACGGTTGTCTTTGGTTTGGCTGAGCGGATTGAGCTCAACATGGTGGAGGAGATGGTGGTGGTTACTGGGTTCAGCAGGGAGACACCACATGGAACGACCAACTCTTCTCGAGGCTCACAAGCTACGCAACAGCATGGTGGTAAGGATCGTGCGGAACAATCATGATCCGAGGGAGGTGTTGGAAGATCTGGTGGACAGAAGCCCATGCCGTCTTTCTCTAGTCAGCAGCAAGCGGGTCCTTGCTAGACGTGTGATGGTCCTCATCAGCAGAAGGACTGTCCATAGAAGAGAGGTGGTTATGAGACGTCTGGGACGTCTTAAGCGATGCATAGGCAGTGTGAGCATTGCGAATGATCAGATCATAGTAGTGACTTTTGTTTTGATCTCCATCTCGAGCTACGACAAGGGAAGCCGGAGGAACCCCGAGGCCTCTCAATTCGACATCTACACGGACGAGGCGGAGGAGCTCAAGGAGGCCATGGTGGTCAAGCTGGAGATAGAGGTCTAGCACCTGAGAGAAGATCAGTTGGTCCACCGTCTGCTACGACATCATATGCGAGTATGACTGCTCGGATGAGCAGTTGGAGCAAAGGATAGCTAGTATGACTATGGCTCAGCGGAGATCTAGTTCAAGAATAGAGACTTCCACGTCTTATGAAGGAGAAGGAGTTGACTTTGACTTCATGGCTAGGTGGCGTAGATTGAGACATCTGCGGTAGTGACTCGGAGTGTAGTACGTGTCTCTGAGCCACGAGGTGCGTCGGTAGAGTTAGATCCACAACCCGGGGAGGCTGGTAGATAAGCTAGACTTCCTCAATCATTCACGTTATCAGAGACGTTGAGGACCACGTCTATGGTTCTTAAACGACATACCTATGGTATACTGGAGTTAGAGACATCGACATCCAAGAGTGGAGGTGATGCGAGACAACACTCGACGTCTGTGGATGCGACGTTGAACACGATGTTCGAGGTGGCTACAGTAGTTTTACGAGCCCCACTGTTTTCAGCCATGGATATGAGGGCATTGGGAGTTAGTCTGGCTCCAGTGTTCCAGTTGGCGGTCACGTTCATTGAGAGCGAGGATGTAGTTATCTCTAGTGCTGAGATGGTTCAGCAAGAGGTGGTAGATGTGTCCACGGAGTCGAGGATCAGGACAGCTACCAGTGGTATTTGGCAAGCAGCAACTGCAAGGTTAGATGAGTTACCAGCTAGGCCGGCGATTGACCGTGCTGGTTTGGCACCAGGTGTGATGTTGTTGGATAACATAAGTGGTATCTTCTGTTTGGTGACACCTTCAAGGAAGGTGTATCAACTGCAGAAAGTCTTCTTGGACTTTGGAACTCAGCCGTTGATGTTGAAGAAAGACGACGTGCATTGGTTTGGGTTTGAGGAAGTCCGAGGTGGAGAGATGTCCATTCCAGCTATAGACATCTCTAGGGTGATCAGAAGGTACAGCTCTAAACATGACACGTGAGATGCTAACGGTGGGAGTTCGACTAGATCATCTCACGGATGGTTCCATGGTGAAGACCAAGGTCATGGTTACGGCCGCAGAGTCTTATGATGTGTTGGTTGGAGGTGTTGTGTTATACCTTACGAGGTTCGTGATCGACTATTGGACGGAGACATCATCTTATAGACCAGGTTGGTGATCCGGTGAGGGACGAGTGAGCCGCTTATCAGTGCGGTTCAATGCTAGAGTTGGGACAACGGAGCTTACATCAAGGACTGTAGCATCCGTTGCAGGGTTCAGTTCGGTCATCACTTGCGAGCGAGCATGAGCATTAGAAGACAACGCTCATGCGGAGAATACTCCGGTATTTGAGGAGGTGGAGGACATGTCTAGTACGACTACGGTAGTACCATATGCCTTCGATGTTCCACTCTGGAGTTCGAGTGGAGAGTTGCAGTAGTATGCTGATCGGTTGGTACTGCAGGCTTGGAGTGAAGCCTTTGTATAGACAGTAGAGGAACAAAGGATTGTTCCTGCTACTGACATTGTGACCTTATCACCGGTGGACACGACTCTCATTGTATGATAGCATCGAGAGGAAGTTGTGTGTGTGTTGGAGTTGTTTGGAGAGATCAACATAGATTTGGTTGCGGTATTACAGATAGACATACAAGTACAACGATATTTGTATGTAGAGAGAGATGAGGTTGCAAGATGCATCTCATTGAGTCAAGTGACACGTTTGGTGCAGAGATATCTTGAGTTGTTGTCCATATCAGCCGTTAGAAGATATCAACAAGCATTACCGTTGGATATTTCGCTGCTGAGAGCGCATGATCTTACATTGTTGGCACTATTCACTTGGTGACAGCCGGGTGATCATATCAAGATCACACGCGTGCTGGGAGAGGTCAAGATTTTTATGACCGCGATCTAGGATGTTTTGAGAGATGTTACGGATCTTACGACATCTCCAAATGCATCAAGTGGATTCTCTCCAACGTACATCTTGGAGAACATTCTTTTATTGGTGATGCTCGTACACAAATGATGACGAGTGTGCACCAGGTGCGGTCTTGGGTTGGACTGGCAGTGCTGTTGGATGCAGCAAGAGTGAGATCTCGTGCACATCGTCCACGGTTGTGATGGACAAACTTGTTATCAAAGGAAGTGCTCAAGCGCACATACGATGAGTGAGACGACCAGCGCATCTCACAGTTGATGACATCTTGGATGCAAGACGACGATCTCAAGTAGTGAGAGTTGTCGATAAGTCACCCATGACAGTGGTGAACTTAGTGAGACGACTCATGACAACGTTGCCCACTTTGGTGAGCTTTCCAGCGTCACATGCTTACAAAGATGGAGGACTTGGGCTTGTGTGGGATGCTCAGTTACGGCCGCTGGTGGAGTCCAATGCCGATGAGAGAGAGAGACCGAGCGATGGGTTTCACTACGGATACGACGGCAATAGCTTCGGTGTCGGAGGTTTCATATCGTCAGATGTTGGATCAAGCAATGGACTTGAACTGCTTGACGTGGATTGTTAGTCTTGGATTGGCTGAGCAGCGTCGGATGTGATCGATGGATGTTACTACTCGGACACTTCTGAGCTCTTTGCTTATTGGGTCGGTGGAGACAAAGACTAGGGTGAGGCGTGTGGAGTTTGTCATCCTTGGACCTCATGAGATGCAGTAGGAGGGAGTGTGGAGCTTGCAGCTGCTTGTTGTAGGAGTTTTTGCACAGTGGACGTGGAGGTTGCTGGTGGAGAGCAATAGGAAATTGCTCCGGAGGCTGCGATAGTAATCAACGACGACTTCGTCTTCTACCTCTAGCATGGTGACAGAGGATACTTGGGAGCCGGAGATTGGACCCAAGCTTATAAGAGAGGGGAGATGAAGAGTTCAGAGATTCCTGAAGAGCTACAAGAATTGTTTTGCCTTCATTATGAAGGATTTGGGTACCTTGAAGGGACCTGGTATACGGATCGACTTGGCTAATGACACGTCAATCTTTTGACGTCTTTACATATACAGTAACTTGAAGAGAGCCTTGATCCAGAGCAAGATTCAAGAGTAGTTGGAGGTTTGGTTGGTGGAGATGTCGCATGGAGAGTATGCATCTCTCACAGTTATGCCAGCAAAGAAATGACATATGTGTGACAACTACACGGATAGACGGATGTGTGGAGATTACCGTCCTATCAATCGGCAGAAGTATGATAAGTATGCCATGCTGACACCTGAGGAGATCTTTGATGCAGTAAACATGTGAAGGTCTTCAGTACTTTAGATCTTCGAGCAGGGTATCATCAGTTGTCGGTGAGAGAAGAAGATAAGTCCAAGACACCATTTTGATGAATTGACTCTCACGACAAGGATTGTTTGTATTAGTTGCGGTTCTTACCATTTGGGTTGAAGAGCGCCCCTGTTGAGTTCCAAAGGATGATGGACACGATCCTAACAAGATTGGATTTTGTCCGATGTTTTATTGACGACATCTTAGTCTATAGTGCTACAGTGGAAGAGCACGAGAGACACTTACGAGCCATGTTCGAGCGGTTGAGAGCTCATGGGTTGAAGTTACACCTTGGGAAGTGTAAGTTCTTCCAGGAGTTGGTAGAGTATATGGGTCACACATCTACCCAGATGATTAGGTGTTCAATAGACGAAGGTTGAGGCTATTGCACGTATCTCACGTCCCACAGATGTGGATCGAGTTCACGCATTTGTTGATTTGATGAACTTCTATCGTCGATACGTGAAAGGATTTAGTGCAATTGCGAAGCCATTGACCAAGCTGATGAAGGTGGACCATGAGTCGCAGTGGGAAGATGAGCAGGAGCAAGCTTTTGTAGAGCTCATGGATAGATTGACATCTGCTCCCATCTTGAGGAGACCCGTTAAGGGGCGTTCCTTCCAACTGCACATTGATTGGAGTATGTTGGGACTTGGAGCAGTGCTGACTCAGCATGATGATGAGAAAAAGGTGTTTGTGGTGACGTATGCAGTCGCTCCAACAATTCAGCAGAGACGAGGTACAGTTCGTACGAGAGGGAGTGTTTAGCTGCAGTGTGAGCTGTTGCACACTTCTGATGTTCTCTATTTGAGAATCCCTTTACTCTCGTCACTGATCTGTAACGACCTATGTTACACATAGGAAGTTTGTCTATTATTAAGGTGTTTAGTTATAACTAAGTGTTGAGAATGTTTATTTGCTGCCAAAGTACTTTAAGGAGGTATCAAGTTAGTCATGACTAGCTAAAAGTTAGTTATGGTTAAACTTAGCTGTACTTTTGGTAGAATTCAGATATTTGCTAAAGAGTGAGCACTACTATCTTGTACTCTTGTCTAAAAGGTAGAAAGGAGGTGGAAAGTATCCCTTATCTCTTTTTTGACTTGATATTAGTGGTTGGATTAAAGTTGTGGACTTTGTGGGCATTAAAAACAAGAAGAGATTCCACATGTTTCCTTTTTAGTGGGTCCTGAGATTCCTTGAGAATATTCCAGAATCCTTCTAGAAGTTGTTGACTTTGAAGGAATAAGCCCATGTGAAAAGGTAAGAAGCCCATGTGATTGATGCTTTTACCTTAAGTAATATCTTAGTAAAATCCGGTAAAAGTAGTTACGGCTGAGTTACCGGAGGGTATCAAAGTAAAAACCTAGAATGTATAAATAGAGGAGTAGAGAAGAGCTCATCATCCTTGTTTTCACATCGTCGTAATGACAACTTGAGTAATATAGAGAGTGTGGGATATTTTTAACATGTGAGAACTTGAGCAACGTCGTTAGAATGGAGGATTTTAGTTGATGAGTTTATGGAGATTTTTAGTTGATAAGTTTGTGGGTGTATGAATGAGTGAACTTAGCATTTTTCCCTTTAAGATTCATGGTGTGCTTCCATCAAAGCCATCAGAGGTGACCCCTGAGTGAGAGACATGATCGATATTTGCAGATTCATCGGTGGCGATCGTGGAGGTTGAGAGATCAGGGGGTAGTTGATCGATGAGATCGTGGAGGGTTTACATTTTTGGTTCCGTTACCGGGACCTCACTTGAAGGGATCATTGAAAATGTTTAGAGTTCAGTTCTATATTAGACAAAAAGAGATTATGAGAGAACACATGGAGAGAACGTTGAGAGGAGAGAGAGCTAATGCGATGTTAGCAACATTAGAACCTTTCGTGTATCCCGTAGTGATATATGACGCGTTCGAAGTCATTCTTTACATCTTGTTCACTTAGAAAGGGTTTGAGGAGAGGGTGCAACAAGAGTTGTAGAGAAAGGAGGAGAGAAAAGTTATTAGAGGAGAAAAATTTGTAAGTTTAGAAATTCTGCTCTCTGGAAAATTTGTACAGTTTAGATTGGCTAATAACCTATCTAGGACAAAAGGAATCATAGGAAAAGGTGGTCTAGAGAAGGAGCAATGAATTTTCAAAGTTGAGGGGGTTTATTCGTGAGAGTTGAGGAATTCTGTTCTCTGGAAAAAATTTACAGTCAGTGTCAGATTTTCTATGAATTTTATTTTCCTGAGAAACTTTTCAATGTTTTAGAGTGGCTGATAAGCTATCCAGGACAAAAGAAATCATGAGAAGATGAGGTCTGAAGCGGGAGAAAGAATTTTTCAAAGTGGAGGGGGTTGACAACCATGAGGGAAGTGAAAATATACAAATTTCAGTTCTCTGAAAATTTGTACAGTCATCACCATCTCTTTTGATTAGAGAAGTTTTTGTTGAAACTTCATGATTTAGTAGCTTGGAGGTTCAGCTACTGGAGACCACAAAAATCTTGGAGAGATCTCTTACCAACTAAGAGATATACGTTTCGACATACAAGGAGGTCTGGAAGATACTTCATGGGGAATCCAATTCGGGTGCCGAGGTGGAAGAAGAGACGTTTAGGAGTTCGAACGGAGTCGGAGAAGCCAAAGTTAAGTATAGATGAGTTGCGAACACTTATCTTTATTACTTGGGGTGCCCTCTTTACCCTATACCAAGAAGCTTCCGCGACCATTGGCGCAGATTTGAAGAAAGCCGAGATGAAAGCATCATTCACTGTGGAGGCCACGAATGCTCCTGGTGAAGTAGAGTTGGATCCTTAAAGAGTGAGTTCAAGATGTCTGTTGTGATTAGTACAAACGAGGGTGATGAGGATCATATCTTCGATAGTTAATTTTAGATTAGATTTTATTTCGTGTATAGCATGTATAATACACGATTTCCAATATAAAGCTCGGAAGAGTTAAGAAAGTGATGTAGAATTATTTTCCTCTATGATATTTTGTCCAATTAATGGTTGAGAAGGTGCAACATGAGTGGAAGTTCGAAAGATTGGAAAGTTAGACTTAGAAACCTTCCTCAAGGTTTAGATGTCATAGTAAGCGTCGGAGAGAGCTCGAAAGAGGTTATCGTTGAGTTTGAGAACCCTAGTACAAAACCTCAAGTAGAATCTCCGAAGAGAAGAGTAGAAACCGACTTGTGGTGTTATTTCTGTAGAGGGTTGGGACATAAAGTAATGAATTGTCCAACTAGAATCAGAACCGAGAGAGCTAAAGGGAAGCGGGAGTTTACTGATTTAAGTCTTCGAGTGGGTCCATCGTCACCAGCGCCAATTCATCTTCTAGGAGAAGATCCTTGTCCAAGTTGTGGAGTGGGTGATCTATCAAGAGGACACAAGTGCGTCGATGTGGCCGCCCTACTTACATCAGTAGTCGACAAGTTGGACGAGACTCAAAGAGCTGAGACATAGAAGTTGTCGACTTCAAAAGAGGACTCGGCTGAGTTTTGATGGAGATCGTCATTCGGATGGTGGAGAAGGCGATGATGCGACTCAGATTCATGATTATCTTGGGAGAAGAGATGGCACAAGAGGTGTTGTTACAACCATTTCCTTTTATTTTATCTATGGTAGATTATTCGCGAATGGAATTGGTGATGTTCGTACTCTTTTAGCGAGTAGTTATTGCACAAAAATTAGAAGGGTAGAAAGAATAATTACGAGATGGGGAAGTTACCAGTGTTTCATGGGAAGGACAATGAAGATGTAGAACCATTTGTACGAGACTTCAAAAGGGGTTGCATCGGAAACAACATGAGAAGGAAGAAAGAATGAATGTTGTTACTGCCAAAGTTTTTAGAAGATTTTGCTCTTACGTGGTATGAAGACCGAGTGAAGAGCAAGACACCTGGTGCAGTTGAGGACACATGGGAGACGTTGAGTAATGCACTCATCGAAGAATTTCTTCCAGAAGAGAGTTATGAGAAGCTCATGGTGGAGCTTACTCATTTGAAGCAACAGGACGACGAGAAAGTTCGACAATATGCCGAAAGGGTGGATAAGTTAGAGCAACGGTTTCGGACGGTCCTACGGAAGAGTGGAGACAATGTGGAGCTAACGATGGCGGGAATTGGAGCAGTGTTGACCAAGAACTTGGTGGGAGGGTTGAGGCCTTCAATTCAAACCCAAGTGAGGTACGAGAAGCCAGCAACCAAAGCGGAGGCCATCAAGATTACGACAAATATGGAAGAGAGTTTGGATGAAGGGGATATCATCCAACCGCATCATGCCACTTTGGTGTCGACTCCGACTCTTGGTGTAACCACAACGGTAGCATCTGCACCATCACAATTGGTGATTGCTTCAACGTCAGCTCCTACTCCAACGGTGGTGCCAAGACCATTTGTCTCTACAGCGATGTCTACTGCCACCTCTGATTTCCATGTTGAGTTGAAGAGCATCATCGATACTCTTGCGGATCTCAAGATAAACGTGGTGCAGTTACGCGAATGGAGGAACAAAGGTGGAGGAGGAGGTCAAAGAGGTTACCACAACAATCTCAACCGAGGAAATCAAGGTAACTTTAGAGGCAACCAATGTAACTTTGGAGGAATCACTTGTTGGACGTGTGGAGATTCTCATTTCCAGCGAAATTGTCCTAACAACGGAGCAAGAGGTGCCGAAGCTGTCCGAATGAATGTGGGTGGAGGAAATCCATCACAAGGACGAGACAAAGGAGTGGCTACAATCGATGTTCTGCGAGATCTCATCTACGAGAAAGGAGAGAGTTCAAACTCTTCTCATGCACCGGTGGAACTTTTAGCTCAAGAAAGGAAAAGAACTCGATTTTCTGATGAACCGGTTTTCATGGAGGAGTCAGCAAGTAGAAATACTCGTTCGAGTAATGTTTCGAGTACACCAAGGGAGCCAAGAAGGAAGCTAGGGATGGCGGATTTCACCATTTCATCTTCCCAAGCGGGATATGATGTGGTTGAAGATGTGGGTGCTCAGAAAGCCAACATCACTGTTGGACAACTGATCGCACTTAACCCAGCTTACGAAGGGAACTCAGAGGAGGACTGAGTTCTAAGAGAAGCAAGAAGAAGAAACCCAAGAGCAAGACATCAAAGTCTATGGGAGTTGGTGTGGTGGATGTGCATGCTTCAGAGGTATCCACTAGGGCTTCAAAGATTGAAGTCCGGTTGAATGGTCACTACGTCTCTGACGTATTGGTGGATGGAGGGTCGGCTGTAAACGCCATATCGGAGAGGTTGATGAAGAAGTTGAGGATGGAATCAACTCGTCCGGCTAGCATTGTCGTGGGGATGGCTAACAAGCAACGGGTAAGACCTCTTGGTGTGTTAGAGAAGGTGATCGTGTCTGTGATGAGAGTTCAAACATTGATGTCCTTTCAAGTGTTAAAGGACTCTAGTTATTATTTGCTCCTAGGTAGGCCTTGGTTGAGAGCTGTGCGCACCACTGATAGGTGGCACAAAGGATACTTACGAATTGGGCCTAGAGATCATAGAGTGATAGTTCCTCTCTCGGGTGTTGGAGTTGTGACTTCTGACTCTGATAAACCCACTAGTGACTATTGAGAATCTGATACGGAAGACGATCAGAGTGTCTCAGAAGTAGATACCGGAGATTCTTACGATCAAGAATCCTCGTCTGAGGACGAAGGATTTGATCGAGATGAATCATTACATCAGCTTAGTGCTATTGACTTGTTGCCTCGACCAGCAGTGGAGAAAGATCCTGACAAAGAAGAGTTGAGTGAGGCAGAGATTGTGAGAAGACTCTCTACCCTGAAGTTTGATATCAATGTCACTCAAGAGGAAAAAAGTAGATTCCTAGATATATTTCGAAAATATATCCATGTGTTTGCTTTCAGCTACAAGGATTTGAAGGAGGTGACTCTCGAGACTCATCGAATCGAATTGGAGGAGAACGCAAGACCAGTTCGACAGAAGCAGAGAAGGGTCAATCCTACAACAGCGATGATGGTCAAGGAGGAGATAGACAAGTTGAAGGAGTCGAGTTTCATCTACGAGGTGGAGAACTCAGAATGGGTTTCACCCATTGTGATTGTCAAGAAGAAGAATGGTAAACTGCGAGTGTGCATAGACTATAAGAAGCTGAATGCAATTACCAAGAAGGATTATTATCCTCTATCATTTATAGATGAGATTTTGGAGGAAGTTGCTGGTCATGAGTGGTACAGCTTTGGTGATGGTTATAGTGGGTATAACCAGATCAAGATAGCACAGGAGTACCAACAGTTGACTACTTTCACTACTCCTTGGAAAACATTTGCATTTCGGATGATGTCATTCGGACTGTGTAATGCTCCGGCCACGTTTCAAAGCTTCATGAACAAGGTGTTTGAACCATTCATAAGGAAGTTTGTTCGGGATTTCATTGACGATTTCTGTGTGTACGGAAGAAAGGAGGACCACTTTGATCATGTGATCAAAGTTTTGCAGCGGTTGGAGCAAGCCAACGCTTCTCTAAATCTAGAGAAGTGCATCTTTGGCTGCGAAGAACGTCTGCTGTTAGGGCACATCATTTCCAAGAATGGGATTGCGGTAGATCCTGAGAAGGTGAAGAAGATTGTGGATCTTCCATTTCTGATCAACTTGACAAAGTTGAGGCAATTTCTTGGTATGGTTGGATATTATCGTAGGTTTGTCTTTTCCTTCTCAAACAAAGCAATAGCTTTGACTATGTACATGAAGAAGGGAGTTGAGTTTGACTTGATAGTGCATGATCAGAAGGCAAAGGAAACATTTGAGGAGCTGAAAAAGACATTGGTGACAGCTCCTATACTTGCTAAACTTGAGTGGAGTAAAGCATTTATTTTGTATACGGATGCCTCCAATGTAGGTATCGGGTGTACATTAAGTCAGTTAGATGAAGATGGGCATGATCATCCTATAGCTTATGCTAGTAGGCAGATGGTGCTAGCGGAGAAGAATTACTCCGTGACTGAACGAGAAGGATTAGCGGTGATCTTTGGATTGAAGAAATTCCGACATTACTTGCTAGGAGGGAAATTTTCCATAGTCACATATCACAAGGCTTTAAAGTATATCTTTAATAAGCTTAATGCCGAAGGTCGTATTGCCCGTTGGAAGATCCTTCTAACAGAATACGATTACGTGATCAAAGATAGACAAGGGAAAAAACATGCGAATGCTGATCTTTTGTTGAGGGCTTATGATGATGAGGGAGAAGAACCGTTTGATGATTCATTTCCAGACGAGCATCTGATGACCATCACAAGCATTGAGGAGATACCGGACGAGTACAAGGAAATCTGGAGTTTCTTTGCAGACGGCTCTTTTCCAGAAGGTATGCATACCCGAGAACGTAACGCGTTGATCAAGAGATGCAAACCTTACACCATGGTGGAGAGAATTCTCTTTCATCAAGGAGCAGATGGCTTACTAAGGAGAGCAGTTGGTCAGAAGGAGGCGTTCAAGCTGATGCACGAGTTTCACGATGGCACTGTTTGCGGAGGTCACTTTGCTGGTAAGATAACAGCTTTCAAAATTTTGGATGCGGGTTATCACTGGAGAGGGATTTTCAAGGAGTGTTTAGACTATTGCAAAACTTGCGACGTATGTCAAGCATTTGCTCTGAAGTCTACTAGAACACCTCCGTTAAGATCAATTCCAATATTAGGATCATTTGAGAAGTGGGGTATTGACTTTGTAGGTCCTCTTAATAAGACACCTCGAGGCAATAGATACATTGTAGTCGCCATTGACTATTGTACCAAGTGGGTAGAGGCTAGACCTTTGAGAGAGACTAATGAAACAGAAGTCGGTAGATTCCTATGGGAGAGGATCATCACAAGATTTGGATGTCCGTTAGAGTTGGTCTCGGATAGAGGAGGAGAGTTTGTAGGGAGCATGACTACTGCTATGCTACAACACTTTTCTATCAAGGCACGAGTAACGACCTCATACAAACCAAATGTCAATGGTCTTGCAGAGAAGACCAATCTTACACTTTGTATGATGCTCACCAAAGATGCTGGTGTTGAGACTGCGAAACATACTTGGGATAAGAGGTTACATGCCATCTTATGGGAGTACCGAACGACAACAAAGACTTCTACTGGGTACTCTCCATTTCAACTGATTTATGGAGTGGAGTCCAAGTTGCCGATCCAATTCAAATTGGATACTTTTCAAACCATTCAACGAGGTTGAAGAGGTCGAGAGGAGAAGACGTGGTCAGATCAAGAAGAGAGCAACTCATGGAGTTGAAAGAGACTCGAGCGGTAGCAATGATCCGGATGGAACGAGCTCAGGCGTATCAAAAGAAGAGTTACGACAAACGTTTGGGCAAGAGGGAGGTAAAACCTTTTCAAGTCGGAGATTGGGTTATGTTGTATGATGCTATCAGATTCAAGAGGGCTAGGAAGAAGTTTCTTCCGAGATATTTTGGTCCTTTTGTTGTAGATAAGGTGTGGAGCAACTTCACATATGACCTTCAGGAGTTGGGAGGAAGGAGATTCGATCGGGTCAACCATGACAAGTTGAAGTTGTTTCATCGACGAAAGTTCTCTCTCCACTCCGAGGACGGAGCGAAAATTTAGTCCGGGGGTAAAATGTAACGACCTATGTTACACATAGGAAGTTTGTCTATTAGTAAGGTGTTTAGTCATAACTAAGTGTTGAGAATATTTATTTGCTGCCAAAGTACTTTAAGGAGATATCAAGTTAGTCATGACTAGCTAAAAGTTAGTTATGGTTAAACTTAGCTGTACTTTTGGCAAAATTCAGATATTTGCTAAAGAGTGAGCACTACCTTCTTGTCCTCTTGTCTAAAAGGTAGAAAGGAGGTGGAAAGTATCCCTTATCTCCTTTTTGACTTGATATTAGTGGTTGGATTAAAGTTGTGGACTTTGTGGGCATTAAAAACAAGAAGAGATTTCACATGTTTCCTTTTTAGTGGGTCCTAGTGTAGAGGGGGGTGGAAATTTGAGATTCCTTGAGAATATTCCAGAATCCTTCTAGAAGTTGTTGACTTTGAAGGAATAAGCCCATGTGAAAAGGTAAGAAGCTCATGTGATTAATGCTTTTACCTTAAGTAATATCTTAGTAAAACCCGGTAAAAGTAGTTACGGCTGAGTTACCGGAGAGTATCAAAGTAAAAACCTAGAATGTATAAATAGAGGAGTAGAGAAGAGCTCATCATCCTTGTTTTCACATCGTCGTAATGACAACTTGAGTAATATAGAGAGTGTGGGATATTTTTAGCATGTGAGAACTTGAGCGACGTCGTTAGAATGGAGGATTTTAGTTGATGAGTTTATGGAGATTTTTAGTTGATAAGTTTGTGGGTGTATGAATGAGTGAACTTAGCATTTTTCCCTTCAAGATTCATGGTGTGCTTCCATCAAAGCCATCAGAGATGACCCCTAAGTGAGAGACAGGCCCGACATTTGCAGATTCATCGGTGGCGATCGTGGAGGTTGAGAGATCGGAGGATAGTTGATTGATGAGATCGTGGAGGATTTACAGATCACCAGCCGCTCAAGTGGTTGATGAAGTCCGACAAGCTTACAGAGAAGCTTGCACGATGGGCTCTGATCTTACAGGAGTATGACTTCCAGATAGTACATAGACTTGCAGTTGCAAACCTAGATGCCGATGGATTGAGTCGCAACTCATGCACGAGTCAGCAGGATCAGACTGGGGCTCGATGGCATGACGAGGTTGATGAGGAGATAGTGCCAGGGTGGCATGCATCTGCCTTTCTTTGTGTGTTGGTCATGAACTCTAGTATGGAGGGCCAGGTCGTATCTTTCTCTAGTCTGAGAGTAGATGATGAGTCTTCAAATCTTGAGGATAGAGATGGTGTTCCAGATCAGCGAGATATCCATGACGATGTGACCATAATGAAGTATCTATGTATTGACGTGGTGGTAGACACAGTAAGTGTCAAGGAGCAAGATCGTGTCCTTCAAAGAACGGAGAGATTTCAACGAGAAGGATGACATGTACTTCGAGTGTGAGATGATGAGAGAGTACGGATAGTGCCACATCCATCTCCGAGGACACAATTAGTACGACATGCGCATGAGGAGTTGGACATTTTGGAGTGAAGCGTACACATAGCTTACTCCAAAGATAGTATTGGTGGCATGGTATGCACATCGATGTGCAGCAGTTTGTCGCACGATGTGTGCTTTATGATCGAGTCCGAACATCGTTTAATGCTCCTACTCCACAATTACACTCCTTATCGATTATGGGATTGGGTTACCGTTGGAGTGTGGATTTTGTGAGACTCTTACTGTTGACTTTACGTCACCACCAGTATGTGTTGATGATGATGGAGCACTTCTCCAAGTGGATTGAGTTGACAGCATTATCGGACAAGGTGAGTGAAGAGACAGTGTATGCGTTCTTAGATCGAGTGCTGAGTCGTTTTGGAGCACCAGCTGAAGTGCTGACGGACCAAGGTATAAAGTTTCTTGGTGAGTTTTAGACCTTATGTGATTAACCGCTGATTGATCATCTGACTACATCTCGAGATCATCCTGAGGCGGATGGTTTGGCGGAGAGGGTAGTTCAGACGGTAAAGAGAGGATTGCGCAAGTATCGCTTGCAGAAAGATCACTTGGGAGACTGGGATATGCAGTTATCATGGTTGGTTATGGGCTACCGTTTTAGACGACAAGCGTCTTTAGCTTCCTTCTCACCATACTTTTTATTGTATGACCGAGATCCAGATTTATCTTCGATCATTCGTCGTGATTCTGCTAAGGTGCTGAACCTTGATGACTCGGATACGTGGATGAGAGCATGTTTTCAACGATCAGAGACATTTTGGAGAGTTATGCCGATGACTTTTGAGAACCTAACGATTGCTCAGCATAGCTACACGTTGCGATATATCGATTATCGACCATCGATTCATATGTTTCATCTTGACGATTATATCTATCTACAACAGACTGCATCGACAACGTTGGATGTGACCGCAAGGTGCACTATTTTACGAGTGCGTGAGGTGTTATCTTCTAGAGTATTGATGGTGTTGTTTGGAAGAACCATGTGCGTAATTACGTGCCATGTCATCTTTTCAACATCGATGGTACCGTTGACCCAAGCTTAGCAGTTGTACGTGCGGGCTTGAGGTGTATGTTGTGTTGTTTGCTGGTGGGAGCAGCCCGTATGTTGATGTGTGATGGTTGTTCAAGAGGTTGGCACATGTCATGTTTGACTCCACCTCTCAATGTCATTCCTGTTGGACAATGGGTTTGTCCTCGATGTATATAGCAGAGATACACGATTACATCTTTGCGTGGTATGGATTGCAGACAGACGACTAACGATGGGACGATGTAGCATCTGACCTCCTGATCCTTGCACTCATGAAGGTGTATACCACGTAGTTGAGATATGAGGTTATCTGGAGTTAGAGGAACCTAACCACCAGCTAAGGAGGCGATTGTGGTACACTTGTGTATGTGTATGACATCGTCCATGTGTTATGTGTATGTGTGGTGTATCTCTAACAGCGATGTATGTTGTGTAGCGATGTGTAGGCGTGCGATAGCTGTCACGTCAGTTTGATACCCCGGCTAGGTTGACTGAGTGCGGAGTGGCGAATCTCGATATGGTCGTTAGTGCCGTTAAGGCGAGTTGGTGAGGATAGCTTACTAGGGGTATACTTTGCAGGTAGGGCTTGGAGGCCTTAGTTCTTCGAGTTGAGCCTTCAAGCTCTTGGCTATGATGGATAGTCTGGGTGAATGCAATTTGGATTTTCTACGAGCACAGAGTGGATTTGGCTCGACTTTAGTGATTGTTTAGTGCTCGTTGGGGTGATGGAGTGAATACATACTGTTTATCCATTATGATACACTTGTGTATGTGTATGACATTGTCCGTGTGTTATGTGTATGTGTGATGTATCTCTGACAGCAATGTATGTTGTGTAGCTAGGTGTATGCGCACGACATCACCTTCTTTTTCCAGCTGTGCAAGTTCTTCCTCTTGCATTGCTGATGCTCGAGGACCGTCAAGTAGCAAGATGTCGACAACATTTTTGTCTTCTCTCCTTCACCTTGTGACAGTTCTCGGAGATGACAGCAATAATTGTTGTCCGCAGCAGGACGGTTACTCGCTGCTTGAATTCGTTGATATGGTTCGCTCTAACTATTACATTCAGTTTGACAGATGACTGCTATTTCTTGCTTCTCACTCTGGATACATCAACGTCGATCATGATATATTCACTTGCTTGTGGTGGCTATAAAACTCATGTCTGGGAGTGATCACAAAGACGAAGAGGAAGTCAAGAAAATTATTCTTTCTCCATCGATGTCTGCCACTAAGAGAAGACAATCGGGATGTTTATGATTCTTTGCATTTGGCTATAGACCCTTTGAGGTTTCTTTTCTTCACTTCCAAGACGTCCATGATTAGTTTCAATGATAATTTGTTGCTATTTATTGCTATCTTCAACTATAATTCTCTGCAAAACCCATCATTTTTCTCCAAAAGTTTAACTAAGTTTACTAAGTTCAACTAGTTTAACTATCGTTACTAAGATAACAATAACCTGCTATCCTTGCTCTGTATATCTTATTCTTTTACAAACCTTGTAAGCCCATTCTGTTTCTTTGCTTACACTTGCAAGACAGGAGGTAGCAGATGTTCTCTTAGCCTGCTTACTTCATCTGTGAGGATGGCTATCTCAGATCCACCGTACAGTGTCTTTATCGCACTACTACCCTCCCCTGTTATGCACACAACTTGAAATTTCATGTAACGGCTATTTGTGCCGATATTTCTTTCTCTTCGATCGAGAGAACCGGGGCTGATTTATACATGGCAAAATTTTCACCTCTCTCAAACTTTCTTCACTCTAAGTGCCTTTCCGGCTTATTCTCCATGGAGAGCGACGGAAACCTCTTACACCTCCACTTTGAAGGTGTCATTTGCCTGTATGCTAAGTCTACCATGGACGTGAAGAAGTGAATGTTAGAGGCTCTAGGCTGGGATAAGGATAGGCCCATAGGAGGTGAAGTCTACATGAAACTGTTATCCAATAGAGTTCTGCACACGTTCGTCGGGGTGGTGGACTATTATTTGAAGGATGAAAAAATGACCACCACAACGCAACTATGAAAAACAACTGAGACAATGATCACGACAAACTGAGAACTATTCACCTTATTGGGAGCAGCGGACACCAAGAACAGGTTGGAGCTTACGTACATGAAAATTCTCCCAATATCATTTAACAGGTATAAGTCTCGTCACCTACTCTTATTCTTGAATGTTGTCTTTGTAGCATGGTGGCCTTTGAAATATCGTCCCTCTACTAAGTGGTTAATGCAGTCAGGCATCCACAAGCGTAGGTTTGATTCCCTCTAGAATTTGTTTCTCTAAGACACTAAAAAGCTATTAATCGCTGCCCATAAGATCACATATCGCTTTATTTTTCTCGATCCAAAAATATTTCAGAGCAAACCGCACAAACTCTCACAAGGTGAATAATATGCATGCTTGTTTCAAAGTGATGGAGACTGAAACGATAAATTTATTTTTGAGTTTTTCTCTCACAGTGTTCTTTCCTGCATGTTCATCATGTTGAAACACACCTCTGATCTAGTCATCATGAAGAGGAATAAAGAGCAATGCATATTTCAGAAGATAGTATGGGTACACAAATATGTAATCAAGAAATGATTACTAGGTAAGTTTTGCTCCCATGTATGTAGAGTTATAATGAAAAATCAAATGGTGGATTAATCTTTTAACTAATTATATTATTGGTATATAATAACAATACCTCGTGTTAATAATAGTCGACTTACTAAAACTAGTGTAACATAGTTCATCATCAATGTCTCGTTCCTCTTCAGGTAAACTTTCCAAATATAACATAGACTAAATCATTGGGTCACTTGTGATTAATACTACTGTTTTTTCAAGTCAGACTGGGATCGTTCATAAAGACAATTATAGAAAGTAAATAGTTGAACTTCGTTACTCTTGGTTCATTCAAATCCACTCTTGCGGATGATTTAGTTAATGCTTATTGTTGCCATATTGAGATAGAAAATAATAAATTCATCTGTTGTGCACAAATAGTAATACCTCTAGCTAACAATAAGAAACCTCTATCAAAAAGTGTTTGAGTACATGTCAACATACGTAGTAGCGCTCAGATTACTGTATGCAGGAAATAGAAGGAGAAGTTGTCCAAGCAATTGCTATTTCTGCACACAAATTTTGCTATATACACGAGAAAGTTTTAAGGCACTTGGACTCAACGCGTCATAAATACCCTTAGCCATTACATCAACTTTCCCAGATGTAATTATAATTTAAAATTTAAAATTCGAAACTTTTGTTGAATAGCATTAAACTTTCTCTTAGACTCTCATAGTCGCATTTTGCTATGTGTTAGCATACTTCAACGTCGATTGTTAAGAACAGGAAGGAAGAGGGGACTTTTTGTCGTGCAATATAGTTGGTCATATTAAGAGAGATATTTTGTCATGCTGTATATTTTGTTTTATTAAAAGATGGTTAAGAAGAGAAAAAAACAAATGGAATCGCTGAAGAGGAAAGGAGAGAGGTCAAAATTTAGATTCGGATAGTGTCACAATTCCATTGCAAGAGTTGCTACTCGTTATTACTCGTGTGGAATATCAAGAACATTCTAATTTCTCCCCTAAAGCATTTCTGTAACTCCTGTTTTAAATTTTATGGGTTTTGTCCATAAAGCGAGCTGAGCATTTCCAGAAGTATTTTCTAGAAAATTTCAAGCATTTTCGTAATTCGCATTTTCTCATAATTTCTTCTTTTCACGACGGCATGAAAATTTTCAGTATGACTCTTGTGAATATGCTTCCTGCTTAAAGGAATTCGACCTTTAATCCTATTTTAGATTTTGCAGGGTGAGGTTTGATACTTCCTACTCTCAGTCTTTGGATGTAAATGATTTTAGTTCGTTCTATCATTCTTTTTACAAGTTAGCTTGTAAATTTTACATACCATCTCGGAAGTTGTACGTAAATATTAGGGTCGCTCCAACTTTTTTCCATAGTGAAATTTACATATGTCAGATGAGCAGCCGTAAGTTTAAACTGTAAAGCATTATTAAGGATTACCGAATGAGTGTATAAATTGGAATCAAAATTTTTCAACGAGATTCAGCAGATATCATCATACACTATTTACATCAAATGATTGTAAAATTTATGTACCAACTTCCCGCAAAGTGATACATAAATTTTACAGCTAAAACCTATAGCCTTTACGGGAGTTATGTAAGTTCTGTAAAAGCAAGGTTTGAATGGCCCTATTTACGTAACATTACATAGTCGTAAAAGTGATCTATTGTCTACCTTTGAAAACTGTCAGTCGGATGTTAGTAGACGTCTTGCACCCCAAACACGGTCAGGACATATGAAGTTTATTGCTGTTAAACTTAATTCTGTGATTTGATTACGGGAGACGCTTGATTGGAACTACTAGAGCCACTCAAACCTTCATCGTAACGAAAATTACAAGGTTTAGATGAGAAGGAGTAAATTTAAAATGTCAAGTTTTGTCAGGGCCTGCAGATAAAAACATATATGTAGTGATTTGATTTAATTATTTTCAATGATTTTCAAGAGATCTCATTTACGAACATACATATATGATTATGAGATGTAATCGTAGAGTTTAAAAAACATTATTAACGAGCATACATCCCATGACTATAAAGTTCAACTACCATTGCTAAGGTGATACCCAAAATTTTATAATAAAAATCTAAAAAGGTTTTATAAAAATTACGGGAATCCTTTACAGCAAAGGTTTGAATGACCTTAAAAGGGAAACTGAAACCTAGGCAGTAAAGCGTTACAGGAAAATATGTACAAAATTTTAGAATCATGGGACGTACATCTTACGGACCACCACTAGAGATGGTAGTAAATATTTAACTACACAGACGTAACTTTCATAAAATAAAATGAATGGGTAACTTTCTCTCTACTCTTTTTCCTAAAAGAGTAGAGAGACCTTATCGGATCTGCTCAAACTAATATTCTACACTCCATAAAATAGCAGAAATTGGCTTGATCATACCCCCAATACGGTTGTTGCGCTTGATCATACCCCTCTTAACGTTTGGTTGCTTGATCATACCCTTGACGAGTTATTTACAGTAAACCAGTCATTTTAGTTTTTGATTCATCATTTTAGTACTTTCAACCTTGACTAAATATCACTGTAAGTCAACATATTTAACATTAAAGACATGTTAACTATCCATATTCTCATGCCTTTAAGATGTGCAGTCTCACATGTAAGTAACATCACAAAGTGACTGATTTTACAGACAATAGCCAGTCAAGGGTGTGATCAATCCATATATCGTTAAGAGGGGTATGATAAAGCTCACTAACCTACTGGGGGTGTGATCAAGCCAATTTCTGCATAAAATAGTGGATGAATCTTCTTTGCAAGTTCCGTAAATATACGTCCGCAGGTTTGAATGGCACCATCAGGTTTAGAGAGAGCATGGTGCGGTTATACACGCGTGCTTTGAACTTGTACTATGATAACCCTACCCTTACTAACAGAACAAGTGGAGATTTGAAAACATCCCCGCATAACCGCCAGCACCCGCCCTGCCCTGTCCTGTCCCGCCTTACGTACATAAGGTACCCAGGAGGAAGATGCAGCGTTAGGAGAAGGAGCCGGCAAGCCACGAAAACCTAACTACAGCAAGGTTAGCTGACTGATTGAGCTACCCCATCCGCCTGTAGCCCGGGCGCCGTGGGGTCGAGTCCTCCTGGCGGGGGGACTCATGCTGTGCAAGGGCAGCAGCATACGGCGGCAGAAAGCCCCACAGCGAAAAGAGGCCTAAAAAAAAAACCAAACAAAAAAAAAACTGACTGATTGAGCACGTCTTTCGACCCTGCAAAGAAGAAATGGCGAACTAGAAGAAGCACATGAGCCAATCCCCTCCCTTCTTCGCCACTCACGAGTGACAACCGGTTCTGCGCGTGAGAACCGGTTTCAAGCTTCAACCTCGTAAGATTTTCTTGTTGACGTCCCCCCCCGTGCGGTAACTCGAGTCCCGACAAAGAGTTATCTACTTCGGCGCCGCTACGGAACTATGCCCTAAATAGCAAATTAAAAGAAGTATCTGTTGCGGCGCCGCATATCCCGATGTGGCAGACTCTACCCCTCCACGGTTCACATGAATCACATCGCAAGATTCCATTCCCGTTCGTTACTAATTCTTTTTGGCTTTCTGATCCGGATTTCATATTTATCAATCACGTTTAACTAAAGTGATTCTTTTACAGTAAATAACGTTAAGATTATGAATAACTTTTAATTAACGATATTTTTCATTTACTCTAGACATATTTGCTCCTGGGTGTACACTTAGTATTTCATTTTAAGTAAATGAAATTGAAACTTTATCCCCTAACTTACTGAGATTAGTTTACATTTTTACCCTGGTTAAGTTGGATGACCTTTTGTGTGCTATGAATTTTAAGTTTGGCACCCACCTTATTCCTTTACTCGTAGGTAAAATTTTAAGTTAATCGTGTAGGTTTTCGAATTAGATACCCAATGTACTTGCCAAAATATTAAAGTAGTAAGTTATAAAGATACTAAAGTATCTCGTCCTTCTTATATTTGTTCTCAAATATACCATTAAAATGTAAAACTAAATCAAATATTGAACTTTGTTCATATATCAAGATTGATCATATCACTAAATTAGTATATCTATTCGAGGATAGTAACTGAGATAAGAAATTTACAACTACAGCGGTTTCCACCAACGACCAATTAGGTTTGATTCTAAAAGATGCTTACATTTATTGTTAGGTATATTAGTACCTGATTTATTTAACTTGATGAAAATTCTTTAGATTGTCTCATGGAGGAAGTTTTTAGAGCTGACCGTCGATCGGGGCAGACAATGTCGTGGAAAATAAAGAATTTGAAAGGACTACATCTCCCTCTGACTGAACTCTCTTTTTACAGCCCGATTTCGCGGCTCGCAACCCGCTTTCCCTTGCAGCCAGAAAGAGGAGCCGGACCTACCCGGACGTCCGGCTAAGGTGCCGTACGTCTGTCCCCCGGTTCCTTGAGCCGGACAGACATCGATACAAGTATATCGAGTAGGAAGGTGTACCGTGTACACCTTCCTCTCTAAACCGGAGAGTCTCCGTCCTCCATGCCATGCATGGCAAAGGACGAACCGACGACAACAGCGACCGGTCACATCCTACGTGGACATGTTATAGTCGGTAGCCGTCGTGCATCGTCGCAGCCGTCGTGCCGTCGTGTTATAGTCGGTAGCCGTCTCTATCATTTTTATAAGTTTAATTTTAATTTAATTTTGTATTTTGTATTTTTCCATACATATAATATAATATAATATTTAACCTAAAATAATAATTTTAGTTCCGTACGGTTTGTAATGAGCTGAACTTCAATCCTCAGCTAAAGTTTTCTCTATCTTAAGTCAGCGATTGAAGGTGGTGTGATGATCGAGTCTGCACTTCCACGTTGAGAGGTGATGACTTTGTCATCACATCGAAGATCAGTGTTCCAAGTAGTTTACCCTACAGTCTTCTAAGAAAAAGGTCGTGAGTTCAATCTATTGCGTATACAATTGGAGGTACATGCACTACAAATTATTAACGTAACTTCTGGTCTGAGTCTCTCTGTGATGAACTCACATGGACAATCCAATTACCCGCGAAAGAACCCAAAGGACAAGTAATAATATTTACTATTATCATTTACCATCAAACTGACACATGCATGATAGATCATTATTACATGATTGCAGAGTAGAGATTTCCATGGATTTTCTCTCTTTCGGATACTCTCACGTGCTACTTCTCAACCCTTCCCTATAAAAATTAAAAATTAACGAGATTGTGTAGGAGAAAGTTCTGGCATTCTATAGGTACTTTTCACACACATACCTTTTGAACTTCTGTTTTTGGTTTCTGGTTACAGTTTTTACTCTCTAAGTTACCGTAAGGATTATCTGGTCTTAGGAGACCAGATAATAAAGGTCTTATAAAGAAATTATGATGTTAGTGAAGAACTAAAAAAGGCTTACATATCACAATTCAGTTTAGGCTCGACATTATCTTCACATTTTGTTTCTATGAACCATTTTTACTCTGTTTTCTTACACTAGTTATGGTCTTTCATTCAAGAGACCATAACTATACATTTTGTAAATTTTATTTAAGCAAGATAGGTAGTTATGAATGCAGCATGCTCGATTTATTACCTAATTCTTTAGTCTGGATGGGTCAGATAATAAATTAATATCTATAATAGAATATTATGTATTTGATATGAGGCTCCGTTACTTGTAGTTTTGGAAGTGTGTGTACATTTGCGTTATTTGCTTATGAGTTTTGTCTGGATCTATCCACAGATCTCGGTTTGATTATCATTAATATTCGTAAAAATATTTGATATTTGATATTAGCTTGACTATAATTTTAACACGTAAGAAAAATGATTAATTTAGTTTATAATTTCTACATAATACTTACATATTTCTCTATAACAGAAAGCGAGCAAAAGTTCTCGAAAGGCAATTGGGGAATGCTTATGCTTTCCTTGGATCATTCCCTTCCCTGACTTTGCTCTATTACCAAGTTTGGATAACAATCTTAACCCTTAGAGTACTAGTGGCTAATCTGCATCACACCAGTGGTTAGATCTATGTTGTCTATGTTGAGCAGTACTGTTTTTGCAAGATGGTAACATGAATCTACTTTACCTAGAGGCATTATCTCAAGTAATGTTTGTTGTCAGTCCCTTTAGGTCATAGATTTGCACCAAATGACAAACAGGTCATAGTGGTGTCTATGCATTTGGGTTAACGAATTATCTCTACATTTCTCACCATCTATGACGTCTTTGTGTTGTTATCTATGTGGTTACTTCTGGATGTTATTCATATTGTCACATTCGTTTAGTTGCTGTCATTTCTTAGACAACTGACTCATGATGCACGTTGTTCTTTTTTCTTCATTACTTGCCATTCTCTTCTTCTCCACTTCCATACTTGTAGGATCTGCCTGTAGAAATGTGGTTGGCTTTCCACACTTTCATCGATCCCACCAATATATTTTTTAAATCGCGAGTTTATGGTTATGAGACTTGTCCTCTGATATAAACTATGATAACATAACTAAGTTCTGGTTGCATGCAGACCTCTGAAGGTATAATCAACGCCAAAATTGATAGAAGATTGAACATCACATGGCCCAAAGTCTTGATAACCTCGATATTTTACAAAGTGGAAGTGAAATGATCGATGTCCATGGTGTATTGCTTCAACAACTTCTATCAACAACTTAATTCAAGAGGTGGTTGATTCACAAGGGGAGCCAACTCGAGCTCATCGTGCTCGTTTAGATCATACAACAATTGGACGAGTACTTAATAGTGTGATAATGTTCTCGATGTTCAAATCCAATATATTATTCAAATACAAATGAAGTACATGACACATAAGTTTCCATTCTTGTTACTTATCAGATTATTATCACGATGGAAGCTAATTCTATGTAGATGTTTCTTTAAAACCGAATGTACAAATTGATCAGTCCGTTGATATCACATACGACCTGAATGAAAAATGTATTTGTCTGCAATGGTATCGAGCCCTCATCAGAGTGGTTAATCTGCAACACTAGTACAGACAGTGATTTATACTTGAAGAACCAGTTTGGAAATAGCCCTCAGTCTGTAAGTGGTGTAGATAACATGCAAAAACAACCGTCAAACATTCTCAATAATTTAAGAGAAAACATATATGTTTATGATAAATTGTATCTTTATTATAATAATATTCAAAAAATAATTCTTACTCTAAAGGTTTCAGTACTTAATTCTGAAGTCTATTTAGTCATAAACATGACTAGCACAGAAATGGAGAACAAATTATATTGTTAAGTATGATGTGCAAAAGAATTAGACAGGAGAATCCAATTCCTTAAAAAGTGTCTTATCATCAGATCCAAACGTGGTAAATCTCTTTATGGCTTTTTCTAAGATGCACCATGGAGCTAGGAGCGCAAGTGGTATGTCAAACTCACAATGACATGCAAAACAATCTCAAACCCACCCATGATCATTGTTCCACTCAAGACAAGAACAGTCATGAAGATCTGAAGAGATGAGAAACATATTCGCACTCTTTACATAAGGGTAGCGTTGCGATTTCTCAATAAAAAGAAAAAGAAAATTTATTTTCCCAGTTCTTCTATTTATATTACTCCAGATTTATCTTTATAACTACTCGTAAATTTGATCTACAGTAGTACCAAGACTAAGTCAAAAGTACAAATTGTAAATCAATGATATATACTTCTACCTTTGATTCTAATCTAATCATTTTGATCTTTCCAGAAATATAAAAAGAATGTTTGTAAAAAGTCTCTAATTTCTACTATATAAGATAAAATATTAACATATAACCGAGCAGAAATGGTCAACCACATTCTGTGATTGTTTGACCGTAAGCTTTTACAACCAATACAACCAGAAAAATATATGTATTATCCACCTCCTTGTTACTTTAAACTTTGAACGTAGATAAACAAATACTGATTCTCATTCATAGAATACAAAAAGATTGCATACTCTAACCATGATTAACTAGGAATGGGAACGCTATCAGTAATCAGCAACTGATATCAGGATATAGATATCAAATTTTATAACTATTCAAATTATAACTATCTACCTCTATAACTATCCAAATGGTCGTTATCAAATCTTTATAACTATTCAAGTTATAGTTATTGTGTTTAATATTTATTTTTTGAGTTTTATTAATATCAAGAGATTTTCTTGGTATCAGTTCACTTCTCCGCATTAACTAGTTAATCATAACTAACTTAGAGTGTTGTTATCCTTGGTTTTAAATTAAAAATTCTTCACTCATGGTTATTTACTAATATAAGTTATCACATACTCGCTAACATGCAACCTTTAGATGTTACAACACTAGTGTGTATTTCAGAGGGGATGGGGAAGGAGGGTGAATATTTCACAGAAGAGGATGTTAAGAGTTAGAATCTCTATGAGTTTTTCTCTCCTTCTCTAAGAGAAAGATTCTAGAGTTTAAGAGTTAATTGTTAAAAGAAGTCAAAACTAACCAACACGCGTGTTAAAAGTGGAGCTAACATTGATTGGTATTTTGAATCAAATTTGGAAAAGGATTATTTCAAAAATTAAATTTAAAGAAAATTATACCAGAGAAAACCGACCACATTATTCCAACTCTATGGAGCCGGACCTAAAAGCGTATTCGCACATGCCATTTTCAGAAACTAATAAAACACCAAACCTTTAAAGCTATGTGCGAAGACGCTCTAAGTGTAGGGTCTTCCCCAAGTCCGAAGTGTCCGTGCATCCGCAAGCAGCGATTTGTTACCTCTTGGTCCGTTTGTACCATCTCATCATTCATTAGGGGTGTCATTTCTAGCTTTACGATAGAATCACAGTTAGGACTGTCGACTCCCTAAACATACTAGATTTAATTTAGTTTAATTGACGAAACACATCACTGAAAGAGGTGCTAAATATAGTTAGGAATGCTCTCCGGCAAAATGTCAGCTCTGCTCATAAGATGTTTTTTCTGCATGCCTTTTCTTTTATGTTCATGACCAGATCCAAATCTTTCTTGTTTGCTTGCACATGTGAATAATATATATTATTATGTGTCGTGGTATCGAATCTACTGTAGTTACTTCGACATCCAAAACAATTTGATTGCGGTATAGAAAATCTTCTCGTGTGATACTCAAGTACAGAAAAGTTGAAAGATGATATAACTCCCCTTTGGGACACTATTGGAGCACCTTGATGATCCATATTGTGATTCTTTGCTTTCCACATCTTGATTCTTGATAGTACTGAGACTGAGAAGTTTCTTTATTCTTTTAACAAACCCTCCCTTTTTCAAAAGCTCCTCCGAATGATCAGCCATGGTGTACTTTTATTTTCAATTTTGTATTTGTTTCTTGGAACGTTTTCTCCATAGAGCTTTGCTCTTACACAGATTACACCACCCTTTGCAGTACCTCGCTCGTGAGTACTCGAGTCTTCCAAAAGATCAGGGTTTTTTTTGTTACACTCAGACACTGAATCTCACAAGCCAACTCCAGCCGTGGTGTTGATGAACCACCTTCTATCCCAATTACATCTCCCTCCTGGAGCTTCTGTCTGACAATGCAAAAGAAGAGACAAACTTTTGCATAAATCTCCACAGATGGATAGAGAGCATCAAACTTTGACGGAAAGTTAAAGAGAACATGCTTTTGTCCTTCCCTTGTACTGATGAGGTCCTCAGTCCTTGCATACTGTCCTCTTCCGTCTGAAGGTAAAAAGGTTTGATAATACACAAATTTAAATTATTTAACTTATTAATTAGTTTACTGTTATGTTTTGTTTAATTTTGTTTAGTTATTAATATATCTATAGTTATTAATTGGACAAGAAATAAATTATAGATTCGTTGCATTTTCTTCTTGTAACAAGACAAATGACCAAGTAATATACATAATAACGCATAAATCAGATTAAAGAAATATTTGTATTAATTCAGGACAAGAAATATATTACAGAGTTGAAGTATTTTCTTCTTGATTCTAATGAACTTTAAATTTGCGGATGTGCATGCAAGTGTACCATTCCCACAAGGCCAGTGACCAAGTAAGAAATACAATGTTAAGAAGTGCTAAACATGATGGTGCTAATCTGGTCCTCTTCTTTGCATATTTTAATACGCAAAGAAATCTTAACATTTTTGCGTATTGATTTTTGGTGATAACTAAATTATCTTTTCTAACTTGAAATCTTTATCCAAGTTCGACTGCAACCAATAATTGAATCAAATTTTCTCACCCATTTTGCGTCCTTTATGTTTTCTCCCCGTGGAGGTCGCTTTGGAAAACTTATTCTCGCTTCTCAGTTCCATAATCTCATTCAGTAATTATTTTAATTTCTCTTGGAAATGTCCATAAGTATTATCTATAGTCCAGCGTGTAGAGTACAGACAAGAGAGATCTTTCTCATAAACAAGCAAAAAAATTCTTACTAGAGAAGAAAGTCAAACTTTTTGTTTAACTTCTTTTTTAGTTTTTTTTCGCTGTGGTGGTTTCTGCAATCGTGTGCTGCCGGCAAGAGGACTTGACCTCACACTGCTCGAGCACTAGCGGATGGGGTTGCCAACAAGCTACTGTTTGTGGGAGAAGAAAGCCAAATAATATGCATACAACATGGAGTGTGGAAGGAAGAGGACAAGCACGGAAGAAAACGCTTGGTCGCAGTTGAGCTTTGTTATTATAGTATTATCATATTTGTGAATTTTTTATAGTAAATATTATTATAAATATGAAAATATGATTTGCATTATATTCGATTCTTTCTACATTTTCCAATATAATTATAGACTAAGCAGATGTGATAAATTGAAATATAATCTAACTGTTAAAAGTTAGATCCAAGCTGGAGTTACGGACAGAACCCATAAGAAAAGTGCTTGTAAATTGCTGGATGAAAACTGTATGAACAACAAGAAGTGCGTCAAGAAAAAATTTAATGAAATTTTGATTTATTACTCAACCTTTCCTAATATAAGAGTTAAGTAAAAGAGAACTGCTCAGTTCTTGTTGACTCATGAGCAGTGATATGTCTCATGGAGTGGGGTTTCACATGCTTTACATACCGGTTTTCTCTGCCACTTCTGGCATATATTTAATATTTATACATAAAATATATTTTTCCCATGAGAGTAGTTTATAATTATAAGGTAACACTCATAGAATTATCATTAACAATGCATGAACTATAATTTATTAAAATTTTATCTAAAGAAATAAAAATAATCCAACAACGTCAACATCTGACAACAACGTCTGACTCTATCCGAGCCAATTATCCCCCAAGATATATATTCTTCCTCTCCTCCTGTGTCAACTCCAGGTTGCATGCATATTCATCTAAGATATCTAAGATCGAAGGACTGTCAAGTAAAATAACATGAGGTTAGAAGTTTAATTTATCACCTAACCTAACTTTGGGTGGGGAAGGGTTAGGTGATCAATTAAACCACCACCTTGCATGCTCCTCTCTTCCACTCGGAGATGGAAGAAGTGAATATAAATACAAAGGTGCTCACATTTGGTGAATGAATGAGCAATGCTAGGTGAATATATATGCATGGATTCCAGAATATAATGTACTAAAGCGTAAGATTGAAAGAAATGAAGGACATCTCTCATCTTCTTTTTCCATTATCTTTCGGGTCTTTTTGCTCATTGCGTGCCGTCGATGTAGACCCACGTGGCCTGAGACATGTAGAACATCTAAGTAACTCTATCGGAAGAAAACTACCGGCCAGAAGACTAAATGGTAGGATGATCCTACTCTAGTTGGGTTATGGTTCCCTTTTTAACTTTCCGTTCCCGACTTTTACCATGCGTGCCGGAACTGTACGAACCCTTAAGGTGGAGCCAGTCACTGGTACCTGCTTGCGCGTGCGGGATTCGAACCCCGCACTTCAGTCTCTCGCCAACACCAAGAGCGCTACTTAGGGACCATTGTCTAGATTCAAAGTAGAAAGTAGAAAGAGGGATTAACACAGTCGGGGTAAAATTTATTAGGAATCGGAAATTATCCGAAGGCAGTGAACTGGGCAGGTTTATGTCAATCATTTATTGGTTTTCTCGGTTGTCATCTCGTAAAATTTTAGCCTGCCAAAAATCCGGCTGGAAATCATTTCAACTCGACTTTTCGAGATTCAAGTCGATTGAGAATACAAGGAATGCTGGTTAGCCCACAGCGCTGTAACATAACATGGAAATGAGAAAACTTCCACAGTGACATACAAGAAGAGGATCACCAAACCAAGGGAGGAGAGACATTAGCTCTGTCTAGCAAGTTGTACAACTTCTTCAAGTAGAGAGGCCCTTGAAAGTCCATCAGTTTTCATGTTGAAACTAGGTTCTGTAATAACAAACGACTGTGAATGAAACATATTATCTCATCGAAAATTGACATCAGTTTTCATGTTGAAACTAGGTTCTGTAATAACAAACGACTGTGAATGAAACATATTATCTCATCGAATATTGACATCAGTTTTCATGTTGAAACTAGGTTCTGTAATAACAAACGACTGTGAATGAAACATATTATCTCATTGAAAATTGACAAGAATGATATAACTTTAGAGGGTGGAATTCTTGCTGACATGACAACACCAAACTCATGGGCAGAGTGCTCGGGAAAGTCCCTGGTGAAAATCAAAAAATCGGTGGAAGGAAACGAAAATCAGAAAATGATATAATTTTTTTGGACAACTTATAAATTAGAAAGAAGAAATTACTTTTTCTGCATAAACTTCTAATACATTTGGTACGCATTAATTCTGAGAAGTTATAGGAAGTTAAAAAAACCAAACTAGATTCTGTTCAAGCATTGCACGGGCAGGTATGTGATGCATGTGCATGTTTCTCTTTCTCTTGTACGATTTGATAAGGTCTTTGTTGTGCACATATACATCGATACACAACATACATCGCTGTCTGACCAAATGACACATAAACATAGCATACATAAGATGTCATACACATACACAAGTGTATCACAATAATTTTCTATTCATCCATACTGAAATGTCAACCAGCAACACAAAGATCACGCTAGTCAAGTCAAACGCACTCTCCGCATCAAAGAATCAAGGTTATCCTCACTCTGCTCATCTATTATAACCAAGAGCTTGAAGGTTCAACTCGAAAGAAGTGAGACCTACAAGCTCTTATCTCGCACCATACTTCTCAAAGAGGTCTAAACCAAAAACTTATGTTAAGAGCACTAACGACCATAATGTGACTAACGCGCACTCTGCTAACTAGCAGAGCTATTACGACCAATATATCTCTTTCAGCTTTGTAAAGGTGGCATAAATACCTCGATGCCTTGTCTACAAACTCTCATGAAACTCTTACATGAGTAACTTTTCTTTGTCTATCTTACACAACTCTTTGTGGCATCTTATCACCTTGCTTAGTCTCCTTTCACATATTGTAAGATGAGGCTCTAGAGTGAACTCGAAACTCGAATGCCCGTGGTGGTGCATTCGCAGCCTTTATATAGTGAGAGGAATAGTACATGATCAGCTTCCGGTCAATGCTCATCTCTCACGCGGATCGCTGATGTGGCTTACATGCAGCCTTAGATCTAGAACAACATCTAGAGGTTCAGAATGAGCCACGTAGAAGGCTCGCTGGAAAGTTCTAGAAGCTTCTTTCTAGAAACTTCCTTTTGGAAGCTTCCCGGCTGGAAAGTTCTAGAAGCTTCTTTCTAGAAACTTCCTTCTGGAAGCTTCCCGGCTGGAAAGTTCTAGAAGCTTCATTCTAGAAATTTCCTTCTGGAAGTTTCCCGGCGGACTTTTGGCGCACTCACCTATTGGTAGAAGTACTATTTGCTGCATGTATTCTCCGGCCAACTTAGCCGTACTAATTCTTATACCAAGGACTTCTACCAAACCAATTTCTCCTCTAGTTGATAAGTCGGACTCTACTTATTACAAACCTCCCCCCTTTTAAGAAGCAACGTCCTCGTTGCTCAACTGCTGTTCGAAAGCTTACACTATGAGTGGGGCGTGTGCAAGATTGGTTGCAGGTTCCCATGTTGCTTCATGTAATGGATAACCTTTCCATTTGACCAAATAATCTACCCGTTGATGACGAGTCCCACAAACACGTTTCTTTAAGATGCATTCCACTTCAAACTCTTCCTCGCCATCGATAATTTGAGGCAGTGGTCGCGACTCTTGTGAATTGCTAAATTGAGGAGGTCGTGGTGTATATCGCCGTAATAAAGACACATGAAAAACCGGATGAATCTTCATGTGGGGTGGAAGTTCGAGTTGATATGCCACTGCTCCAATTCTCCGGACAACAGAGAAAGGCCCGATGAAGCGAGGGTTGAATTTATGACTGCCGATCAGAGTAAGGTTGGTTGTGGATAACCAAACTTGATCACCAATCGTGAACTCTTCATGCCGACGGTGTCCATCGGCATATTGCTTTTGTCGGTTCTGAGCAACTTGTAGTTTCACCTTAGCTTTGTCCGCTCCTTGTTGAATTCGTGCAACGAATTCATTAACAGCATCCACTTTGGTGTTGACTGACGACGTCGTGCTGAATCGTGTCAAACTTGCTGGTGTGAGAGGATGTTCGCCGTACATGAGATAAAAAGGTGTTTCACGAGTAGATGCATTGAGGGAGTTGTTGTAGGCAAATTCTACCAAAGGGAGTAAAGTGTCCCACTTCGCTTGCTCCTCCAGAGTAAAGGCTCGTAGCATGTCTTCAATGGTGCGATTGGCTCTTTCGGTTTGTCCATCGGTCTGTGGGTGATAAGCCGTAGACATGACAAGTTTGATTTTGAACAGACCAAATAGGGTTCTCCAAAACATGCTCGTAAACTGAGGACCTCTATCTGTTATAAGCACCCGTGATAGACCGTGCTGAGCAAAAATGGTGTTCAAATATATCTGAGCAAGTTGCGGTACTGAGACGTCTTTCGTGGTCGGTCGAAGATGCATCATCTTGCTAAGCTTATCGACGAAGACGACGATGGAGTCAAAACCTGAGCTCGTCATGGGAAGTTCACACACTAAGTCCATACTAACATGTTCCCAACGTTTGGAAGGGATCGGGAGGGGTTGAAGGAGACCGGAGGGTGCTTGATTTGTAGCCTTATTTTGTTGACACATTGCACAACTCCGAGTGTATACTGCAACATCCTCTGCCATCTTGGGCCAATAGAACACTCGTTGGACTGCTTCCAACGTCTTTTCTGCCCCCATGTGTCCTGCAATGGCTGAATCGTGACATTCAGTTAGTATGGTGGTACGTAGTTCTGGATCATCTGGGATCCATAACTTCCCTTCATGGAATACCAAACCATGGTTGCGGGTGATGGTTCTTGAAGATTTTGCTGCGACAGTCTATGCATCCGATTTTGTGCCCTCGATCAATTTTGTCCAGAAGTCAGAATTCACCTTGACTTCAGAGACTATGTTATGCACCATAGGCATGCGGGTTAATGCATCAGCAATTTGCTTCTTGCCCTCAACATACGTGATGGTCATGTTGAATCGCTGCCTCCATTCTGCCCAACGGATTTGTCTCTTTGAGAGATCCTTCTGCGTCTCCAAATAGACTAAAGGTTTGTGGTCTGTCTTGACCACAAAAGCCTTCTCCCCTAGATAGTGCTTCCAATGCTTAGTAGCGAGAACTATCGCCAATTCTTCTCTCTTGGTGGTGTGATAGTTCTGTTCTGCTGGTAACAACTTCCGAGAGAAGTATGCAATTGGATGCCAACCATCCTTCCATTCTTGCTGCAACACCGCCCCTACTGCCGTGCCTGATGCGTCCGTTGCTAACTTGATAGGTTTTTTTGGGTCGTACCACTTGAGGATCGGAGCATGTAGTAGCGCGGTTTTCAATGCTTGAAAACCTACTTCTTGCGCTGTTCCCCACATCCATTTCTTGCCTTTGCATAACAGGGCAGTTAGTGGTTGTGCAAGCTTGGCAAAATGCTTAACAAATCTACGATAAAATCCTGTCAATCCCAAGAAGCTCTTAAGTTGGGTCTGATCTTCTGGAGCCTTCTATTGTTGGATGACAGCTATTTTATCGGCCATTACTTGTATGCCTTCTGCACTCACTCTGTGTCCTAAGTAGTCCACCTCCGTCTTGCCAAATTCACATTTTGAAATTTTGGCGTACAATTTATTTTGGCGGAGTACTTGGAGAACCTCTCTCAAATGGTGCACATGGTCCTCCATAGTTTTGCTATAGACTAGGATGTCGTCAAGAAATACAACGACTGATCTGTCTAAGTACGGACGGAATATGTCATTCATCAGGTCCATGAAGGTGGCCGGTGCATTTGTGAGACCAAATGGCATTACTAAGTATTCGAAGTGACCATACCTTGTTCGAAAGGCAGTCTTTTCCACATCTTCATCAGCGATTCGAATCTGGTTGTACCCGCTCCGCAAGTCTAGCTTCGTGAAGTACTTTGCTCCTTCGAGTTGGTCGAACAAGTCATCCATCCGAGGTAGTGGATACTTATTCTTCACCGTTTGTTGATTGAGTGCTCGGTAATCGATGCACATCCGTAGGCTGTTATCCTTTTTCTTAACAAAAAGGACTGGAGCTCCATATGGTGACACGCTGGGCTGGATGAATCCTTTTTGTAACATCTCCTCGATTTGCGCCTTGCACTCCTCCAATTCATGTGGCGCTAGTCTGTATGGGGTCTTACAAGGAGGGGTGCTCCCTGGAATCACCTCGATTTTGTGATCAATCCTTCGTTTTGGTGATAATCCTGAAGGAAGATCATCGGGAAAGACATCCCCATATTCTGCTATCACTCCAGTCAAGCTGTCTGGTATCTGCCCGTCGAGTCGTGCACTCGGGACTTCTCTTATTAAACCCAAAAAACAGACATCGTTGTTACGTATAACACTTGTACCTATTACATACAAAGGCAAGTTCTGTCTTCGAGATCTCACTCTATCTTCGAAGATTTTCCACTGTTTGGTTTTCACCACTTTTCTTCGCCAATCCACTTCGGGATTATACTGCTCCATCCACGGCATACCCAATATGACATCATAACGGGCTAATGTGATCACTCGCCACTCAATATCTTCACGATATTCACCTAAAGTAAGTTCTATCTTTCGAGGTAGAGATTCAATCTTCTCAGTCTGTCCATTGGGCAGTTCCACCTCTTCACTCTCATCACTTTCTAACTCCATTCCCAACTTCATAGCAGTCGATCGAGACAAAAAGTTCTCTGTTGCACCAGGATCGATTAGTACTCTCACTTGGGTCCCTTCCAAGACTCCATCCACGACAATCAGTTGCGCATTGTTTTTTGTCAATCTCTTTCTCCTTCCCTCGCCTTTCTTCTCCCTCCTTGCACCAGTAAGGCCGCGAGGTGCATTTACTGGTGTTCTTCGTTTCCCAGTCTTGCCTTGATTTCTTCATCTCCTTCCGTCTCATTCAGATGATTCAGAGGTCGACGATATGAAGGTCTTGGATCTCTAGGAAAACGACTTCGGCAATTTGCAGCTATGCGGCCGAATCACCCACAGCTATAACATCGACGTTGCTCGAGTTGAGGTGTAGCATTCCTGACACCTTCTCCTTTAGGAGCTCCTTGACGTCTTTCTTCTGGCCGCCCTCGACGATCTCCACCTTGAAATTGTCGTGGCTGATAGCGGATGTTGCCTAGCTCCATGGATGTCGGACCGTTTGCATACGGGATTTCGGATCTATTCTGATGATTTGGTGGAATCATCACTTCTCCTCCTAATGCTCCAGCAATTCTCTGAGCGCAAGCGATGGCCTCAAAAACCGTGAGTGGGTTTTGCACCATTACTTCTTGTCGAATTCTTTCCTTCAACCCCCTCTTGAAATTATCAAGAGCCTCCGCCGGACTCATATCAGTGATTGCAACTTGCAAGTCGAGGAAGGCTTCTACATACTCTTGAAGGCTTCCCTTCTGTTTCAATCCCTACATCCTCGTTCGAGCCATTTGCACCGAGTCCACAGACTGGAAATTCTTCAAAAACCCTTCTTGCATTGCAGTCCATGTGACTGTCCTCCCTTCCGTCAACACCGATCTCTCTCATGCATCATACCACGTGAGAGCTTTATCAGTCAAGTAGCCACACGCAAACACTCCCGCTACGTGGTCCGTGATTTGCATACTGAAAAGTCGCAAATATCGATTCATCCGAGAAATCCAATTCTCGACTACTCCCATAAGTCGTTGGTCTTTGTACGGTTCAATGTTACATGTCTTCTTCATCCGTAGTAGCAGGGCACCTTCCTCATCGACTGGAGCTCTAACGATTTGTGCCACGGGTTCTCTTGGTGCAGCTTGCTCTCCCACCACCGGTACTCCTTGAGACGATCCTCCTCTTGCAACGTCTGTCATACTCTGACCCTCGAGGTTCAGCATTTTGTTCTATAATGCTCCAACCGTCATCTTCATCTCTCGAAATTCGGTCAGCATGCCTTGCATCAGTTCCTGCATCACCAACTCTGGATTTGGAGGTTGTTGCTCCATGATCGCTCTCTCTCTCTCTTACGACACGTAAGTTTCAAGCTTCTCCTAGTACAGAGTTATGACGGCCACTCGGAAACGTTCGTATACTACAGGTACTACAAAAGGGACAAGAGAATCAATTATCTCGCGGTAGAAATCCTCACCAAAATTTCTAATCACAAACTCTCTATGTAACGATTTCGGTCTGCAGACATAGCGGATCTCCACCCACGTGTTGAAGGGAACAGGAGCGGGTAGGTTTAGATCCATGCTCACTAAATCAAGATGTAGACGGTCAAATCCCAACTAGCTGCATATGTCACTACTGGAAGAATCACCGGGACTGACGAATTCATCACTTGATCCATGAAATCCTCACCGAAATGATAAACAAGATACACTCGAAAATGCTCTCGACGCATATACATAAGCTTGATATGGAAAGGATTCAAGAATGGTAATTTTGGAGCTGGAAATCTACCCCCATCCATCACATAGCTCTCTTGATGCACTCAGAGTTCCAATTGCTAGGTACCTCGATCAAAGGTCCTTCTAAGAGGGGTAATCCGCTCTCTTAGAGTTTTCCTGCTCTGATACCATTGTAAGATGAGGCTCTAGAGTGAACTCGAAACTCGAATGCCCGTGGTGGTGCATTCGTAGCCTTTATATAGTGAGAGGAATAGTACATGATCAGCTTCCGGCCAATGCTCATCTCTCACGCGGATCGCTGATGTGGCTTACATGCAGCCTTAGATCTAGAACAACATCTAGAGGTTCAGAATGAGCCACGTAGAAGGCTCGCTGGAAAGTTCTAGAAGCTTCTTTCTAGAAACTTCCTTTTGGAAGCTTCCCGGCTGGAAAGTTCTAGAAGCTTCATTCTAGAAACTTCCTTCTGGAAGTTTCTCGGCGGACTTTTGGCGCACTCGCCTATTGGTAGAAGTACTATTTGCTGCATGTATTCTTCGGCCAACTTAGCCGTACTAATTCTTATACCAAGGACTTCTACCAAACCAATTTCTCCTCTAGCTGATAAGTAGGACTCTACTTATTACACATATAACCACCTTGAAGCAAGTAGTTATAAGCCATCCTTCTTATATGTTTAAAGTGAGCATCGTTGTCGTGTTGTGGACCGGCTCCTATCTGAAATTCAGACTCCGATGCTTGTCGCTCCAAAGACACTCATGAGAAAGACAAGTTATGCCTTAGCTTACGGACTTTTGGCATCATTTCGGATCTCCATTTTCATCGTATAGATGGGTAGAGCTCGTTGTCAGCTTTCCATAGACACTTTGTCTACTTCGTTTGGACGCCTAGTGGAGAAGTTACAAGACTCAAAAGATGGAGAAAACAAGCTAGGCCCCAGCTTACGGACTTTTGGCACAACTTCGGATCTTTGCTTTTATCGCATCAGTGGATAGAGCTCCTTGTCAGCTTTTCATAGGCACTTTGTCTACTTCATTTGGATGCCTACTGGAGAAGTTATGCGACTTGAAAGAAGAAAAAATCAAGCTAGGCCTTAGTTTATTTGCTGATTGGGTATTTGCAGCCCCATGCGTTATATCAAAGATGCAAGGGGCCCGCTTCCTCATTATGAAGAGAACTTCGTACGTACAGAGATTGATACAAGGGGGCAACTTAAGGGCTAGCTTGCGCTTGTGACTTGTCGATGGACGGTTTGGAGATTTGAGAAGTCCAATACACGCGCGTAAGGTGTCATTGTGTTCAGATCTGTGCAGGCTACGCACAAGTTAAGACGGTTTGGGAAGGGACGGATCGGGGGATGTGTATTGAGAGAAATGAAGACGCAAGAAGGAGATTGAGAGATTTCAGTACCTGTGAAGGAGAGTTGGATCGTTCGGGCTGTTCCGGAGTCCAAACTTGTTGTCCTTGGATCCATCGAGATCAGAACACCGAGTTCTACAGGAAATTGAAGACGATACCAAGTTTCATCAGACGGTTTAGGAGTTCTGAGTGAAATTGACTCGCAAGGAAGCGCTTGCGTCAGATTTTTTCATCGCATGCGACCTAAAATTGGATTGTTCTTCACGATCGGTGTGCCAAGCTCTTCGTTCTTGGTGCCTACGCGACCAGGGAGTCTTCATCTACGCATAGGAGAAGACAATACGTGGATTGGATTGTTGGTTTGGGTGAGGTGAGCGAGTTTGAGCCACAGGGAGTCCATTTACGTCAGTTTTTTACAACCTACGGTCAAATTTCTTCAGTGGTTTTGCAAAGGGAACTCCAAACGGCTTGTTTGGAGTCTCGTTGGGTTCGTGATAGCTAGATCTATCTGCCAGGGAAGACAGATATCAGTTTAGACAATCCGTTTGTGCAGTGTGTGCAGTTTTAAGTCGCAGGGAGGAGTTTTTGAAGGTTCGATCACTTGCGACCAAAAATCGGCAATATCTTGGCTGTTGGGAGTCGGATCTGAAGGTTTCTTGGGTTGACGGAGTCAGTGGAGGAGACCCTATCGACATCTGAAGTCCGTTCGGCAAAAGGATGAAGTTCTCAAATAGATCTTTTTCGATTTCTTCACTACGGGTTTTGTTCTTTTGAGTTCGTTAGAGTTCTGGTTGGTTATATACAGCTTGTGGTAGCTAGTTTTGGCTAAGAGCTTGTACATGGGTGTGGTTTGGACTTGGGTTTGGACCGCGTGATACTACTGTGGATCTGTTTGTTAGCAAAGGGAAGTTTTTCTTGCTTTGAGCTACGCTTCGGTGGTTTTGGTCAAGGTTGTGATTCAGGGGTTGTTTTTAGGGGCTTTTGAAGCAGGTTACAGACCGCTCTGGTCTGTTTCTCAGTTTTGTGCTCTTAGGAGAAAGAACCGGCAGTGTACATACATTTGGAGTTGGTATATATCGTAGCATTCGTTTTCGTGGTTGTTTTTTTGTCTTATCTCTGTTTTAGCACACAACATCTCCACAGCCAGGAACCTCGCATTTTCCTGGACATCCTTCACGCAAAATCCGATGCGATAACGTGTTTTTCTGTCTAGGAATACTCTAGGTATATGATTGTGTAGAGGTATGTGATTCGAACAACTTGGCTCTAAATCTTGATCTTTCCATCTAAATGTTTTTTTAACTATTCTTTGGGCAGAGTGACTTTTTACTCCTTCGATTCAAGGTTAAAGTTTGCTATGATCCAAAAGATATGTATAAGTTGTAGAAAGTTGTGTTACAAATAGATTCTTTTGTGCTCTATCTGAGATACTCAACTCTGTACCATTTAACTGAAAGTAAATCTATATCACTAGAAGCATGACTTAATAGCTTTACAGTGACGCTAGCTATCCATCAATCCAATCGCCACAACTCTATCTAGTACAATTGAAAGATTCTCTAGGTCGCTCAACCAACTTGATAGTTCTCAATACAACTTGCTGCACACTTGGTCTCCTAAGCATTCCATTAAGGTAAAGCTCATGCTTCAAGGTAGTACTCAGTTTCACAACATAGCACCAACAATGGCAGTACATGAAAACCCAAACAGCGGCCTATAATTCATCACGACTCCTTGCTCCTTTGTCACATAGAGCTGAATTTGTCTCATACCTTTAGAATGTCGAGTTGTATGCTGACATGGTAGTTTCAACAGCAAACTCTTCATCAATTGCTCAAAAAGAACCAAGAGGTGATAATAGATACGACCGAAAACTCAAACTCGCTAATAACAAAAGCTTCTCCAAACTTTGAGACCTCAGTCCTCTCAAATCTATCGACCAAATGGATCAAACTTCACAAGAAATTGTATTGGACCCTTCACTCATGCTTGAACAATTTTCAGATCAAAACCTCAATCCAACTCTCAAATATGGATCAAACCTTAATTTGTGCTAACTTAAGAGCTTTATAGACCCATGTAGACTTGATCCAAGACCTTAAACAACCAATGCGACCGTTCAAGATGAAACTTTCTAGATATTACTGATAAGACATCCTTCAATCTTGGAAAGTTTCACTTAGAAATTCAACCCAGAACTCGAGAAATTATCAATCTCTCATGACTATCACAGTTCATAATATCTGTCTCATCACGTATGCACCATTCAACTTCAATTGAACGGTTGACAATCCAAAATGATCAAGATTCATCTGAACTTGGTATCAAAATGACAAATTCTTCGTCAGCTCTCCAAACGAACTCACAGCTCCTCAAAACTCCTCAAAACTCTCTAGAAACGATCAAAAATGTCACAATGGGTACAAATTTCACCCCCTTCCACTCAATCAATCCTCCATGAAACCACTCAATTCTTCAGCCCAAATTTTAACCCTGGTCGAGAGCTTTCCAACCATATCTTTCTTCATGCAAATGGACCTCTGAAGCCTCCCAAAATCACAAAAACGTCATGAGGATTAGTTAGAATACCATTTTTCCAAGAGTAGACCAATGAGAGCAAAAAGAGTTTTTAGTTTGTCATTTCCTCCTTCAAATTTTTCCACTAAAACGAATTCAAACACCTAAAAAAATACTAGACACCACTAAGACTAGAAGAAACCATAAAATCTTTGATACATATTAAAGGATTCTTTGCGAAACATAAATACGTAGAATCGCTCAACTAGAATATGACAATTGAATCATCGATTAATATAGAGTCAATATCACAACCTAAAATATTATATCACTCGGTTGGAATACTCTTCTCCAAAGTTCATCACGATCCATGCTCCATGATTGATCTTTGGTCTACGGTGGCATCGAATATCGACCCAGACGTTGAAAGAAACGTTGGCTGGATATTGAGATCCATTCTTCGTCACAACAAGATGTACATTTTCAGATCCCAAGTCTCTCCACATGTAACAATCGGAAGGATCACCGAAGCTGTAAATCCATCGCCTTCCTCATGGACTCGTCACCAAAATATGAAACTAACCACGATTGAAAGTGGTTGCGGTGGATACAATGAAGCTTGATGTGAAATAGATTTCAGAAAAAGAAGATTCGAAGTAGATATCAGACCTCCGTGCATAACCACCATCCCCGCAATTCTCCACTCCTCCATGCATACCACCGAGAAACTCTCACGAATCATCCGCTAAGAGAGAATGTCTTACGAATCCTTGACCCACCATTTTATATCCAAATTCGATGGCAAGAACCACTGAAGTGAACGCACACATATTGTTGATTCAGCACGTTTCACTGTCATGCGATCACTTAAATAGATAATCACGACGTGGCATCCATCACACTGTTCGACGAGTTATGTGATAAGGACATAGAAAAGAAACACATTCTAACATCTATGAGAATTTCACACAAGAGTCGTACCACAACATGACATTGCTCCATCATGACTGTCTAGTCAACAAGCTTAGATAACATCTTATGTCTATCCATTCATCAACCATCTCCTCCTCATCCTCATACTTTGCATGAGACAACATATCAACTAATGGATTGTTTTTTCTTGCTATGTGTCTGAACTCAGGATTTAAGGACTTGATGTAAGCAATCCAGCATAACATAGCAATATCAGAGGTGTTATAGTTTATAATCATCCCTAATAGTGACAAACAATCTATCTACTACTACTGGCACTCCAACTAAACAGTCCTTTTCAACTTTCATAGCTATAACTACTCTTCATAAATCTCTCTTCACATGAGGATAGTTCTTATGACGTTGACTCAAGACCTTTGCTTCAAATCTGATTGCAAATCGATTCTCTTCCTCATCATCCTATCATATTGTTCATCCAATGACTATTGGGCTAGTATCAACAATAAATATCACTGGTTTACCATCCTCATAGCTCACACGACGAAGTACTGATGGAGAAAATAACAACGACTTTAACCTCTGAACTGCCTCAGTATGAGTCTCCTCCCATGAAAACCTCTTGTGTTTTCTCAACAAATCATAAAAAGGATCGGAGACGTTGTCGTGCTACTTGGTGGCTACATGCTACACTTCTACTCCGACACTTGAGTTTAGTAGTTCTAGAAGTTAGCTCAATATTACCTTTAGTCTTTTATGCCTATGTTTGACACCTTTGTATATGGTGTTAACACTATTATGTTATATATTTTGAGTCTTAGTAGGTTGATAGTATGCTATTTATCTTGTTCAAGCACTCGTACGCTTGTGCAAGTGACTTCATACTTATCTATGTTATCAAAGTACATAACTTTAAGTCTACCATGTGGATAGAATTTAAGCTCATAGATTGTACTTACATGTCGTCCATGCGTGCTTTCTAGCTTGTTTAAGTTATCTTTCAAGGTTACGTGTCATTTTACATGTCTTCGCAGGAAGTTTAAAGTTTACGTTGATACTTTAGAGACTTGACGTGATAACCTATGTGTGAAATTAAGTTACCACGTGGATTGGGGCCAAAAGGACAGGGAAGTGGAGCTACGAATTCCCATTGGTCTATTTTTGTTCTTTGTGAAACTCTAAATTTAGAAGCAGAGATCTTAAGAGGAGTTCGATCTTTTGGTAGAGATATTCAAAAATCTGATAACACATGGAGAGAGAGCTTGTCGTGCCAGTCACTATCAGTGAAAATTTCTATCGATTTGGAGCAATAAAGGGAGAGTTATGCCAGATTGAAGTTCGGATTGAGTTGAAATTGCATCATAATTGTTGATTTTGGGGTTTTGAGTGTCAATTCCAACAGAAAAGAGATAATCATTTCAAACCTACGTGATTGTGTTCACTGTCAGCAGGGCTACGACTATCCAAAAAGTTTCATGTCATTTGAGTGAGTGATTAAATTAGGACGATCGTTGAAGCAGAGGGGGTCTGAAAGCTCTCAATCTAGAGAAGCAACTTCAAAGCTCGAGATCTGGAGAACTGTGTATAACCAGTAGGTCTAATTTCACAAGGATGTTTAGTGTGCTGTAGACTCCAAATCTGTAAGAATCATAGCATCAAACCAATTCTCTGTTCTAGGTCAAAGTAGTCATCTGGGTGTTAGAAATTGTCATAATCTTTTTACTAAAAATATTTTTGTCGATATCTCAGTGCTCAGAACTGATCTCAGGCTGAAAGTTCGTATGTGTGTTCATTAGGGTCTCCTTTACATGTATGAGAAGTTTTGAAGTCTAAACCATCGTATGTTTCTTCTTCTTGAGTGTTAAAGTTCACCGTTCGATCTTATTACTACTAGTTAGTCATGATTTCCGCTTTTTGAACATATTAGAGGACCCAATGTGTAAGTGTTTATAGTGTCACGCTATAACCTGAAGCCTACCTCTTGAGTAACAACCACATCTAGAAGCCCAACGCTTTCCTAAGTAGACGTACACACTCCGACAATGTGTGCAAAATGCAGAATCCACACATGAAAAAAGACACAAGTTCCAAGAAATCTTCTCACCTCTGTTTTGAGCTACAAGTATCCTTCATTCACTGTATGACATCCACTTTACTAGGATCAAGTTTGCATCCAAACCATCCATATAAGTGCTCTACAATCACAACTTCTCGCACTCTTGGCACAAGAGTGCGAAAGACTTAGCACTTGATAGTGTTATGCGCCTCTTCAAGTCATGATAAAATCTTATAACAATCTAAAATGTGATCAGCAATAAAGTTTCTATACCTCTTCTGATCCATTGTCTCATTTTTCTCCTCCTCTACACATCGCTTAATTGGAATGTCATCCAAGAAAAGCATGATGTTCTCAAGAATGAACTCTCGGAGAACCTTGTTTATCTCATTCATCATGTGCGCTACCAAATTTGTTGCTCCTTGTGATTGTAGAAAGATCGATACTTCGAGGACACTCCAAGAAGAGAGAGCGAGTAGACAAGGAAGTAAAATAGGAATGAGATGAGAGAGGCTTTGTCTCTCTCTGTATATATAGTGGAGGTGAGTACAAGGGAAACCCTAATGGTGGGTTAGCCCTCTAACTAACTCTAACAACCTTAACCACTCCGACTAATGGTAGCCGTCGATCTACTAGAGCTTGGGACTATATCAACACTCCTCTTCAAGCTCATCTCTACATCATGTACTCCTAGACAATGTCTGAAAGTATCAAACTATCTCTAGGCAATGCCTTAGTGAAGATATCGACAAACCTGATCTCTTGTGCTCACATAACTGAGCTCAATCTCTCCTGCAAGGACTTTCTCTCTAATAAAGTGATAGTGCACCTCAATGTGCTTCGGTCCTAGCATGGAAAACAGGATTACTAGCTAACTTCATGCTGCTAATGTTGTCTGTATATACAACAACAGGATCTGTACACTCCACACCAATATCAGATAGCAGATATCGAAGCCAAATCGATTCGCATGTTGCGTTCGTTGCTCCTCGGTACTCTGTTTCCGTGGACGACAAAGCAACTGTGGGTTGCTTCTTAGAAGCCCAGCTTATAGCAGCGCTTCCAAGTCCAAAAGCGTAACCTGACGTGGATCTCTTGTCGGCACTTCCTCCCAATCAGCATCTGTGTAGCCATGTAACAACAATGGTCCACCGTATCGATAGTGAAGTCCGTACTGCATCGAAAACTTCACGTAGCAGAGGATCCGCTTGACAACCTCAAAATGTGGTCTCCATGATGACTGCATGAATTGACTAATCAGACCGACAGCATAGCTCAAGTCTGGTCTGGTGATGGTCAAGTAGATAAGACTCCCAACCATCTGTCTGTACATGCGTGGATCATCCAGCAACTCACCATCCTCTGCTCTTAGCTTTACCCCTTGCTCTAATGGGGTAGCAATGGGTTTGCAATCAAGCATACCAAATCTCTCAAGCATACTGAGAGCATACTATCGCTGTACAAGCCAAACATCCTTTCCATCTCTAATGAACTCCACAGCAAGGAAGTACTTGAGTTCTCTTAAGTCCATCATCTCGAACTCGGATTTCAAGTGATCCTTGATCTGGGAAATAAGCTCCTCAAAGTTACCGATAATGATCAAGTCATCAACATAGATGATGATCACAACAATCCGGTCTCGTAATCTCAATGAATACAAGGTAGAGTCTGAACTACAAAGATGGAAACCAAGAGACTGCAAGTAAGAATTGATCTTTGCATACCATGCTCTTGGTGCCTGTTTCAGACCATAGAGAGCCTTCCGTAACTTACATACACGGGAAGGGAACATAAGATCCTCATAACCAGGAGGTTGTGCATGTAGACCTCCTCCTCAAGATCACCGTTGAGGAAGGCGTTCTTGAAGTCCATCTGGTGCATCTTCCAACCTTTCTGAGTTGCAACTGCAACTGCTGTTCGAATAGTCACCATCTTCGCAACAGGAGCAAAGGTCTCCTCAAAATCCACTCCATGTTGCTGTGCGTAGCCCTTAGCTACCAATCTGACCTTGTACCGACACACGGTATCATCCAAGTTGCGCTTGACCTTGAAGACCCACCTGGAACCAATCGCTTTCTTACCCTGAGGTAAGTCTACCAACTCCCAAGTCTGTTGGCGATGAAGCGCAGCAAGTTCAGCTTCCATAGCACTTATCCATTGGGCCTTGTGCATCACCTCCTCAAGCAAACTCGGTTCCTGTTCTTGAAGAACATTGGCCATATATTCATGGTGCGCAGCAAGAAAACCTTCATGCATATATCTACTCACTAGATGTTTTGCCCGCTCAGATCTGCAAGAGATAATCGGTGCACTAGTCACCTCCCTTTGCAACTGATCTGACGTAGACGCCAAGGTCTGGGACAAAGTATCCAGTGGATGTGGAAGATCCACATATCTGGATGAGTCAAACATACGCTGCAATAGCACGCGCTCATCCTGTGTAGAATCTACACTAGTTCCACTAGGTTGTGTTACGTGGACTCCAGTGTTAACAACAGCTCTATGTGCAACAGATTCGGATCTGGAATCAGTGACTTCTCTGGATCCTCCACCAACGTACTACTCTGAGGTACTACAGTGGACTGACTCCTTGGTTCTACAGTAGGTACAGGGATGGCTACGACAGGTGCATGTGCAAACCAAGACTGTAGCTCATCAAAAACGACATCTCTACTGATATAGAACTGCTTGGACGAAGGACTGTAGCACCTCTATCCTTTCGTATCAGAAGCATAACCAAGGAAGATACATCTATCTACTTTCGGATCTAGTTTCTTACGTCTTTCATCAGGTATGTGACATAACAGATACATCCAAAAACTTTAAGGAAAGAGTAATCAGGCTTACTGCCTGTGAAGACCTCCATCGGTGTCTTGTTGTGGACTGCCACTATAGGCGTCCGGTTCATCAGATACACCGCACATGAAACAGCTTCTGTCCTGTAAGGTCTAGGCATGGTCTCATTCAACATCGCACAAGCAGCTTCTGCTATGTGTCGATTCTTGCGCTCCGCAGCTCCGTTCTGCTACGAATTGTAACTGCAGGTCTTCTGGCGTCGAATGTCATGCTCACGCAGGTATGCATCGAACTCTCCAGAAAGAAACTTGCCTCCTCCATCATATCTCAGACAGAGGATAGATGCTCCGGACTGTTTCTCCACCAACTTGCGGAAAGTCTGAAATGCTGACAGTACTTCGACAGAGGACTTGTTTCTCAACAAATAGATCCAAGTATAACGCGAATGGTCATCAATGAACGACACAAAGTACTGAAAACTGGTCATACTTGACTGAGAAGCAGTCCATACATCAGTGTGAACAAGCTCTAGAAGCTTGTTCGCTCTACTACTTGATCCTTTAAAGGGTTGTCTAGCTTGCTTGCCGAATTGACATGCTGCACAGATTCCAGTGGGCTCACTAGATTCGAATTTGGGTAGACCTGTAACCAGGTCAGAACTTGGAAAGCTTTTCAGCCTCTGAAAGTTCATGTGCCCAATTCGCTTGTGTCAGATGTCAATGTCAGACACTATTAGATCACTCTGTCCATACATGGCAGCCTGTAACTTAGGCGTAGATGCATCTAGTTTAAACAGCCTACCATTCTTGATACCTCGAGCTATGACAGTACCATTCGAATCTTCAATAAAGCATCCATCTTTATTGAAGCGCACTTGGAGACCCTACTCTATCAACTGTCCTACAGATAGCAGGTTTCTAGTCAACGTGGGTACATGTAAGACATTTCGTATACCAGTAAATGTTGAAGCAGGAATGTCAAGTGGAATGTTATTCTTGTGCTGGATCTTGTGCTTGGTGTCATCTCCTGTCACCATAAACTGTGGAGTCTTCACAGGCTCGAGTGAACTAAACCACTCCCGATGGGGAGTCATGTGACTGGTGGCACCGGAGTCGATCACCCCGTCAGTATGTGACTCGAAAGCTGCATAACTCTGATGCGTAGTAATCAGCAACTGCTCCGAATAGACATGCTCAGTGACTGCATAGCCTTGCTGGTTGCTGTTACCTTGTTGGGGGTTGTTCTCGGTTGCTGTCTTTGATCGTTCTGCTTCTTGTAGCACTGATTTGCATTGTGGCCTTGCTTCTTGCAGTAGTTGCAGGAACCATACGCTCTTCTCTGATTGTTGTTGGAACCAGACTGTTGTTGGTTCTGCTGCTGCTGATTCTGCTGTTGTTGTCGCGACCCCGTCCACGTCCAGCACCTTTGCCACGACCCCTACCTCGAGATCCTCCAGAACCTGCAAAATAGATAGATTCTTGCTGACCCGTTGAAATAAAACTTCCCAGTATGCGCACCTCCTCTCCTAACATCATAGGAACAAGCTCATCAAACCGCGGAAGGGGTTCTCTAGTCAAAATCAATGTTAAGAACTGTTTGTACTCTCAATTGCAGCTTCCGCGCCTCTGTTCCGGATTGACAGACGCGCGAGTGCATCTTAAGCTTTCTTGGGCGTATCGCAATCCTGAATGTGACCGATCATCGATGCTGAGACTGCCAGCGCGATGTAGTGAATAGCCTGATATGAGCGCTTCTTCCATTCTTTGAATTTCGGATCAGAAATTGACACTTCAGGCGCTTTCTCCTCCTCAGTGATAAGATCCCATAGATCTTGTCCCTGTAGGAAAGTCTTCATCCGGAACTTCCACACTTGGTAGTTGTTCTTGTCGAGCTTCTCTCTAGTGATCAAAGATACAGACTCCGTCATAGCCGCAATGTCGAAATTGCGCTGTTCTGTACGCAAAGAAACTCACAGATCTTTCACAAAACTCGTCTCTCCATACCGCACGAGCAAGAGTTGTCACAAGTCACAACGAGACGACTCCACAAACTCCTCCTGCAGCGAAAACGAAGAAAGAACCTGTCCGCGAACTGTATGTGTACAAAACACGACGGAAACGTTGAAAGAACACACCAAGAAAGGTGGAAACTAGACCAAACGAGGTCAGAAATGGGTGTGCGATCCCTCAAAATTTTCCAAATTTCCAAATTTTTCCACCCATATTCGGAACAAGATTTGTTTTAGACTCAAGTCCTAAAACTTTCGTTTTGGTCGAAAAAGATCCAATTGAAAATCTGCCGCTGGAAACCTCCAAATCGACTGAAACTTGACCCAGTACACAATTCGCACCTTCTGAACTGACGTAGACTCTCTCCAATCTTCCGCTGGAACTCTTGCAAACTCCTCAACTTATCGATCCGCACACAATGATAGTTTTTCTGCAAATACTGAGAGAACTAAACCACAAGGTTAAACTTTAGTGGTGTACTAGTGGCACTGCCATCTCCTCCACTACTATTGACAACTCTCGCTGTTGCACTAGAGCGTATTGGTGTAATGTCTCTTGAAACTGTGCTAGTAGTGATAGAAATATAATTCAGAGATCAATGTTTTCTCCACAACTCAATCTCCACACCATAGTCCGGCCTAAACTCATGGTACTCGTCCATAGATGGTCCTTCCAAGTGCTGAAACAACCTCGTCCATGTTATGAAGGGTGTAAACAATTGCAGGTTCTGCATTTGATGCATGTCGTCCCAATTGTCAAACTCTTGGATGAAGTCATCCAACTCAATCGTATCCACTATACCCGAGTATCATCTAGGATTCTTTGTGGCTCTATAGATCTCGTCCATGTCTCACAAGAAATATGTGATGACATAATTTGTAACCTCTATCGAATCATCATCTCGATCGATATCTGTCATCGGTAAAATTGATGATAGTGGCTGATTATTCACGTCACTACGTGCAAATCCACCATATATTGCAGAGGAATATCTCTCGAGATTTTCCGAGAACTCCGTAATGATAAATCCTCATTATCATATCAGATTTTACGGGAAGGTTGTCCATGAAAGTGTGAGGTTCTTGGTTGTGGAGATATAGTGTGCTGAACAGAGGCAAGAAAGAGAGAAACAATCAACCCATCTGCACCCAACCTCCTAAAACAAGTCTTTGAATCTCAACCTAGATGCAAAACTACCAAAGTGTAGCTCAAAGCAAAAAAAACTTCATTTGCTAACAAAAAGCTTTGCATCAGTATCTCATGATTCAAACCCAGATGCAAACAACATCAATGTACAAGCCTTTAGCTAAAACTACCACAAGCCGTACATAACCAACTAGAACTCTAACGAATTCAAAAGATAAAACCATAGCGAAGAAACCAAATTTCGCGCACCTACCGCCTTGTTACGCCAGCGGAAGCTCTAACTCAGTAGGTCGCAAACTTTACACCGCTAACCTGCAAACACAATCACAAGTTAGCGTCCATGCACCACTTATCTTATCTCAGTTTGGTCCGGACCGGATCCGGACCGTCTCCCTATTCATCAAGCTCAGCAGTTCCTAAGTCTCGACCTAGATCCGCCTAGGTCGGTCCCAAACATGAGCAAATCACAAGATGACTTGGGGCGGACTTCCCATAAAGTCCAGGGTCCTAAACGGTGCCTCCAGCACACCTAGCGGCCCAACCGCCCGTGATGTCCGTCTGGGTCTAGGCTCCCGAACGGTGGTCTAACCCGCCGACTCGTTCTCTAGTCTTGTCCCAGCCCTTACATCGTTCCCAAGTCCAGACATCCAAGTCTGGATCGAAACGTGCCTTGGAACCGGCCCAGCCATCACCTCATGCCCCCAGAGTCCGCCCGCCGAACCCTGGGGTCGGGTGACTCGTCCTGGCCCACCCAGGCATCGAGCCCCCCTCATATATACTTCTGGGGATCGACGGTCCCGCCCTCCTCTTTGGTCCCTGAAAATTATACCACAACCCGATTGTGGTTCGGCCATAACTTCCAGCTCGAAGGTCAGATCGAGGAGTGTTATATATCACTGGAAAGCTCTCGACGAGACCTTTCCAATGATACCTCACTCGCCTCGAGATCTTACGTGGAGCTCCGTCCACGACCTAAAACGTCCCTAGATCTCCAACACTTAGCAGTTTTTCTGAAAACCAGTGGTCTAGATCCAGGGTCGAACCCTGTGGTTCGTCTGCGTCTCGGACCCACGTCTCGGTCTCACGTCTCAGACCCACGTCTCAGACCTATGTCTGAGACTCATGTTTCAGCTCATTCCCACACTCGCCCCCTTAGGTCAGCGTTCGTCTAGGGCCCTCTTGGGGTAGGCCCTTGTGTCCTAACCCAAGGTTCCAACCTTGGTTCAGAGAACCACTTAGGGTTCATCTGATCCCGACTTCCCGGCCAAGCCGTTAAGTCTTACTCGCAGCGTTCACAACCTAGCGCAAGTCCGCTAGGGTTCTGTTGTTCGTGTCTGCGCCCGATCTTGAGAATGAGGGGTGCGACACCAAAGAAGATCTATCTGAGAACTTTCTCTTTTTGCCAAACGGGCTTCATATATGGATAAAGTCTTCCACCTTGACTCTGTTGACTCCAAGAACTCTCAGATCCGACTCTTGACAGTCGAGATATCTCTGATTTTTTGTCGCAAGTGACTAAACCTCCAAAAAGTTCTCCCTATGGCTTAAAACCACATACCTTCACAAATCCAGACCGCTGGATCTGAGATCCGTCTTCTCTAGTAGATAGATTTGACTATCTTGAACTCAATGAGACTCCAAACAAGTCGTTTGAAGTTTCCCTCCCAAAACCACGCAAGAAATTTGATCGCAAGAAGCAAAAAATTGACATAAATTGTTCTCTTGCGACACAACTTCACTCACCACGCACAACACAACAATCCGGTCTACGTATGATCTTCTCCTATGCATAGATAAGGACTCATCGATCACAAAGAACAACTCAACTTCAAGTCTCAAGCGATCAAAAATATAAACGTAAGCGTCCCTTGCGAGTCTCCTCCTTCACATCTCCTTCACATCTCTTGAGTCTCTCGATGAAACTTCATATCATCTTCAATTTCTTGAAGAACTCAATGTTTTGATCTTGATGGATCCAATGATAGCAAGTTTGGACTTCGGAACGGTCCGAACGGTCCAACTCTCCTCCGTAGGTCACTGAAGCACTCCAAATCTTTTTCTTTACGTCCCAGTTTTCTCTAGAAAACATTCCCCGATCTGCCTCTTCACGAACCGTCGTAACCAACACGTAGCATGCACAGATCTGAAGTCAATGAAACCTTGCGTGCATGCATTGGACCTCTCAATCCTCTGAAACTTTTGTTGACAAGTCGCAGATACAAGCTACTCTCCTATGTCAATTCACAATACGTGAGGTTTTTCCAGATAATGATCAAGCAGCCCTCTTGCACCCTTAGTATAACGTCAGGAACCATAAATATCCAATCAGCATCGATAAGTTAGAGCTTAGTTTGATTTTCTCATTTTTTGAACCTCATAGCTTTGTCATTAAGCGTCAGTTTAAAGTAAATGAAGTGGGAAGCTAACAACGAGCTCTTCCACTTGGTGCAATGAAAGTGAAGATCTGAAAGTTGTGTAAGAAGCTCATTTTTAATCTTATGGACGTCTTTGGAGCGATAATGCTAAGCATAAAATTAGATTTTCAAGTAGGAGCTTGTCCATGACACGACATCGTGTCAACCGTGAACACACCGCTCAAATCAGAGCACCTATAACTTGATATCACACGTGATAACAACTAGCCCTTATCTGTTCATACTGAGCTAACATGTCTTTTACTAAGATAGGTACGGACGAATTATATCTACCATCATCACACGAACTTCTATAGTCTATTGTTCCGCAAGTCCAACCTCACCGTAAGAGAAATAAAGATAGTCTGACTGGTCTGCAATTCCAACCTCACTATCAAGAGAGTAGAGTGAAATCACTCTAGAACATTAATGCCAACACAAGCAAACGTGACGTACAAACAGAAAGAAAAGCATGGGAGGTCCAATCACAAGAAGTTTAAATGAGAACTTTCCACACAGAACATACACGAAAAGAGAAATCTAGCTCTCTCCGGACTGACTCTATCTCCATTCGGTAGCCATTTGCATAATATATGACAATCGACAGTTATGAACTAGGTGTCCTACTAGCTAGTAGCCTCCATCGACATCCACCACGATGCATCTAGTACTCACACCAGCAAACATCTCCTCACATGTATTACACATCCATCTAGCACGTAGAATATGCTACTGCAACACTACCTCTCTCTACTAGGATGAGGGTCATCACACCAGTACTCTTCACATATCCAATATGTGCTTCTAGAGATTTTCGAGAGTGTGTAAATACATACGTGCTTTCCTCTGTAACATCAAAAGCAAGTGATTTATGTGGTATATGAACTATAAGTTATGAGCAGTCCTCGAAAGTGTAAATAATCAGCTTCAACACCTCTATCCTTGAGTTACATGTTAAGCACAATCACCTAGCAAAAATTCGTGGAACAAAATGTTGGGCTTCAGGAAACTGATGAGCATCTCCCCTGAGAAAGTCAAATTTGAAGTTCGTGATTGTTTTATACTGAGATGTTTCATTTGAGCTTGTTCAATAAAATTGTGGAAGTACACAAAAGATTATGGTTTTTTGTGTGATTCAATTTTTTTTGTTGTCATTGAACCCTGTAATTATTGTCTAGCAGATTCAAACTTAATAACCGATTTTGCTCACGAGCGATAGACAAAAACCTGTGAGAGAAACTTGCTAAACATTGATCGGAGCGAAGAAAGACTTCCGCACGGAGCAAAATAATTCTCAAAAATTCCAACATTGACACCCCTATGTCAATGTTAGAATCTTCGAGAATTATTTTGAGTTGCCTGTATCTCCAGAAAACAACGCTGCGATATAGACCTAAAAGAAGACAGTGAAGCCAACGAACCTTCACCGTCCGATCAGAAAACGATGTACAAAGCAGATCAAGGCGACCATTAAACACATGCCGCCCTTTCCGCCGCGAAATGTGGTAAAGGATTCCCGGTCGTAACGCGGTGAAGGTCAGAAAAGAAAAAGAAAAGAAAGCAAAAGATAAGGCGCTGAACGGTAACATTACATACGTATCGCTCCTCAAGCAGTACTCTTTTAAAGCCTTGAGGGCCGTACTCGTTGTCCACCCGCCGTACTGTACATACCGTAGTAAGACTTCCTTGCGGCCATGGCCATCTTCTGCCATCTTTAAAGATGGCAGAAGTTCGTTCCCTTTCAGCCCTGGGGAATCGACCGCCGACCGCCCGTGATCTGATAACCGTATCTGCGTACGCACTTATCCGTCCATCCCCACGATGTCGCCTGTACATGCACGACAGCATGCGCTGGACTCTGGACGTTCTCGCCCTACTTACGGAAACCGTTTTCTCTCCAAGTGCGTAGCTAGTTTTTCACAGGCAAGGCCGGTCACTTTCCAAACCCATTGTTTCTTTAATCGGTGCATCTCACGGATTCCCACCTCGTAGTAGCGTTTATTTAAGTTAACGTTATAGTCTATTAGGGGTTTTAAAGTTGTAACCTTTTTGAAGTATTCTTCACCTATTAATTTTAGCGGGTGTAAAAGTTAGAAACTCTTTTGAAAAATTTTACACTCGTGGGACGAAGTTACGACTTCAGTCAGATATTGGCAAGTATTTTCTTAACGACTATTTTGGTCTTTTTTTGCAGTGAAATATCTACTACGCTGAGTATTATCCTAAGTGTCAGAACTGAAAAATTTTGTTGAAGAGATTATGATATCGAGTCACAAGCGCGGCCCAGACTCAATCACGTTTCGATATAAAATTAACTATTGCAATATTCTGGTTCTTTCCTTCTTCGTTATTGAAGAATATTTCTCTCGTAACTTTGACACTTCCTATTATGGCTTGGTTCAGAACTAAGCATTCCCGTGGAAAGCTATCGTGAGAACTTTTATCTAGTTCGTTTTGTTGGTTGCTCTCATGAGTTTTTGCAGTGGAAAAATCTATTACCGTAAGTTGAGGTCAGAGTCAACAGAAAACGATTATGAAGATAATCCAACATAACCCATAAAGAGAACACGGACAAAAGCACAATTTAATTCACAGATAATCACCATAAGCGATCCACAGCTCTATACCGAAGCTAATCCTTAAAAAATTAAAAACTTTTCCTTCTGGAAAAGTTGTTGTTGAGTGGATGGAGAGTTTTAGCTTTGAAACACACTAATATAAAATGATAAAGATTTCAGCTAAAGTCGTAACTCACGTCAGAATCTAACATTGACACTCTCTTACTCGTAAGTGAAAAGAAACCAGGTGAAAAACTTCAGTGGAACTTCACCTGGACTGAAAGACTGAAGGGTGGTCCTGGAGGGTGAACTGTCCATCACTGTTGCAAAGAACAGAGATCATGTAAGTGATCGGTTTCGACATAATAGTAGTGTTACAGTAGCAACTTGAATCTGCCAGTAAGTAGTTTGATCATCTTCGTTCCAAGAGCTTGCAGTGGTTGCAATAATGTCTGTCTTCTCAGACACACGTTCACTATATCTCTATTCCTTCGAGAAGCAAGAGAAGCCGACGAGCAAATATTATAAGGCTCTTCTTTGCATATTCGCCTCTTCCATCTTCTCATAAAAGAGGTAAATATAATATTTGATTTAATTATTAATTTATTACTGTTTGGATATATTAACATGTGTTTGTTAGTAACCTCCTGCACTTATAAAATGTTTAATATTTTATTTTTCTGAACATTAGAGCAAAATCTTCAAATTTTAGACTTTCTTACGGCAAAAAACTTACTGTCAAATTGGATTAAAGGTCACTAAGATAACTCAGATAATGTCTATTGCCTCTTGGCTGAAGTTGTAACACTCTTCCGTGAGTTCAGAATATTTGCCAAGATTCGAAAAAGAGAAAAAGATAAATTTTAAAAGATAACCAAAATAATTATCAATAACTGGTTGACAGCAACCTTTAAAAATAATTTTGTGAAAATTTTAGTGCAAAGCGCACAATCACGGGAAAATACGTCTCGATTGTGTTTGTTAATCGTTAATTGTGTCAAATTTACTTGTGTCAAAGTTTTTTAAATTAACTTCACTAAATTTAGAATATTAAAATGAAAATAAATTTTACTTGGTAATTTTATTATACATGCTAAATTCAGTTGTATAAAACCTATAAGTGACTCATGCGAACAAAAACCATTCTATATCTAAAGATCTGTCACTTTCTAAGTAAAAATATTTTTAATCTTTAATTTATAAAAAAGTTAAAAAATATAAATTAAAACTCTTTGCATATTCTCCTCTTTCAAACTTGGAAGAGGGTGAATATGCATCCTACCTGAGATACTGTAGCTCATATCGCGCCCTACCAATCTTTAGAGTTTATTTAAACATTGCTACGCCTACTCTCTTTCTTGTTTAGTGTTCGTGTTTTGGTTGTAACAGAAGCCACGAACTATAATCCGGTATCAAACAATGTTAACTGTAATTCTCAGTTCGACTTAATGTGGTTAAATTATATTTCTAATGTGAAAAAATCTTATGCCCTAACTTTCACACCCCGTAATAAGGGTGTCAAAGTTGAAATAATTTTGAAAAATTCTTGACCCTTAGGAGAAAGTTATGACTTGGGTCAAGTTTTTACGGATGGTTTCTGCGGATATCTCCGGAATTGCCTGTAGAAAAATACCATAGGTGTTTTTAACCATAAGTGTATCCGTGTTGCTAGTTTGTTTTTTAGAATAATGATTCTAAATTATAATGATTACAGATAATTAATAAAACCATTTACTCTTGGTTCAATACAAAGTTAACCGTTAAAAAGTTCTATTATTTTCCTCTTCGGGTTAACTTTGACACCCCTTAATGAAGAGGCAAGTCCGAGGACTCCAGGCAACATCGCGGCTGCAGATGGACCTTTGAAACTTGTAGTACAGGCGCCAGGCGGTAACCATCCATGATCCATGGCGACATAGATCATCGGATCTCCACAGGAAAGGTTCAAACCTTCACAACCGTTAGCAGTCAGTGCGTCAGGTCCAAAGATGCGCACCGAATACGGTTGACACCGCGACAGGAGCATGATGAATAAACGCCGTACGATTCATATGCTGCTGCATTCAGTAGTGTACAGTAGTATCTTTACGAACCTTGACCCACACTGATGAGACAAATCTTTAAGATTATGTCACTACATTCTCTGGCTTATGCTCAATGTTTTAATTAGTTCTGGCCGACCGTAATATCAACCCATGTTAGTGTACTGTACATTCTCTGAGCCCCGCAGAGGTTTACAATGCGGAGGGTTTATATGCAGACTCGCACGATATCAATTAATATGAATATTCTTCTGAGTTTATATACAGTAGTCTCAAGTAGCTTTCTTCTTCTGTCTCGGAAATGGAATATCGATCTTCTTCAGCCACTGAAGTTAGAAAATGTCTTCCTCAGTATAGGGTTTAGGGTTCAGTAAAGGGTTACTGATTATCCTCTGTTTTTGGTCTTGGTTATATAAATCGTTACACATCGCAGCTTGTTCAACAAAAGTGCGCGTGGGTGGGAGTCATGCCGGTTGAAGACTCAAGAAAAGAAAATCTCTTTCATCTCATGTTTTTGGAACCATAGAAGTCGACTGTGTACTTAGATATTCACAGTTGAGACATTTACCACAGTCGTCACCTGGAGGTCAGCCGGTTGAGAATTGAGGAAAACATTTTCCAACTTCAGGGGCTAAGGAATATCGATAGTCAATTTTGGGGACTGAGGAAGAAGAAAGCTGTAGTCTCAAGTACATTTGTGATAACTTTAAACGTGAATAGTTAGTACATGCTTGAGAAGTTATTTGCGTCTTGAAAATAAATGTAGAACTTTCTCGGACTGAATAACAAAATTTATAGCAGTTAGCGTTATCATCCAAACCTAACAAGATCCATAAGTATAAATTTATAAGTATAATTTTATTATAAGTATAATTTTAATCTCTTGTGCACAAATTGATATTTCGAGTGTGTAGATAGACATTTGTGTCAAGTCGAGACCTTGGTCTGACTTTTCTCTCAAAGCTAAAGTTCTGCAAAATTTTTGCTAAAAGTACCGAAGTGAAATTCGCTAGCGCAAAAATACTTGGGATTACGGTATGCACTAGAAAGATGACTCAGTGGTTCTTCTCAGTGACTATAAGACTATTGCTTTATGTTCAGGTTTTTTTACGTGTTGATGTTGTTATGTTATAGTTTATTATGTTCAGTGATAATTACCTTTGTGATTGAGTCTCAGAAATTTCATAAATTTACTTGTTCCGTCTCTCATGAGGAATGATGAACTCTATCCATCTCTTCTTAGTGAATAGCTGCTTGATCAGCCCCTAAACCTTAAACCCATAAGCCCTTGAACTGCAGCAGACAGACCTCCAAGTTTACCTCTCCATGTCAAAGTCAAGTTACACTCACATGTCAACTTTAAATCACGATGATTATTGATATGTTATCATGTTTCTTGATTTCAGCCAGACATTCACGTATGGTTTCTATAGCACCTCCGCAAGTAACCACAGAAAATGCCACATGACGTTGCTTACTTGCTTTTTACTCGGTTTGTTCTTGAGTTTTGACAATAAGAAACTCTAATACTCAAATAATGATTTCAACTGTAAGAGGCAAAAGAATGATAATGATGAAATCGTACTTTCACTCACAATCTCGCTTTTCAACAATAAGTGGTTCTATACAAAGTGGTTCTTTCAGAGAGAGAGAGGTGCGGGGAAGAGAGGAGAGGGGAGAATAGAGAGTGTAATTTGAAAGAGTAGAGTGTGTCGGATGGGTTACTGCATATATTTTTAGATATTATTCTTCAATTTTTGTATTTATTTTTTTGATTTTAAAATTAATATATTCTATGAAGAAATGAGTGAGTATTAAATATTTTTGGATTTTTTGAGGTCTTCTTTAGGATTTTTTGAGAGATTTATGAGGGCTTCTTTGCTACATATAGTGTGTTTTTATCCCTACATATTATGGTTTTATTTGAGTGAGTATTTTTGAGATGTTCTTATTACGAGTACCGTTTGGTTGGATATCTTTTTTTTTTCTAGCTACGTGTACTCTCTCTCTCATGAGCTTGAGACTGGTCCGAGACACACCATGTACGGTGTGTGGTCAATTATTTATCTCGCAAGGAGTGAAGGCTCATGTGAGAAAGATGCACAAGAGCTATGACTGGACCGCATGAGATGTCCAAGTTAGCCGAGAGTGGAGGTCTACACGTGCAGTCCTTTTTCATGAAGTTCTTCCCGAGTTGTGAGAGTGGTTGAGAGTCCACACTAGCACTATTTTGAGATTGTTTGAGATGAGTTTTCTTTGTCTGCGTTTGTTTCATCGGCTACCCCGTGCTCTCCATGACGAGGCGAGACAAACATTCTGTCTATCTCTCGACATGTTGACACGGAACACCAAGGACGAGAAGACGTGGTTATTCCTCCTATTATCTTGTTGATACTTTCGTTATACTCGAGGTGATAGAGTGGGACATCGGGAGGTGACAGCTTGTCTTCGGAGATTCCGTGTTGGTGACTGGACGGCCTTACAGAAGGAAACAATACGTACGAGGTAGGAGTGAGTTTGTCTCTACATGTGATGTCTCATCTTCCGCTCGCATACGACGCTGTAGGATGTTAGATCAGGTTGGAGAATATAGTAGAGCTGCTAGAGCATTGCGTCTTTTATCAGTGGCATGTCTTACTGAAGAGACGACTAGTTTGTGATCACCGGGTGATCCCTCACCACCCGAGGTTCAAGACTATCAGCTCGAGGAGCCATTATGTCTTGATAGATCCTTGTTTGTCTAAGCTTTGTGTACAGCTCCACATCTATCTTCTAGAGGTCTGTCTGGGATGATCTATTGTCGTGTCGGATATTACGTGAAGAATGTCCAGGAAAACACGAGGTTCCTGGCTGTGGAGATGTAGTGTGCTGAACAGAGACAAGAAAGAGAGAAACAAGCACGAAAACGAGCGTCGCAATATATACCAACTCTCAATGTACATACACTGTCGGTTCTTTCTCCTAAGAACTCAAGACTGAAAAATAGACCAGAGCGGTCTGTACTCTGCCTCAAAACCCTCTACAACGAGTTCCTGAATCTCAACCCAGACCCAAAACTATCGAAGCGTAGCTCAAAGCAAGAGAAACAACTCTTTGCTAACAAAAAAAGTTGTTCCAGTATCACACGATTCAAACCCAAGTCCAAACAACGTTCATGTACAAGCTCTTAGCTAAAGCTAGCTACCACAAGCTGTACATAACCAACTAGAACTCCAACGAACTAAAAAAGACGGAAATCATAGCGAAGGAACCAAAAAAGACCTATCTGAGAACTTTCTCTTTTCGCCAAACGGTCTTCAAATGTTGATAAGGTCTTCTTCCCTGACTCCATTGGCCCAAGAAACTTTCAGATCCTACTCCCAACAGCCAAGATATCACTGATTTTTGGTCGCAGGTGATCGAACTTTCAAAAACTCCTCCCTGGGGCTTAAAACCGCACACATCGTCCAAACGGATTGTCTGATCTGATATCCTTCTTCTCTGGTGGTAGATCTAGCTACCATGAACCAACGAGACTCCAAACAAGCCGTTTAGAGTTCCCCTCGCAAAACCACGCAAGAAATTTGATCGTAGGATGCAAAAAATTGACGTAAATCGACTCCTTGCAACTCAAACTTGCTCACCACATCCAAACCAACAACCCAATCCACATACGGTCTTCTCCTATGTGTAGATGAAGACTCCCTGATCGCGTAGACACCAAGAACAAAGAACTTGGTTCACTGATCGCGAAGAACAACCAAATTTCAGATCATAGACGATGAAAAATTTGACGCAAGCTCTTCCCTACGAGTCAATTTCACTCCGAATTCCCAAACTGCTTGATGAAACTTTGTATCGTCTTCAATTTCTTGAAGAACTCGACGTTCTGATCCCGATGGATCAAAGGACAGCAAGTTTGGACTCCGAAACGGTCCAACTCTTCTTCACAGATCATTGAAACACTCCAAATCTCCTTCATGCGTCTCAATTTCTCTCAGAACACACTCACCGATTTGTCTCTTCACGAACCGTCTTAACCAACGCGTAGCCTGCATAAATTTAAACCCAATGACACCTTGCGCACATGCATTGGACTTCCCAATTCTCCAAACCGTTCACCGACAAGTCGCAAGAACAAGCTAACCTCTTAAGCAGTCCCCTTACGTCAATCACAGTACGTACAAGTTTTTTCCAATAATGAGGAAGCAGACCCCTTGCGTCTTTAGTATAGAGCATGGAGTTGCAAATACCCAATCAGCAAGAGTAAACTAAGATCTAGCTTGATTTTCTCTTATTCCGAGTCTCGTAACTTCTCCACTAGGCGTCCAAATGAAGTAGACAAAGTGCCTATGGAAAGCTGACAATGAGCTCTACCCATTGATGCGATGAAAATGAAGATCTAAAATTGTGCCAAAAGCCCGTAAGCTGGGGCTTAGCTTGTTTTTCCCATCTTTCGAGTCTCGTAACTTCTCCCCTAGGCGTCCAAATGAAGTAGACAAAGTGTCTAAGGAAAGCTTACAACGAGCTCTACCCATCGATGTAATGAAACTGAAGATCCGAAGTTGTGCAGAAGTCTCATTTTCAGTCCCATGAGTATCTTTGAAGCGATAATGATAAGTATAGTAAATAGATTTTTAGACAGGAGCCGGTCCACGACACGACATCCACCTCCTCTAACCATGTGCATCCTTTGGTATGCACCAAGAGATACCAACCAAGGAGTGGACTGGCACGCACCTCGTCTTGTCGTCTTACTTCTCATCATAGACAACCTCATCTTCAAGCTCTTCTGCATAATCCTCATTCTCAAATCGAAACTCTGTCAAGATATCTGCTAGATCGACCTCCTCATCTCTCTTTTTGAAAATCTTGACACGTTTACTTGCCATTGGTACCTTCAAGCTCGTTCCATCCAGCTCTTACAAGACGTAAGTTGCATTGTCATGAATTTTCTTCACCACATACGGACCAACCATCGCCTGGAAAACTTCAGGAGTGCCCTATGTTGGTTGTCTAGACTGTTGTCATAGACTAACACCCAATCACCTTCCTTGATTTCCCTAGGTCTCAAACGATGTCGTTGATCAAATCTGACCTTGTTCTTCAACTGTGCTTCTTGCAGCCTATCCAAAGCAGCTTGGATAGCCTCAGGTCTTCTCTCTAACTGCCTAATTCAAATAACAAGAAGCTCCTTCCTAGTCAGATTGTCTTCCCAAGGTAACACACTCCATATCAAAACGTGTTGTTTAATCGGCATGATAGGTTTCTGATCTGTGATGAGTTCCATTGGCATGTTGTGGTGCCCACAAATTACAGGATGCATGAATTTTTGAAATTTTTAAGAATAATGACTTGTTTGTATAACTGAAGAAGTGTTGTTACTTAAGGTTACATCTTCCTTAACAGGAAGATGATCTTAAGAGTTGTTTGTAATAAGAAGTTGACTTCTTCAGAAGACGACCGTCTTCGGAAGATCGTCTTCTCAGTTGCGTCTTCAGAAAACGAGAAGACGGCGGAAGATGGGAAGACGGCAGAAGACACCTATCTTCCAGAAGACAGCGACCGCGAAGGACCAACCACGAGTTTTCGGGTAAGACAATAGGTGTACCTACTGGAGCGCACCGAATAGGTAGGTAGGTCAGGAAGACACCAAGGACGAGAACCCCTAATCTGCGGGGAAGATGCGTGAGGAAGCACATTAGGCACCTTCCAACTTCCCGCAACATAGCGCGCTGTCGGAGTGTGATCCGTCTACCTAGGAAAGCGCCGGGCTTCTGGCTGTGGTTGTTTACTCAAGAGGTTGGCTTTCAGGTCACAACAGGAGCTATAAACACTCACACAGGAGTGTAGGATCCTCTGATATGCTCAAAAGCGAAATTTGGGTCTCACTGGTAGTAATAGGCTTAAGCGGTGAACTTTGACACTCAAAGAGAGGAAAACTATGAAGGTTTAGACCTCTAAACTTCCCCTACATGCAAATGAGGTACTACTGAACTCACAGACGAAGTTTCAACCTGAGATCAAATTCTGACACGGAGATATGAACAGAAAAGTTCTGAATAAGAGAATTATGGTAATTTCTGGTACCTAGATAGCTATTCAGACATAGAACAGAGAATTGGCTCGATGAATTTCAAATCTTCTCACAGTATTTGAAGTCTACAGGGTGCTGAACATCCCTGTGAAGTTGGGACTCCTGATTGTTTGTAGAACTCCAGATCTCCTTCTCTAAAGTCGTTGCTCTAGATTAAGAGCTTTTCAGACCCCCTCTGCTTCAGCGGCCGCCCTGAATTACTCAGTTACTCAAATGATTCAAAACTTTTTGGACAGTCGTAGCCCTCCTGACAGTGAACGCAACCACGAAGTTTTGAAGTGATTTCCTCAATTCTGCTGCAATTGGCACCGAAAACCCCAAAATCAACAAAAGTGACGCAGTTTTGGCACAATCCGAACTTCAATTGGGCATAACTCCTTGTTTATTGATCCAAATCGAGCAAAAATTTCACTGACAGTGCTTGGCACGACGAGCTCTCTCTTCCTGTGTTCTCAGATTTCGAAGATACCTCACCAATTGCTCGAACTCCACTCTAGAGCTCTGTTTCTAAACTTAGAGTTTTACAAAAGACAAAAATGGACCAATGGGAGTTCATAGCTCCACTTGACTGTCCTTTTGTGCCTTAAACTACCTGGTAACTTTTCTACACTCATAAGCTACCACGTCAAGCCCCCTAGAGTGCCAGCGTATAACTTAAACTACCTAAAATGACACATAGCCCTGAAAAATAACTTAAATTAGCTAGAAAGCGTGCATGGGCGACAAGTAAGTACAACCCATGAGCTCAAACCCCTATCAGCATGGAAACCCTAAGTTATGTACACTGAACGTCATAGACAAGTAAGAAGTCACTTGCACAAGCGCACAAATGCTTGAACAAGATAACTAACATACTATCAGCCTACTAGGACTCAAAATAGTATTAACACCGTATGCAAAGGTGTCAAACATATACATAAAGGACTAGAAGTAATATGAGCTAACTTCTAGAACTACCAAACCTAAGCGTCGGAGTAGAAGTCAAGCATGTAGCCGCCAAATGGCGCGACATCCACCCCCTCTGAACCTGCACATCCTCCGGTATGTGCCAGATCTAGATCAAGACTCTTCAGCTTCAGCTTCAAATTCATCTTCAACCTCCATTGAGTCTTCAGCTTCATCCTCAGTAAGTTCTGCAATGTTCTGGTCATCCCCTCTCCTTCTAAAGAGCTTGATTCTCTTCCCTGCGACTGGTATCTTGAGCACTGCACCATCTAACTCTCTCAAAGAGTATGTGGCATTATCATAAACTTCTAACACCACATAAGGTCCGAACCATCTCTTGGAAAACTTTCTGATAGCGCTATGCTGATTATCAAGACTACTATCATAGACTAACACCCAATCACCTTCCTTAACTGGTTTGGGTCGTAATCTATGCGTTCTATCAAATCTGCCTTTGTTTCTTTCTCTAGCAGCCTTTAACCTTTCCACAGCTTTGGCAACATCCTCAGGTCTTCGTTCTAACTGCTGGATCCTTAATGCAAGAAGATCCTCCGTACTTCTACCATCTTCCCACGGCAAAACATTCCAAGTAGGCACAACCTCCTCAATCGGCATCACAGGTTTTTGCCCTAGTATCAACTCTGCTGGCATATAACCTGTAACGGTACTATGAGTTGTACGATCTGCCCACAAAGCAAATGGTAGCAGTCTAGGCCATTCACGGATCTTATCCTTGCAAGCTTTTACCAAAGCTTTGATGATTGGCGGATGACCTCGTTCGCTCTTGCCATTCCCTTCAGGATTGTAAACAGTGGTTAACGCCAACTTGATTCCCAATCGCTTGAAGAACTCAACTGCTTCTTGTGCATCCAGCTCACCCCTATCTGCAGTGATCTTTCCCACACACCCATATCTACAAATAACATCTTCAAGTAGAAAGCGGCAGACACTAGCAGTGGTCTTCGTCCTCAGAGCACGGCCTTCGACTTGGTTAGATAGATCTTCTCTAGCCAAGACTAGATACCTCATTTGTCCAAGTCCAAATGGCATAGTTACCAGATCAACTACCCATTTATAATGAATGGCTAAAGGATAAGTAGGATGCAATCCATCACGATGACGTACATTGGAGTACATCTGACAAGGTATACAGGATGAAACAAACTGTACTACATCCTTATACATACCCTTCCACCAATACTTTTCCTTCATCTTGGCAAATGTAGCCCAAACTCCTCTATGACCAGCCCATAAACTCTCATGGAACTCCTTGATCAGCTTCTGCTGCAATTCCAAGTCACATACCACCCGCTGCGGTATACCTCCTTGTAGCTTAGGGCGCTTCCATAGATGTCCTCCATGTAAAAAGTAACCATAAGCTGTTCTACGGATCCTCTTGAAATCTGCATCAGACCAGTCTTCCTGCCTTTCCAGTGAACTCAAATAGCGCCCAAGATCCAACCACTCGCCATCATACACACTTTCCTCAAAAAACTCCAACGGGGCTGCAAAACAGCTTCTATCTCTTCTAGCAAGAGCACTAGAATAGAACTCTGTTCCCACATCCTCCTGGTCATCTATCATTTCCTTCTCATCGTAATATCTAGCCCTTGATAACATATCTGCCACAGGATTGTCCTTTCCCGCAATATGTCTAAACTCTGGGTTCAAGGACTTGATATATGCTATCCACCTCAACATAGCAATATCTGGAGTTGTACAGCTAGTGATCATTCCCAAGAGAGGTAAACAATCTGTCTCCACAACCACAGGTGCTCCTATCAAGTATTCCTTATCACTTTTCATCGCAGTAACTACTCCCCATAGCTCTCTCTTGACCTGAGGGTAGTCTCTCTGCCGTGAACTTAACACCTTAGCTCCAAAACGCACCACATATCTATTTCCATCCTCATCGTCTTGTCCTCAGTAACCGATCCACATGTCTCCTTCATCCTTCGGATGGCATCAACCTTGTTTGGACAAGGTTTCCGACCATAAGATCCACACAGATGTCCCACTATTAACACCTCTTGTACTCCAAACACAGACTTGGCTCCTGATAAAGTCAAATGAACCTCCTCCAATCGACTCAGTATCTTATCACAATCAGCTATGTGATCTGTTACAAACTTACGGCACCCCCTCTGATCTTTTACCTCATTCTTCTCCTTCTCAGCACATCCTTTGATCGGCACATCATCAAGGAATGGCATAGTTTTTTCAGGAATAAAATCCCTCAAAACTTTATTCATGCCATTCATCATATGTGCTACAGAATTGGTAGCACCTTGTGGCAAGGTGCACATCCTTAGTAACCCTAAAGGCGTCCTCATTGTAGTCAAGTCTCTACTCTCAGAGGATAATTGAAACTGGTCATAACCTGAATATAAGTCTCCCATGGAATAGATAGCACGACCAGCAAAAGCCTCCGCAAACTCGTCTACAATAGGTCCTATACCCATATTCCTGATAGTTACCTTGTTAACTGGCTGCATATCTTGAATGAATCTCAAAGCTCCACTTTTCTTCGGAACAGTAAACCATCTGCTAGAATAGGGAGCTATAGATGGTTCCAAGATACCCATCCTAATCCTCTCATTGAGCAAGTCTATCAGCTTTGGCAGATGAGCTCTAGGCACAGGGATAGGACGTAGATTCCAAGGCACATGCGGTATAGTAAAGATTACCATAGGTGCAACTACACTTGGATCTACACATCCTACTTCATGTGACTCAAACGCAAACGCCTTACCATGCCTAGATAGCATCTCCTTGAAGCTCTTCTTCTCTTGCTCAGTAAGAAACCCATCACCTCCAATCCTCAGCTCCTTCAGTGTTGTTTCTGTGAACTGGTGCCCAATTCTTCTCGGTCCTCAGAGCGTCGATTCTCGTGCAGCTTGCTCCATCTTCTGATTGTAGTCGAGTGGTAAAGGCAAAGCCACTGGTTTAACTTTCTTTGCCACTGACTTGTACTTGGTCTCCACATACACCTCTTGTCGATCTATAAACTTATCAATTACATCATAAAGCTCCTTGGAGCTCACTCTCACCACTCTATCTACATCATCTACAGAACTTTCTACTATAGATTTCAACTCCCCTATAGTATCTACCAAATACTGCTCTTCAAACACTCCAGATATATATTCATCTCCTGCTAACTCTCCACTGTCCCACAAAGACTGCTGTACACACTTCACATGTTGCCTCTCAAACCTCTTCAGATTCTCAACCTTCCTATAACACACTGATCCGCATGACGTCAATCCTAAGAAGCCAGTGGATAAAGCCTCATGTTCTACTGGATCAGGCGAGAATTCTAGCTCTACTGTACCGTTGAAGTCTCGCTCTCAATGGTACTCTGCCAAAACCCTTAGACTCTCTAAACTCCTGAGTAATCTTAGGTAGTGGACGGTCTCTCAAGCTGTCACGATTCCTCTCATGTTCTGCAGCAACGGTCAAAAACTGAATAGCTCTTTTGCCGTCTCTACTACGTATCCTAGCATAAGCTGAACCATCATCCATAACTCGTGTCTCCATTCTAACAGCAGTAATGTAAGGCTGCCCTAGAATGATAGGATAGGTTGACATGTCTTGCACAAAGAAATTCTGAACATCACTGATGTCACCCACAGTTACCTTGATGTTGGGACAAGCACCATAGAGCTCTCCCCTCTGGTTGTTGGCAGCACGGATAAGCCATCCATGGTCGGTGTCTATGGGCCACCTCCCACGCTTGTACAGCTCCTTAGACATCAGATTAATCTCTGAGCCGTGATCAATCAATGCCACCACAGGTTCCTCTAGATCTCCCAGCTTCACTAAGGTCTCTGTGGTTGCTCTCGCCCAATGGTTGTGAGAATAATGGCTCTTCTGTGATGCTTCCACCTCATCCTCAAACCTCACGTGCTGATCTGATCTTCCCTCTGATACTTGAGAGCAGTAACCAGCAATCTCATCTTCCTCATCCTCCGACAGTTTGGTCCCTAGAGCGTTAAGCGTAGCTGCTTCACCCAAGATCTGACGTTTCCTCTTGATGATATCTATGATAACCTCATGGAACTCACGCTTTGCAATCCCAAGAATCTCACCCAAGGTAAACTCAACCTTCCCATTCAAGATACGATTCTCTAACACCTGCTTCAAGTCTGTAGCAATCTCAATGTCAGACTGAAGTTTATATGCAGGCATCTTACCCTTCTCCTTGCTTCTCTCCTTCTCCTTTGGTGTTGTAGGTGGTAGATCCTCCATAGTTTCCTCCCGAGTAGGTGTTGTCTCCTGCCTCGCCTCTGGTCTAGTCCTTTCACTCCTTGTAGCAGGTCGTTTGGCTGTAGAAGCCTCACCTGCATCCTCCCTCCTGCGTTTTTCTTCTAGTACAGCTTCATGCTGACTTCTTGCAACATAAGCATGCACTGACATAGTGTCTACAGGGTCATTCCATCCTGTAGTTTCTCTAATTGAGTTGCCAACCCTTCGTAGCACATCCTTGTCTAGCTCTGTTCTAGCTACGGACCGCACTACATCTGACCACAACCCCGTAGTCCCTTTCTCTCTCTCCATCTCCACTTTCACTCCACAGGTAGCAGCATTCACAAGAGAAACAGCATGTGATGCTGATATCTCATTCACAAGCCTCTTCATACCACCCTTGCCAAAGTTGGTTCCCAACATCATCCCAGTCTCTCTCAGATGGATCTTACCATCTTTGAAGAAGATTAGATCCTTCCTCAATGCATCTGAAAACTCTCCACAATCTCTTCTTACATGGTCTAGGCTATCACACCATATACAACGATGAACAAAGCCTTCTCTCATCTGAGGTCTCTGCATAGCAGGCTGTACATTCTGCTCCTTCTCTTCTAACCTAGTGAGCTTAAGCTTAAGCTCCTTCATACCCTTAATCAACTCATCAAGCGGTGAGTCTTCCTCTCTAGCAATTACCAAAGCGGGCTTAGCAGGCAACTGCTTGACAGGAATTATCAGAGGTGCTGCTTCACTTACCACCACCTTCTCCCTTCTTCTCTGTCTCTTGGCCAGCAAAGAAACAGCCTCTTCGACCTCCTTCCAATCAGTCTTCAATCCTCTCTCCTCATTCTTGTCTTCCAGCAACAGCTCAACTTCTCCTGAATAGTCACGTCCGCTGCTTGTAGGAAAAGCTCGGTCTTCTCCACCTCTAGTGTAAGCTTCTCTGTCCTAGAAAGTTGAGCATACTGACGATCAAACTCCCTTAACAGCTCATTTACAGACAAACCTTTGTTAGGCTTCACCACCCACTCCAAGAATGTTCTCTTGGTCACCCTCTCTGAGTCTTCAGTGTAGTACTCCTCCTTCAAAGCTCGCATAAAGCTCTCCCAACTCTGTCCTTGCTGCTGCTTGAACTCCTTCACACGCCCATGAATCTCAGGGACAACAGCAAGTTCAAAGTTCTCCACCATCTCCTTCTCAGGTACCTTGTTCACCTCCATCTCCCTAGCATAGTATCGCACATACTTGGAAATATCTGTACCCTTGAACTGGTCCATCTGATGCACCACAGATTGCAACGCCTTGGTTGCTAATACCTCTTTCCTCTCTGTGCTCTGCTGCTGCTGCATAAACATGGAAAAAGCTTGGAACATCTTCATCGTAGCAGCATCCAACTGAACAGGTTTGCTGAGCAGTAGCAGCAGCTCCACTTGATGATCCTTGGTTGGCCATGATATCTGATCCTGTAACACTCTCAAGAAAACTCCCACCCTAGGTGTTTCACGTCGAGTTCATCAAAAAGAGAGTATGTCGGAGTGTGATCCGTCTACCTAGGAAAGCGCCGGGCTTCTGGCTGTGGTTGTTTACTCAAGAGGTTGGCTTTCAGGTCACAACAGGAGCTATAAACACTCACACAGGAGTGTAGGATCCTCTGATATGCTCAAAAGCGAAATTTGGGTCTCACTGGTAGTAATAGGCTTAAGCGGTGAACTTTGACACTCAAAGAGAGGAAAACTATGAAGGTTTAGACCTCTAAACTTCCCCTACATGCAAATGAGGTACTACTGAACTCACAGACGAAGTTTCAACCTGAGATCAAATTCTGACACGGAGATATGAACAGAAAAGTTCTGAATAAGAGAATTATGGTAATTTCTGGTACCTAGATAGCTATTCAGACATAGAACAGAGAATTGGCTCGATGAATTTCAAATCTTCTCACAGTATTTGAAGTCTACAGGGTGCTGAACATCCCTGTGAAGTTGGGACTCCTGATTGTTTGTAGAACTCCAGATCTCCTTCTCTAAAGTCGTTGCTCTAGATTAAGAGCTTTTCAGACCCCCTCTGCTTCAGCGGCCGCCCTGAATTACTCAGTTACTCAAATGATTCAAAACTTTTTGGACAGTCGTAGCCCTCCTGACAGTGAACGCAACCACGAAGTTTTGAAGTGATTTCCTCAATTCTGCTGCAATTGGCACCGAAAACCCCAAAATCAACAAAAGTGACGCAGTTTTGGCACAATCCGAACTTCAATTGGGCATAACTCCTTGTTTATTGATCCAAATCGAGCAAAAATTTCACTGACAGTGCTTGGCACGACGAGCTCTCTCTTCCTGTGTTCTCAGATTTCGAAGATACCTCACCAATTGCTCGAACTCCACTCTAGAGCTCTGTTTCTAAACTTAGAGTTTTACAAAAGACAAAAATGGACCAATGGGAGTTCATAGCTCCACTTGACTGTCCTTTTGTGCCTTAAACTACCTGGTAACTTTTCTACACTCATAAGCTACCACGTCAAGCCCCCTAGAGTGCCAGCGTATAACTTAAACTACCTAAAATGACACATAGCCCTGAAAAATAACTTAAATTAGCTAGAAAGCGTGCATGGGCGACAAGTAAGTACAACCCATGAGCTCAAACCCCTATCAGCATGGAAACCCTAAGCTATGTACACTGAACGTCATAGACAAGTAAGAAGTCACTTGCACAAGCGCACAAATGCTTGAACAAGATAACTAACATACTATCAGCCTACTAGGACTCAAAATAGTATTAACACCGTATGCAAAGGTGTCAAACATATACATAAAGGACTAGAAGTAATATGAGCTAACTTCTAGAACTACCAAACCTAAGCGTCGGAGTAGAAGTCAAGCATGTAGCCGCCAAATGGCGCGACAGCGCCTGAAGAAGATCGATTGAGAGAGTGAGCTTCGCGAGCTAGCATTGAGAGAGGAATCAAGTGAGACATCGAGGTAGGAGAGAGTAAGTTGGCAGCTAGGCGAAGGGTGAGATCGAATTGCGGGAGCACAAACAGCAGAGAAAGCGAAGGCGTTTCTGTGGAGCTTCCGAGAAGCTGACAGTGAAGAGTGGCGAGTAGAAGCAGAGGTGGAATCGAGGTGTAGACCGAAATTGACAGCAGGCGCAGTCGTGTGGAGTCGCATTGGAAGCTAGGACAAGAGCCAGAAGCGCGTAGAGGTCGAAGACAACTCGGGGAGCCGAAGAAGACTGTAGAGGTTCTTCCTCCTGTTCTTTTCCCCTCCCACTTCTTCTCACCTTTTCTTGGTACTCCCCGCGCTTCCTTGATTATGTGTAGGCAGCCTGATCGATTACCCCACCCCCATTCTTTCTATTGAGACATTGGGCGCGGAAGCGCTGCCCAATTTTTGTCGAGACATCTCCTTGCTTCTTCCCGAGCTCAATTCGAGCTTCCCTACTCCTAGCCCTCAAATTGGAGACCCCAACTATCAATTTCTCTACCCCCCTACCTCTTTATCCCCGAAACTTGGAACAGAAGACGATTCGGAAGATGGGAACATCTTCGGAAGACGCTTCTTGAACTTGACTGTCTTCGGAAGACTGTCTTCGGAAGTCGACTGAACACAATTCGTATCAAGAGTGGATTTGCTTTGCTTTTGTGTTTAGAGAGGCTTGGTACGAATCCTGAGTGGAGTGGTGAGTTGTTGTGTTAATTCAAGAAGTTGGAAGTCGGGAACTAGGCCTGTGCCTCCCGGTCTTCCAAGCTTCTCAACTCCCCATCTTCCTAGAGAGACTAGAAGACTGGAAGGCTGGCAAAATGAGCGAGAAGACCGAGGGTCCATTCGGGTCTCTTCTGTCCGATCCATAGCAGCCGTTCTTTCTTCTTCCCGAACTTAGACGAGAGTTGTGAGAAGTCTTGCTGACAGAATCTGGAGGGAATGGTCGAGGGTCATGTCTTCTCATCATGCAGCAAGCTTCTTCTGAGTGCGTATGAGAGGTGAGAAGTCAGAAGAACAGAGTGCAGTTGTCTTGAGTCTGTTGTGAGGATATATTGCGTGTAGGAAGACGAAGACAGGTGAGACCAATGAAAGGAAGTCTGACTTCGAGAAGTCTTCCGAGAAAGACATTGAATCGGAAGCTGTCCCAAGTGTCTTCCCAGAGGCCACTGTCACCGTAGGAGCCCGCAACCATCTCATACTCTACTTCTCGCATATCTTGTATCTTTTGATAGGAAGTAGGATGTAATGCAAGGTGGGTTGTCTTCTTGGTAATCCATGCGAGGCCTTGCTTAGATAGGATTGTTTAGATATAGCTCGGAAGACGAGAGCTATCTAGGAAGTACTGTTAGAATCCCGGAAGACGGAGTAGTTGTCTTCTGGAAGACTAGTTTCGTCTTCTGAGAAGTAGAAGCTAGACTGTGGGCACTCGGGAAGAACTGAGCCTTCAGCTCATAGTAGGTGCTTGTGGTTTAGTGCAACAGATCTTCCAGGTATGTCGATGCATCCGCGAGGCTTGGTGTTATCCACGGCAGAATTGGCCGATGCCACTTCTTTCCTCAAGGAGTTGGGTCTCGACTTCTTCCTGTGGGATTGGAACCTCGCAGATCAAGGGCTTCTGGAGGAGGTGTGGGTCGCGTTACCACCACGTAACCGCGTACCTGCGAAGGCAGGAGTAGCTCGGGAAAGACCGTCTTCCTGGACTGAAGACTGGTGGCGTAAGACGTTTCACAGGCCTGAGACCGAGAACCGAGGATATTGGTACGAGAAGAAGATCTTGCCTAGGATTGTGAGTTCATAGCATGTGCCTGGGAGTACCACCTGCCTTTCCGTGGAAGACAGGCAGGGGAGGAACGGTTGGAAGATAGAGTCTTACCGGGAGCCGAAGAAGCGACTTCTGACGAAGTTGTTTCTGCATCTTTTCCCCAAGGGAAAAGCGCAGAAGACAAGGTACTTAGGAGATCAGGACGTGGAGTTCCTGGAATCAGTGTGGGATGACAGAGTGCCAATCTACTGGGGCGCGTACATCCACAACTATGTACAGACGGAGCTAGCATACTTGGGTACCCCGGCGGGAGGACATCTGACGCCCTTCTTCTGCTACTTGTATGTAGCCATGGGGGATCTTAGGGAAGATCAGCTGGCAGTGTATGGGCCAACGGAGCGACAGGAGGTGAAGGAGGAGACCTCGGAAGACGATGACCGAGAGGCAGCAGCAACGCCTCCTCTCACTCTGATGCCACAGCTGAGACCCGGCTCTCATCAGAAGACGCTTCTGGTGAGGGAAGACGAGTCTAGTGGGTCGGAAGATGCCACGCCAGTGAGGAAGATGGGTCACAGAAGTGTACCGAGGACACCCATCTCCCTCATTCATTCAGGATCGGAGTCGGACTCGGAGGAAGACTTGCTGAGTACCCGATCGGAGCAGAAGACAGCTTCTATAACACCTGAGAGTCTTCCGAAGACTCCAGAAGACGAAGGATGGATGGGCGCTCCTACTGCGATGCGAGGAAGCGCAAAGAGGAGAGCCGCTCCTGCCACGAGGAGTCTTCCACCCCGGAAGATGAGAAGAGTAGCTTCTTCTCGTGCGCAGAAGATGAAGGCCGTAGTAGTGGAAGAGGCTTCCTTGCCTCTGGAAGACGAAGTCGACACCATGGAGCGAGTGGTGGAGATGAACTTGTCTTCCGTAGGAAGACGACTGGAGGAGTTCAGTGCCTACTTCCAGAAGGAGATCCAGCCCGCTATGGAGTTGCTGGAGAGGAGAGCGAGGGCACAGGAGAAGCCCTTACAGCCTGGATTCGGCCTGCGCACCTTGCTGCGATAGGAAGACAACCAGCAGAAGACGGAGTCGCTGGAAGCTAGTCTCCGCACCACGGAGAAGCTTGCAGCCAGGTACAAGGCGGAAGCAGCTGCTTCTGTCAAGGAGTCGATGCAACTTCGGAAGAGCAACCAGGAGTTGCAGGCGCGAGTACAGCAGCGCGATCAGGAAGTTCTCCGAGTGCGGGAGAAGATCACTGCCCTCGCAGAAGAGCAGACCACTTGGAAGATGCAGCGAGAAGCCGCGGAAGCGCGAGCTGCAGCTGAGAAGACGCAGAGGGAAGCAGCGGAGGCTCGTGCGCAGAAGATGCTAGCTCAGTCGGTAGAAGCGCTTCGGAAGAAGTTCAACTTCACCGCGGGTAAGAAGTTACTTACCTTAGCTAGGGAATGGTACAGCGGGTCCAAGACGAGGTTGGTGGAATGCAGAGATAGCATGTTCAGGTACCTGGATAGACAGATAGAAGGAGTGAAGACACTTTATGGTCTTCCCTCACTTCCGACACCTGCAACCGCATCTTCCCAAGCCCCAGCACCTTCGACTGGATCCGGAATGGAGAAGGAGGAGTTCGACCTTGCTGTACACTTGGTAGTGACAGCGTTGGAAGCCGAGAAGACTCCAGAAGACGCCCCGGAAGACATGATGTCTTCTGAAAGACAGGAAGACGAGCCGTCTTCCCAGGTATTCCGCGTGGAGGAAGCGACTTCCCCGGACCTCTATGAGGTCGCCATGGTCCCTAGTACTTCATCTGTGCCTCAGAAGACCGAAGACGCACCATTCGACTCGTCTTCCCAGAAGACCATTCCGTCTTCCGAAGTCGAAGCCGAGGAAGACGCAACCACAGAAACAGCATGGCCAGCGAAGAGCGAGGAGAGGGAAGCTACCTCAGTGGTACCCGAGGTAAGTGCAGGGCTTCCCAGCCCATCAGAAGTCGAGGTAGTAGCTCCGGTAGGAGCAGATCATGTAGAGATTGCCACCGAGCAATCAAAGTAGTTAGCAAACTCAATCGACACTTCCAGATTTAGTAGGATCGGACATGCTATCTTAAGGATGGCAGTTTTTCATGTAAAAATAGTTAGGAATCCATGTGGCAGCATAGGTAGCGTAGGAGTAACACAGTGGAGGGCTAATTGGGAAGAGGGACCGCATGCATGTGAGGTGACAACCTCTTGTCAGCGCCTCTCTCTCTCTCCCTGGTGGTCGCCTCCCCTTACTCTCGAGGCAGATAGTTAAGTAGGATCGTAGAGTAGGAAATGGAGCTCTGCCAGTTCTGCCAGTTCTGTAGAATTCTGTAGTAACTGAACATACACACCGATTCTACAAGCAGGCAGGCGAGACACATTAGAGCAGAGACAGTCTTAGCACACTACACCCGTCGTTGGAAACATACGAATAGTCTTGGAATATACAGGAGGGGTCTGCATACTCGCACCAGCAGTGGTTCGAGGATGTAGATAGAAGTAGTGGACAGTCTAGGAACAGGGAACGGCATCCTCGTGCAGTCCTGTTAGCTAGGCTGGTGTGTCGAGGAGTAGACGCAGGAAGTAGCGGGAGTGAGCTTCCCAATGCCATTGTGACTTCTTCTCGGGGAATAGATTGTGGATTTGAGTGCAGTAGCTTCGCTCATGTCTTCTGGGTGGTGGAATGTATTGAATTCGCTCCCAATTGTGCATGGGAAGTGTTCTTCTTGAGTGGCGGTGAATGTCAACAGTTGTGGAGTGTAGCTTGACTCGTTCAGTAGAGCACTTGGGATCTACGTACGAACGGTCTTCTGGGTAAGGGATCCCAGAAGACAGAGTAGTCAGAGCAGCGAAGTGAAGAAGAAAGAAGTCTTCTTCCCGCAACAGAAGACGACATCCTCGAGTAGAAGACGGTGCTACAGTACTCACGTTTGTTGTCTTCCTCCCCAAACTATTACAAGCAGGGATGGCTTGTTAGTCAGGATCCGGACTAGAAGCCTGTCGGAATCTTAATTGCCCTTTTTCATCCTGTTTTCTCTTGTTTGGATTTCTTCTTCTTCCCATCTTCCCTCATCTTCCCCATCTTCTTATCTTCTTCTAGTGAGCTTCCGATACTTCTATTGAGCTTCCGTGAAGGTGAATGTCGTTGTAGTGTTGCAAGAAGACAACTTCCGTAGGCAGAAGCCTGGGAAGGCTACAGGGGGCATACACCCTGTGATTTATCCAATCCGTTGGAATGTGAGTGTGAGAGTAAGGTGTAACGACTGTTACTAGTCGACTTCTGCGAAGCCGGACAGCCTTCTGGAGGTGTGAGAAGACGAGCTAAACCCCCAGAAGACGAGAATCGCTTCGGGAAGACGGTATCGAGAAGACCGGAAGAAGCAACCTGGAAGCAGGAAGATCGTCTTCCCGAGCTTCTCTGTGAATAGTTGTGTGATATTGTAATTGGTAGTTGTTTGTTTGGGTCCAGAGCATCATTTGGCGTGTCTGGAAGACGTGTTGTTTTGTGTGGTTTTGTGAGAAGACGGGATTTCTAGGCAAAACCCGTGTGTTTGTGTGTTTGAACAGATCTTAGAACTTAGAGCAGCGTTACTTGTGCAAATCCTCTGTGGGAACGATATCTTGTATACTAAATGGGCAAAAGGAGAAATCCTACGTCACTACATATAGTGAGGAACCATTTTTGGCGCCGCTGCCGGGGATTTCATCTTAGTAACTTCTGTTCTAAGCTTCCTGGATCTGTGTGCCATTAGTTAGGTTCGTTTCGAACTAACTTCGATTGTAGTTGAATGTGTCGTGGGACTCTATCTTGCTAGAAGACGAGAACCGCAACCAGAAGCTGATAAGATACCTCAGGGAAAGTTGGAAGAAGCCGCTTCCCTGCTTCCAAGAACTCCTTGGAAGACTCGGTCTTGGAAGATTGCAGTGAGTGCAACCAGAAGCAGGAGAAGAAGACGTTCTGACCTTGTGATCGGTTGTTCAGTCATTTGGTCTTCCGGATCTAGTGTTAGAAGAATAGAGACATCTGTTCTCAGTACTCTGGTGGATGCCTCCGACCGGAGGAAGAAGCAGAAGACGCACGGGTAAAGATCCTGAGTGGGTTAACTCACCCCAGCGAACCGCTTCTAGAGAGCAGCGGATATCCCTGAGACACCAAAGGAAAGAAGAAGAGCTCAGGAAGATCCGATCGGTAGAGTTGGAAGAGCCTTCCATCTCGAGCATAATCTTTGGCGAAGACAGAAACCAACCGGGTGATCACGTGTATAAAGTAGATTTCGGTACTGGTTACTCGGAAGACGTCTTCCCAAGTGCGGGAGAAGCTTCTCAAGGTGAGGGAAGACAGGAGGAGATTGTTCCAGACGTCTCGAGAGGTAGCAGTGACAGTAGCTCTGACTCAGAAGACGATCTTCCTGATTCAGACAGGCCTGGACCCTCGAGAAGACCATCTCCACCACCTGGACATGAGGAAGAAAGAAGTTGACACTCGCACCAGCCGGCAGTCAACATGGCTTCCTACACTCGGCAGAAGTACCATCCGTACGACGATGATGCTGACGCGGACGACTTCATCACGATGTTCGAGACCATCTCTAGATCCAACAAGGAAGACGCTGATGTTGACAGACTCCGTGTATTTCCCAGTTTGATCAAAGAGAAAGGAAGGAAGTGGATGAGTAAAACGTTGGATGATGTTGTAGTAATGGCCGCTTGGGCTACTCTGAAGGCAGCTTTTCTGAAGAGGTTCAGAGGAGTGGGCTACGATCGTATGACCCTCATAGAGCTTCAGAGGCTCGAACGGAAGAAGAAAGAGACACTGCGGGATTACACCGAGAGGTTTGAAGATCTCTTGGATCACATCCCTCAGAACCAAGGAAGACCCGGCTACTGTGCCCAGCAAGCTGTGGACTGGTACTTGGGAGGATTGTCTCAGGATATGGAATTGTACTGCAGAAGAGGAGGAGGTGATGATTTAGCGGAGGTACAGAAGCATGCCGAGCAGTATGAAACCTCGAGCATCACTCGGAATATGACGAAAGACAAAGGGAAGACCTCGAAGAAGTCCACAAAGTCGAAGAAGTCTTCCCGGAAGTCCAAGAAGAAGTCCAAGTCCACTGAAACTGATAACAGTGATTCGGAAGCAGCCTCTACTTCTGAAGAGTCTACTGTCGAAAGTTCAGAATCCGAATCTGAATAAGAGAAGAAGACGCGGAAGAAGAAGAAGGAGAAGACGCGAGCAAGGGAGGAAGTTGTGCAGAAGATGCCTCAAACTCAGATCATTCAGTCTGCACCTGATCCCCGCATCGATGAGGTTCTGAAGCAGTTTGCCGACCTGAAAGTTCATCTTTTGAACCAGAAGGACAAGCGGAAGCAGCCTACGGCTTCCCGGCCAAACCTTTGGTGCAACCTTTGTAACTCTTCTGGACACACCAGAGATCAGTGTACGCAGGACCAAGCTGTCAACTGGGCAGGATGGGAAGAAGATGATGAGGGATATCTACACGATCCCAGTGAGGAAACCTGCTATAGGATCGAGACGATCCAACCCTTCACTCCTACGCCTCCCGCCCAATATAACCGTTATGTACCGAGGGGTAGAGCTAGCAATGTACAGACCAGGACACCCTGGCAGCCTTCTTCATCACAACGACCTCTCAACCCTCTTCCTGGAGCGTGCAATAATTGTGGAGAGACAGGACACTGGTGGTCCACCTGTCCTCACCCGAGAAGACAGATTGGGCAAGTGCCCTTGTGTGGGAACTGTAAGGAAGCTGGTCATTTCACAAGGAATTGTCCTCAGACCTTACGGCCACGACAAATGGTGAGATTTGCAGATACCACGCCTCCTGCAGAAGCTGCATCAACTTCTAAGCTCGAGTTAGCAGTGGTACAACACATCACGGTAGAAGAAGAAGATCCTGGGGATTGTACGGATTGTCTCCATATCGAGGAAGACGAACCAGATCCCGAGAAGCGCGAAGGAAAGGAACCTCAGCTGCAGAAGACGACTGCAGCTCAGAAGATGGAGACACCTGAAGAAGCGTCATCTTTCACTTTGACGGATGGTACTGTCTGGAATCCTGACCCGAATTCAGATAGTTGGCCTCCGGAGGAAGTCTTGGATGAAGCTGTGTTCAAGGTAAGTACCAGAAGCAAAGGGAAGTCATAATCTCGCCAGAAGGACGTCAAGAAGAAGAAGCAGCATAAGGAGAGGTCATCTTCTCCCAAGCGGCCGTCTTCTCCTACTTACGACCGAGAAGATCCGAAGTACTTTGCTCCTGACATAAGACAAGAGGTTGAAGCGATCATGCAAGAAGAGCTGGAGAAGAGACGGAAGATAGTACAGCAGCTTCCTACACCGACTACGGCAACACCTGTCTCACGGGAACAGCCTCCAGTCGAGAGAAGACACTCTTCTGGTCTTCCACCCAAGGAAGCAGCCACTACATCTTCTCTGTTGGAAACACCAGTCACTCTCCTGAAAAGATCTCCGTACGACTTCTTGCGAGACTTGTGGAATCAAAAGGCGGATGTAACCTTCCAACAGCTGTTGGATGACAATGCTGGTTACAGGAAGATGTTACAATCTGTGCTTCGAGGATCAAGGAAAAGGAGGACAGCTAAACTTCCCCAGAGCACCCCGATCCTAAAGGTAGAGCATGAGGACTTGGGAGCCCCAGAACTTGATATGGAGATCCATGGCTGTCTTCTGAAGAAGGTACCCATTGATTCCGGCTCCGGAGTTAACATCATGACGGAAGAAACGACGCATGCCCTAGGCTTCACTGAGTTCCAGCCTACTCCGAGAATTCTCAGAATGGCGGACCAGACCAGAAGACGACCTTTGGGGCAACTGAAAGATGTCTTGACGGTAATTGGTGGAGTATCTTTTTACCTCACTTACATCATTTTGCGACCTGTAGCTAAGGTTGGATATCAGGTGTTGATAGGAAGACCATGGCTGTATGCTGCAAAATGTGAATACCGACTGGAGAAGGCATCGTTTGAGATTTCCCAATCCTACACCCAAGCCAGGTGAGAAGAGTAAGGTCCCGCTTCCTTGGATCAAGATTGGACACCAAGGTGAAACTCCGTCTACAACAGAGGGGTACACTTCAGAAGACTCGGCTGCGTCTTCTGACAGTGATGAACGGTATAATGAATTTATGGTGAATAACGTGTGTGCTACAGAAGTAGCAGAGAAAGTGGAAGATGTGATCTGTGGATACATTGAGTGCTACGAGATTGCGGAAGAAGAGCTTCCAGAAGACGAGAATACCGTCTTCCCTTCGGAAGATCCGATAGTTGGTCTTCCAGAAGACGAGAATACCGTCTTCCCTTCGGAAGGTCCGACAGTTAGTCTTCCAGAAGACGAATCTGAACTAGAAGAAGCTCCCAAACCGGAATACTTTGGTGCCAGTGAGTACAGTCACACTGAAGGAATGGTAAACCCAGATGATCTCCAAGAGATGGAGGTTGCTCCTGGGAAGAAGCTGAAGCTTTCCAAGGTGATCGAGGGCCAGCAGTTGGAAGACTTTCGAGAACTTCTAACGGAGTTCCAGGATGTCTTCGCGTGGACCATAGAAGACATGAAGGGCATACCTCGAGAGTTGGGAGAGCATCGCATCGACTTGCTAGAGGGCGTTGTTCATGCACGGCAGAGGCAGTACCGGCTCAACCCCAAGTACTCGCTTCTGGTGAAGGACCAGATTGACCAATACTTGAAGGCAGGAGTCATCTTCCCAGTACTTAGCAGTGAGTGGGTAGCTCCTATTGTCATTGTGCCGAAGAAGCAGACAGGAAAGATCCGAGTGTGTCAGGACTTCCGGAAGCTGAACTTGGCCACGAAAAAGGATCATCACCCCTTACCATTCACCGACTCTGTGTTAGACCAAGTAGCAGGACATGAGTTCTACAGCTTCCTCGATGGGTATTCTGGGTACAACCAAGTTTCAATCAGAGAAGAAGACAAATCGAAAACCACTTTCACTACTGATTGGGGCACGTACGCGTACAATCAAATGCCGTTTGGTTTATGCAATGCACCCGCCACGTTCCAGAGGTTGATGATTACAATCTTCAAGGAGTATCTTCACACCTTTATGGAGATTTTCTTGGATGACTTCTGTGTGTTTGGATCAAGAGAAGACCACTTGATATTTCTAAGGAAGTGTTTTCTGAAGTGTAGAGAACATCGTTTGGCACTTCACCCTGAGAAATGCTTCTTTGGTATGTCAGAAGGGATCTTGCTAGGACATAGGATTTCCGGAAGAGGTATAGAAGTCGACTATGCTAAGGTGGAAGTCATCATGAAACTCCACCCACCTGCTAACTTGACGCAGTTGAGAAGCTTCCTTGGCAACGTAAGATACTACAGGAGGTTTATTGACAGGTACGCAGAGGTAGCAGGGAGACTCACTAAGTTGCTGAAGAAAGACGAACCATACATTTGGTCTTCTGAGCAGCAGGAAGCATTCGAAGAAATGAAGAGGCTTCTGTCGGAATCCCTTGTCCTACGGCCGCCTGATTGGGAAAGAGTCTTCCACATTTATGCGGATGTTTCTGCTTTCGCCATCGGGGTGGTGTTGAGTCAGAAAGATGAGAAGAAGAAGGATTATCCCATCTACTACGCGAGAAGACACATGTAACTTGTCACCGAGCTGTGCGTCGTTTGATTTGTCCATAACACAAATGATAAGAGTCGAGGTAACTCGCACACCCTTTCTGTTGCAGGCCTTCACCAAAGCCTTCACAATGAGCGGATGACCACGTTCACTCTTGGCATTCTCTTCGAGGTTATAAGCAGTTGTCAGTGACAACCTCACCCACACCTTGCAAAGAGTCTCATGTGCATCTAACTCTCCCTGATCTGTAGTAATCTTTCTCACACATCCATATCGACAAACAAACTCTTCCAAGAGAAATCTACATACCCCTTCAGTTGTCTTTGTCCGAAGCGCCCTACCCTCAACTTGATTTGAAAGATCTTCTCGAGCAAGTACCAAGTATCTCATCTGCCACAATCCAACTGGCATAGTCACCAAGTCTACAACCCATTTGAAGTGGATTGTCAATGGATAAGTCGAATGTAATCTGTCTCGATGTCGGATGTACGAATACATCTGATATGTCAAACAAGACTCCACAAAAGATACGACATCCTTGTACATATTTTTCAATAAATATTTCTTTTTCATCTTCGTAAAAGTGGTCCAAATCTCTCGATGTCTAGCCCAAAGACTCTCATGAAATGCCTTGAACAACTTCTACTGATCTTCTTTGTCGCAAATCACTCGTAGCCATATCTCACCTTTCTACTTCGGTCGCTTCCAAAGAAACCCATCCTGCAACATGAAGTTGTAGGCCTTTCTTCGAACTCTCTGAAACCTCTCATCCGTCCAACCTGTTTGCTTAACCATCGTACTAAGGTACCTCTCGATGTCAATCAAATCACCATCATACAACCTTTCAACAAACAACTCATCTTCCTTTCCTATCTGTGCAATTGAATAAAATTTTGCACCCACGTCGTCAATATCTTCAACCATATCATCCTCCTCATCATATCGAGCTCGAGATAACATATCTGCCATCAGATTATCCTTCCCTGCAATATGTCTAAACTCCGGGTTCAACGACTTGATATATGCGATCCATCGTAACATCGCAATATCATGAGTTGAACAATTCATTATCATCCCTAACAACGGCAAACAATCAGTTTCAACCACCACTGCAACTCCAGTCAAATACTCTTTCTCGATTTTCATGGCTAAAACAATATCCCATAGTTCTCTCTTCACTTGATTGCAACTGGACTTGTATCTACAGTAAGAACCACCGACTTAACACCCTTGTAATCTATCCTTCCTAAAATTGGAGGAGATGATAATAAGGACTTCAGCTTCCATACAGCATCAGTATGCTCTTCCTCCCATATGAACTTATGACCCTTGCGTAACAACCCATATAATGGATCCGCCACATGTGCATAATGAGGAATCTAAATGCGACAGAATACACAAGCACTCAAAAATCTTCTTACTTCTGTCAACGAGTTGCAAACCTTCTTCATCCTCCCAATCGCATCCATTTTGTTTGGTCTGGCTTCTGATCAAATGATCCACACAAATGACCAACAATCAAAACTTCTCTAACCCCAAATGTAGATTTCGCACCTGACAGCGTGAGATGAACTTCCTCAAGTCGAGATAGGATCTTCTCACAATCTGCGATGTGATCAATGACGTATCGTCGACACTTTCTTTGATCTAATCTTTCATCCTTCTCATCCTCCACACATCTTTTGATGGGGATGTCATCCAAGAACGGCATCGTCTTTTTAAAGATGAAGTCCCTTAGAACTCTATTCATCTCGTTCATCATGTGTGCCACCGAGTTGGTAGCTCCTTGTGATAAGGTACACATCCTAACCAACCCCAAAGATGTCCTCATTGTTGTGAAGCTTCTGCTCTCCTCCGCTGGTTGAAATTGATCATATCCTGAGTAAAGATCTCGTAAATTGCTCTCTCTGCAAACGCTTCAACAAACTCATCCACAATTGATCTCACTCTAGCATTTCTGGTTGTTACTGTGTTCACCGGTTGCATGTCTTGGATGAACTGTAGCGATCCATTCTTCTTAGGTACTATAAACCATCTGCTTGAATACGGTGCAAACGACGGCTCCAAGATCTTCATCCGCGTCTTCTCCTTCAGCAACTCCACCAGTTTGGACAAGTGAACCTACGATACTTTTGAGTCTTGTAACTTCTCCACTAGGCGTCCAAATGAAGTAGACAAAGTGCCTAGGGAAAGCTGACAACAAACTCTACCCATCGATGTAATGATAGTGAAGATCCAAAGTTGTGCAAAAGCCTCATTTTCAGTCCCATGAGTATCTTTGGAGCGATAATGATATGTATCGTAAACAAATTTTCAGACAAGAGCCGGTCCACGACACGACAACGTAAGAAATTATTTTCAGACAAACGACCCCTCATTGCTAACCTACAAATCATGATCACACGTTAGCGTTCATGCACCACTTATCTTTGTCTCATTTGGTCCGGACCGGAGCCGGATCATCTCCTTAACTCTCAAGTGTAGTGTCGTAGGATTACTCCTTTTGCCCATTTAGTATACAAGATATCGTTCCCACAGAGGATTTGCACAAGTAACGCTGCTCTAAGTTCTAAGATCTGTTCAAACACACAAACACACGGATTTTGTCTAGAAATCCCGTCTTCTCACAAAACCACACGTCTTCCAGACACGCCAAAAGGTGCTCTGGAACTAACCAAACAACTACTAACTAAAATATCACACAATTATTCACAGAGAAGCTCGGGAAGACGCGCTTCCTGCTTCCAGGTCACTTCTTCCGGTCTTCTCAGTACCGTCTTCCCGAAGCAATTCTTGACTTCTGGGGGTTCAACTCGGCTTCTCACACCTCCAGAAGACTGTCCTGCTTCGCAGAAGTCAATTAGTAACGACTGTTACACCTTATTCTCGTACTCACATTCCAACGGGTTAGATTAATCACATGGTGTATGCCCCCTGTAGCCTTCCCAGGCTTCTGCCTATGGAAATGGTCTTCCTGCAGCACTACAACGACATTCACTTTCACGGAAGCTCAATAGAAGTCACGGAAGCTCAATAGAAGTCTCGGAAGCTCACTAGAAGAAGGTAAGAAGATGGGGAAGATGAGAGAAGATGGGGAAGAAGAGGAAATCCAAACGAGAGAAAACAAGAATGAAAAAGAGAAATTAAGATTCTGACAGGCTTCTAGTCCGGATCCTGACTAACAAGCCATCCCTGCTTGTAATAGTTTGGGGAGGAAGACAACAAACGTGTGTATAGTTGCACCGTCTTCCACTTGAGGATGTCATCTTCTGTGGTGGGAAGAAGGCTTTTTCCTTCTTCTCTTTGCTGCTCCGACTACTTTGTCATCTGGGATCTCTTACCCATAAGACTATCCGTACGCGGATCCTAAGTGCTTCACTGGACGAGCCAAGCTGCACTTCCACCACTGCTGACAGTCATCGTCACTCAAGAAGGACACTTCTCATGCACAATTGGCAGTAAATTCAAGGAACTCACTACCCAGTAGCCACGAGCAAAGCTTCTGCATTCAAATCAGCAATCCATTCCCCGAGAAGAAGATACATAGGTGTTGGGAAGCCCACTCCCTCTACTTCCTGCGCCTACTCCTCGACACACCAGTCTAGACAACAGGACTGCACGAGGATGCTGTTCCCTGTTCCTAAACTGTGCACTACCTACACCTACATCTCCAAGCCGCTGCTGATAACCAGAGAAGGCAGACTTCTTCCTGCGTAATTTCCTTAGTCTAACATCGAGCGTAGCTAATCTGTCTGCACCGTAGAATCTGTATGTGTGTGCAGATCTCTGTAGTGTGTCATGTGTCTAATGTGCTATGAGTCTGCATCGTAAAATGTTGGTGTTTGTGCAGAATTCCAATTTCCTACTCTTCGATCCTACTTATGCATCTGCCTTGAAACGCAGAGGGAATCCCCTCCAATCTTCGACTGCAATCAGGGAGGGATGGGCACCGCCAGAAGGTTGCCACCTCACATGCAAAAACGGTTCCCCTTTCCTAATTAGCCATCTGGTTGTTTACCCTGCGCTGCCTACTCTACCACATGGTCACTGATCTAAAATTAAATTGGACCTGTCTTTTCTTAATATAGCATATTTAGTACTTTACTAAGTTTGGGCAAGTCCATGGTCTTCTGGGCTTTGCTTATCTATTCTAATGACTCGGATGCCATTTCCACCTGATCTATTCCTACCTGAACTACTTAAATCGGCTTCTGATAGGCTGGGAAGCCCTGTAATTACCTCGGGTGTCGCTGAGGTGGCCTCCTCCTCCACGTTCGTCGCTGGCTCTGCTGCTGCTGCTTCGGAAGACAGAAGCGTCTTCTGGGAAGCTGGGTCGACTTGTGCTTTCTCGCTCTTCTGAGACACTAGTTCAACACTGGGAGCCATAGGGACCCGGGGAAGTCGCTTCCTCCACTCGGAATACCTGGGAAGACGGCTTTTCTTCCGGTCTTCCAGAAGACACCTTGTCTTCCGGGGTCTTCTTCCGGGGTCTTCTCGGCTTCCAACGCTGTCACTACCAAGTGTTACAGCGAGGTCGAGCTCCTCCTTCTCCAAGTCTGGTCCTGTCGATGATGCGTGTGCTTGAGAAGATGCGTTTACTAGTGGCGAGATCAAGGGAAGATCATAGAGTGTCTCCACTCTCTCTATCTGCCGATCCAAGTATCGGAACATACTCCCCTTGCACTCCACCAACATTGCTTTAGACTCATCGTCCCACTCCCTAGCTAAGGTAAGGAGCTTCCTACCCGCGGTGAAGTTAAACTTCTTTCGAAGCGCTTCCACCGACTGAGCTAGCAACCCCTGCTCACGAGCTTCCGCTGCTTCTCTCTGCGTCTTCTCGGCTACAGCCTGCGCTTCTGCGGCTTCCCTCAATGTCTTCCATGTCGTCTTCTCTTCTGCAAGGGCGGTGATCTTACCTCGTACTCGCAGAACCTCTTGGTCACGCTGCTGTAAACACGCCTGCAACTCCTGGTTGCTCTTCTTTCAGCTGCGCTAACTCCTTGGTAGAAGCGACGTACTTGCTGTGAGTCGAAGACTCAGTCCTTCCCTAAGTTCTCACAGTCTAGCTTCTACTCTCAGAAGATGAACCTAGTCTTCCAGAAGACAGCTACTCCGTCTTCCGGGATTTTAACAGTGCTTCCTAACTTCCTCTCGTCTTCCGGGCTATATCTACTCAATCCTAACTAAGCAAGGCCTCGCATGGATTACTAAGAAGACAAGCCACCTTGCATCACATCCTACTTCCTAACAGAAGATACAAGATTTGCGAGACGTAGAATGCATAACAGGTTCAGAAGATGGTTGCGGGCTCCTGCGGTGACAGTGGTCTCTGGGAAGACTCCCGGGACAGCTTCCGATTCAATGTCTTTCTCGGAAGACCTCCCGAAGTCAGACTTCCCTTCACTGGTCTCACCTGTCTTCGTCTTCCTACACGCAATCTATTCTCACAACAGACTCAAGACATTTGCACTCTGTTCTTCTGACTTCTCACCTCTCATACACACTCAGAAGAAGCTTGCTGCTCGGTGGGAAGACATGACCTTCGACCATTCTCTCCAGATTCTGCCAGCAAGACTTCTCACGACTCTCTCCTAAGTTCGGGAAGAAGAAGGAATGGGCTGCTATGGGTTGGACAGAAGAGACCCGAAATGGACCCTCACATCTTCTCGCGCATTTTGCCAGCCCTTCCAGTCTTCTGGTCTCGCTAGGAAGATGTGGATTTGAGAAGTTCAGAAGGCCGGGAGGCACAAGCTTAGTTCCCGTCTTCCAACTTCTCAAAATAACAAAACAACTCACCATGCCACTCATGATTCGTACCAAGCCTCTCTTAATACCAAAGCAAAGCAAATCCACCCTTGATACGAATTGTATACAGTCGGTCTTCAGAAGACAATCAGGCTTCCGAAGATGTTAGGCTTCCGAAGATGTTCCAATCTCAGAAGCGTCTTCCGAAGATGTTTAGATCTTCCGAAGCGTCTTTTGTTCAAGGTTTCGGGAGTAGAGGAATGGTTGGGTAGGGAAATTGATAGCTAGGATCTCCAATTTGAGGACTATGGGTAGGGAAGCTCGAATTGAACTCGAGAAGAAGGAAGAAGATGTCTGACGGAAATTGGGCAGCGCTTCCGCGCCCAATGTCACAATAGGAAAATAAGGATGGAGGATTGATCAATTAGGCTGCCTGCAAACAACCTGGGAAGCGCGGGGGATACCAAACAAAGGCGAGAAGCAGTGGGGAAGGGAAGAGAACATGGGAAGAACCTCTACTGTCTTCGATCTTCTGCGCGCTTCTGGCTCTGGTTCCAGCTCCAATACGACCCCACAAGGCTGCTTCCGCTGTCAGCTTCTGGCTACGTCTCAATTCCACCTTCGATTCCACTCAGCCACCCTCCAATGTCAGCTTTCCGGGAGCTCACAGAAAACGCCTTCAGTTCACTACGCTTCTTGCGCTCAGTAGTTCGACTTCACCTTCCTTCTAACTTCGAATCGATCTTGTCTTCACTCGATTTCACTCGCTGCTTTCCTCACTCAAATCAACTCGCTGCCTGAATCGATCTTCTTAGTCTCCAATCTCTCGATGCGGGAAGCATGTAGGTGTCTGTGCTAATGCGCTTCCTGCGCTGTCTTCTCTGCAGTTTAGGGATTTCGACACTCCTGGCCTACCTAACCTTTTTGGTGCTACCTGGTAGGTGTACCTACTCCTTACGTGGTTAAGCTTCTGCGGTTGCCGTCTTTTGGAAGATGCGTGTCTTCCGTCGTCTTCCGTCTTCCGAAGACATCACCGAGAAGACGCTTCCCGGAAGACGGTCGTCTTTCGAAGAAGTCAACTTATTATTACAAACAGCACATAAGATCATCTTCCTTCTAAGGAAGCAGTAATCTTAAGTAACAATGCTTCTTCAGTTATACAAACAAGTTATTAATTTCAAAAATTCGTGAATCCTGTAATTTGTGGGCACCACATCAAGCTCAACATTTCTTAAGTCTCGAACTAGATCCAACTATATCGGTCTTAAAACATGAGCAAGTCATAACATGACTTGGGGGTGGACTTCTCATTAGATCCAAGGTCCTAAATGGCGTCTCCAACACACCTAACGGTCCAACCGCCCATGATGTCCGTCTAGGTCCAGACTCTCAAATGGTGATTTAATCCGCCGTCTCGTTCCCTAGTCTTGCCTCAACCTTTGGATTGTTCCTGAGTCTAGACTTTAGATTGTTCCAAGTCTAGACAACAACGCACTTTGGTGCTAGCCTAGCCATCACCTCATGTCCTAGAGTCCAGCTGCTGAACTCTGAGATCAGACGATCAGGCATCGAGCCCGCCTCATATATACTTTTGGGGATCAACGGTCTTGCCCTCCTACTTGATCTTTAAAAATTATACCACAATCCGATCACGGGATCGGCCATAATTCTCAGCTCCAAGGTTAGTTCGAGGAGTTTTGCATATCCCTGGAAAGCTCCCGCCAAGACCTTTCCAAAGATACTTTATTCACCTTGAGATTTTACATGGAGCTCTGTCCACGACGTCACGTCAAACTCTGACAGCTTCAAAATTCACACCTTTGACAAAATGGATTTGATCCTTCAAAACGCATCATCCACCTCCTTGGTCCAACTTACTTGTGTGTCTTTTTTCGTCCAATCCGTCAGCGGCTTCGCGATCTTTGAAAACCCCTTCACATACTTACAATAGAATTGCGTCAATCCTAAGAATCGTCGCATTCTCTTCAATGTAGTCGGAAGCTCTCAAGTCACAATCGAGTCTATCTTCTGCATACCCGGACCGACTCCTTCTGCACTAATGACATGTCTCAAGAAGTTAATGCGTTCCAAACCAAACTTACTCTTGTCAACGTTGGTAAACAGCTTATGCTCACACAGTTTCGTCAACACCATCCTTAACTGCTCCGCGTGCGACTCCAAGATTTTGGAGTAGATCAAGATGTCATTCATGTAAACAATGACAAACTCGTCCATCTCTTCGCAAAACATTATGTTCATCAATGTAGTGAACGTCAAAGGGACGTTGCAGAGTCCAAATGATATCATCATGAACTCTAATGATCTATATTTGATTCAACAAGCGGTCTTCTCAACATTTGGGTTAGTTATTCGAATCTGATAATATCTTGACTTCAAGTCTATCATGTCTTGATGGATCACCTCATGCCTCCAGAGTCTTATTGCCAAACTCTAGGGTCGAATGACTCAACTTGACCCACTGTCGCGATTCTCAGTATCAAGATCGGACACGATGTGAACAACAAAACCCTAGAGGACTTGTGCTAGATTGTGATGCTATGAGTAGGACTTAACGGCTTGATCAGGAAGTCGAGCACAGATAAATCCTAAGTGGTTCTCTAAATCAAAGTTGGAACATTGGGTTAGATCATAAGGGTCTACTCCAAAATTACCTCGAGACGAACGCTGAACTAAGGGAGCAAGTTTGGAAACGGATGAAACATAAGTCTGAGACCTATGGATCCGAGACACGGGATCAAGACATGGATCCGGCGCAGAAGGATCGTGGTTCGGACGCTGATCCGAACCACAGGGTCCAAGTCTAGCGCTCGACAACAGTTCCTCGGAGAAATCCAAAGTGTTGGAGCTCCAGCGACATTTTGGGTCATGGACGAAGCTTTACGTAAGATCTCGAGGTAAGTAAGGTATCATGAGAAAGGTCTCGGTGAGAGCTTTTCAGGGATATGTACAACTCTTAGAATTGACCTCCAAGCTGAGAATTAGGACCGATCTCTTGATGGTTTGTGGTATAATTTTCAGAGACCAAAGAGGAGTACGGGACCCTCGATCTCCAAAAGTATATATGAGGAGGGCTCGATGCCTAGGTGGGCCAGGACGAATCACTTGACCCCAAGGTCTGACGGGCAGACTCTGGGACATGAGGTGATGGCTGGGAGACTACCAAGGCGCGTTCTGGTCTAGATTTGGACATCTGGACATAAGAACGATCTAAGGGCTGGGGCAAGACTAAGGAACGAGACGGCGGGTTAGACCACCGTTTGGGAGTCTGGACTCAGACGAACATCACGGACGATTGGACCGCTAGGTGTGCTGGAGACACTGTTTAAGACCTTGGACTTTATGGGAAGTCCGCCCCAAGTCATGTTATGACTTGCTCATGTTTTGGGACCGACCTAGATGGATCTAGGTCGGGACTTAGAGAATGTTGAGCTTGAGAGTTAAGGAGACGGTCCGATTTCAGTTCAGACCAAACGAGATTAAGATAAGTGGTGCATGGACGCAAACTTGTGATTGTGGTTTGTAGGTTAGCGTTGTGACTTTTGTGATCTACTGAGCAAGAGTTTCAGTTGTCACAACAAGGCAATAGGTGCGCAAAACCCACCAAGGCATTGAGTTCTTTCATATATACTTCTGAGGATCGACAGCCTCACCTTCCTCTTTGATCCGTGAAAATTATATCACAATCTGATCATGAGATCGATCACAATTCTCAGCTCTGAGTTCGGTTCGAGGAGTTTTGCAAATCATTGGAAAGCTCTCACCGAGTCATTTCCAATGAGATTTTACTCGCCTCGAGATCTTACCTAGAGCTCCGTTCACGATCCAAAATGTCGCTGGAGCTCCAACACTTAGAAATTTTTTGAGGAACCGTGGTCCAACGCCAAACTCAAACCCTGTGGTTCGGTCTAGCGTCCGATCACATTCCGTCTGCGATGGATTCACATCTTGATCTCGTGTCTCGAACTCACGTCTCAGACTTATATCTCGATCCATTTCTAGACTTATCCCCTTAGATCAGCGTTCGTCTGAGGTCCTCTTGGGATAGGTACCCACGTTGTCCTATTGCATGATAGTCTATACAGTGAAAGTTGGTAACACAAGGATATTTCCTCCATTGTGTACGTAGTTGTAAGGGAAGCTGCCCTAGAACTTGTTAAGTTGGGCAGGTGCTAAGCTAAGGCCAAGCTAGACAAGATGCCCCCTAGCTTATATTCCAAAGAACGACTAAGAAGCCATGAAGGTACCAGGTGGAAGGTCTTCTTGATTAGAGCATGCACGTATTTTCAATTATGCGAAATAAGGATATACGTAGATGTTTGCATCGTTTCTAGATTATGAAAATGACAAAAGAGAAAAACTTTGTCGTTTTTCGTTGATGACTCGGATTCATTATCTGATGACACCATCACGTAGGTGTTCTTGAGTAGTATAGTTTTGGTTCTTTCGTTACTAGAAACATAAGTGTATAGTGGAAGTAGCACCCGAAAAGCTAGCAAAGGAGATAAAAGTGAGTTCTATAAGTATGTGTACAAGTTTCTTTATTGTATTAAACGGAAACACGAGCCATCTCAGTGGAAGGGGCGCCCACTTAAGATAAATAAGCCCTTGGATCAAATCTTCCTGACTCATGCTTCCTATATCAGCGTGTTGACCTCTTGGATGGGAGTCTATGTTGAGTATGTGACTATGTCCTGCACATCTAGGGGCGGGGGACTGATATCCTCTTTAAACGTGAACTTCTGGGCCTATTGTCTTGTACTTCGTCTCACCTCGAACCTCAGGTGCACGAAATGATTCGATCACTGAGTAGATTTCCCTTGAATGAATTTGCACAACCTTATCCATATCTTCTCATCCAATGGACGTGATCTCTCGCAAAGGATCATTCAACCCATCCTCTTCATAAACACCAGAAATCCATTCATCCTCTTCTAGCTCACCCAGCTCTTTCAACATCAACTCAATCTCACGCAAATATTTTTGTTCTTTTCTTCTCAGTTCTTCAACCTTCTTGTAAATAGCAATCCCACAATCTGAAAATCCAACAAACCCTGTACAAAAGACACTTTCTCCTTCAAGCAAGAGTACCTTATCCTGCGCACCATCACAATCCCGCTCTACAGTAGTACTCAACGAAAATCCTTGAACTCTTCACTCACCCTTGGAAGCTGTTTCTCCCTCACGATCTCGATTGTGCTTGTGATTAGATGATACAGTCAAGAATTTTACCGCTCTCGTCTCATCTTGACTTCGGATCTTATCATAAGCAGATCCGTCGTCTACTACCTTGTCTTCATCCGAGTTGCTGTGATGAATGGTTGGTCAAGAATGAGTGGGTATGATGTTGCTTCTTGAACAAAGAAGTTTTGCTCGATAGCAACATCACCTATGCGCACTCTAACGTCTAGACATGCTCCTTACAAATCTCCTCTTGTGTTGTTGGCTGCTCTTATGACCCACCCATGCTCTATGTCGATAGGTCAATTCTTCTTCAGTACAACTCTTTCAACCTGATGATGATTTTCGATCCATGATCTATTAGAGCAACCACCGACTCATCCAAGTCTCTGATCCTCACTAGTATCTCTATCGAGCCCAGTGATTGTGACTGTAATGACTTGAGTTTTGCTTTCCATCCTCCTCTTCATCCTCAAAATGTATCCTGCATCTTCAGTCTCTTTCTTCCTCTAAAGAATAAACACTGCACTTTGCAAGCTCTCTCTTCTCATCTACAGACACTGTAGTATCCAAAACATGCGATAAAATAGTCTCACTCATAATCTGTCATTTCTGTTTAATGATGTCGATGATGACATCATGAAACTCACGCTTAGCAATGTCCACAACTTCTCTCAAAGTAAATTTCATCTTCGCATTTAGAATGCGATCTTCCAAGACTCCCGTCAAATATGTTGAAGCATCGATGTCCGACTTGCAGCCGGCTTAGCCTTCTCCTTCTGAAACTCTTTTGCTCTCTCTTCCGATGGAGAAGGAGCATCATCCATCGGTAGATCTTGAGCTCCTGCATCCCGAAGCTCTTGACAAACCTTCTCTCCTCGAGTCTGTCTCTTGGAAGAAGTTCCTTCTCGTGCATTCTCTGAATCTCGTCTTCTCTTCTCTTCCAACAACGCTTTGTGTTGGTTCTTAACGATGTAAGCATGCATCGATAGAGCTTCTTTTGGATCTTCTCATCCAGTATCTCTTCTGATCGTAGCAGCCGTCCTCAACAATGTCTCAAGTATCATCTTTTCTTTCTGTTTCATGGAGATGACAAATGATCACAATCCACTCGGTTCAACATGCTCATTAAAAATCCTCTCAACTTGGTCCTCAACCCTTGTACCATAAGTTCCAACCTCCACGATTGCAACTGCTTGCGCTGATAAGTGGTCCTCAACCAACTTCTTCCTCCCTCCTCTATCAAAGTTGGTCTAAAGAAGTGCACCCGTATCTCTCAATACTATCTTCCCATCTTTCTAGAAAATCACCCCTTGTTGTAAGATATCAGTGAACTCCTTGCAATCTCTACGTGGATGATTTGTACCATCGCACCATATACATCGTTGGATCCAGCCTTGCTTCTCAAACGGTTTTGCTCCACTTGTAGACCTTTTCTCTTCCAATCTTGTGAGCTTGATCTGCATATCTCGCATTCCACGCATGGTCTCCTCAAGGTTTGAATCATCCTTCTTCGGAGATACTACAAGTGCTTGGACAACCAGAACAACTGGAGCAACTGGTACCATTTGTCTAGCAACAAGAACCACTGGTCAAACCACAGGAATAGGTGCTACAGCAGTCGGTGTTGATACCGGTCTCCTAACATGAACCTTCTCTTGTCTTCGCTCTCTCTTGGTAAGCAGACCAACAGCTTCTTCAACCTTCTTCCAACTATTGGTCAAACCATCGTCTTCCTCTCGATCCTCCAGAAGTACTTCCAATTTCTCTTGTAACTTCTCATATGCAGCCCGAAGAAACAACTCTATCTTGTTGGACTGCAATGTTAACTTTTCCATCTTAGTCAGCCGAGAAAATTGTTTCTCCAACTCCTTGAGTAACTCAATAGCTTGTAAACCTTTCCTCGGTTGCTCAACCCACTCCAAGAATGACTTCTTGGTGACCTGATTAGAGTCCTCCAAGAAGTACTCATCCATCAAGGCACGAGCAAACATCTCCCAATCCTTATCAAAATGCTTCGTTAGCATCTTAACATGATCTCTAATCTCAGGAGCTGCTACCAACTCAAACGTCTCAATCATCTCATGTTCTGATACCCGGTTCAGCTCCATCTCCTTCACATAATGTCCCAGATATCTTGAGACATCTCTCTCATCAAACTGATCGATCTTGCTGACCACCGCTTGAAGCGCCTTTGTTGCTAATGCTTCTTTTTGCTCATCATACTGTTGTTGCCGTAAGAACATTGTGAAGCCGGAAACATTGATGCAGACGTTGGATCCAACTGCACCTTCGGTAATCCTTCCGAACCACTAGCTTCATTCCCATCACCGTTCCTGTCTCCACTCATGAGTATCAATCTCCTCTTCAAAGTTCAAACACAGAAGAAATCTATAGTGACGCAGGATTACTCCTTTTGCCCATTTAGTATACAAGATATCGTTCCCACAGAGGATTTACGTAAGTAATCGCTGCTCTAAGTTCTAGGATCTGTTCAAACACATAAACACACGGGTTTTGTCTAAAAATCCCGTCTTCTCACAAAGCCACACAAAACCACACGTCTTCCAGACACGCCACATGGTGCTCTGGAACTAAACAAACAACTACCAATTACAATATCACACAACTATTCACAGAGAAGCTCGGGAAGACGATCTTCCTGCTTCCAGATTGCTTCTTCCGGTCTTCTCGATACCGTCTTCTCGAAGCGATTCTCGTCTTCTGGGGGTTCAGCTCGTCTTCTCACACCTCCAGAAGATTGTCCTGCTTCGCAGAAGTCGACTAGCACGGCTGTTACGTCTTACTCTCACACTCACATTACCACGGGTTAGATCAATCATAGGGTGTATGCCCCCTGTAGCCTTCCCATGCTTCTGCCTACGAAAATGATCTTCCTGCAGCACTACAATGACATTCACCTTCACGGAAGCTCAATAGAAGTCTCGGAAGCTCACTAGAAGAAGGTAAGAAGATGGGGAAGATGAGGGAAGATGGGGAAGAAGAGAAAATCCAAACAAGAGAAAACAAGATGAAAAGAGTAAATTAAGATTCCGACAGGCTTCTAGTCCGGATCCTGACTAACAAGCCATCCCTGCTTGTAATAGTTTGGGGAGGAAGACAACAAACGTGAGTACTGTTGCACCGTCTTCTACTCAAGGATGTCGTCTTCTGTTGCCGGAAGAAGGCTTCTTTCTTCTTCACTTCGCTGCTCTGACTGCTTTGTCTTCTGGGATCCCTTATCCAAAAGACCGTTCGTACGTAGATCCCAAGTGCTCTACTGAACGAGCCAAGCTACACTTCCACAACTGCTGACAGTCACCGCCACTCAAGAAGAACACTTCCCATGCACAATTGGGAGCGAATTCAAAGAACCCACCATCCAAAAGACATGAACAAAGCTTCTGCACTCAAATCCACAATCTATTCTCCGAGAAGAAGTCACAATGGCATTGGGAAGCTCACTACCTCTACTTCCTACGTCTACTCCTCGACACACCAGTCTAGCTAACAGGACTGCACGAGGATGCCGTTCCCTGTTCCTAGACTGTCCAACTTCTATCTACATCTTCGAACCACTGCTGGTACGAGTATGCAGACCCCTCCGGTGTATTCCAAGACTATTCGTATGTTTCCAACAACGGGTGTAGTGTGCTAAGACTGTCTATCCTGTGTCTCTGCTCTAATGTGTCTCGTCCGCCTGCACCATAGAATCGATGTGTGCAGTCGCTACAGAATTCTACCAAACTGGTAGCACAGGCAGAACTCTATCTCCTACTCTGCTATCCTACTTATGTCGTTGTCATGAGAACCAGGGGAGGTGACCACCAGGGAGAGAGAGGCGCTGACAGGAGGTTGCTACCTCACATGCAAGCGGTTCCCTTGCCCGAATTGGTCATCCACCTTGTCCTTCCTACGCTACCTATGCTGCCACATGGTGTCCTAACTAATATTACATGGAAAAACTGCCACCCTTAAGATAGCATGTTCGATTCTACTATATTTGGAATTGTGAATGAAGTTACTAACTACTCAGATTGCACGGAGGCAATCTCTACCTGATCTGCTCCTATTGGAGCTCCTAATGCGGCTTCTGATAAGCTAGAAAGCCCTGCAGTTACCTCGGATATCACTGAGGTGGCTTCCTCCTCATCGTCTCTTGCTGACCCTGTTGTCGCTGCTGCTGCGTCTTCCTCGGCTTCGCTTCTGCTTCGGAAGACAAAAGCGTCTTCTGGGAAGCGGAGTCGACCGGTGCTTCTTCCGTCTTCTGAGGCACGGGTGCGGGACTAGGGACCATGGGGGACCTCATGGAGATCCGGGGAAGTCGCTTCCTCCACGCGGAATACCTGGGAAGACGGCTCGTCTTCATGTCTTCCAGAAGACATCTTGTCTTCCGGGGCGTCTTCTGGAGTCTTCTCGGCTTCCAACGCTGTCACCACCAAGTGCACAGCGAGGTCGAACTCCTCCTTCTCCATTCCGGATCCAGTCGATGGTGCTGGAGCGTGGGAAGATGCGGTTACAGGTGTCGGAAGCGAGGGAAGACCATAAAGTGTCTTCACTCCTTCTATCTGTCGACCCAAGTACCTGAACATGCTCTCCTGGCATTCCACCAACATCGCTTTGGACTCGCTGTCCCATCCTCTAGCTAAGGTAAGTAACTTCCTACCCGCGGTGTAGTTGAACTTCTTCCAAAGCGCTTCCACCGACTATGCCAACATCTTCTGTGCACGGGCCTCTGCTGCTTCCCTCTGCGTCTTCCATATGGTCTGCTCTTCTGCGAGGGCGGTGATCTTCTCCCGCACTCCTGTGACTTCCTGATTGCGCTGCTGTACCCGCGCCTGCAACTCTTGGTTGCTCTTCCGAAGCTGTACCAGCTCCTTGGCAGAAGCGGCTGCTTCCGCCTTGTACCTGGTTGCAAGCTTCTCCGTCTTCTTCTGGTCTTTCCTCTGTCGCAGCAAGGTGCGCAGGCCGAATCCAGGTTGTAAGGGCTTCTCTTGTGCCCTCGCTCTCTTCTCCAGCAACTCCATAGCTGGCTGGATCTCCTTCTGGAAGTAGGCACTGAACTCCTCCAGTCGTCTTCCTGCGGAAGACAAGTTCATCTCCACCACTCGCTCTGCGGTGTCGACTTCGTCTTCCAGAGGCAAGGAAGCCTCTTCCACCACTACGGCCTTCATCTTCTGCGCACGAGAAGAAGCTACTCTTCTCATCTTCCGGGGTGGAAGACTCCTCATGGCAAGAGCGGCTCTCTTCTTTGCGCTTCCTCGCATCGCAGCAGGAGCGCCCATCCATCCTGGATGCATCGACATACCTGGAAGATTTGTTGCACTAAACCACAAGCACCTACTATGAGCTGAAGGCTCAGTTCTTCCCGAGTGCCCACAGTCTAGCTTCTACTTCTCAGAAGACGAAACTAGTCTTCTAGAAGACAGCTACTCCGTCTTCCGGGATTCTAACAATACTTCCTAGATAGCTCTCGTCTTCCGAGCTATATCTAAACAATCCTATCTAAGCAAGGCCTCGCATGGATTACCAAGAAGACAACCCACCTTGCATTACATCCTACTTCCTATCAGAAGATACAAGATTCGCAAAACATAAGTGCATGACAAGTTCAGAAGATGGTTGCGGGCTCCTGCGATGACAGTGGTCTCTGGGAAGATACTCGGGACAGCTTCCGATTCAATGTCTTTCTCGGAAGACTTCCCGAAGTCAGACTTCCCTTCACTGGTCTCACCTGTCTTCGTCTTCCTACACGTAATCTATCCTCACAACAGACTCAAGACAATTGCACTCTGTTCTTCTGACTTCTCACCATCTCATACGCACTCAGGAGAAGCTTGCTGCTCGGTGGGAAGACATGACCCTCGACCATTCTCTCCAGATTCTACCAGCAAGTATTCTCACGACTCTCTTCTAAGTTCGGGAAGAAGAAAGAACGGCTGCTATGGATCGGACAGAAGAGACCCGAAGGGACCCTCACGTCTTCTCGCTCATTTTGCCAGTCTTTCAGTCTTCTAGTCTCTCTAGGAAGATGTGGAGTTGAGAAGTTTAGAAGACCGGGAGGCACAGACCTAGTTCCCAACTTCCAACTTCTCGAAATAACAAAACAACTCACCACACCACTCAGGATTCGTACCAAGTCTCTCTAAACACAAAAGCAAAGCAAATCCACTCTTGATACGAATTGTGTTCAGTCGACTTCCGAAGACAGTCTTCCGAAGACGGTCTTCCGAAGACAGTCAAGTTTAAGAAGCGTCTTCCGAAGATGTTCCCATCTTCCGAATCGTCTTCTGTTCCAAGTTTCGGGGGTGGAGAGGTAGTAGGGTAAGGAAATCGATAGCTGGGATCTCCAATTTGAGGGCGAGGTGTAGGGAAGCTCGAATTAAGCTCGGGAAGAAGCAAGGAGATGGCTGACAGAAATTGGGCAGCGCTTCCGCGCCCAATGTCTCAATAGGAAAGATGGGGGTGGGGATAATCGATCAGGCTGCCTACACACAACCAAGGAAGCGCTGTCGTGCTACCTGGCGGCTACATGTTATATTTCTACTCCGACGCTTGGGTTTAGTAGTTCTAGAAGTTAGCTCTTATTACTTCTAGTCATTTATGTATATGTTTGACACCTTTGCATACGGTGTTAACACTATTTTGAGTCTTAGTAGGTTGATTACCATGTTGATAGGGCTTAAGCTCATGGGTTGTATTTGCGTGTCGTCCATGCACGCTTTCTAGCTGATTTAAGTTATTTTTCGGGGCTACGTGTCGTTTTAAGTAATTTAAGTTTTACGCTGGCACTCTAGGGGGCTTGACGTGATAGCCTATGAGTAAAACTAAGTTGCCACGTGGATTAGGGCACTAAAGGACAACCAAGTGGAGCTATGAACTCCCATTGGTCTGTTTTTGTCTTTAGTTTAACTCTAAATTTAGAAACAGAGCTCTAGAGTGGAGTTCGAGCATTTGGTGAGGGATCTTCGAAATCTGAGAGCACAGGAGGGTAGAGCTCGTCATGCCAAGCACTTCCAGTGAAATTTTCGATCGATTTGAGTCAATAAAGAGGAAGTTATGATCAATTGAAGTTCGAATTGTGTCAGAATTTGATCTCAGGCTGAAATTTCGTTTGTGAGTTTAGTAGTACCTCATTTGCATGTAGGGGAAGTTTAGAGGTCTAAACCTTCATAGTTTTCCTCTCCGTGAGTGTCAAAGTTCACCGCCGGATCCTATTACTGCCAGCTAGACCTGAATTTCGCCTTCTGGGTATATTACTAGATCTTACACATCTGTGTGAGTGTTTATAGCCCCTGTTGTAACCTGAAAGCCAACCTCTTGAGTGAACAACCACAGCCAGAAGCCCGGCGCTTTCCTAAGTAGACGGATTACACTCCGACATACTCTCTTTTTGGTGAACTCGACGTGAAACACCTAGGGTGGGAGTTTTCTTAAGAGTGTTACAGGATCAGATATCATGGCCAACCAAGGATCATCAAGTGGAGGTGCTGCTGCTGCTCAGCAACCTATTCAGTTTGATGCTGCTACGATGAAGATGTTCCAGGCTTTTTCCATGTTCATGCAGCAGCAGCAGAGCACAGAGAGGAAGGAGGTGTTAGCAACCAAGGCGTTGCAATCTGTGGTGCACCAGATGGACCAGTTCAAGGGTACAGATATTTCCAAGTATGTGCGATACTTTGCTAGGGAGATGGAGGTGAACAAGGTGCCTGAGAAGGAGAGGTGGAGAATTTTGAGCTTGCTGTTGTCCCTGAGATTCGTAGGCGTGTGAAGGAGTTCAAGCAGCAGCAAGGACAGAGTTGGGAGAGCTTTATGCGAGCTTTGAAGGAGGAGTACTACATTGAAGATTCAGAGAGGGTGACCAAGAGAACGTTCTTGGAGTGGGTGGTTAAGCCCAACAAAGGTTTGTCTGTAAATGAGTTGTTAAGGGAATTTGATCGTCAGTATGCTCAGCTTTCTAGGACAGAAAAGCTTACATTAGAGGTGGAGAAGACCGAGCTTTTCCTACAAGCAGCGGACGTGACTATTCAGGAGAAGCTTGAGCTGTTGCTGGAAGACAAGAGTGAGGAGAGAGGATTGAAGACTGACTGGAAGGAGGTTGAAGAGGTTGTCTCTTTGCTGACCAAGAGACAGAGAAGAAGGGACAAGGTGGTGGTAAGTGAAGCAGCACCTCTGATAATTCCTGTCAAGCAGTTGCTTGCTAAGCCCGCTTTGGTAATTGCTAGAGAGGAAGACTCACCGCTTGATGAGTTGAGGGTATGAAGGAGCTTAAGCTTAAGCTCACTAGGTTAGAAGAGAAGGAGCAGAATGTACAGCCTGCTATGCAGAGACCTCAGATGAGAGAAGGCTTTGTTCATCGTTGTATATGGTGTGATAGCCTAGACCATGTAAGAAGAGATTGTGGGGAGTTTTCAGATGCATTGAGGAAGGATCTTATCTTCTTCAAAGATGGTAAGATCCATTTGAGATAGACTGGGATGATGCTGGGAACCAACTTTGGCAAGGGTGGTATGAAGAGACTTGTGAATGAGATATCAGCATCACATGCTGTTTCTCTTGTGAATGCTGCTACCTGTGGAGTGAAAGTGGAGATGGAGAGAGAGAAAGGTACTATTGGGTTGTGGTCAGATGTAGTGCGGTCCGTAGCTAGAACAGAGCTAGACAAGGATGTGCTACGAAGGGTTGGCAACTCAATTAGAGAAACCACAGGATGGAATGACCTTGTGGATACTATGTCAATGCATGCTTATGTTGCAAGAAGTCAGCATGAAGCTGTACTAGAAGAAAAACGCAGAAGGGAGGATGCAGGTGAGGCTTCTACAACCAAACGGCCTGCTACAAGGAGTGAAAGGGCTAGACCAGAGGCAAGGCAGGAGACAACACCTACTCGGGAGGAAACTATGGAGGATCTACCACCTACAACACCAAAGGAGAAGGAGAGAAGCAAGGAGAAGGGTAAGATGCCTGCATACAAACTTCAGTCTGACATTGAGATTGCTACAGACCTGAAGCAGGTGTTAGAGAACCGTATCTTGAATGGGAAAGTTGAGTTTACTTTGGGTGAGATTCTTGGGATTGCAAAGCGTGAGTTCCATGAGGTTATCATAGATATCATCAAGAGAAAACGTCAGATTTTGGGTGAAGCAGCTACGCTTAACGCTCTAGGGACCAAACTGTCGGAGGATGAGGAAGATGAGATTGCTGGTTACTGCTCTCAAGTATCAGAGGGAAGATCAGATCAGCACGTGAGGTTTGAAGATGAGGTGGAAGCATCGCAGAAGAGCCATTATTCTCACAACCATTGGGCGAGAGCGACCACAGAGACCTTAGTGAAGCTGGGAGATCTAGAGGAACCTGTGGTGGCGTTGATTGATCATGGCTCAGAGATTAATCTGATGTCTAAGGAGCTGTACAAGCGTGGGAGATGGCCCATAGACACCGACCATGGATGGCTTATCCGTGCTGTCAACAACCAGCGAGGAGAACTCTATGGTGCTTGCCCCAACATCAAGGTAACTGTGGGTGACATCAGTGATGTTCAGAATTTCTTTGTGCAAGACATGTCAACCTATCCTATCATTCTAGGACAGCCTTACATTACTGCTGTTAGAATGGAGACACGAGTTATGGATGATGGTTCAGCCTATGCTAGGATACGTAGTAGAGACGGCAAAAGAGCTGTTCAGTTTTTGACCGTTGCTGCAGAACATGAGAGGAATCGTGATAGCTTGAGAGACCGTCCACTACCTAAGATTACTCAGGAGTTTAGAGAGTCTAGGGGTTTTGGCAGAGTACCATTGAAGAGCGAGACTTCAACGGTACAGTAGAGATAGGATTCTCGCCTGACCCAGTAGAGCACGAAGCTTTATCCACTAGCTTCTTAGGACTGACATCATGTGGATCAGTGTGTTATAGGAAGGTTGAGAATCTGAAGAGGTTTGAGAGACAACACGTGAAGTATGTACAGCAGTCTTTGAGAGATAGTGGAGAGTTAGCCGGAGATGAATACATATCTGGAGTGTTTGAAGAATAGTATTTGGTAGATACTATAAGGGAGTTGAAATCTATAGTAGAAAGTTCTATAGATGATGTAGATAGAGTGGTGAGAGTGAGCTCCAAGGAGCTTTATGATGTAATTGATAAATTTATAGATCGACAAGAGGTGTATGTGGAGACCAAGTACAAGTCAGTGGCAAAGAAAGTCAAACCAGTGGCTTTGCCTTTACCACTTGATTACAATCAGAAGATGGAGCAAGCTGCACGAGAACCGACGCTCAGAGGACCGAGAAGAATTGGGCACCAGTTCACAGAAACAACACTGAAGGAGTTGAAGATTGGAGGTGATGGATTTCTTACTGAGCAAGAGAAGAAGAGCTTCAGGGAGATGCTATCTAGGCATGGTAAGGCGTTTGCGTTTGAGTCACATGAAGTAGGATGTGTAGATCCAAGTGTAGTTGCACTATGGTAATCTTTACTATACCGCATGTGCCTTGGAATCTACGTCATATCCCTGTACCTAGAGCTCATCTACCAAAGCTGATAGACTTGCTCAATGAGAGGATTAGGATGGATATCTTGGAACCATCTATAGCTCCCTACTCTAGCAGATGGTTTACTGTTCCGAAGAAGAGTGGAGCTTTGAGATTTATCCAAGATATGCAGCCAGTTAACAAGGTGACTATCAGGAATATGGGTATAGGACCTATTGTAGACGAGTTTGCAGAGGCTTTTGCTGGTCGTGCTATCTATTCAATGGGTGACTTATATTCAGGGTACGATCAGTTTCAGTTATCCTCGGAGAGTAGAGACTTGACTACAACGAGGACACATTTGGGGTTACTAAGGATGTGCACCTTGCCACAAGGTGCTACCAATTCTGTAGCACATATGATGAATGACATGAATAAAGTTTTGAGGGATTTCATTCCTGAAAAAACTATGCCGTTCCTTGATGATGTACCAATCAAATGGTGTGCTGAGGAGGAGAAGAATGAGGTAATGGATCAGAGGGGGTGCCGTAAGTTTGTTGCAGATCACATAGCTGATTGTGATAAGATATTGAGTCGACTGGAGGAGGTTCATTTGACCTTATCAGGAGCAAAGTCTGTATTTGGAGAACAAGAGGTGTTGATTGTGGGGCATCTATGTGGATCTTATGGTCGGAAACTTTGTCCAAACAAGGTTGATGCCATTCGAAGAATGAAGGAGACGTGTGGATCGGTTACTGAGGTGAGAAGATTTCTAGGTGCATGTGTGTTTTATCATATATGGATTCCACACTTTGCACATGTAGCAGATCCGTTGTACAAGTTGCTGAGGAAGGGGCAAAGATTTCAGTGGCAAGAGGAGCAAAGCGAGTCTATGAAGAAGTTGAAGGATCTGTTGTCTTCACCACCAACTCTACGGAAGGTAACATATGAGTTGGGCAGATCTGTTATCCTTACTGTTGATACTAGTCCTATTGGCATTGGATGGGCTATAGGACAAGATGATCAGGATGGAAATAGATATGTGGTGCGTTTTGGTGCTAAGGTATTAAGTTCACGGCAGAGAGACTACCCTCAGGTCAAGAGAGAACTATGGGGAGTAGTTACTGTGATGAAGAGTGACAAGGAATACTTGATAGGAGCACCTGTGGTTGTGGAGACAGATTGTTTACCTCTCTTGGGAATGATCACTAGTTGTACAACTCCAGATATTGCTATGTTGAGGTGGATAGCATATATCAAGTCCTTGAACCCAGAGTTTAGACATATTGCAGGAAAAGACAATCCTGTGGCAGATATGTTATCAAGGGCTAGATATTATGATGAGAAAGAAATGATAGATGATCAGGAGGATGTGGGAACAGAGTTCTATTCTAGTGCTCTTGCTAGAAAGGATAGAAGCTGTTTTGCAGCCTCGTTGGAGTTTTTTGAGGAAACTGTGTATGATGGCGAGTGGTTGGATCTTGGGCGCTATTTGAGTTCACTGGAAAGGCAAGAAGGATGGTCTGATGCAGATTTCAAGAGGATCCGTAGAATAGCTTATGGTTACTTTTTACATGGAGGACATCTATGGAAGCGCCCTAAGCTACAAGGAGGTATACCGCAACGGGTGGTATGTGACTTGGGATTGCAGCAGCAGCTGATCAAGGAGTTTCATGAGAGTCTATGGGCCGGTCATAGAGGAGTTTGGGCAACATTTGCCAAGATGAAGGAGAAGTATTGGTGGAAGGGTATGTATAAGGATGTAGTACAGTTTGTTTCACCCTGTATACCCTGCCAGATGTATTCCAACGTACGTCATCGTGATGGATTGCATCCTACTTATCCTTTAGCCATTCATTACAAATGGGTAGTTGATCTGGTAACTATGCCGTTTGGACTTGGACAAATGAGGTATCTAGTCTTGGCTAGAGAAGATCTATCTAACCAAGTCGAAGGTCGTGCCCTGAGGACGAAGACCACTGCTAGTGTCTGCCGCTTTCTACTTGAAGATGTCATTTGTAGGTATGGGTGTGTGGGAAAGATCACTGCAGATAGGGGTGAGCTGGATTCACAAGAAGCAGTTGAGTTCTTCAAGCGATTGGGAATCAAGCTGGCATTAACCACTGCTTACAATCCTGAAGGGAATGGCAAGAGCGAACGAGGTCATCCGCCAATCATCAAAGCTTTGGTAAAAGCTTGCAAGGGTAAGATCCGTGAATGGACTAGACTGCTACCATTTGCTTTATGGGCAGATCGTACAACTCATAGTACCGTTACAGGTTACATGCCAGCAGAGTTGATACTAGGACAAAAACCTGTGATGCCGATTGAGGAGGTTGTGCCTACTTGGAATGTTTTGCCATGGGAAGATGGTAGAAGTACGGAGGATCTTCTTGCATTAAGGATCCAGCAGTTAGAACGGAGACCTGAGGATGTTGCCAAAGCTGTGGAAAGATTAAAGATTGCTAGAGAGAGAAACAAAGGCAGATTTGATAGAACGCATAGATTACGGCCCAAACCAGTTAAAGAAGGTGATTGGGTATTAGTCTATGATAGTAGTCTTGATAATCAGCATAGCACTATCAGGAAGTTCTCCAAGAGATGGTTTGGACCTTATGTGGTGTTAGAAGTTTATGATAATGCCACATACTCCTTGAGAGAGTTAGATGGTGCAGTGCTCAAGATACCAATCGCAGGAAAGAGAATCAAGCTCTTTAGGAGGAGAGGGGAGGACCAGAACGTTGCAGAGTTTACAGAGGATGAAGCTGAAGACTCAATGCAGGTTGAAGATGAGTTTGAAGCCGAAGCTGAAGAGTCTTGATCTGGATGGCACATACCGGAGGATGTGCAAGTTCAGAGGGGGTGGATGTCGTGCTACCTGGCGGCTACATGTTATATTTCTACTCCGACGCTTGGGTTTAGTAGTTCTAGAAGTTAGCTCTTATTACTTCTAGTCGTTTATGTATATGTTTGACACCTTTGCATACGGTGTTAACACTATTTTGAGTCTTAGTAGGTTGATTACCATGTTGATAGGGCTTAAGCTCATGGGTTGTATTTGCGTGTCGCCCATGCACGCTTTCTAGCTGATTTAAGTTATTTTTCGGTGCTACGTGTCGTTTTAAGTAATTTAAGTTTTACGCTGGCACTCTAGGAGGCTTGACGTGGTAGCCTATGAGTAAAACTAAGTTGCCACGTGGATTAGGGCACTAAAGGACAACCAAGTGGAGCTATGAACTCCCATTGGTCTGTTTTTGTCTTTAGTTTAACTCTAAATTTAGAAACAGAGCTCTAGAGTGGAGTTCGAGCATTTGGTGAGGGATCTTCGAAATCTGAGAGCACAGGAGGGTAGAGCTCGTCATGCCAAGCACTTCCAGTGAAATTTTCGATCGATTTGAGTCAATAAAGAGAAAGTTATGATCAATTGAAGTTCGAATTGTGTCAGAATTTGATCTCAGGCTGAAATTTCGTCTGTGAGTTCAGTAGTACCTCATTTGCATGTAGGGGAAGTTTAGAGGTCTAAACCTTCATAGTTTTCCTCTCCGTGAGTGTCAAAGTTCACCGCCGGATCCTATTACTGCCAGCTAGACCTGAATTTCGCCTTCTGGGTATATTACTAGATCTTACACATCTGTGTGAGTGTTTATAGTCCCTGTTGTAACCTGAAAGCCAACCTCTTGAGTGAACAACCACAGCCAGAAGCCCGGCGCTTTCCTAGGTAGACGGATTACACTCCGACAGCGCGGGGAATACCAGGAAAAGGCGAGAAGAAGTGGGAAGGAGAAAGAACCTCTACAGTCTTCTTCTGCTCCCCGAGTTGCCTTCGACCTCCGCGCGCTTCTTGGCTCTGGTCCTAGCTCCAAACGACTCCTCACGACTGCGCCTGCTGTCAATGTCCGGCCACGCCTCGATTCCACCTTCGATTCTACTCGCTGCTCTCCAATGTCAGCTTCTCGGGAGCTCACAGAAACGCCTTCGCTCTTTTGCCTTCTGTGCCCCAGCAATTCGGTCTCGCCCTTCGCCTAGCTGCCAACTGATTCTCCTACCTCGATGTCTTCACTCGATTCTTCTCTCAAAGCTAACTCGCGAAGCTCACTATCTCCAATCGATATTCTCAAGCGCTGTGCTGCGGGAAGTTAGAATGTGCCTAATGTGCTTCCTTACGCATCTTCCCCGCAGATTAAGGATTTTCGACCTTAGGTGTCTTCCCCGACCTACCTACCTATTCGGTGCGCCCCAGTAGGTACACCTACTGTCTTACCCGAAAACTCGTGGTTGGGCCTTCGCGGTCGCTGTCTTCTGGAAGACAGGTGTCTTCCGCCGTCTTCTCATCTTCCGCCGTCTTCTCGTCTTCTGAAGACGCAACTGAGAAGACGCTCTTCCGAAGACGGTCGTCTTCCGAAGAAGTCAACTTCTTATTACAAACAGCTCTTAAGATCATCTTCCTGATAAGGAAGATGTAACCTTAAGTAACAACGCTTCTTCAGTTATACAAACAAGTTATTATTCTTAAAAATTTCAAAAATTCGTGCATCCTGTAATTTGTGGGCACCACATACGCCCACCCTCACATGTTTGCGTCCCCGCAAACATCAGTGTCTTCTGCACTTCTGTTTACGTCCAGTACTTCTTGACGCGCCACCCATTAACACGAGTGGTCATCAGTGTACCGTCCAACTCTTCCAACTGCAAGGAGCCATTGTCGAAGACCTCCAAGACACGGTAAGGACCCATCCAGCGAAGATGAAGTTTCCCGGGGAACTTAATATGTCGATTGTCGTAGAGAAGAACCAAGTCCCCATCCACAACAATCACCTTCCTCAACTTGCTATCGTAGTTTACCTTACGTTGCGCTTGCACCTCGTACGTCTTCTCCAAAGCTGCATTCCTGTCTTCTTCAAACTCTACGAAATTCATAAGACGCTGCTCTTGGCTCTCTTCTTCTCCCATGCGTTCGGATACGGCTAACCGGTATGTCGGGACCTCTAACTCAATGGGCACAATAGGTGTCATGCCGTAAGTTAGGTAGAAAGGCGTCTTCTGGGTTGTGACCTTAGGTGAAATCCTGAAAGCCCACAACACAAATGGCAGTTTCGTGTCTCAGTCATACGCATGGTTAACAGTTACCTTGTTCAGGATGTTACACAGAAGACCGTTCGACTTCTCCGTCAGTCCATTCGCTTTCGGGTTGTATGGCGTCGTCTTCCGATGTTTAATCCTGAAGTATTGGGTCAAGAGGGAGATAGTCTCATTTAAGAAATGAGTACCCCTATCTGATACCAATTCCAGCGGACATCTGTACCTAGTAATGATGTTATGCCAAAGGAACCTTGCTACTACTGCGGCATCGTTCTTTCTCGTGGCCTCGTCTTCTACCATCTTGGTAGCATAATCGGTAGCTATTAAGATGTACCGTGCTCGTGTTTTTCTCGCCACCGGGACGACAGGACCCACAAAGTCGATTCCTCACTTTTCGAACGGAGCAAGCGGAAGAATGGGAGTGAGAGGCCACCTTGTTGTAGCGGTAGGTCTTCCCACCCTCTGGCATGCGTCGGACTTCCTGATCTCCTGAAAAGTGTCTCGATACATAGTTGGCCACCAGTATCCGGCGTCTAGCATCTTCTTCACTGTGGTCTTCAACCCGTAGTGACCCCCAGTATCTTCATAGTGAAGACATGTGATCACTGATTTTATCTCTGACGGCTCGAGACATCTTCTCAGCTTCTCGTCATGCCCCTTTCGAAACAAGATACCCTGGAAGATGGCGTAAGGTCCTGCCTTGTGTAAGAAGACGGCCTTCTGCTCCGCATCCATTCCCTCGGGATACTGTTGGTCTTCCAAGAACTTCCTCAAGTCCTTGAAGATCGACTCTTCTGTGGAAGTCGCGAAGACTGGATCAGAAGATCTAGTCTCGTCTTCTGGGAAGCAGGCGGTACGCCCCCCCTCAGATGAAAGTGTCTCTGCGAAAACTGAAAACAACTTCTCGTCAGGAAACTCGTCTTCCACTTCATCTTCTCGTCGTTCTGTCTCTAGTCTGGATAGGTAGTTAGCATTAACATGCTGTCTTCCGGGCCTGTACTCAACTGTGTAAGTAAATTCCTGGAGTAGGAGAATCCATCTAGCTATCCTCCTAGACAAATCTGCTTTCTTTACAAGATGTTTCAAAGAGAAGTGATCTACATAGAAGACAAACGGGTTTGCTAGAAGATAGTGTCTAAACTTCCTACAGGAGTAAATCATGCCAAGACACTCCCTTTCAGTTGTCAAGTACTTCTTCTCTGCATCACTGAGTTGTCTTCCCGCATAGTAGATGGGATAATCCTTCTTCTTTTCATCTTTCTGACTCAACACCACCCCTATGGCGAAAGCAGAAACATCCACGTAAATGTGGAAGACTCTTTCCCAATCAGGTGGCCTTAGGATAGGGGATTCCGACAGAAGCCTCTTCATTTCTTCGAATGCTTCCTGCTGCTCAGAAGACCAAACGTATGGTTCGTCCTTCTTCAGCAACTTAGTGAGTCTTCCTGCTATCTCTGCGTACCTGTCAATAAACCTCCTGTAGTATCCTACGTTGCCAAGGAAGCTTCTCAACTGTGTCAGGTTAGCAGGTGGGTGGAGTTTCATGATGACTTCCACCTTAGCACAGTCGACTTCTATACCTCTTCCAGAAATCCTGTGTCCTAGCAAGATCCCCTCTGACATACCAAAGAAGCACTTCTCAGGGTGAAGAGCCAAACGATGTTCTCTACACTTCAGAAAACACTTCCTTAGAAATATCAAGTGGTCTTCTTTCGATCCAAACACGCAAAAATCATCCAAGAAGATCTCCATGAAAGTGCGAAGATACTCCTTGAAGATTGTAATCATCAATCTCTGGAATGTGACGGGTGCGTTGCATAAACCAAACGGCATTTGATTGTACGGCTCTGGCTCCTAGACCTGTTGTACCGACTGCATTACCTTTGATGCTAGTTGTGTCAGTTCCTGCACAAAGGGCACCGGTTCAAAGACCTGCGGAGAACCATGGACAACAGAACCAGATCGAAGACTTGATTCGGCAGAGGAGAGAACTGAAGATGGAGTTAGCTGGTCTGCAGAGAGAGCAGCCACCGGTACCTGCTGCTGCACGTCTAGGAGGTGCTCCTGTTCGTAGATATATCTGGTGTGACAGTCCTGATCATTTTCATGGAGACTGTCAAGAGCTTACGGCTGCCTTGCGAGATGGTGTGGTTCGCTACCAGAACAGTAGGCTACACCTTTCTGCGACTGGAGAGCCGCTGAACACGCAGTTTGGACGAGGAGCTATGAGAAGTTTACCTCAGATCGCCGCAGCTGCAACCGTAAATGCATTGATGGCACCATTGGTAAATCCTGATGTATATGCCGGACATATTGGGATTTCTACTAGTCCTACGTTGCTAGATAGGACTGCTGAGAAGAGTATTGCTCCTGTTCCTTCTGAAACATTGAAGAGAGGAGCAGAGACTATCCGTAGGGTCACAGGATGAGGAGATCCTATTGATGCTGCGTCTATCATAGCATTCTTGGACGTGGATAGACACGTTCACTGACAGGATGCTTCGGTAGAAGAGAAGAGGCGGCGAGAAGCCTCTGAACTTGATACTGGAGTTCCAGAGGAGACTGGAGATAGACGGAGAGTCACGAGGAGAGAGCGGCTCTTCTTGAGGACATCCCGTCTACTTTTGCAGCTCCTTCATCTGCACCAGGTCCGATGGAGGACGTGCAGAGATCCCAGCATGAGCCAACGACTGCTGGTAGACGGTTTACTGCCCAAGAGAAGGGGAAGGGGTCGGCTTATAAGTTGGCGGCTGATATCGAGACTTCAACTAATCTCAAGAGCATTTTGGAGCAGAGAATACTTGACGCGCGAATCGAGTTTTCTCTTCGGGAAGTTCTTGGTATTGCGAAGAGGGAGTTTCACGAGCTGATCATCGACATCATCAAGCGGAAGAGACAGGTGATGTCCGAACAAGTAGAAAGTCAGATGATTGATGTGATAGGAGCTTCTATGAATGATGCAGAGTTCGACAAGGTGCATTTTCAGGAGGCTGATGATACAGAGTATCAGCAAGAAGCGTTGGTTGCTGGTACCAACACTGCTGATTTTGATGATGAAGAAGCTGGCGACGAGAGTCTAGCTACTGATAGTGACTTCAGGAAGAGACATTGGGCTCGTGCTACAACTGCTACACGAGTTCGTCTTGGGACTCTGTCTGAACCTGTTGTTACTTTGGTTGATCACGATTCTGAGATCAACATCATGTCACGAGAGGTGTACGAGAGAGGACAGTGGTCTATCGAACTGAACCATGATTGGGTGCTACGAGCTGCAAACAACCAGAAGGGTGAGTTATACGGCGCTTGTCCTAATGTGAGGGTGAAGCTAGGTGATGTGGAGGTAGATCAGCACTTCTTCGTGCAGTCTTCTGCTTCATATCTTGTGATTCTTGGTCAACCTTATATCATTGCAGTTAGACTGGAGACGAAGGTGATGGACGATGGATCTCACTATGCTAGGATCCGTAGTCCAGGTGATAGACGTTCTGTGCAGTTTCTGACCGTTCGTACGAACCACGAACGAAACAGATAAACTTTGAGAGATTCTCCTATCTGCAGGAGCAAGGGTTTTGTAAACCACTCTTGTAGGACGAGATACCAAGAGTGATGGATCTGCTACTACTATGATCCCGCTTGAGCAGCCTGTGGGATCACAGGAGGCTGACGAAGAGGTTGCTCAAGATTCAGAGAATAATTACACTGTACATAGTTAGAAATCTGATTTGATGACTTTCAGTTCTGATGATTAGAGTGAGTTTACGCGGGTAGAGGATCTGATTGAGAAAAGTAGAAGGCAGATTGAGAAGTATGCAGCAGATCTACGCTGTACAGGAGTTCTGAAGGAAGAAGAGACGATTTCTGGTGTTTATGAGGAGTTTGTAGGTGTACAATCTTTTGTTCGTTGGCTGGATGATGTAGATAGGTTGATGGAACAGATGGGAGGTAGAGTGGTGATCCCCATCCATTCTCGTGAAGTCTATGAGGAGGTTGTCTCGTGCTTGCAATCTCGTCCTCATCCGAGACTAGAGAGTGGATGGAAGGATGCAATCTGCTGGTGTGGCTCTCGTGAAGAAGCAGAGGTTCACACCAAATACAAAACTGTAGCGAAGAAGATGAAACCAGTGGTGACCTAGTTACTTGTTGATTCACGACAGCAGATGGAGTTAGTGGCCACTGAGCCTGTACTGAGAGATCCTAAACAGATAGGACACGAGTTTACTCAAGAGACACTCGAGCAGCTCCAGATAGGAGGGGGTGGCTTCTTGACTGAAGTGGAGAAACGAGTTTTTGAGCATATGATAGTTAGCCATGATAAGGCATTTTCTTTCTCAACTGGAGAGATTGGTTGTGTGGATCCTAGTGTGATAGCTTCGATGGTTATCTTCACTGTTCCTCACGTACCTTGGGACTTGAAGTCGATTCTAGTCCCTCGTGCTTTGCTACCGAAGGTTATCGAATTACTGAAGGAGAGAATGCGGATGGGTATTCTTGAACCATCTATGGCTCCGTACTCTAGCCGATGGTTCACGGTACCTAAGAAGACAGGAGCCTTACGCTTCATCTAAGACCTGCAGCCTGCCAACAACATCACGATTCGAAACGTTGGGACAGGACTTGTGGTAGATGAAGTAGCCGAGGCATTTGCTGGAAGATCTATCTATTCTATTGGAGATCTGTTTTCAGGTTACAATCAGTTTCAGCATGCTTTGGAGAGTAGAGACTTGACTACCATTGTAGTGACGAAGGATTTCTCCTTTTGTCCATTTAGTATACAAGATATCGTTCCCACAGAGGATTTGCACAAGTAACGCTGCTCTAAGTTCTGAGATCTGTTCAAACACACAAACACACGGGTTTTGCCTAGAAATCCCGTCTTCTCACAAAACCACACAAAACAACACGTCTTCCAGACACGCCAAATGGTGCTCTGGGCCCAAACAAACAACTACCAAGTACAATACCACACAACTATTCACAGAGAAGCTCGGGAAGATGATCTTCCTGCTTCCAGATTGCTTCTTCCGGTCTTCTCGATACCGTCTTCCCGAAGCGATTCTCGTCTTCTGGGGTCCAACTCGTCTTCCCACACCTCCAGAAGGCTGTCCTGCTTCGCAGAAGTCGACTAGCAACGGTCGTTACACCTTATTCTCACACTCACAATTCAACGGGTTAGATCATTCACATGGTGTATGCCCCCTGTAGCCTTCCCAGGCTTCTGCCTACTTAAGTTGTCTTCCTGCAGCACTACAACGACATTCACCTCCACGGAAGCTCAATAGAAGTATCGGAAACTCACTAGAAGAAGGAGAAGATGGGAGAAGATGGGGGAAGATAAGAAAAGCCAAACAAGAGAAAACAAGATGAAAAGAGTAAATTAAGATTCCGACAGACTTCTAGTCCGGATCCTGACTAACAAGCCATCCCTGCTTGTAATAGTTTGGGGAGGAAGACAACAAACGTTGTCGGAGTGTGATCCGTCTACCTAGGAAAGCGCCGGGCTTCTGACTGTGGTTGTTTACTTAAGAGGTTGGCTTTCAGGTCACAATTGGGCTATAAACACTCACACAGATGTGTAAGATCTAGTAATATGCTCAGAAAGCAAAATTCAGGTCTAGCTGGCAGTAATAAGATCCGGCGGCGAACTTTGACACTCACGGAGAAGAAAACTATGAAGGTTTAGACTTCCAAACTTCCCCTACATGCAAATGAGGTACTACTGAACTCACACACGAAGTTTCAGCCTGAGATCAAATTCTGACACGGAGATATGGACAGAAAAGTTCTGAACAAGAAAACTACGGCAATTTCTGGTATCCAGCCAGCTATTTCGACCTATAACAGGAGTTTGGCTCGATCAATTTCAAATTTTCTTACAAGATTTGCAGTCTACAGGGTGCTGAACCTCCCTGTGAAGTTGGGACTCCTGAATGTACACAGAACTGCAGATCTCCTCCTCTGAAGTCGATGCTCTAGATTAAGAGCTTTTCAGACCCCCTCAGCTTCAGCGGCCGCCCTGAATTACTCAGTTGCTCAATCGATATGAAACTTTTTGTGAAATCGTAGCCCTGCTGGCAGAGAACACAACCTCGAAGTTCTGAAGCAATTTCCTCAAATCTGCTGCGAGTGACACTGAAAACCCTAAATCCAACAAAAGTGATTCAATTCTAGCACAATTCGAACTTCAATTGCTCATAACTCCGTCTTTATTGACTCAAATCGATCGAAATTTTCACTTGAAGTGCTTGGCATGACGAGCCCTCTCTCCCTGTGCTCTCAGATTTCAAAGATCCCCCACCAAATGCTCGAAATCCACTCTAGAGCTCTGTTTCTAAATTTAGAGTTAAACTAAAGACAAAAACAGACCAATGGGAGTTCATAGCTCCACTTGGTTGTCCTTTAGTGCCCTAATCCACGTGGCAACTTAGTTTTACTCATAGGCTACCACGTCAAGCCCCCCTAGAGTGCCAGCGTAAAACTGAAATTACTTAAAATGACACGTAGCCCCGAAAAATAACTTAAATCAGCTAGAAAGCGTGCATTGGCGACACGCAAATACAACCCATGAGCTTAAGCCCTATCAACATGGTAATCAACCTACTAAGACTCAAAATAGTGTTAACATCGTATGCAAAGGTGTCAAACATATACATAAACGACTAGAAGTAATATAAGCTAACTTCTAGAACTACTAAACTCAAGCGTCGGAGTAGAGATATAACATGTAGCCGCCAAGTAGCGCGACAACGTGAGTACTGTTGCACCGTCTTCTACTCGAGGATGTCGTCTTCTGTTGCGAGAAGAAGGCTTCTTTCTTTTTCACTTCGCTGCTCTGACTGCTCTGTCTTCTGGGATCCCTTATCTTGAAGATCGTTCGTACGTAGATCCCAAGTGCTCTACTGAACGAGTCAAGCTACACTTCCACAACTGCTGACAGTCACCGCCACTCAAGAAGAACACTTCCCATGCACAATTGGGAGCGAATTCAATGAACCCACCATCCAGAAGACATGGACAAAGCTTCTGCACTCAAATCCACAATCTATTCCCCGAGAAGAAGTCACAATGGCATTGGGAAGCTCACTCCCTCTACTTCTTGCGTCTACTCCTCGACACACCAGCCTAGCTAACAGGACTGCACGAGGATGCCGTTCCCTGTTCCCAGACTGTCCACTACTTCTATCTACATCTTCGACCCACTGCTGGTGCGAGTATGCAGACCCCTCCGGTATATTCCAAGACTATTCGTATGTTTCCAACGACGGGTGTAGTGCGTTAAGACTGTCTCTGCTCTAATGCGTCTCGCCTGCCTGCCTGTAGAATCGGTGTGTATGTTCAGTTACTACAGAATTCTACAGAACTGGCAGAACTGGCAGAGCCCTTTTTCCTACGCTGCTATCCTACTTATGTTGCCACCGTGAGAACCAGGGGAGGCGACCATCAGGGAGAGAGAGGCGCTGACAGGAGGTTGTCACCTCACATGCAAGCGGTTCCCTTGCCCGAATTGGTCATCCACCTTGTCCTTCCTACGCTACCTATGCTGCCACATGGTGTCCTAACTAATATTACATGGGAAAACTGCCATCCTTAAGATAGCATGTTCGATTTTACTATATTTGGAAATGGAGTTACTAACTACTCAGATTGCACGGAGGTAATCTCTACCTGATCTGCTCCTATCGGAGCTCCTAATGCGACTTCTGATAAGCTAGAAAGCCCTGCAGTTACCTCGGGTGTCACTGAGGTGGCTTCCTCTTCTTCGTCTCTTGCTGGCTCTGCTGTCGCTGCTGTTGCGTCTTCCTCGGCTTCGGCTTCTGCTTCGGAAGACAGAAGTGTCTTCTGGGAAGCGGAGTCGACCGGTGCTTCTTCCGTCTTCTGAGGCACGGGTGCGGGACTAGGGACCATGGGGACCTCATGGGGATCCGAGGAAGTCGCTTCCTCCATGCGGAATACCTGGGAAGACGACTCGTCTTCCTGTCTTCCAGAAGACATCTTGTCTTCCGGGGCGTCTTCTGGAGTCTTCTCGTCTTCCAACGCTGTCACCACCAAGTGCACAGCGAGATCGAACTCCTCCTTCTCCATTCCGGATCCAGTCGATGGTGCTGGAGCGTGGGAAGATGCGGTTGCAGGTGTCGGAAGCGAGGGAAGACCATAAAGTGTCTTCACTCCTTCTATCTGTCTATCCAAGTACCTGAACATACTCTCCCGGCATTCCACCAACATCGCTCTGGACTCGCTGTCCTATCCTCTAGCTAAGGTAAGTAACTTCCTACCCGCGGTGTAGTTGAACTTCTTCCGAAGCGCTTCCACCGACTATGCCAACATCTTCTGCGCACGGGCCTCTGCTGCTTCCCTCTACGTCTTCTCAGCTGCAGCTCGCGCTTCCGTGGCTTCTCGCTGCGTCTTCCATATGGTGTGCTCTTCTACAAGGGCGGTGATCTTCTCCCGCACTCGGGCGACTTCCTGATTGCGCTGCTATACCCGCGCCTGCAACTCCTGGTTGCTCTTCCGAAGCTGTACCAGCTCCTTGACAGAAGCGGCTGCTTCCGTCTTGTATCTGGCTGCAAGCTTCTCCGTAGTGCAGAGGCTAGCTTCCAGCGACTCCGTCTTCTTCTGGTCCTCCCCTGGTCGCAGCAAGGTGCGCAGGCCGAATCCAGGTTGTAAGGGCTTCTCCTGTGCTTTCGCTCTCCTCTCCAGCAACTCCATAGCTGGCTGGATCTCTTTCTGGAAGTAGGCACTGAACTCCTCCAGTCGTCTTCCTGCGGAAGACAAGTTCATCTCCACCACTCGCTCCATGGTGTCGACTTCGTCTTCCAGAGGCAAGGAAGCCTCTTCCACTACTACGGCCTTCATCTTCTGCGCACGAGAAGAAGCTACTCTTCTCATCTTCCGGGGTGGAAGACTCCTCATGGCAGGAGCGGCTCTCTTCTTTGTGCTTCCTCGCATCGCAGCAGGAGCGTCCATCCATCCTTCGTCTTCTGGAGTCTTCGGAAGACTCCCAGGCGTTGCAGAAGTAGTCTTCTGCTCCGATCGGATACTCAGCAGGTCTTCTTCCGAGTCGGACTCCGATCCTGAGTGAATGAGGGAGATGGGTGTCCTCGGTACACTTCTGGGACCCATCTTCCTCAGTGGCGTGGCGTCTTCCGACCCACTAGACTCATCTTCCCTCACCAGAAGCGTCTTCTGGTGAGAGCCGGGCCTCAGCTGTGGCATCAGAGTGGGAGGGGGCGTTGCTGCTGCCTCTCGGTCATCGTCTTCCGAGGTCTCCTCCTTCACCTCCTGTCGCTCCGTTGGCCCATACACTGCCAGCTGATCTTCCCTAAGATCCCATACATACAAGTAGTAGAGGAAGGGCGTCAGGTGTCCTCCCGTCGGGGTACCCAAGTATGCTAGCTCCGTCTGTACGTAGTTGTGGATGTACGCGTCCCAGTAGATGGGTACTCTGTCATCCCACACTGATTCCAGGAACTCCACGTCCTGATCGCCTAAGTACCTTGTCTTCTGCGCTTTCCCCTTGGGAAAGAAATGCAGAAATAACTTCACCAGGAGGCGCTTCTTCGGCTCCCGGTAAGATTCTATCTTCCAACCGTTCCTCCCCTGCATGTCTTCCACGAAAAAGCAGGTGGTGCTCCTAGGTACATGCCACGAACTCACAATCCTAGACAAGATCTTCTGCTCGTACCAATATCCTCGGTTCTCGGACTCAGGCCTGTGAAACGCCTTACGCCACCAGTCTTCAGTCCAGGAAGACGGTCTTCCTCGAGCTACTCCTGCCTTCGCAAGTACACGGTTACGCGGTGGTAACGCTGTCCACATTTCCTCCAGAAGCCCTTGATCTGCGAGGTTCCAATCCCACAGGAAGAAGTCGAGACCCAACTCCTTGAGGAAAGGAGTGGCCTCGGCCAATTCTGCCGCTGGTAACACCAAGCCCCGCGGATGCATCGACATACTTGGAAGATCTGTTGCACTAAACCACAAGCACCTACTATGAGCTGAAGACTCAATCCTTCCCGAATGCCCACAGTCTAGCTTCTACTTCTTAGAAGACGAAACTAGTCTTCCAGAAGACAGCTACTCCGTCTTCCGGGATTCTAACAGTACTTCCTAGATAGCTCTCGTCTTCCGAGCTATATCTAAACAATCCTATCTAAGCAAGGCGTCGCATGGATTACCAACAAGACAACCCACCTTGCATTACATCCTACTTCCTATCAGAAGATACAAGATATGCGAGAAGTAGAGTATAAGAAAGGTTCAGAAGATGGTTACGGGCTCCTGCGGTGACAGTGGCCTCTGGGAAGACACTCGGGACAGCTTCCGATTAAATGTCTTTCTCGGAAGACTTTCCGAAGTCGGGCTTCCCTTCACTGGTCTCACCTGTCTTCGTCTTCCTACGCGCAATCTATCCTCACAACAGACTCAAGACAACTGCACTCTGTTCTTCTGACTTCTCACCTCTCATACGCACTCAGAAGAAGCTTGCTGCATGATGGGAAGACATGACCCTCGACCATTCCCTCCAGATTCTACCAGCAAGACTTCTCACAACTCTCTTCTAAGTTCGGGAAGAAGAAGGAACGGCTGCTATGGATCGGACAGAAGAGACCCGAATGGACCCTCGCGTCTTCTCGCTCATTTTGCCAGCCTTCCAGTCTTCTAGTCTCTCTAGGAAGATGGGGAGTTGAGAAGCTTGGAAGACCGAGAGGCACAGGCCTAGTTCCCGACTTCCAACTTCTCGAAATAACGAAACAACTCATCACACCACTCAGGATTCGTACCAAGTCTCTCTAAACACAAAAGCAAAGCAAATCCACTCTTGATACGAATTGTGTTCAGTCGACTTCTTGAGACAGTCTTCCAAAGACGGTCTTCCGAAGACAGTCAAGTTTAAGAAGTGTCTTCCGAAGATGTTCTCATCTTCCGAATCGTCTTCTGTTCCAAGTTTCGGGGGTAGAGAGGTAGTAGGGTAGGGAAATTGATAGTTGGGGTCTCCAGTTTGAAGACTGGGAGTAGGGAAGCTCGAATTGAGCTCGGGAAGAAGCAAGGAGATGTCTTGACAGAAATTGGGCAGCGCTTCCGCGCCCAATGTCTCAAATAGAAAGAATGAGGGGGTGGGGGTGATCGATCAGGCTGTCTGCACACAATCAAGGAAGCGCAGGGAGTACCAGACAATGGCGAGAAGAAGTGGGAAGGGGAAAGAACAAGGGAAAGAACTTCTACAGTCTTCTTCGGCTCCCCGAGTTGCCTTCGACCTCCGTGCGCTTCTGGCTCTTGTACTAGCTTCCAATGCGACTCCTCTCGACTGCGCCTGCTGTCAATTTCGGTCCACACCTTGATTTCCTCTTCGCTTCTACTTGCCACTCTCCACTGTCAACTTCTCGGAAGCTCCACAGAAACGCCTTCGCTCTCTCTGCTGTTTGTGCTCTAGCGATTCGATTTCACCCTTCGCCTAGCTGCCAACTTGTTCTCTCCTACCTCGATGTCTTACTCGATTCCTCTCTCAATGCTAGCTCGTGAAGCTCACTCTCTCAATCGATCTTCTCAAGCGCTGTGCTGCGGGAAGTTGAATGTGCCTAATGTGCTTCCTCACGCATCTTCCCCGCAGATTAGGGGTTCTCAACCTTGGGTGTCTTCCTGACCTACCTACCTATTCGGTGCGCCTCAGTAGGTACACCTACTGTCTTACCCGAAAACTCGTGATTGGTCCTTCGCGGTCGCTGTCTTCTGAAAGACAGGTGTCTTCCGCCGTCTTCTCATCTTCCGAAGATGCAACTGAGAAGACGCTCTTCCGAAGACGGTCGTCTTCCGAAGAAGTCAACTTCTTATTACAAACAGCTCTTAAGGTCATCTTCCTGTTAAGGAAGACGTAACCTTAAGTAACAACGCTTCTTCAGTTATACAAACAAGGTATTATTCTTAAAATTTTCAAAAATTCGTGCATCTTGTAATTTGTGGGCACCACAACCATGCATACACCTTTGGGGTTGATGCGGATGTGTACTCTTCCTCAGGGTGCGACAAACTCAGTAGCTCATATGCAAAATGCGATGCATAAGGTGTTACGAGAGTTTGTACCTGAGATTACTATCTCATTTCTTGATGATATTCTCATGAAAGGCTGTCCGGTGGAGGACAAGGACAAAACTATGACTGCTGATGGTTGCAGAAAGTTTGTTGCAGACCACATTCGAGATGTGGAGAGGATTCTGATGCGCTTGGAAGAGGTACACCTCACTCTGTCAGGTACCAAATCTCGTTTTGGAATGTCTGAGATTGTGATGGTTGGTCACTTATGCGGTACTTTTGGATGACGGCCGAACCCAGAGAAGATAGATGCTTTTCACGCACCTATCGCCTAGTTGCGCCAGCGAAAGCTCTAACTCAGTAGGTCGCAAACTTTACACCGCTAACTTGCAAACACAATCACAAGTTAGCGTCCATGCACCACTTACCTTATCTTGGTTTGGTCCGGACCGGAGCCGGACCGTCTCCCTAATCATCAAGCTCAGCAGTTCTTAAGTCCCGACCTAGACCCGCCTAGGTCGGTCCCAAACATGAGCAAGTCACAAGATGACTTTGGGCGGACTTCCCATAAAGTCCAGGGTCTTAAACGGTGCCTCCAGCACACCTAGCGGCCCAACCGTCCGTGATGTCCGTCAGGGTCTAGGCTCCCGAACGGTGGTCTAACCCGCCGACTCGTTCTCTAGTCTTGCCCTAGCCCTTACATCATTCCTAAGTCCAGACGTCCAAGTCTGGATCGGAACGTGCCTTGGAACCGGCCCAGCCATCACCTCATGCCTCCAGAGTCTGCCCGCCGAACCCTTAGGTCGGGTGACTCGTCCTGGCCCACCCAAGCGTCGAGCCCCCCTCATATATACTTCTGGGGATCGGCGGCCCCGCCCTCCTCTTTGGTCCCTAAAAATTATACCACAACTTGATTGTGCTTCGGCCATAACTTCTAGCTCTGAGGCTAGATCGAGGAGTGTTATATATCACTAGAAAGCTCTCGACGAGACCTTTCCAGTGATATCTCAATCGCCTCGAGATCTTACGTGGAGCTCCATCCACGACCTAAAACGTCCCTGGAGCTCCAACACTTAGCCATTTTTCGGAAATCTGTGGTCTAGACCCAGACTCAAATCCTGTGGTTCGGACCAGCGTTCGAACCACGGTCCGTCTACGTCTCGACCCACGTCTCGGTCTCAGGTCTCTGACCTATGTCCCAGACTCATGTTTCGGTCCGTTCCTAGACTCGCCCTCTTAGGTCAGCGTTTGTCTAGGGTCCACTTAGGGTAGGCCCTTATGTCCTAATCCAAGGTTCCAACCTTGGTTCGGAGAATCACTTATGGTTCATCTGATCCCGACTTCTCGGCCAAGCCGTTAAGTCCTACTCGCAGCGTTCACAACCTAGCGCAAGTCCGCTAGAGTTCTATTGTTCGCATCTGCGCCCGATCTTGAGAATGAGGGTTGTGACACTCACCCCCACTTTGGAGGTTGATGCCTTCATCAACAATGATCCTTTAAGTTAACACCAAGTTCAAAATGGGTAGCCAACCCCTTGCCGTCAGAATTGCGTTCTGGTAGCTAACCCGCAATTCTCTTCTTGGCTTGAGTCTTAAGTTGTCGCTAGAACACTTAGAAAATTTCAACTAGTCTCGGGAAAAGCCTTACCTTTTTGGCTTACCCTAAACAAAACTAGTTGACAACTTCTAAACATTCTACTTAAGACTCTAACTTGCTTACTATAAGTATTCACACCTACTTACGACCCGAAATTCACTTTCTGGTCGCAATCTGATTTGACTTAGACGCACGACTAAGTCTACTTTACAGTTAGAAAACCACAAAGCAAGATCACCCCAAGCCCCAAGACAAGTATGAAAGTTCATACTTGCTTTGCCAACGCTACGGCAAACCTAAGTCTTGACATCAAGACTTACTCTTGATTTAGATGCTTATCCAAACCAGCTCGCTTCCTTTGAGTGTGCTTCGTTCCTCCTCTTGACAACATCCTAGGCATCTGATCAGAACTAGTCATAGGCATGCACTACCAATACACTTAGACAAACTTTCAAGAAACAAAATCTTTATTTCCAAACACACAAGTCAAAGCTACAAAGTCCTTCGGCCTAAATCGCCTCAAGTTGCTACTCGTATGGTTCGTCGTTTCTTCACCCCTCGCTGGAAGGAGATGTCCTCATCTTGCTAACGCCCTTGTTGTCCTTGTCTCCGTTTGAATAGGTCCAATACTTCGCTCGCATGTGCGAGATCTTCCTCTAGCACCCAAGTTGCTTCTTTCAAATGGTAACCACGCCATTTGACCAAGTACTCCATCCGGTTTATTTTGCGCCGAGATTGCAAAATGGACTCCACCTCATATTTTGCTTCGCCTTGCACGACATCAGGTTGAGGCCTAAGAATCGATTTACGCTCCGGTCGCAAATCATCCTTCGAGTGTTTGTTTAATAAAGAAACATGGAAAGTCGGATGCAACTGCCACTCGCGAGGAAGGTCTAATGTATAGACGTCTTCGTGCGGATTCTTGACAATGACAAAAGGTCCTGCGAATTCAATGAAAACTTCGCCGAAATTTCCTTCGGAAGTGTGAAGTTTTTTGTACTTAACCATACTTCTTCGTCCACTTGAAACTTCACTTGCCACCGATGCTTGTTTACTTGCTTCGTGTACCGTTGCGACGTCTTCTTGAGGTTCTTCTTTACTTGCTCCTCGCGCCGCTGCATTGTCGCCACCAACTCTTCAGCTGATGTTTGCCGTGTTCTTGGTCGTGCCGATGTAGAACTCCTTGCAAGAGTCAAGTCAAGAGGTCCTTTTGGCTCACGTCCATAAGCCAGCAAGAAAGACGATTCACCGGTTGCCGAATGCTTCGTGGAATTGTAGCAGTACTCCGCGAGACTGAGCCACTCCGCCCAATCACTTTGGTCTGCGCTCACATAATTCTGGGGATCGGCGGCCCCGCCCTCCTCTTTAGTCCCTAAAAATTATACCACAACCCGATTGTGGTTCGGCCATAACTTCCAACTTGGAGGCCAGATCGAGGAGTGTTATATATCACTGGAAAGCTCTCGACGAGACCTTTCCAATGATACCTCAATCGCCTCGAGATCTTACGTGGAGCTCCGTCCACGACCTAAAACGTCCCTGGAGCTCCAACACTTAGCCATTTTTTGGAAATCTGTGGTCCAGATCCAAACTCGAACCCTGTGGTTCGGACCAGCATTCGAACCACGGTCCGTCTGCATCTCGGACCCACGTCTCCGACCCACATCTCGGACCTATGTCTCAGACTCATGTTTCGGTCTGTTCTCAGACTCGCCCCCTTAGGTCAGCGTTTGTCTAGGGTCCACTTGGGATAGGCCTTTATGTCCTAACCCAAGGTTCCAACCTTGGTTCAGAGAACCACTTAGGGTTCATCTGATCCTGACTTTCCGGCCAAGCCGTTAAGTCCTACTCGCAACGTTCACAACCTAGCGCAAGTCCGCTAGAGTTCTGTTGTTCGCGTCTGCGCCCGATCTTGAGAATGAGGGTCGTGACACTCACCCCCACTTTGGAGGTTGATGCCCTCATCAACAATGATCCTTTAAGTTAACACCAAGTTCAAAATGGGTAGACAACCCCTTGGTGTCAGAATTACATCCTGGTAGCTAACCCGCAATTCTCTTCTTGGCTTGAGTCTTAAGTTGTCGCTAGAACACTTAGAAAATTTCAACTAGTGTCGGAAAAAGCCCTACCTTTTTGGCTTACCCTAAACAAAACTAGTTGACACACTAGTCATTTTTTGGAAATCTGTGGTCCAGACCCAGACTCGAACCCTGTGGTTCAGACCAGCGTTCGAACCACGGTCCGTCTACATCTCGGACCCACGTCTCGGTCCCACATCTCGGTCTCACGTCTCGGACCCACGTCTCAGACCTATGTCTCAGACTCATGTTTCGGTCCGTTCCTAGACTCGCCCTCTTAGGTCAGCGTTTATTTGGGGTCCACTTGGGGTAGGCCCTTATGTCCTAACCCAAGGTTCCAACCTTGGTTTAGAGAACCACTTAGGGTTCATCTGATCCTAACTTCCCGGTCAAGCCGTTAAGTCCTACTCGCAGCGTTCACAATCTAATGCAAGCCCGCTAGAGTTCTGTTGTTCGCGTCTGCGCCAGATCTTGAGAATGAGGATCGCGACACTCACCCCCACTTTGAAGGTTGATGCCCTCATCAACAATGATCCTTTAAGTTAACACCAAGTTCAAAATGGGTAGCCAACCCCTTGGCGTCAGAATTGCGTTCTGGTAGCTAACCCGCAATTCTCTTCTTGGCTTGAGTCTTAAGTTGTCGCTAGAACACTTAGAAAATTTCAGAACTCGGGAAAAGCCTTACCTTTTTGGCTTACCCTAAACAAAACTAGTTGACAATTTCTAAACATTCTACTTAAGACTCTAACTTGCTAACTATAAGTATTCACACCTACTTACAAGGTCCCCCGAAACTCACTTTCCGGTCGCAATCTGATTTGACTTAGACGCGCGACTAAGTTTACTTTGCAGTTAGAAAACCGCAAAGCAAGATCACACCAAGCCCCAAGACAAGTATGAATGTTCATACTTGCTTTGCCAACGCTACGACAAACCTAAGTCTTGACATCAAGACTTAGTCTTGATTTAGATGCTTATCCAAACCAGCTCGCTTCTTTTGAGTGTGCTTCGTTCCTCCTCTTGACAACATCCTAGGCATCTGATCAGAACTAGTCATAGGCATGCACTACCAATACACTTAGACAATTTTTCAAGAAACAAAATCTTTATTTCCAAACACAAGTCAAAGCTACAAAGTCCTTCGGTCTAAATCGCCTCAAGTTGCTACTCGTATGGTTCGTCGTTTCTTCACCCCTCTCTGGAAAGAGATGTCCTCATCTTGCTAACGCCCTTGTTGTCCTTGTCGCCGTTTGAAGAGGTCTAATACTTCGCTCGCATGTGCGAGATCTTCCTCTGGCACCCAAGTTGCTTCCTTCAAATGATAACCGCGCCATTTGACCAAGTACTCCATCCGGTTTGATTTGCGCCGAGATCGCAAAATGGACTCCACCTCATATTCTGCTTCGCCTTGCACGACATCAGATTGAGGCCTAAGAACCTGTTTGCGCTCCGGTCGCAAATCATCCTTGAAGTGTTTCTTTAATAAAGAAACATGGAAAGTCGGATACAACTGCCACTCGCGAGGAAGGTCTAATGTATAGACGTCTTCGTGTGGATTCTTGACAATGACAAAAGGTCCCGCGAACTTCGATGAAAACTTCACCGATATTTCCTTCGGAAGTGTGAATTTTTTCGTACTTAACCATACTTCTTCGCCCACTTGAAACTTCACTTGCCGCCGATGCTTGTTTACCTGCTTTGTGTACCGTTGCTGTGCCTTCTCGAGGTTCTTCTTTACTTGCTCCTCGCGCCGCTGCATTGTCGCCACCAACTCTTCAGCTGATGTTTGTCGTGTTCTTGGTCGTGCCGATGTAGAACTCCCTGCAAGAGTCATGTCAAGAGGCCCTTCTGGCTCACGTCCGTAAGCCAGCAAGAAAGGCTATTCGCCGATTGTCGAATGCTTCGTGGAATTGTAGCAATACTTCGTAAGACTGAGCCACTCCGTCCTATCACTTTGGTCTACGCTCACATAATTCCTCAAGTATTGATTCAGAACCGAGTTAACTCGTTCCGTTTGCCCATCTGTTTTCAGATGAAAGACGGTACTAAATTTTAACTTAGTCCCCTATTTTTGGAACAAGTGTTTCCAAAAGGCACTTGTGAACTTGGAGTCTCTATCTGAAATAATACTTCGAGGTAATCCATGTGAACGCCACCAAGTATCTAGGAACAACCGAGAAGTCGTGAACGTTGTTGCAGTATCCAAGGTCGGAGTAAACTTCGCTAGTTTACTAAACCGATCAACTATCACAAAAATCACGTTGTATTCATTCGAGTCAGACAGAGAGGTAATGAAGTCCATGCTAATGCTTTCCCAAGGTCTGGCTGGAATCGGCAAAGGATGAAGCAACCCTTGTTTCTTCTCATAAGAAACGCGGTTAGCTTGACAGGTTACACATGTTTTCACAAAGTGGACAACATCATCTTTCATGTGGGACCAATAAAACTTTTTAGCTATCACTGCTAAAGTGGACTTTTCTCCTTTATGGCCTGATAAGGGCGCATCGTGAGATTCTTTTAACAACTTGGTCCTAAGTTTTCCTTGTCCCACATAAACCCGACTTTGCTTGAACATGAGTAAACCATGTCTTAGCTGCATGTTCTGCAACTTCACTCCTCGCTTGAGCTGTTCCAGATACTCCTTCGCTTGATCGTCATCCATGTAACCTTCACGTATTCGCCTCTCTAAGTCTGACTCCTTAGGATACATAGCTCGCAAAATCTGTTTTGACGATGGAAGATATTCCTCCTTGCGACTCAAGGCGTCAGGAACCACATTGTCCTTTCCCGCTTTGTGGATTAACTCTACATTCATGAGCACTAAGGTATCATGCCACCGTAGTTACTTTGGCGTCACCCGATCTTGTGTCTCAAAGTACTTGAGCGAAATATTGTCAGTATACATTTGGGTTTTGTGAAGTCCCAAGTAATGCCGCCATTTCCTCAAGCAATGAACCACCGCAAACAATTCCTTCTCGTGAGTCGGTCATCGACTCTCTGTCCTAGATAGCTTCTTGCTTTTGTACGCTACAGGTTTTCCATCCTGCACCAACACTCCGTCAATCGCATAGTCGCTCACGTCCGTGTGCACCTCGAATGGTTTGTCGAACTCCGGCAGCTTCAAAACTGGCGCCTTTGACAAAATAGTTTTGATCGTCTGAAACGCATCATCCACCTCCTTGGTCCAACTTACCTGTGCGTCTTTGCCCGTCCAATCCGTCAGCGGCTTCGCGATCTTTGAAAACCCCTTCACATACTTGCGATAGAACTACGCCAATCCTAAGAATCGCCGCATCCCTTTCACTATAGTCGGAGGCTCCCAAGTCACAATCGCGTCCACCTTCTGCATATCCGGACCGACTCCTTCTGCACTAATGACATGTCCCAAGAAGTTAATGCGCTCCAAACCAAACTCACTCTTGTCAATGTTGACAAACAGCTTATGCTCCCGCAGCTTCGTCAACACCACCTTTAGCTGCTCCGCGTGCGACTCCAAGATTTTGGAGTAGATCAAGATGTCGTCGATGTACACGATGACAAACTCATCCATCTCCTCGCAAAAAATTGTGTTCATCAATGTAGTGAACGTCGAAGAGGCGTTGCAGAGTCCAAATGACATCACCACGAATTCAAATGATCCGTATCTGGTTCGACAAGCGGTCTTCTCAACATCTGGATCACCTATCCAGATCTGGTAATATCCTGACTTCAAGTCTATCTTGCTGAAGTACTTTGCGCCCGCTAGCCTATCAAAGAGGTCGTCTATCCTTGGCAAAGGATAATTATTCTTCACCGTCACCTTATTGAGTGCACGATAATCTACGCAGAGTCGTAACTACCCATCCTTCTTCTTTGCAAAAAGAACTGGGGCTCCATAAGGTGACTTGCTGGTTCGAATATATCCCCGCGCTAATAGCTCACCGAGTTGTCTTTTCAACTCAAGGAGCTCCACCTGATTGAGTCGGTAAGGGGCTTTGGAAGGTGGTTCTGATCCTGGCAAGACTTTGATCTTGTGATGCACCACCCCCCTTGGAGGTAACTCAGCAGGTAACTCATCCGTCAAGACATCCTCAAACTCCTTAATCACTTCGCGAAGCACCTTCGGAAGTTTAGTCGCGTCTCCTGATGTTTCCTCTTGTCTGTCACCCGTCATCAGATCTGCAACCCGCATCAAACACATGACCCCGTCATTGAAGTCCATATGTTTGCCCTTGATCAAATTCATCGCAAAGTCGTCAATTTTCCGCGCCTTCCGGATCAGCCTCACTCCCAGCTTCCGCCCTTTAACTCTAACGTTTAACCTTAAAGGTTTTCGCCTAAGTTCCACTTCAAATCTGTCCAAGAAAGTGTTCCCCAGAACCGCATAGATATCATCCATCTCGCACACCGTGAAGTTCTCTGTGAACTCCAACTTCCCACACACAAATCGTACGTCCAAGGCTACTTCAGAAGTTTGGTACGTCTTGCCCTTGGCAAAGCGCACCTGAATAGGCTTGTCTGCCTTGGAGGTAGACAAGCCCAACTTCTTCACCAACTTTGGACTTCTGAAGGAGTGAGTCGCTCCTGTGTCCACAAGAAAAGTAACATCACGGTTAGCAACCTTGGCTTGTAAAAACATCAATCTCTGCGTCTTCTTCGTGGTTCTCAAGGTCACAGTCATCTGGCCCTCCAACAAGTCCTTTGCAACAAATGCATTCATGCTATAGTTATTAACCTTAGGTTTTGTACACCCCTTAGCAATATGACCCGCCTTGCCACAGTTGTAGCAGGTAAACTTAGCGCCATTGCCCTTCTGAGGTGTTTGCCCCTTAGGTTTTATTCCTGTTTGCTGCCGCTTTGCTGCCGGGGCAGAAGAATCCTTCCGATCCTTCTCACCTCCATCCCACTGTCGCTTGAAGCCCTTGTTCTTCTTTTGGAACTTGTCCGTGCTGCGTGGTTCAAAGAGTTTCTGTTGTTGGACTTCGTCGTCCTCAATTCGCTCCGCTAACTTCAAAAGTTCGGCACTTGTCGCAGGTAGCTCCGGCATCCGAAAGAGAGTCTTCTCTGAGCTAGACTTGAGTCCCCCAATAAATATACATATTTTGGTCTCCTCAGTCCACTTGGAGAACGAGTCCAGCTTGGCACTGAACTCGCGCACATAAGCGCTTAAGGTCCTTGTCTGCTTCAGCCAAACTACCTCAACTCCGTCTCGAATCCTTTGATACTCTGGAGTGAATCGTCTTGCAAGCAACTCCTTGAACTCTTTCCAACCAAATGCCGAGACGGTCAAAGCATGCTCATCCCTGTATGCGGTCCACCAGAGAAGTGCATGGTCCTTCAAGAACGTAACCGCCGCTCTCACTTTGTCTGACTCCTGAGCCTGATGCGCTTCAGAGTATAGGTCCAACTCAGTTAAGAAATCCTTAACCTTGTGAGCCCGTCCTATACCTGTAAACGGGGTTGGAAAATTCGTCTTACAAAGCTTTCTGGTAGACGAGGAACTCCCTTGGCCTGCCTCAAGCTCAGGGATACGTTTATCCCTGGAGGCCATGCCCTCCTGCATGGTCTTCATCATCTTGATGAGTTCCGCATACAACGCTCCTTGACTTCTCGCACCTGAATCGTTGGGCACCGTTGGCAAGACTCCGTCTTGCTGCACTGGTGCCGCAGCTGGTACAGGGCTCCCTTGATGTTGGGACAAATGTTGTCGGTTGTCGTCTCCTCACTGTGCCTCGAGGTTAGCTCGAGTCGATCTAATCCCGATGTCAGCTGTCACTCCTCGTTTCTTGGTCTTCCTCCTGGAACTCTGTCCTACGTCAGCCATCGCTCCAAGTGTTCACCTAGAAACGTTGATCTACTTCGTGTCTCGCGTCCCTCCTCAAACGTCCAGCCTTCAGCCGCTACCTCAAGTTCTCGCTCACCGAAGCGTCAGCTCTAAGACCACTTTTCGTGCACCTACCGCCTTGTTGCACCAGCGGAAGCTCTAACTCAGTAGGTCACAAACTTTACACCGCTAACCTGCAAACACAATCACAAGTTAGCGTCCATGCACCACTTACCTTATCTTGGTTTGGTCCGGACCGGAGCCGGACCGTCATCCTATTCATCAAGCTCAGCATTTCCTAAGTCCCGACCTAGACCCGCCTAGGTCGGTCCCAAACATGAGCAAGTCACAAGATGACTTGGGGCGGACTTCCCATAAAGTCCAGGGTCCTAAACGGTGCCTCCAGCAAACCTAACGGTCCAACCGCCTGTGATGTCCGTCTAGGTCTAGGCTCCCGAATGGTGGTCTAACCCGTCGACTCGTTCCCTAGTCTTGCTCCAGCCCTTACATCATTCCTAAGTCCAGACGTCCAAGTCTGGATCAGAACGTGCCTTGGAACCGGCCCAGCCATCACCTCATGCCCCCAGAGTCCGTCCGCCGAACCCTGGGGTCGGGTGACTCGTCCTGGCACATCCAAGCATCGAGCCCCCCTCATATATACTTCTGGGGATCGGCGGCCCCGCCCTCCTCTTTGGTCCCTGCAAATTATATCATACCCCGATTGTGGTTCGGCCATAACTTCCAGCTCGGAGGCCAGATCGAGGAGTGTTATATTTCACTGGAAAGCTCTCGACGAGACCTTTCCAATGATATCTCAATCGCCTCGAGATCTTACGTGGAGCTCCGTCCACGACCTAAAACGTCCTTGGAGCTCCAACACTTGGCCATTTTCCGGAAATCTGTGGTCTAGACCCTGACTCGAACCCTGTGGTTCGGACCAGCGTTCGAACCACGGTCCGTCTGCGTCTCGGACCCACGTCTCGGACCCACATCTCGGATCCACGTCTCAGACCTATGTCTCAGATTCATGTTTCGGTCCGTTCCCAGACTCGCCCCCTTAGGTCAGCGTTTGTCTGGGGTCCACTTGGGGTAGGCCCTTATGTCCTAACCCAAGGTTCCAACCTTGGTTCAGAGAACCACTTAGGGTTCATCTGATCCCGACTTCCCGGCCAAGCCGTTAAGTCCTACTCGCAGCGTTCACAACCTAGCGCAAGTCCGCTAGAGTTTTGTTGTTCCCGTCTGCGCCCGATCTTGAGAATGAGGGTCGTGACAATGCTATAGCAAGGATAGCAAACTGTACCAACATCACTGAGGTTCGACGATTCTTAGGAGCTTGTTTGTTCTTTCGTCTGAGTATTCCTCATTATGCACACATTGCCGAGCCTCTGTATGCACTTCTGAGAAAAGGGAAGAGGTTTACTTGGCGGCAAGAACATCACGAGACAATGGAGCAGCTGAAGGAGATTCTGAAGTCTCCACCTATACTGAGGAGGCTTAGCTACGAGAGCGGGAGACCTGTGATACTGACTGTTGATACGAGTCCAAAGGCGATTGGATGGGCAGTCGGTCAAGAAGACATAGATGGTGTGCGGTTTGTTTCAAGGTTTGAAGCTCGAATCTTAACAGATAGACAACTTAACTATCCTCAAGTGAAGCGTGAGTTGTGGGGAGCTGTTACTGCTATGAAGGTAGATCGAGAGTTCTTGATAGGAGCTTGTGTGATACTAGAAACAGACTGTTTGTCTTTGCTAAGTATGATAGCAAACTGTAATACTCCAGACATAGCAATGCTACGATGGATTGCTTATATCCGGAGTATGAACCCTGAGCTGAAGCATATAGCAGGAAAGGATAATCATGTTGCAGATATGTTATCTAGGGCTCGTTATACAGATGAGGAAGAGATGATTACAGAGGTCGAAGACGAAGAAAAGAGAGATGTTTGGTGCCAAGTTGATCAGCAGACTTCAGACTTGGAACCACTGCCGTTCAACGAGGAGTTCTACACGGAGAAGTTCTATGATATTGAATACTATCTGAGTTCATTATGCAGACGAGAAGGATGGAGTGACGTAGAGTTCAAGGAGATCAGACGAAAGGCGTACGGTTATCTTCTACGTGAAGGTAATCTGTGGAAACGTCCGAAGAGAAGAGATGGATGCTTGCTAGAGTGGTGGATGATCAACCGGCGAAGCTAAATCTGCTTAAGGAGTTTCATGACACCTTGTGGGCTGGACACCGTGGAGTTTGGGCTACGTACACAAAGATGAAGGAGCGATACTAGTGGAAGGGTTTGTATCAAGACGTAGTGGATTTTGTTGGGGCATGTCTGCACTGCCAGTTCTACTCTAAAGTCCGTTACAGAGATGGACTTGTACCTACCTACCCAACTAGTATTTATTTTTCATGGGTCCTTGATCTTGTGATGATGCCGCCGGGACTGTGGGAGATGCGCTACTTGGTGTTAGACGGACGAAGACTACAGAGAACATATGTAGATTCGTGCTGGAAGATATTATTTGTCGTTATGGATCTGTTGAAGATTACGAGCAGATAGGGACGAGCTGAGAGATGCAGAAGCGAAGGAGTTCTTTGCTCGTTATGGAGTAAAGCTTTGGCTTACTACTGCCATGAATCCAGAAGGTATTGGTAAGAGTGAACGAGGACACCCTTCCATTGTTCACGCTTTAGTAAAAGCATGTGATGGTAGGTCTAGAGAATGACCGAGACTACTTCCATTCGCTTTATGGGCTGACAAAACTACACACTGTACCACGATTGGCTATATGCCGGTTAAGCTTATGTTGGGATAGAAACCGATCATGCCTGCTGAGGAGGACTTTCTTACGTGGGCTACCTACGCTACCGTGGAAAGATGGTATAGATCATACTTCACTCCTTGCTTTACGAACTAGGCAGTTGGAGCAAAGGGAGGAGGATCTTGCTGAGGCGCAAGAGAAGCTGAAGTTGGCTCGAGTCAGAAACAAAGAGCGTTTCGACAAGATTCACCGACTACAACCAAAGTCAATACGTGTTGGTGATTGGGTTCTGGTGTATGATAGCACGCTAGAGAACAAGCATTCTACACTTCGTAAGTTCTCGCGAAGATGGTTCGGGCCTTATGTTGTGTTAGATGTGTATGAGAATGCCACTTATAGTTTATGAGAGCTAGATGGTACTCCTTTGAAACTATCTGTGGCCGGCAAGCGAATGAAGTTGTCAAACAACGTGGAGGGTTAGTAGATTTGTTCAACTTTCTGGAGTCTGAGGAGAGGATGCCAAGAGACGAAGAAGACTCGGCTACTGAAGTGGCTGAGGCGGAGGAGAGCGACGATGAAGAAGAACAATCGGAAGACTGAAGAGGTTGGCACATGCCGGAGGATGTGCAGGTTTGGAGGGGGTGGATGTCGTGATGTGAATCATTTTACGTTGTAAATAATTCACCTCTTTGTCAAACGTTAGTCTCTCTGAGTGAAATTAGGACCTCAAAGAAGTCGACACTGGAGGATGTTATATATTTTGAGTCTTAGTAGGTTGATTACCATGTAGATGGAGTTAAGCTCAGGGGTTGTAATTACATGTCACCCATGCTTGCTTCTTAGCGATGTTAGGTTATCTTTCGAGATTATGTGTCATTTTACATGTCTTCGCATGTAGTTTAGGGGTTACGCTGGCACTGCTGGGGCTTGACGTGGTAGCCTATGTGCAAAATTAAGTCACCACGTGGTTTGGGACACTAAAGGACAAGGGAGTGTTTATGTACTGCTAAACTTAGTAGTAGGGGTCTTAAGAGGATTTTGAGCATTTGGTGAGGAGACTGCAAAATCTGAGAACACAAGGAGATAGGGTTCGTCGTGCCAAGCACTGTCAGCGAAATTTTTGATCGATTTGGAGCAATAAAGAAGGAGTTATGGCTGATTACAGCAGCACTTCTGTTGTAGAATTGCAGCACTTCTGTTGATTTTGGGGTTTTCGGTGTCAATCGCAGTAGATTTGAGAAAATCGCTTCAAACCTTCGTGGTCACGTTCACTGTCAGTAGGGCTACGACTGTCCCCAAATTTTCATGTCAATTGAGTGACTGAGTAATTCAAGACGACCACTGAAGTAGAGGGGGTCCAAAAAGCTCTCAATCTAGAACAGCAATTTCAAAGAGCGAGATATGGAGTTCTGTGCACAATCAGGAGGTCCAACTTCACAGGAGTGTTCAGCAAGCTGTGTACTGCAAATCTTGTAAGAATCTTCAAAAGTGATCGAGCCAATTCTCTATTCTAGGTCAAAATAGCTGTCTGGGTACCAGAAATTGTCATAATTTCTCTGCTCAGAACATTTCTGCCCATATCTCGACACTCTGATTTGATCTCAAGTTGAAACTTCGTGTGTATGGTCAATAGGGCCTCATTTACATGTAGAAGGAGTTCTGAAGTCTGAACCATTGTATGTTTCTGATTCTGAACTGTTAAAATTCGTTGTCTGACCTTATTACTGCTAGTCTGATCTGATTTTTGCTTCTTGAACATACTGGAGGGTCCATTCAACCTGAGTGAGTGTTTATAGTGTTCCCTTTTGATCTGAAGCTTACCTCTGTAGTAAGCAACCATAGCCTGAAGCCCAACGCTTCCCTGAGTAGACTAAACACAGCCTTCAAGCTCATATCACAGCCAGAAGGTTCCGCCCTTCCCAAGAAAACTCTCAACTCGACAACGCTGTTGCGCAGCCTGTGATCCTCGAGAAGAAGAGGTCGCCCCATGTGATGCGTCCCTGCTGAACCCAGCAGTCACCATTCTCTCCTCTACCATGTTGAGCTCTATCCGCTCAGCCAAACCAAAGACAACCGTCAATGTAGGAGCGGTGTCTCTAAGGAGAGTGGCATCTCTGACTCTCCTACGCAGCTCCCGGTCTAGTATCCCATACCAGAACAGGATTGCTTGTGCTTTTTTCACCTCTTGAGTAACGCTGATCAACCGCCTCATGCGAGTAAACGCCTCGACATAGAGACTCTCCAGTCCTCTGCTGAAACTCTTGCAGACTCTTCAACTTGTCGGTCCGCACACCCTTCCTCAAATAGTGAAAGAACTGGATCATAGGGTTAAACCCTGACGGTATCCTGCTCGTACTACCACCTGCTCCACTATTAGTGGACGCACCGCTGGTAGTAGGTACTCCACCACCAGTGGATGTACCACTGCTACTGGCACCCGAACTCGTAGGTGCTATGCCTCCCGAAATTGCACCAGTAGTGATAGAAACGTAGTTGGGAGACCAATGTTGTCTCCACAACTCAATCTCAACACCGTAGTCTCGCATGAACTCGTGATAATCGTCCATCGGCGGTCCTTCCAAGTGCTGAAACAAACCTTTCCACGCCATGAAAGGTGTAAACAGCTGTGGGTTCCGCATCTGCTGCAGATCGCACCAACTGTCAAACTCCTGGATGAAGTCATCCAGCTCAATGGTACCACCGTACTCGAGTAACGTCGAGACCCTTTGTGGCCTTATAGATCTTGTCCATGTCCCACAACAACGATGTGACGACACTAGACTCACCATCAGAAAACGCGCTGTCTACGTCTGACTCGTCCTCTGGAACAACTAACGGCAATGGTGTAGGTAGTCGTTATCTCACCCCATTCCATGTATTCCCACTGTCCGAGAAGTCCTCACCAGAACCTCCCGAGAACTCCGTGGTGATAGAATCTCGCGGACACACTCTCTAATCAGAATGTTGAAATCTCCGTCACCATCGTAACTACAACTTGCCTATCTCTGCTCCTACTGAGTTCACCTATCCTCTACTAGGACAGTCAAGGTAAGGGCAACCTGTACCTGCCATCACCACAAGCAGCCTCTCACGGTCTGTTGATCGTCACTCCAACTACATCGTGAGAGAAACAAAAGTAGTCTGACTGGTCTTCACCCCAGTCTCACTACAGACAGCACACTAGAGTGAACTCACTCCGGAAATCAAGCGCAATCGAGTTGAGAGTTTTCCTGGGAAGGGCGGGACCTTCTGACTGTGATAGATCTCGAAGGCTGTGTTTAGTCTACTTAAGGAAGCGTTGGACTTCAGGCTATGGTTTCTTACTATACAGAGGTAAGCTTCAGATCAAAAGGGAACAGTATAAACACTCACTCAGGTCGAATGGACCCTTCAGTATGTTCAGGAAGTGAAAATCAGGTCAGACTAGCAGTAATAAGGTCAGACAGCAAACTTTAACAGTCCAGATTCAGAAACATACGATGGTTCAGACTTCAGAACTCCTCCTACATGTAAATGAGGCCCTACTGACCATACACACGAAGTTTCAGCTTGAGATCAAATCAGAGTGTCGAGATATAGGCAGAAACGTTCTGAGCAGAGAAATTACGGCAATTTCTGGTACCCAGTCAGCTATTTCGACCTAGAACAGAGAATTGGCTCGATCACTTTCAAAGATTCTTACAGGATTTGCAGTACACAGCTTGCTGAACACTCCTGTGAAGTTGGGCCTCCTGATTGTACATGGAACTCCAGATCTCGCTCTCTGAAGTTGCTGTTCCAGATTGAGAGCTTTTCGGACCCCCTCTACTTCAGCGGTCGCCCCTAATTACTCACAATTTCAATTGACATGAAAATTTGGGGACAGTCGTAGCCCTGCTGCCAATGAACGAGACCTCAAAGGTTTGAAGCGATTTTCTCAAATCTACTGCGATTGACACCGAAAACCCCAAAATCAACAGAAGTGCTGCAATTCTGGCACAAATTGAACTTCAATCAGCCATAACTCCTTCTTTATTGCTCCAAATCGATCAAAAATTTCTCTGACAGTGCTTGGCACGACGAACCCTATCTCTCTGTGCTCTCAGATTTCGAAGTCTTCCTCTCTCCAAATGCTCGAACTCCTCTTAAGACCCCTACTACTAAGTTTAGCGATACACTAAAGACAAAATTGGACCAATGGGAGTTCATAACTTCACTCCCCTGTCCTTTTGTGTCCCAAACCACGTGGTGACTTGAATTTGCACATAGGCTACCACGTCAAGCCCCTAAGGTGCCAGCATAAACCCTAAACTACATGCGAAGACATGTAAAACGACACGTAATCCCGAAAGATAACCTAACCTCGCTAGGAAGCATGCATGGGCGACACGTAATTACAACCCATGAGCTTAAGTCCATCTACATGGTAATCAACTTACTAAGATTCAAAATATATAACACCCTCCAGTGTCGACTTCTCTGAGGTCCTAATTTCACTCAGAGATACTAACGCTTGATAGAGAAGTGAATTATTTACAATGTAAAATGATTCACATCACGACAGCGCCAACGCAAGCAAACGTGGCGCACAAACAGGAAGCAGAATATGAAGAGGTTCCAACCACAAGAAGTCCAAACGATAACCCTCCACACTCAAACATTCACATAAAGAGAAACCCAACCCCACCCGGACTGACGCGTCTTCTTCGATGACCACATGCACAATATATTATCACTGACTGTTATAACCTGCACCTAAGGTCAGTAACTAGATGTCCACACCTCTAGTAGCTCCAAAAATATCAACGTGGTAGCTCTACTAGCTCATCCAAGACAACTGCCACCAACTGCCTTCATATGCATCTTTACGGTATAGACAAACACTACCACAACAACAGTTTCCCCCTAGTACTCTGGGGTCGCCCTACCACTCCTTGAGGAACGTGCGAGAAGGTCTCCTACTATCTTAAACCATTCCCTAAGTACTTGCACGCATCCCTGTAAGACACCAAGAGCTATTGGTCTAGTGGTACAGCCAAAGCTAAGACTACAGAGTTAAGCGTCCAAGTCCAAAAATAGTGTTAAGATGGGTGACCTACTAGTTTTACACTTCCCACACAATTGAAACTTGGATACCTCTCTCACGCATGCCAGCAAGCTGACTTGAGGCGGGCTCAAGCTCAAGCTCAGGCTCCGCTCCGCCTCCACACTCTCGCCCTCCGCTCTCACGCCTCCGCATTCACACACCTCTGCTCCTCGAAACCTCTAAACGCCTCCTAACACGCACTCTCCGCTCCGCTCCGCTTGGAGTAGAGTAGAACTCGGACCAAACACCACAAGAAGGATGAGTTTGACGAGAGCACACCCGAAAGAGCAACTCAGAGGTTGAAATTGCACTCCAAATGGTCAAAATCAGCCAATTTGACACTCGCAGACGGATTTACGTCAGATTTTGATCAATCCGCGACCTTCTTCGGCTTGTAACTCCGTCGATCCTTCACCAAATTGAACGATTTTTGATACGTTGGAATCGTCTTCCCATCGCACACCTACTGTCCTCTTCAGCACCAGAGATTGTCGACCCACGCCAACCTGACACTCGCCGACGCATTTCTGCCGACCTCAAATCCGTCACAAAACCCGTCATCAGAAACGTCGACTTCTCATAACTCACAAACTGCTCGACCAAACTTCGTGAAACTTCGTGAAAAAGGTCTATCCGAGAACTTTCTCCTTTCGTCAAACGGTCTTCAGATGTCGATAAGGCCTTTCTTCTTGACTCTGTAGGCCTCAAGAAATATCAGATCTGACTCCCGACAGTCGAGATATCGCTGATTTCTGGCCGCATGTGATCGAACTTGCAAAAACTTCTCCATACGGCTTAAAACCGCGCACACGGTCCAAACATATCGCTTGATCTGATATCTTTTGCACAACTTCGGATCTTCACTTTCATCGCATCTATGGATAGAGCTCGTTGTCAGCTTTTCATGGACACTTTGTCTACTTCATTTGGACGCCTAGTGGAGAAGTTACGAGACTCGAAAGATGAGAAAAACAAGCTAAGCTCTAGCTTACGGGCTTTTTACACAACTTCGGACCTTCACTTTCATTACATCAATGGGTAGAGCTCGTTGTCTACTTTTCATGGGCACTTTGTCTACTTCATTTGGACGCCTGATGGTGAAGTTACGAAACTCGGAAGAAGGGAAAATCAAGCTAGGTCTTAGCTTATTATTGCTGACTGGGTATTTGCGGCTCTTGGCTCTATACTAAGGATGCAAGGGGCCTGGTTGCTTATTATCTGGAAAAACTTGTACGTACAGCAACTGACGTAAGGGGGCAGCTTAAAGGGCTAGCTTGTTTTCACGACCTGTCGGTGGACGGTTTGGAGAATTGGGAAGTCTAATGCATGTGCGCAAGGTGTCATTGGGTTCTACATTGTGCAGGTTACACGTTGGTTAAGACGGTTCGTGAAGAGACGGATCGATGAGTGTGTTCTAGGAGAAATTGAGACGCATAGGAGGATTTGAAGTGCTTCAGTTATCTATGAAGGAGAGTTGGACCGTTCGGACCGTTTCGGAGTCCAGACTTGCTGTCCTTGGATCCATCGGGATCAGAAACACCGAGTTCTACAAGAAATTGAAGACGATACGAAGTTTCATTAGACGGTTTGGGAGTCTTGAGTGAAATTGACTCGCAGGGAAACGCTTACGTCTGTTTTTCATCATTTGTGATCTTAGATTGGGTTATACTTCACGATCGGTGAGCCAAGCTCTTCGTTCTTGGTGCTTATGCTATCATGGAGTCTTCATCTACGCATAAGAGAAGATTGTTACATGGATTGGATTGTTGGTTCGGGTGTGGTGAGCGAGTTTGAGCCGTAGGGAGTCGATTTACGTCAATCTTTTGCAACTTGTGACCAAATTTCTTGCGTGGTTTTGCAAGGGGAACTCCAAACAGCTTGTTTGGAGTCTCGTTGAGTTCAGGGTAGCTAGATCTACCTACCAGAGAAGTAAAGCTCATTTTTATCTTATGAGTGTCTTTGAAGCGATAATGATAAGTATCAAAAATAGATTTATAAGTAAGAGCCAGTCCACGACACGACAGCGCGCAAGAGAAAGAGGAGAAGATTTTGCTTACTGAAGATGTTGACGGTGAAACTGAGAGAGGAATAAGGTTTCTTGAGCCTTGAGAAGTTTATTTGTATAAATTGGAATGTTTGGCTGATCTTGGTCAGTGCAAGAGAACATATTTGGATTTTGATCGTTGGCAGCAGTCTGTTTTTCTCTTTGATCAGTTTCAAAATCAATCACAGTCATGAGGTCTGTCGTCCCCAAGGAAAACTCTCACCACTACAACATCTTAGTCCAATGTTTCAACCTTAGTTCAGAGAACCACTTAGGGTTCTTCCGTTCTTGACTTCTCTGCCAAGCCGTTAAGTCCTACTCTCAGCGTTCACAACCTACCACAAGTCCACTAGAGTTCAGTTGTTCGCGTCTGCGCTTGATCTTGAGACTGAGGGTAGCAATAGAGTATGACTTAATGGTTTGGTCATGAAGTCAGAAATAGAAGAACCCTAACTGGTTCTCTGAACCAAGGTTGGAACATTGGGTTAGGACGTAATGGTCTATCCCAAGTGGACCTCAGACAAATGCTAACCTAAGGAGACAAGTCCGAAAACGGATCAAAATGTGAGATCGAAACATAGGTCTGAGATACGAGACCGTGATGTGGACCCGGTGCAGATGGACCCTGGTTCGGACGCTGGTCCAAACCACAGGATCTAAGGCTAGCGTTGGACCAAGTGTTGGAGCTCCATTGATGTTTTGGATTGTGGACGGAGCTCCATGAAAGATCTCGAGGCGAGTAAGGTATCATTAGAAAGGTCTCGACGAGAGCTTCCCAACGATATGTTGAACTTCTCTAAATAAGATTGGAGCTAGGAATTATGACCGATCCTGTGATCGGTCAGTGATATAATTTTCAGTGATCAAAGAGGAGGGCAGGACCATCGATCCCCATAATTATATATGAAGGGGGCTCGATGCCTAAACGAGCCAGGACGAGTTACCTGATCGCAAGGTTCGGCGGGTAGACTCTGGGGGCATGAGGTGGTGGCTGGGCTAGTGCCAAGGCGCATTTCGGTCCAGACTTAGACGTCTAGACTTAAGAATGACTCAAGGGTTGAGGCAAGACTAGGAAACCAGACTGCGAGTTAGACCACCATTCAAGAGCCTAGACCAAGACGGACATCACGGACGGTTGGACTGTTAAGTATGTTGGAGGTATCGTTTAAGATCTTAGACTTTATGAGAAGTCCGCTCCAAGTCATATTGTGACTTGCTCATGTTTTGGGACCGACCTAGCCGAATCTAGGTCGAGACTTAGAGAATGTTGAGCTTGAGAGTTAAGGAGACGGTACGGTCCCGATCTGGACCAAACAAGATAAAAGTTAATGATGCATGAACGGTGACGTGTGATTGTGATTTGCAAGTTAGCGTTGTGAGTTTCATGACCTACTGAGTAAGAGCTTTCGCAACAAGACGATAGGTGCGCGAAATCAGATAGCGACAGTAGTAGCTCAAAGACATATTCCTCATTCTATACTTGAGGTACTAGGGACAGCTAGACTTTTGGTCATGATGAAGGATGGTGGAGGGATCTCATCGATAGCCATCGGTGAGATTCTCTTACGACTTATTAGTCCTACCATTGTTCTTCAACTTCGAGATATTTTTCAAGACCATCTTTGTCCAAATCAATTTGGAGTTACGACTTCTAGAGATTGTGACTCTGTGACCTTCGGCATTAAGACTCTCTTGGACATCCATTCCGATTGGATTGTCTTATAAGTGGACATAGAAAATACTTTTAATAGTATTTCCTGCGCTTCCATCTTTATGGAACTCATGGATGGTGGTGGATCTCTGGTGAGTCTCGTTTTTTTGTGTCCATCTATGGTTTTTCCTCCCCTCTTTATTATCAGCACAGTCCTTCGATAAAAGAGATTAAAGTGATCCGCTCCACTGCATGTACTCCCTCTTTGGATGGATCCTTCTTTGCCTTAGCTCACTATACAGCTCTCTTGGTCACTGCATTGGTTGCTCCATGTTGTGTTACATCTCTAGCTGATGACATGCATATAGTAAGTCCGGTGGAGTCTTTGATGTCTTTGATCACCTCGTTCTCAGTTGACCTTGATAGAACTGAGAGTGAAGGTGTCAAAGTGCAAGGCTTGGTCTCCCATAAGTATATCGTCAGACCTCCAACTCCTAGAGGAGTTTGTTATACCTAAAGATGATTTACGTATCCTCAAAATACTAGTGAGTACAGAAGACTTCGTCTCCCGGTTCTTAAATGTTGCCTTGGTAGAGGACGTTTTGCATATCAAGGATCTCCCTAGGTTAGAGGACCCACAAGTTGCATTTGGTATCTTTTCTTCTTTCATTGCACGTCGTCCGGATTACTTACTCCGCACAGTATCTCCATCTCTTATCTTCATCTCGTGTCTTAGAGAGTTTCATAAGAGTATCATGGGAATTTTTACGACATGTTAGGCCCTAGGACCTTTGAATGTGTAATAAGATCTCTTGCGCATAGACAGACATTACATGACATGAAGAGAGCGTTGATATGTCTTTCAGATGGGAGGATCAATGAGAATTGACCTGTATATGATGAGAAAAGATCAAGTCTCAGTGGTAAATGTGTTGTCACGGATCTGACACGAGATTCGGTGACGACACAGATGATCATCCATCTCTTAGGATGGGTTACAGACGTGACAGCAGCAACTAAGGTGACCAAGTATAAAGGTATGCATGTGGGACATCGTTTCATCCCCTTAGCCTTGGAGATATACGGATCGACAACCTCGGAGTTCGATGATTTTATTCGAGTTTGCGCCAGAGCCTACCATGAGATGCGCCAAGGGGTATTTTCTCTTTCTTTTTTAGATAGTGAGTTTTCATTGCTCTACAGAGAGCTTTAGCAGGCATAAGAGAGCAATTGCAGTAGGCGATACTACTACATGTGCACCTGTTGTATGCAAGAGTTTTGACTTATTGATATGTGATATTTTAAGAATGATAGGTGACTTTACAGCTACTGATAGTAGGGTTTGGTCTTGGTGTTCTTCCTCCCTTCGAGGCGTTGGTTGTTTTATCTTTTGGTTCTTCCCCTTGTAAGGCTTGATGGGGTCTTTCCATCTGTTGGATATTCATTGCATCGCGTGTTCTCTTGTTCTATACAAAGCTAGATGATAAACTGTGGCTTTTTTGCTTCTTCCCGTTTAAGAATCTTTTCGTTAACTTTTACACCCCTAATAATATGGTTTATTCCTGTTAACATGTTTGCATGATTAGTATTTTAGGATAACTGAAATAAACAAAGCCGTTCAGTGATATGTGAGTACAAGAGGAACTGTATGTTAACGGAAATGAGAGTATCATTCAAGAGATTCAAGAATTTATTCACTGTCGAATTCTCCAGTCTTTACATTTGGTCAAAGAAAAACGAAAAACCTGTACATGAAGTGCATGGAGCCAAAATAACCACAAAATTATTTATCTAGAATAAACTAAAATAATTATAATATATTTGAAATTATGTGAAGAAATTATTGATGATAAATTGAGAAGCGGACATACTGCACTCTTCATCTTAAAAGGAACGGGGTGAACTATAATGCATGCTTCTCATATTTTCTTGTTGGTTAGAATAAGGGAAGTGCCGTTAGTAGATTACTACCTGAAACAATATATGTATATACATATATATATAAACAATATATGTGAATCTGCAAAACATTTCGTGTCAAAATTCATAAAGAACCACGTTTGCAATGTAATTGAGGGGATATGCATAAAAAAAAACCGGGTCTAATTTAATTTTGTTTCGATTTTCAGAACTGCTCCATAGGCTCTATCTGTCATTTAACCGTCCGTTAACACGACAACAAATTTGCTACACGAAAAAGCTCCCTTTCTTTCTGTTATTCACAATCCACATATAGCTATGTTAACGTTATTTAACAAAGAGCTACGCTTGCAATAGAATTGTCGGGCTATACGTTAATGATTTATCCAGTTCTATCTCAGTCTGTTTTCTTTCAGTTTTGACAACAATTCTATCTGTCCGTTCTTGCTACTTCTTTCTTTTTCAGCTTTTATAATTGTTCTATTTATTTGCTCCCTGAACCACAAAAATCCACCTATTCTTTTCTGGTTTTCACAATCTACTTATAGCTATTCTAATACATAGCAAAAAGAATTGTGTGGAATAGTCTACATTTTTACCATAAAGAATCCATGCAAAATTATGTGGCGAATCGTCCATTTTACCAGTAGTGTTGAATTTAACATCTTACTAGAACCACTCAAACTTGTTCCTATAAAATTTACAAAGTTCAGATGAGAAGACATAAGTGTAAATTTTCAATCATTGTCAGAGACTACAAGACAAGTGTTGTATTAATTTTATCAAATTCTTCTAATGATATTCAAGAAATATCATTTACAAGCATACTGTAGTTACATCAAATTACTGCAAGTAATTTGATGTATAACATCCGAGGGTGATACATACATTTTTCAACCGAAACCTGTAAATACATTTACGGGAGTTACGCGATCCCCGTTAGAGAATCTCTTTCCCGTAAGGATTGTGGAAAAGGTTTCTTCAAGCTTATCTAGGAAAAGGTAAAAGAACATGCTTTCAAGATTACGGTATTGCATCATCCTGCCGTCAACCGATAACGCTACGACATTCCATCCACGGAGGGAGAAGCGGAGCCGGCGGGATGGCCAGACGTCGATACGGTACTGTAGGCCTGTACAGGGCTGAGGACCAGTTCAGACTGCACGGTGAAGCAGGTCAAAGAGGACCGAGTGCGACTGGACAATGGACATGCGTTCGTATATCGAGGTGGAAAGCTCGTAGAGGACGAGAGACAGGCACAAAAGCTTAGGCAGATCCATGCAGCAGGGAGCATCTACGTCTGTCAGTCCCACAATCCTCAGAAGAGCGTACGTCGTTCAGCTCTAGTTATACTAAATAGCATCAGGGCAAGGACAAGAACTCTCCGCAGGCACAGTTGGTTTCTCGAGTACTCGGTCCTGTCTTTCTGTCGTTCCTCGCTCATTTACCGGACAGTGCTCTCGATAATGGAACCCACACCATGGTAACTAGAACGTCATTTTCCCTTGTATTCACAAGCACTACTAGGCTGACATATACGGTGATACGTATTCATATGGATAGTATTATGTATTCATACCTATAGTGGATAATATCAGAGATATGCTTGACCACACTCCCCAATAGTTTTGTCGTGCTTGATCACACCCCTTTGAATGATGTATTGCTTGATAATATTCCTGATCGGTTATGAATTGTAAAATCAGTTATTTGTCACATTGGTGACTTGTCGGGTTGTACACATCAGCTTTTCTAGTATGTATTGTCTTTAGCGTATTTATTGTTAAAAAAGATAACAATAAATAAATAAAACATTATATGATAAAATAACTAGTTTGACTATGGATAACTAGTCAAGAGTGTGATCAAGCAATACATCATTAAGAAGAGTATGATCAAGCATGACAAACCTATTAAGAATGTTATCAAGCAATACATCACTAAGAAGGGTATTATCAAGCAGATAAACCTATTGAAGATGTGATCAAGCAAATTTTTGAAATAATATTATATATATTAGATAGTAGCTTCTCATGATTGGCACCGGAAATACACTTGATCACACTTCCAATATGTGTGTTATTCTGGATTACATTCCTCTTAACGATGTATTATTTATCACATTTTTGATTGTCTACCAAAAGTAAAACTAATCATTTTATCACCTCGTTCATCATTTCATTACTTTCAACTGTGACAACAGTAAATCGTTTCAACAATAAACTACATGTCAGAAGTTCTTTTTTGTGTACACGTCGGATGCTACATACTCAAAGAGCTGATGTCACTAATATGACAAAATGACTAGTTTCACAATCGATAAGCAGTCAAGGGTGTGATCAAACAGACTCTTCCTAACTAAATTGAACACTAGATAAAAAATCTATGACGTTTATCTCCTTTGGGACGATATCGCAGAGTTAAGCAAATTTATTTTTCTCTTTTTATGTTATTTCTCTTTTGCGACTGTTCAGGTTGGGAGAACAATTGTTTCTATTACCTTTACCCTACAAATTAGAAAAGTCCGCGTAAATTACTCCAAAAAGAGACTTCTAAACAATGAAGGAGAAATGTCCTCACTTGAGAGGAAACTTGTGATGAATCTGCAATCATTTTTCAAGAGTAGCCATGATGGAAACATACGATCTTTTGGATTAGTCGGTAGAATTGCAGACTCTAAAACTTGATGTCATACTTTTATGATGAGGTTCTCATGCCATCAACGAGGGTAAAAAATGATGATATCATGAAACAAACATCTTTGCAATCCAACCCTACTCACAAGGAAGAGTGCTATGGCATCTCCCAACTCAAGTACCACAGTAAATGCCACTTTGTTCCTACTTGGTTCACATATACATGTGTGTACTGCGTTCATGAAAACATCCCTTGCGTATGGTGGTTCCATTCGGACATCACACTACTCTAGTCTTTAAGGGTTTAGGGTTTACTAAAGGGAAGGAATTCCATGCATAAACCTGACAAGAACGGGAGATACAAGCCAAGAAGAAGAAGAACACCGCGAAGGTGAGAATAGAAGGACAAGTACCGGAAACCTAACTTCAGTAGTCGTCTTCTTTTAGTCAAGATTTACTTCACCACAGTAAGGATCGAGGGTATTGTTCCTGTTTCATTCCACTACGCAGTCCGTTTAGGACTGATCCAATTGTGTAATAGTATGTCACTCACTTTTCTCACAACTAATGGACGAGGAAACCTAACTACGTCTAGCTAACCTCAGGAGTCGTCTTCGTTTAGGAAAGATTTATTTACCACAGTTAGGGTCGAGGGATTTGTTCCTTGTTCATTCCACTACGCAGTCCGTTTAGGACTAATCCAATTGCGTAATACTCTGTCACGCACTTATGCTATAACTAATGCAGCGAGGAAAGTATTCATTCATTATTCTCTTGGTACGAGGACAAAATATTCCATCCTTTCCTTAAAAACAGAATATTCCTAAAACCAACAAATTCCTTTCCAAGGGCAGGGCCCCAAAGAAGGAATATTCCGATAGGAATTTTACGGTGGAGGAAAGTTACCGTAACTGTAAGACGATCTGCCTGATTCTGTGTCAGCAACGGAATAATAATAATAATATTGTCTAATCCTTTTCGTTTGGTTAGGCCCACTGTCTCATGTACTCAGCCAGATGAGACAGATTTTAGATAAGGTGAAGCCGCGAGTAGGGAGTTTATAGATGATTACAGATGATGTGCTGGAGACAATCATTTCATGAGCAGGTGTGAACACGTTTCCGGGGCACTACTGAGCTCATTCCGACATGGACAGACAGGCTTTGGAAGTTCAAACAGCCTACCAATTTGGGCTCCAAGACTGGGGTGGGGTGCCACGTGTACGTGCTTGGACTTACCGAAATCTTAACTTCAGCTGTAAAGAGAAGTAGAAAGCTACACACACATGCATGAGAAGACAATAAAACATCTAGGTGATTATGCAAGAGAGTATATAATCACCATGGAAGTATTTATACTTTCTTGCATAATTATTCAAAATTTTAGTTGATCACACTCTCATCAAGTTGCTTGTGTTTGATCACACTTTTGATTATCTGTTTAGTGTAAAACTAGTCACTTTGTCATACTAATGACATGTTGAAGTGTAAATATTAATTTTTGGTTATGTATCATCTGATGTGTATTTTATTGTTAAAATGATTTGAATAGTAAAAGTATTTACTCACAGCTGATGATAATAAAATGATGAAGATAAGAAAAATGACTAGTTTCATTATAGATGGCCAGTCAAAAGTGTGATCAAACACTACATCGTTAAGAAAAGTGTGATCAAACACAACAGACCTATTGGAAGTGTGATCAAACCAATTTCTACATAAATATCTAGAGTTTGATAAATCCTCATCAATAACGAAAGTCCAAGTTTTGTTTCGGCATTGTATTTTTACCTTCTATATGCGCTAATCACGTTGGATGGTTCCCAAATGGTACTGATTTTGTTAACTCTCTCTAAACAGTGTATTATTTGTTTCTGGAGTAATGATCTCCTTGATGGCCAAACTTTTCCTCACGGAAAGAGATAGTTACAAATTAAACTCAGTTGGGAAGTGCTCATTCGTCCATGGACATTTATTTTATCTAAGAGTAGTCGGAGCTCCTCTGTACGCAATATTTGTAGACTTAGACTTCTTTCAGTGACTTACGAACCAACCATGCATAGACCTTAACGTGGACAAGCTTAATTAACTTAAACAAGCTTTTCCATGTTAGACACTTCTTAATTAAGCTTTTCAGAATGTTTCAACTTTCCCTAAACATTTGAAGCATTAAACCCCATGAAACAACACATGATTTTTAAACATCATTAAACATCACGAAATATACAACAAATCCTACCTAACTCCTCTGGCTCTTACATTTCTAATAAAAAAGAAAGAAATTACTCTTTCTTTAGCTGCGCGACAAAAGCTTTGCCAATGTTTTACAAGAACATCAAACTATATCCTCTCCTATAGTTCGAACTCATCCTCTATAGTATCATTATCATTCAGTGTCCAGACGGCTCAGGCAGAGACGACTGCATAGCAAATCCTCGGATAAATTAATTAGGCATGAATTAATTAAACACTGTAATAATGATACGTCGAAGACGGACAGTAAGAGGACGTTTTGTGTAGATCAATTAGATACAGCATATGTAATGCATTATGACCTGGACAGAGATCATTACGTGTCCACCCATCTGCGCTGGGCAGACTTTATTTGTTTATTTCTTAATTCTCGATAAGTAGTGCACTGCCAGTGCCCAATGCAGCGAAGTGGCGGGAAGCATGCTGAAGCGCCACACGACATTCAAGTTGTGACGCTTGAGTTAATAAATGGATTATATGTTTTTCCCAAGGTTTTCCCTGCCAAGCATGAAAAGAAAAGAAAGCATATGATGTGACCCCCACGATGAGTTTGCATTTAATTCGAGTGTTATTGCGTAGCTAGTAACCTCTACTATATTATACTCTGCAGATACTAACTATAGCTACCCGATGTGTTAATATTGAATACGTTTTTGTTTTCTTTCTTCTGCATATTCACTTCTTCATTTTCAGATGTTTGAAGAGAATATGCAACAATTCAGGTTTTGTCATGAATCAAACTAGAATTCGAAACATTTGAAATGAATATTCATTCGTTTAAGATTGAAACTTTATCCAAGAAATGGAGCGAGTCTCTTCTTTGTTCATTGTTAATGAAATTTATTTCCAGATTGATGCAGGTACCAGTCTAACAACAGACTGAAGGTAACTACATACACAGTTTGGCGTCGACATTTTTGGTTTCAGTAGCTAGGCTTCAGGGTTGGACTGAAGCATATCCCGCACTGTCTCTATCTCTCAGTTTCAGTTTCTGGAGATCAAAACAGTTTTCCGTACATAATCTGCTGTTTAACGAGACGGGTTCTAAACGAGTATGATTTCACTAAACGGGTTGCATTTCCGGATAGGCACGTGTGTGGAGCTTGTCCACTTTGACAGATGGATCGTCACACCGTGTCCATGTTGACCGATTGGTCTGTGTACGAGTACATGGCAGTCCGTGAAGTTTATAAACATGCAACAGAAATGATGGATTTTGATATTCGCACTTACTTGAAACTGCAGACTTGTCTGTGCGGTGCTTTTTCAGTTAAGACAAAGAGACGCAGCAAAAATGATAGCAGTTTCACAGGCTTGGCACAACACAATAATCTGAAATAATATCCAACAATCGAAAGTGAAACCGGTGGTGCGATAACGTTCTAAGTTAAGATGCAATGAACTAAGGTCTTTAGTTTAAACCCCTTGATTACAAGTGCTCTAGTACTCAGGAGAATTTATTTTCCGGGTTTGCTTTCAGAGAACTGAGACTCTGCTAAGTCTAACCGTATCTATGTAAACTATGCTAAACCCTTCAGAGCGAAACATTACTGATCGAAATTCATCTTTTATTAAATCATCTGAAAAGCACCAAAAGGAATAAAGAAAATAACTACTACTATGGACGGAACACTTGTCACAGTTCCTACGTGGTAGGGAAAGAGAAGTAAGACTACATGGTTGTACGGATGCGTCCTTAGATGTACCATGTCTAGAAGTGGGTTAGATGGATATAACTTCTGTGTCGCACCTCAAATATAACAGAGCAGTGTAGACACACTAGATTAAAAACCATCTATATTCTTCGTCCTTGCACATTAAAAATGTCATATCCTTTGTTGGTCAAATTATCTTTGTTCAGTCGAGAAAACTATCTTTCCTTGTTGGGGAGTCTGCTCTGTGTAGATAATATTCGTTGTTAGGTATAACTGCTTTCTGAAAATAAACTTCATTTTATTTTGGGTCTGTAATAAAAGTTGCATACAGTTTTCAAGATAGTAGTGTGATGCCTCAAGGAGCCTTATACTATTAGAGTTTTTTACGAGATAAGTAAACTCCATATCATTCTCAATTCTAAAATTCGATTTCTTTTGCTTATGTTCACTTATTTCATCTTTAGAGTGAAGAGGAAAATATACAAAGGTTTACTTTTTTTATTTTTTATTTTATTAATTGAATATATTCTTGTCATCAGCAAATGATTGCACTTGTAATCTTGAAGTGAGTGATTCTACACTTATTTTATGGATTATATCGGGATCTTTTTGCATTTACGAATAAGGGTGTCAAACTTATAACCTTTTAGTAAGATTTTGGATCCGTGGGAAGTAGTTACGACTTCGGCCAAACCTTGGTGGTTGTTTCTTGCAGCCACTTCCGGAGGTGTCCACAGGAAAACACCATGAGCATTTACGTAACGGATTTTCATTTCTTTCTCTCGTTATCTTCTGCAGTAAAGAATCTACTGCTCCGAGTAATCATTCTCAGTGTCAGAAGTGAAAAATTATTAATGAAGAAATCATTGTGTTCATTCACAAGAACGATCCATAATGAGTCGCAATTCTTCACAAAATTACCCGGGATTACATTATAATTTTTATCTATCCCTCATTGAAAAATATTTCTTTTTAACTTTGACATCTCTAATATTTAGTTCTTAAAAATAAATTTATTTTCTGATTTATTTAGTTTAAAATTAAAATTGTCCATTAACACTTATATCTTTTCCGAGTACACCAAGTGGGCAAAAATTCCCTAGAAGTTAATGTTCTATATATATACATCAGTACTTTTGATTAAGTAACATAAAACACCGAGTAGATGAATTTCTAACACACTTCATGCTTTTGGCCTTTATTCATTTGGCAGTTCAACATGGCCACATTCATTCAAAGTTTCTAACGAACGATGAAAGATGGAGTCTGCCCAAGAGGTATCTTTAAAGAGGACCTTCCGACTACTTTGTCTTTACCTTTTCTTTTGAAATCGAGCGTCATGACAGCAAGCGTCATGATCGAGGTTTTACGTCAAGCTTTCGCGACGTGCTTGCCGCCACTCACAGTCCTAGAGAGTTAGTGGGTCGAGCTCTCCTAACTGGCGGGTTCACCGGCTCAAGCGGCGTTCATCTTGTAAGCGATAAGCTTATCGCACAGGGCCGTAGTTCTCGGAGTACATTAAGAATGAGAAAATATTGTCGGGCTGTTTTTACTGGATTCCACTTCCAGAGAGTAGAGGGTTACAACTAGATTCACAAGATCAGACGACGTGCAGTTAACCCTCCCTCCCCAACCAGATCACATTTTATCAAAAGTTTAATTTATTATCAAATCTTTTTTTAAAAAGTTAGGTAATAAATTAAACTCTTGCATTTTGCCGCTTCCGATAGAAAAAGTGAATAAAAAAATATGCAAAGAAGTTGGACTTTTGGAATCTTATTTTGGTTTTTAAAAAAGACACTAAAACTTCATTTTTACATTTCTCAATCAGTGGTTATCAGTTGGCTTTTAGGTAAGTGTAAAGCTAGTTAAAAGCTTTGGTTTCATGCATCATTCTGTCATGAAAGATATGTTATGCAAAATATTATTCTTTTCACCGTTAAAATTTGGGTTCTCTGAAAGTGAATCTGAAAGAAGAGGTCATTATGTTACCAGAAGTGTACTTATAGGGACACGGAAGCAAACTGGATTGACTATGGTTGAGTTTCCAGTTTTTTTGCTTAATCAGTCCCTCAATATGAATGTTGAGCTTTATCAGACCTGTCTTATTGAATCATGATTTTATCAGACCCTTGACCGGCAATAGACGATTTTGCCAGTCATCTTGTCATGTCAGCTTGTGTTTTGGAGTTCTCATTTCTGATGTATATGAGAGATTGGAGGTACAAACTGGATGAGTCATTTTTTCTTCCTAGAGTCCGCTATGAACTTCAGGCATTGATATAATAATGAACTTTAACATAAATCGTTGAGAATAAGTTTGAAGTTAAAAAATAGTGACTTATATGTACAATTAATTCTTCCGATATCAATTTGTTCTTTTACAAAAAGAGATATTCCAAATGAAAATAAGAGTATTAGAACTTTTCTTGACTCGCACCTGTTATCAAGAAAATACAAACTTACAAAAGATTTGTCTCCTGAGGTTTTTAGTGTTTCCAAAAAGAGATAATAAAATATTAAAAGAAATAAAATAATTCCAACTCTGAACTCTAGAGTAGAAAGTGAAGAAACATGTTGCATAAAGTGAACGCAGAGTAGGACTATAAGTGCTCCGGTGACCCAGAAGATTTTATTTTACGGGTTTTCTTTCAGAGGACCGAGAAATTTAACCTTTATGCCGAAAATGATTTTGATCACTAAGTACTCATTCTGACTTAGAATCTGTGAAATAAAAAACAAAATTAAAGCTATTCACCAGTTTTAGTATTTATGATTCATCTTGAAACGAACTACTTAGTATTTGCAGAGAAATGCGAAGATGAAAATTTTGAGATTTTTCGAGCAAAAAGAAATCTTTCTTCATACTCAAAGGAGGGTTTGCTTTTTATATTGATAGAATATGTTTTTTTTTCTCTAAAAAAACAAGCACAAATATAATATTCTAGCTCCATTATCAGTTCTCTGTCAATCATAACTTGACGAATTTTAAATAAAACACAATAAGCCTCCTCAACCACCTCTGGGGAATTTTTGCTCTGTTTCTGTTGTTGGAAAAGATATAACTGTTAGAATTCTATAGTAAATTTTAATGAAAATCTAAATTATTAAATGTTAGTGGTACCTGGAACATCAAAAACATCCGAACCAAATCATAAGTGAAGCAAAAGAAAACGTCGTTTTGTGACTAGAAAATAAATATAACAAGTACATTAAAGTTATTCACCTCTTCCATCTGAAGATGGAAGACGTGAATAAGCAAGGTGAAGTTCAATCCTCAAGTGTCAGAGTTCATTACCAAATGAGAAACGTTGAAAAGCATTTTTCAGTTCACGATTTTTTCTTTTTCTGTTACGTGACTGCAAACTGGTAAAAAAGAACTCCGGGTGGCCAGGAGCCTTTATACTTATGTTTTAGCTTTAATTTCGCAGTATACACAAAGTTCTCGTCCTTTGTTAAATGAACAAACGGTCAATAAATAAGCTACACCATTGATCGTAATTAGTGTGGTACCGTGAAAAGGTTTTTAGTTACTATACTTATATTAATCTGGTTTTTACTATATTAAATTCTAGATCAATAATTATGGTGTAAAATACAAATATGGACCATATTATCTTCAAGTACTGATAATTAGTATGGATCATACTATATTAATTACAAATACAGTTGTAATCGGAAATAACTTTCTATAGTGATTACAAGGATTTATTTGTTAAACAATTTGCATACATTTAATCTCTCTCACTCAATTACAGTCGTTATATTTTAACATCTTCATCTTTCTGGAAAATATTTTTAAATACTAGAAGAAATATATATAATAAATCACGAAAGAAAATCTCCTATTAAACAAAATGCACGCGTTAATAATCTTCTATGGCGTTGATACAGCCGCACAATCTGTTTTTATAAGTAATCGTTTGAAAGATAACTACAAAATATTTTCTTGCATATTTATATATGCTTCATTCCAGAAAAGGCATGATGTTCTTCTTTGTCGTCATTATTTTGTTCATTATGCATTGAATTTTCTCATGATATCATATCATGTATAAATAAATATAGAACGTGCCCATACTATTATATGCTAGCTTTAAAGAATGACCACATGATTTAGTATGGAGTCTCAAACTCCACACTAATTTCATTCTATACTAATCACAATGGATGGTGTAGCTAGAGGACTACCGTATAAACTATCAAAAATATGCATCCAATATGCCCTGGACTATGTAGTGTCGGAAGAAGACAAGCGCGGGAAAAGGAGAAACATTCGAGGAGCGGAATGATCATATATTTTTATGGCCATATTTCAATAGGTTACTTCGTTTATTGATTTATTTTCTTAAATGATGGTGGGAAGTCTAAGGTTTGTGTAGACTAATATGCGTTCAAAACGTACATTCGCCCGGGTGGAGGAAAAAGACAAGTAAATTTATAAGATACGAATTGAGTCCTTCGTTGACTGGAAACAAACTAGATGTGTACATACAGAAGGAGGAGAAACCACTTATCCTAAATATGATAACGGGTACTTATGTACTAACTTAGAGTACAGTAGTCTAAGCACAACCTGAAGTTATCACAATGATAACTGGAGTGCCTAAACGTTGAGTGTTCGAGCCGGACTGAGGAGATTATCGTAACGTAATAATATTTCATTAATACGAAGACAGTAACATGACATAATAATGTGATTAATATCTTAAAATTTAGGGGAATATCTGGAGTAACGCGACATAATAATGTGATTATTACCTTAAAAGTTCAGGGGAGTATCTGGATTATTAAGTACTATCTAAAGTACATGAAGATCACATTTAATTCTTTCTCATGAAAAAAACTCATTCTTAATAATAAAAGACACTCTAATACATAAAACTACCTAAGGTAGGTGATAATGCAAGGATATATTATGTAGGATAAATTTTCTGGGTTTCCACACGCACATAGTAGTGCAGAAGAAAACATAAACTTGAATCTGATACCCAAGAAGGAACTCTAGTGATGGAAGCAAATTGCAAACAAATTACAAGATTTGATATCTGACCCAAGAAAGAACTCAAGTGGTGGCAGTGAATTGCAAATAAATTGCAAGATTTGATGCTTGCGAATCTCTTGATGCGTGTGAATCTCGTGTTAGCGTATGTTAATCTCCTGCTCGCTACCCACTACTGGTCGGTGGACCGAGACACAATTTATTACGAGGGCCAAGTACATTAAACCACTAGTAGTGGTATAAAAGGCCTGACTTCGCACGTGGTGGTCTTTTTTCGCCTGTAGCTCATTCTTCTTCTCTCAGTCAGAGTGCGGGAGGTCAAGGCCCCAGTTGAGTTCCATGTCTCAAAAAAACTCACTGGGTCATGATAACGCGAGGGTAAGTGATTATAACAAAATATGCTGGGTAGTAGAACATTTCAAAATTCAAAATTCAAAATATTTTATTTCTGTGGTTCTTAGTGATCGGAGATTCATTTGATAATTTTGAAGCCATCCGTAGTCCTACTGAACTCATCATGGGTTCATTTTGAAGCCCTTTCTCTTCTACTCATTTCGCTACCAAGATCACAAAATTTCGTCACGTACTGCGATGGTGACTGCGTTGCTCAAATCTCTCAGAGGCCCCCGCCATGCCGAACCATGCAGATTAAAATGGTTAACAGTGGGGGCCCCACCACTAATATACCGGTACCTGTGGTTTAAGATGGTGGCTTGTGGTGGCTTGTGGCCGCATTATAAAATGTGATGGAGGATTCAAACCCCCGACCTCTCCTTTCCAGTTACGACCTTCTACCACTATGCTACCGTGAACTGATAGTGCTTCATCCCTCCACCCATATTTTGGATGTTCTGTCCTACATGGATTCAAGAGTGGCTAATTACTCCTAGGGTTCTTAATTATCGTATGAGAAGTATGAGAAGTATGAGAAGACTATTTAAGTGACGATTGTCACCACTGTAAGTTCCCAAAGAAGTTGGAAGAGTGTGCTCGTGCAGTCTATGGAAAACATGTTACACACATAAAGTGTTATTAGGAGTTCTTTGCAGTATATGAAAGGCATGTCTCACACGTATCATATAAACCCATAAAGGAGATATTCGAAAACGTTACGCATTCAGTCTAAAATAATGTTGTGTGAATGAACGGAAAAAACTTTTAGAATATCATTTAATTTATGACTAAACTTTCAATGAGGAAAAGTTTGATCATAGTGTTAATATATATCTTTCCTCTTGATTAAGATGGAGAGGTCAAATACGATATGCATCTTAGCAAAAGGGATGAACGCGATAAGCATCAAACCTTGGAGGATGATGGGATGTCATGTCAATATTAGAAGGTCCGACGATTTGCAGTAAAAAATATACATGCTTTTGAGTATACAGCGAAGACAAGCAAAAAGATAACGAAAGAGCTCATGGTGTAGATTGGCTGCAGGAGGTTCTGGATTCCCATAATCCACACAAAACGTCTCTTGACTGGTTTCACCTGAATGAATAATATCTTTCATTTGTGTTAACAATAACTAGATAAATGTTATTATTATTTTTTGAATAAAATAAAATTAGAAAGTAAAAGTTTTGATAAATAATAAATGTTAATTGAGGAGAGTGATGCGAGAAAGAAGGAAATAACCCATAAGGAATACTGGCTGACACATTCCAAAAAACATAATTTCATGATATCATCAATAAATATATATTATTATAATATATATTTAATTTATTACCTAACTCTTCTGGCAAGAAAGGTTCTTGTGTATATTTACCTCTTTCATCTTTCGATAGAGAAAGTGAATATACAAAGAAATAACGAAATTACATGATACTCAAGTCTTCACTGAATGTACAATAAATACCGTCTTAAACTTTTTGTTTAACGTGCATATTCACCTCCTTCATCTTACGATGGAATTGGTGAATGTGCATGCTCGATGAACTTTTGTATGTGACAAGGAAAAGGACAAGCAATGATATAGTATAAAAATTAATGAAACCGGTTGGTTGGAGTCTTATCTCGTGACTCTTTTCAGAATGATACTTTTAAAAACATTATATATGTAGTTTATTCTATATAGAAACAGAGAAGCGAAGCATAACTAAAACATGATCTCTAGATCTAATCTGTTAAATATAAATAGTCGAAGTTAAATTCTATAATTAAACTTAGTTAACTTTGGTACACTTGGCTGCTGCGATCAAATAAACCTGTTGTTACTTGTGATAAATATCAATACGTAAGAGTTCCTTATCATTGAATCACGATATGTTATTCAGGGAATTCATCATCATACACCAATGCATTCAAATTCAGTATACAAGTTTCTCCAAATTATAAATAATTTTTATATAGAATTCTCCTACACAGTGAATGATCGATCGAAGAATATAATCTTTAGAGACAAAACTCTCTATATACTAGTCGAGTAGCAACATGTTGATAGACCGTTAGACTACAATCAAGAACTGTCTAACTGTCTAATCGTCTGATAAATTAGATTGTAATCCGTAAGACTTATGATTCTGGACTAATCCAGATCTGGTAACAACTCCAGATATACAATCCAATCTGGGACAATCCGTCCGTATCATCCAGATGACCTTTCATATTAATCTTGTTGTCTTCCGGATGATACCCTCCTGATTAGCCTCTAAGTTGCAAATGTAGACTGAAGAAAACACTTGTAAGTGAAGCATTGCAAATGCTAACATTCCTGGTAGAAACAAGGTTACTAGAGAGAATTAAAATATTCATTCATTTCCGTTTTAATTTATGACCTTCAGGATCTTTCCAAGAGAAAGGGTTAATGCATAAATTTAAAAAGTCTGTATGTTTCTCCTTTTCCGAGCTTGGAAGAGAGTGAATATGCATCACGATTCTCCTTGTGCCAAGAGACCGCAATGGAGTTGAGAGCTAAAATCCAAAAAGCTTCTAGACACAGAGGGAAATAGTCATGGTATAACCCAAAAGAAAAGATAAAAAAATGAACTTCATTTGTGGGTTATACGATGTCACGATGGGTGGTGAATACTATACATGTAAAGTGAGCTTCTGGCCGAACGAAGGGAAAAGCAAGTGGAGATGTAGTGAGAAAAATATTAAAAACTGTTGGTCGAAGTTTGGCATACTAAGTGGGTTCGAAAGATACTTAAGAAAAAAAGGATGTGATGTAATATACGAGTAACGAAGCCAAGCAGAACTAGAAGTGTTTTGGTTGTTCTGCTGTTTAACTATAAATTGTCAAATTGTCAAATCTGAATTAAAACCTATAAATACATATAGAGTCGAATCACGAGTTCTTCATTTGGTGCTTGTTCGATCATAACGCTCCACCCACTAGTTTAGTGCTGCTGCAGCACCTCATGCCTGATTCTTGAGTCACTGGCTTGATTTTCAATATGCTCCTCCTTATTGTGTCTTCCTACGGTTTCTGTCTTCTTTTTGTGTGGTCACTGCGGTGCAGGTGTGTTTATCTTGGCTTTTCTTTGATCGACCGAATCTTCATTGAATCTGTTGGACGTTTGCTGATTCGTCTCGTCGTGTCTCTCCTTACCTTGGAGCCTCTTCCGCTCTTGCACTTCAATCAATTGGCGACTTTACCTCCTGCTACGGCTCCTCGACTGCCATTGTGTGAATTCAGGTGCTCTATCTTCCGCCTGCCATCCTTCAATAGAGGTAAGAGCCTTGGTCCATATTTCCTTTTCCGCTTTTGATGCTACTTCCGCTCTATTCTTTGCTTCCTATTTCGCCATCGCTATTATACCTTGCAATGTCGTATGCTCTCTCTTTTGTTTAAAACGCAACTGGTTTCTCTCTTTCCATGCTTCCTTTGTCAGATGTTCTAGGACTAGCATCTTCTTCACGGGGTTCATGTGGCTCTCTTCCCCCGCCTGATCAATAATTTCTAGTGACACTGTGCCATTCCCTCCTTCCTGCTTTCTTTCCATCACGATGTATGCAAGTTCTTCCTTCCGTTCTTGCAAATTCTCGCAAGTCCCACAGACAATGTTCCACTATTTCTGTTTGGACTCCACAACCTTGGCATATCCCATCTGTTAGTCCCATCTTCTTTGCCCGGGCTGAGTAAAAACCCTCTGCATAGCACCCTCCACATCCGTCATTTCCCTTTCAGCGAGCCCGTATTCTTCCTTCCACAGCATCTTGCACCTCCCGTCCTATTTTTTTCTCCTCCTCATTTGTGTTACCCCATCTTTGTGCGATTTTAGCATTATCCGCCGGTTTCTGTAGGGTCATCTGCCAGTACTCTCTAGTCTTTGCCCACTTCCTTGCGACTTGGGGCCTGTTCGATGGTAGAGTATAGCCTTGTTAAGGTTGAGGGTTCAGTTACCTTTTTCGCTTAGAGAGTTATTATGTGGCCGTGCATACTATTCAAGATATGCATTATCTAATTTATGAAAAAACCATCCATCAGTCTTGAGGAAAGAATTTCGTCCGTTCTTGAGTTTAATCTTTATGTTCTAGCTGATAAGAACTTCTAGACTACATAATATATAGTTCAATTAGCAACAAAGCCAGAATGTTTCAATATGATAAGAGTATGCATATTCACCCTCTTCTTAATTAATTCGCTAATCTTTTTGTAAAGGTTAGTGCATAAATCAACATGTAAAAACTGAATATTTGTATTCATCCATGGCTACTCTTTTTATATTAGGATGGTCAGCATTTCACATTCTTTACATACAGGTTTGATGCTCGTAGAAACCACACTTTCCAAAGATAAACAGTAGAACGGTTCAAATTCAAATCCGAATATGTGCAGCACAAAGTGATAATCCCAGTTTTAATGCGACAAAGGGACGTGATCAACAAAGCTAACATAGTAATGGAATATCCTTCCCCACGGCCTTGTACAGTGAATTTCGTTTTATTTTATCAGATAATGCATAAGTGTTATAAAAAATTATTATTATAAGTTATTGTAAAATATCAAATTAATTCATACATATTATATGTTAACTAGTTCTGGAGTAGCCAATTCATCCGAAGATAACCCATAAGTGTAGAGCAGACTGTTGCGCTCCTGGGAGTGTAAGACCGAAAGTTTAGTTGTCTAATAACGTCATTTACAGAGATATTAATTAATCTTCTAACCCTTCCAGTCGAAAAAATTAAAATATTAATTAATGGACACCCATGTACACTTCAGTGTACATGGGTGAATAATATCCTGCTTCACCCATGTACACCCCGTCACTAGCGTGACTGGATTTCCTCCACGTAGACCCCCGGATAACTAAAATATTGTATTATTTATCTATTATACTTTTAACTTCATAGCGTCGCGAGTTACCGCTTCTTGCTTCGACCACAAAAGAAATACCATATATAGAGTAGAATATATACACCTAAATAGGCATACCAGGATCAGGATTCATCGTATCTGTGGTGGGTCCTGTAAAGGACGTATAGGCATTCCTGGATAAATACCGGAGAGACAGATAGAGTACAGAGTAGTTCTTGTAGGGCGAAGGAAGGCCAGGGCCGCGCGGGCCTGCCATGTCACCGTGGGAGGTCGGCGAATAGAGGAGCGTGTCTGGAGGTCGGAATGGCGACTGGTGGAGGGAGCTGGCGGCAGAGGACGTGGAGTGGAAATGATGATGCTCTGTCGACGAAGAGTGCAGAAAAAGGGACGAGAAAAGAAATGATGGCCCACAGCAGCCGAAGAAAATCGCCAGCCGGAGCAGTCAAAGAGAGGCGGAGGAGAAGAATCGCATCAAGGGAAGAAGCAAGAGGAGGCGTAAATGGAAGCAAGTGTGGGACGGGTCCTGACTCCATCCTCATAGCTGCTGGCAGTTACAGAGCCGACTTGGGGAGTTGGGAGGATGGTCTGGTTGGAGTGGGAGGTAGAAACTTGAATGCAGTAAAGGAAAAAGTAAAGAGAGGAGAGAATCGGGGAGATGCGGGGGCATTGAGATGTTTGCGGTATGTGTCGGAATGTGCTGCAGGGGCTCCTGCTTTCACAGTCTCGCTTCCTCTATTTCGTCTGGGAGCGGACTGGTACAGCAGGTTTTGGAAGTACTAATACTACATTCAAGAGTAGAAGGTAGGCGTAGCAGGGAGCTGCTACTACTACTACTATTGCAGGCAGCTGTTGCTCTGCTGCTCTGCTGATTTGATTACAGTGGACTCCCGGCAGGGATCGAATCGGACAAGGGAGTGAGCCAGAGTTTCAGTGTCGTGACTCTTGGTCATAAACATTCGATCAGTGCGTAGATTATATTTACTAGAGCAGCTTCTAGTTTCATCTCCATCTATGCGGGTTTGGAATTTGTTGCTTTGTGGACTACTGTTAGCCTCTGAAAGTTCAGACTCCAGCTCAGGCAAAGGAGAGGGTAGGAGAGTTCAGTGACGAACTAGAGATGGTGCTATGGGAGCTAGAGAGAGAAAACTGATAGACGTTCGCTTGATCGATTTTCGAGCCCAAGAGGAGGTGAAAATGATGGAGATTGTCCAGGATGGGTCCTCCCATTTTGATGGTTCTGGTCTGGACTGGGGCGGAGAATTTTCGTACGATAATGCTGGTGCTTGATGATGCTAGTGGTCTGTGCCTCCATGCCTGTCGTCTAGAAGAAGATGGGGGTTGCAGATCAGAGAGTCTGAAAACTGATTGGACTCCGTGCGCTGTCCTTTCCCCCAGTGAGGAACTCCTCCGGGGAAGAACAAGATCCTGGGCGATGAAGAAGAAGGATCTCGGTAGGCAGAGAAGAATACTTCGAGCTTTGAATTGGAAAGTGGAACCTGGGTGTCATACGGATGAAGCTCATTTCGGAAATTCATCCCAAGGTTTCGCCTCGTCCTCGCCCGTTGCCTCCCTGGACCTGGAGACTTCACCGGAATCAGTATGCTTCCAGTTAAGCATTGCTAGCAGTTGTATAGAGCGTACCACAACGTCGAAATCCTGTTCTTACCGTATGCAGTGAGGGCGTGCGTCCGGTGACTTAAAGGCGATCATGACCGTCTTCGTGCTCCTCTATTTGTTCCTGTCGACATACTGCATCGTGTGCTTCGGTGATCAAGACATCCGTAATCCAGAAGGTGCCTTTTTACCCCATTTTAAGCTCTCTTTCTCTCTGTCTCTATCTCTTTTCCGCTTTGGATTTTCCTTCGGAGGCTTGCCTTTGCGAACTACCCAGTATTCTTTCATCATCATTCGATTCTATACATAAAATTAGCTCTTTGAAAGATGGATGTTATTGACAGAGCCATGTATGAAGAAAGTGTGCAGGAAATGTGTGTGCTTTCTTTGCCTTTCTCCAAGGGTTATTTTGATAAAGCGGAATTGACAACATTCTTCGGAGAAGATTTGGTTTTGAGTTGCCTGTTCCGTATCTGAACCGTGCAGTGGTGGCGCTTATATCTCTGAAAAAGAATTGGATATCGTCTTCGCCGGACTTCTTAAAGAGCTGGGATCAGTATGGCACGGACCCATGCAGTTTCGCTCATGTCATCTGTGGTGTTGTCAACAAGTCTGTGGCCCGTCTGTAAGTCATAACCGAACATACTTGTGGCGACGGGTGATTAAGAGTAACTAACGAGACAATCGTTTCGAAGATACTAGCAGTGACTGCTTCCTGGTTTGATGCGTAGTGTACGAGGAATTGGGTTTCTCGCGGATTCATTTTTTCGGACTTGTCATTTATATTTAAGTGCAGGTTAAGGAGACTGATGCATTGTATGTTGTGAATGTAGGGAACTGCCGAACCAGCACATCTCTGGGATATTATCACCTTCAATTGGAAACTTGCTGAATCTACAGTACTTGTACGTCCTGAGAAAAGTTCTTTAGTTTTTGTGCTGGTGCTCCCGTATGCTCGATTGGTCTAGGGGGGTGACTTCTCCATTGTCTGGAGTTAACGAGTCCCGAGCATTATTTGGTGTTACACTTCGGTGTATTTTTAATGCTCCCGCCCACGAGTAGGGAAGTGGCTACTCACTGAATGTTTGTGCGTGGGGCTCACAGGACATTGCAAAATAATAACCTTACTGGCACCATCCCGGATGAACTTAAAAGCCTTGGACAACTCCAAACACTGGACTTATCCAACAATAGTTTCACGGGCAACATCCCGTCCTCATTGGGACAACTGAAGAGCGCCACTCAGTTGTAAGTATGAGGACTAGCCGTGTTCTAGGATGAAAGAAATGGATGACGAATTAAACGACGTACTGGTTTGTTTACATGCCTGGATCAGTTTCAGATTCCGGTCTCTGAATGATGTGTCAGTGGAGTTTGCATTTGATGTGACAAGCTTTCAACTCCATGTTTTACACGGAGGACTGATTCTCGGTTTGGTAACTAAATGCCTCTCCCACAAAGACAGGATGCTGGACTACAACCAATTGAATGGTCCTATTCCGGACACGCTAACAGCGCTTACTGGTTTGAAACTCCTGTAAGCTACTTCACGCGATCATGTTGTTCCTTTTGAAGTAATTTTTCGTGAATCTTGTTGTCGATTATGTAAACACAGCCACATGAAGATATTTGCAGATCGTAAGGGTCGACGGTTACAAGAACCTACTTCCTGGTCAGCTTTCTCGTATAGCTGCAGGCTGATGCTTCAAAATTTCATTGACTTCGGTCTCGATTGTGACAGGGATCTCTCCTACAACAACTTGAGTGGATTAGTGCCGAATATCTCTGTCATCAATTTTAAGTAAGTGCAGATTGATCAGGTATTGCAGTGTCTGTTCAGTTGCTTTCACTTGTAATTGCCAATGCGGAAACATGGTCTGTGAGCTGACACGTATGGTACAGCTTGGTAGGCAATACTCTCCTCTGCGGGACTCAAGTATCTCGAGACTGTCCTGGCGATCCTCCACTGCCGTTGGTCCTTTTCAATACATCGAAAAGTAATCTACCATTCATTAGCCGTTTCCATCGTCTCGAACTTGATACTTATTAAGAAGTCTTGCTTACAGTTTGAGATACGCCTTGAAGATGGATACCCATGTCTCTTGCTCGAGCATTGATGTCTTGACCTATCCTCGTTGCACCAGAGAAGAATCATCCAGTGCGCGGAAACTCATGCTACTCTCATGTCCATTTCAGCTTTTGTTAATGTTTGACTGCCTTGTCCATGCCAGGTGACTCCTCCCCTGGCTACAACAAAGGCGCGTTAGTATGCGGGCTCTCTGTGGGCGCTTCGCTTCTCATTGCATCAGTAGCTTTTGGTATTGCTTGGTGGAGAAGGCATCACGCCAAGCAAATCTTTTTCGACGTAAATGGTAATTCGCTAGGGTCTCCGTATACTCAAATGCGGATCTGTGAAAGGGTCTACTGGTTTGATGTACTGGTTGAACTGGAACCAATGGTCAGATCTTACAGCATGTGAAGTCACCCACTCATCGAGTGGAGTTGCTATCGAAGTGCAGTTGCAAACTACTCCAGTTTATGAATCGTTTTTCTCATTCTAACTCGACGTTCAGAAAAGTGGTGGTGCACCTTGTCACGTCCAAACTGTCTGTTGTGCACGCAGAGCAGGAGAATCCCAACATGACCTTAGGGCAGTTAAAGAAGTTCTCCTTCCGAGAGTTACAAGTCGCAACCAACAACTTTGATAGCAACAACATTCTGGGTAGGGGAGGCTTTGGCAACGTGTATAAAGGCGTTCTTGCTGATGGCTCTGTTGTAGCCGTAAAACGTCTTCGTGAAGAAGGTACTCCCGGTGGCGAGGTTCAGTTCCAGATGGAGGTCGAGATGATAAGTTTGGCTGTGCACCGAAATTTATTACGGCTACGGGGTTTCTGCATGACACCAACAGAAAGGCTGCTTGTGTACCCTTACATGCCGAATGGGAGTGTGGCATCCCGCTTGCGAGGTAGTAGTGTCTAGCACTCCAGTTTTACTTTGTCTTTGTCTTTGGAAGGTTCATGCATTGGTTAGAATGTCGGAGATGCTCAGCACAGCAGGACCTGCTTGACTGTGGGGTTTATACTGTCAGTCAGGGAACCTAACCTCTTTGTTTTGCCTGATATAAAAGGTTCTAGTTGTATGGTGTGCAGATCGTTCTGATAGTTCGGATTCGTTTTCGCTTCCTGTACAGGCGATTCTTCAATCTTCAAGAAGTCCGTTCTAGATTGGCCCACACGCAAGAGGATCGCCCTGGGATCTGCACGAGGACTTTTGTACCTTCACGAGCACTGCGACCCTAAGATCATTCATCGCGATGTGAAGGCAGCCAACGTGCTCCTGGACGAAGATTTTGAGGCGGTTGTCGGCGACTTCGGCCTTGCGAAGCTGCTGGATCATAGAGACTCGCACATCACTACCGCAGTCCGTGGCACTGTAGGCCACATTGCCCCAGAATACCTGTCAACAGGCCAATCATCGGAGAAGACGGATGTTTTTGGTTACGGCATCCTCTTACTCGAGCTTATAACAGGCCAGCGAGCGTTTGACTTCGGACGCATCTCTACTAATGATGTGATGCTTTTGGACTGGGTAAATCACAAGAACAGAACATTTTCGCTTGTTATCTGGGTATTGGTTGATCAAAGACTGTTAAGTTGGTTAGCTCGTAATCCAGTTCTTATTTCTTGTGATATTGATTGACGTGGTGAAGTGAGAGTAGTTCTCACTAGAAGTTAACTGGAGGCCCAGACGTTAGATACAAGCTGCTTGCACATGCCGCTCTCATACTGTCTCATACTGCGTCCTCTGAGGCTGTTCTGTCCAGGACTGCGTTGTTTATGCGGAGAATTGCTTGTGCAGGTGAAGAAACTACAGCACGAGAAGAGGTTGGATTTGCTTGTCGATGTTGATCTAAAACAGAAATACAACAAAGTGGAGTTAGAGGAAATGGTCCAAGTTGCCCTGCTTTGTACCCAGGTGTCGCCCGCTGACCGGCCCAAAATGGGAGAGGTGGTGCGGATGCTCGAAGGTGATGGGCTAGCTGAACGCTGGGAGACGTGGCGTAGATCCGAGAGCAGACGGAGTTCAGAGGCCATGCAGATGCCACGAAAATACTATGAGCTAGTGGAAGACTCGACGTTTGACCTCGAAGCTATACAGCTATCTGGACCTAGGTGAGACCCAAAGATGCTCCGAGTTGTTGACAACTATGTGACACACGAAGAAAGCTCAGCCTCGTTGACTACGCTTGCAGTAGCTGATGGAGGAAATGCGTCCATCAACAGCGGGGGATGCAATTGCAAGTTTTGTTCTTCCGAATTCCGAAGATACGACCGGGAAGATAGTGAAAGCGAGTATTCGTTACTCACTCGTCACAGGCGCTGAACTCACATCTATTACCTGGGCCAAGCTATGCCGACTAGGCCTCATTCAGGTCGAAGTACAGTGTTACGAAGTGCTCAATTCAATCCGTGAACTTCAACCTATTCAAGCCTGTCTGCCGGGAAGAAACTGTCAAAAGGAAGTGTCTGCAGAGAACTAGATAAGTGTAGAAGTAGAATCCTACTTAGACTCACCGACAGTTCAGGATTGAAACGAACTGTTTATGATCGATGATTCGTTGTTCCTTGAGGCTGTCTTTGACGCGGCTGAGAACTTTTAACATTTTGATCTACTCTGTTTACTCGATGAATGATTGACTAGGCCAGCGATCGCGTGTAAAGTCGGTAACGAACATGAGAGACTTGGTTTGATGGGGCGAGAATCTGCGGAGCCAAATATAAAGTTGAAAACATGTCATCGTTTGTCCCGTCCATACCTTGAAAACTTGTGCAGTTGTGTAGAACCTTTTCGGTTGAGAGGCTGGATCGTTTGACCTTTTATACTCTAGCGAAAAACTACCTGAAATGAGCATATGGATAGTGACACAAAATATTCTGGAACATTCAATCACGGGAGAAGTAAAGGCCCATACATACGACATTGCTTGCCGCTTTACTAAAGATTGAAAATGATAGCTTCTGCAAACTTATGTTGCGTCATCACAAGAATTGACCATAGTATGTAAATTTCGTTCAGATAACTACATTCTCATATGCAGCCACTCCCACGCTCACTTCTCCTATGTCTCTATAAGGAACATGCGGACAGTATCACACCCTGTACACGTTAATTTTTGCCCTTCTGGACCGGTTAGGAATGTTCGGACCAGTACACCATGATCAAGAAAAAGCATTGTGCTCGAGAAAAAGCTAGCATTTTATTCAAAACGGTTGATTCTCTTGGCACCCATTTCTATACTTGTTAACAGAGAGCCAAATAACACTGAAGATCTCGGATTTAAGTGTTACTCTAAACGATTCAGCTGGAGAAATCAGAATTTGGGGTATAACTCGTTCCAACTTTGTGAAAAGTGAAACAGGGTCGATTAGCTAAAACTTGTTGAATGGAGCAAAATTGACACTTGAATTTGTCAATTAACAGTTCATACAGAAGGAGATGTTGACATGCGTGATTACACCGCGTGGCAAGTTGCTAATGTGTGTTAACTTGGGAATTTTGCAATGCAGACATGTAAACACAAGAAGAGTAAGCTTGCTATGAGTATCTTAATTGAAGTTGCAAACTCATTTGTACGGGGTGACCTATTCAACGCAAGACAAGACTTTCTGACCAAGAAACAGACGTCGATGTCGCGTTCTACTTCCCGAGCAGTGTTCGGGAAGGATTTTTGAGAGAACCGGGGATTTTCCGGCACGACCTGAAATCAACCGGTAATTTTCTAAAAACTACCGGAAATTGCTTCAATTTTCGAGTATTGAGAGTATTATCTTCATTTTCTAGTCGGTAACTTTCCGACGTTTTTTTCTAACGTTTTTTCCTAAACTTTCGGAAATTCACTTTCTCAACCGGTTTTCACTACTCTATCAGCCGGAACTCCCCGAACATTGTTCCCGAGGTTACCAGTTGAAGGTAACCCTTCAGTTTCACCTACTCGACCAACAACCGTTCAGCTGCTCCATCGTGGCTTTGCGACCAGTTTTCCCAAGTGCAGCTGGGCTCCGTCACCGGCAGCAGCCGCCGTTCCAGTTTGTAGAGCCGCTTTTGGTACGGGGCCAATTTTGAGCCAACCCCCAAATCGACTGGACAGCAGCACTATGCAGTCAACTGGTCTAAGTGCCTGGCAACAGAAAGTGACATGAAACTCGGGCCACAGGATTCTTTTATCGTTTTTCGATGGAGATGGAATCAACCTGTGCCCTTCACCGACGCCAGAATCAGCCGTGAAAAAATTAAAAGACGTTTTAATTATTAAGTCTCAGACGGATTTCTACGAGAAAAAGTCGAAAATCTCACGATGTGAATGCAGCTTCAGCACTGTCACCATATATTACCGAAATCACCGACTGCCTTCGAAAGGATGGAAATCCGACTGTAGAAGACTTGTATTCGATCCCCCACTTCGTTCGTCAGCCTAGTTATTCCCGGAAAAGCTTTTGCAGCGTTCTGCATATATCTAATGACGTAGTCCTCTCACTCCTACCCGGCATTCCTGGAACGACACCAGAACAAATTTGAAGGGCTCTCAACCCTTACGTCAAAGCACATGATTCACAATTGCCACAAACATCCAGAACGCCACGTTGTGACGGCGAATGTCCCAATTTTAATGTTGGACAGGGAATGAAATACAAGCAGTCGTTACTGCGGTTCCTACGCTCCTAAATCTACGTCTCTAATGAGGTGGAAAATGGTGATGTTCCACGACCATCCAAATGAGTCAAGAGGCAAGTATGCTAAAACTAATAAGGCTGAAAGTTTTGGTCTCCGTTTTGTTCACCGCGCTTCCTCTCGACCTGCTCATATACAATGTTTACAGACCACCAGTCAGATCCAACGAAATCCATCCCGGTAAAGACTAGAGGCGAACCAAAATAACGGTGAATATCAAAGCCAAGTTGGTACCTTCAGTCTCCGACCACCGATAGCAACATTGTTCAGCCCTTGTATGGCGGCCTCAGCTGATGCGGCATTATCGTAGCTCACAAACCTGGGTAGGATCGAAACATACAGTGTTAGTCCAATATCCAAGGAGACTTCCAAGAAAACTTGCATAGAGCAACATTTTGCAACATATCCAAGATCCGAATATGTAGCTACAAGATTATTTCCTTACCCAAATCCCCTGTTCCTGCCACTTTCCCTTTCCACGCCCACTCTGGCACTGATGACATTCCCTGCAACACACACAAGCACCACTAATGGTCAATATCGAAGGCAAGCAACTCGCGTGTTCACCACCTTACTGGGCCAGCCGTTCTTGAAGGACGACTTGCTATGGGGAGCACTTCAAAGTGGTCTGAGCCACAAGAAGCTAATTACATTTTGCACATCTGACGAAACTCATTTAGGGCCACCCGCACAAATCTCCATTTAAGATCCCACCCTTGCACCATTATGAGAACCTAGGTTTGGTCAATCACAAGAGCAGAGGATATTTACCAAAGGGGGCAAAAGTCTCTTTCAAGGTCTCATCTGTGAAGTCATCAGGAATGCGGAACACAAATAAGTTGGCACCCGGAGGTCCCTGCATAGACCATGGCCAGCATGAGAAAGGCAGACAGGCACCATGCACCAATCTCATGCTATGAAGGTCGGAACCTAAAACTGGTGACGCCTTTTTCAGAAAAAGCTACAGCGCTCGAATGTGAAGGATTGACTACGTGGTTGTGGAGTATGGGCGGAAAGTGTGGTGAACCAGGTCCTCAACCCTGAAAGGTATCCTAATTGGTGGCAACTTGGGCTGCACCATGGGGGTACACTTCACTCCGGGTAGTGACGTTCTTGAATTATATATGGAGCTTCAGATTCAATTATAAAGTTCCCCTCCCACTGAATAGCAGCCAATGAATGACGGTGCAAAGACTCCAGTCACATAAAAAGTAATGTGGCGACGGGTCCAACTTTCTTGAAGCCTTTTTCTCCAGAAAGCCGTTGGAGCGACAGGTGGATGGTCACGAGGACATTCCCAAACGGAATTTGGCCAGCCGCTAAATGAAGAGAACAATAACTTTTGCAAGCGTAATAGATTTGAACTGCACAATAACAAGATGCAATTCAGAGTACGGCATACCTGTTGCCTAGGTTGATCAACGGAGCCGTTGGCAGTTTGCGGTTGTCCATAGGTAAGTCCCTGCTGATATCACATCACTACCATATCAGCCCTAAGTACTTATCTGTATAACACTATCCAAGATGCAGTTCAAAACTCACGCTAAGCTCAGCATCTATCAACAAACAAAGAGAATAGCAAAGGCTGGGATTTCTTCAAAACCTGAATTGGATGCTGTGCGATGACCGCGGTCCCAGTGTATTGCTGCAAAACATATCATGTCACACCGTATTCAGTGTAATACACAGACAATTTGGACGACTCCTAGGGTACTGATAATACTACGGACGCCTTAAGACTTCAGCACTCCCCACATAGCAGCGATGAAACGTTGAACGACGAAACGATGGTTCGTAGTAGTTGACGCCCAGTAAGAATTTATGCTTCTTAAGTAGCTCCTAGGCAACTGAAAATGGGATGTCCTCAGTAAAGTCGCGTTTGTAGCAACGCCTGTTGAGAACACTGCACTCAAGATTGACGAAATCGAAAAGGTTCGTGACATGTATATACTCACAGGAGTCGTGACCGCTTGTTGCTGAATCTGCTGTTGTTGTTGCTGCTGTTGCTGTTGCTGTTGCTGTTCGAACGCTATTAACTCATCTGGTTTTTCCCACTGATGTGTAGAAAGAAAGACAACGACAACGAAGGCTTACGGAGGAACTTCGGACAGTGGGTACTAGTAGCTGACATCAGTTACAAAGACGGCCTCTAGCATGATGTCAATATAGCATATATATTGATACACGGGTAAAGCAGCTTTCTGAGGAAACAGTGACTTCGCCCGCACATGATAGATAAACCCAAAATAGTTTTGAACCCATTTAAGTACAAGGTCAGTAACCAAGAGTGGTAACGTGTCTGCTGACTTGGTTTGAGAAGTCAGCGAATGAATATAACCGAGGTCGGGCCAAGAGGAAACATAGCATATACTCGGTCGGGTCAATATAGCATACACTGCGAAACGGCGTTGAGATATGGTTGTATGGCTCTTATCAGGAGAATGTAAGAGTTTACGCTGTATTTTCGTGCAACAAGGGACTTAACTGAAGAAGAGTATTCAAATGCGAATTCTCACCTTGCTTTCACCAGTGGAACTGTTGTAATAGTACTTGTAACCCTCAGGAGATGTATGCTCTGTCCATTCACATGTTGCAGGAATTACTGGTGGAGGGGGGAGAGTTGCCACTCCTTGAGGTTGTACCGGAAGCAACCACGACGCCTGCGGCAGATTAAGACAACTGTTCACTTGCCAACTTATTTGGAGGGGTATATATACTCAAATCAAACTGCGACTCTGTACGACAAAAATCTGGAGCTACAGGAGGATTTAAGGCCACACCTGTTGCTGAGGCTGTTGAATAGCTGGTACCTGGTAGAATACCTAAACAAAACATGCGATTTCAAGCATCAGTCCCAATAAAACTATGTGCGATCTGCTTTTGCGTGCACAAACACGAGAACGGAAACGGAGAAAGACAAAAGCATACTTGCTGCTGCTGCTGTTGCTGTTGCTGTTGCTGCTGGGGTGCCTGCTGCTGTACTGGCTGTTGCTGAAGTTGCTGACCCTGTGGTTGCAGCAAGTTCTGCGGCTGCTGCTGCTGCAGCTGCTGTTGCGGTTGTAACTGCGACTGGGGTTGAAGCTGCTGCTGAGGTTGAAGTTGTTGTGTGTGCTGCTGTTGTGGAGCGGTTTGCACTTGAGCAAGCTGCAAAGGCTGCTGCAACTGCGGCTGCATAGACAACAGCTGCTGAGGTTGAGTTGGCTGCTGCTGAGGCTGCTGCTGGGTTGCAGGCAGCTGCCCATATGGTTGCTGCTGGGGGGAAGTTTGCTGTCCATAGCTTTGCGGTTGTCTTTGAGTCGCTGGCTGATAATAACCCTGAAAGTCTCCAACAATGTTAGATATGATCATGACACACCTAACTTTGTTCGGCTTTCGGGTCCTAACGTGTAAGCTGAAACGCCGACAAACTTTTACTCAAGGTGATGATCTAAATTATGCACAAAATGATTTCAACAGCATCGGAAGCACACTCCAAGTAAGAAACGCGACGTTGCCTGCAGCCGGAGACAGTGAGTTCCTACTGACCTGTTGTTGGGCCGGTGGCAGCATTCCAGGACCGACCATTTGACCTGGTACTGACATAGGACCTTGCGGGTGACCGTTCATGGGCCCACTCGGACCGGGAAGAGGACCACCCTGGTTTGACGGAAATATCGGACAAGGTGTCAAAAAGCTGCTTAACCAACAAAAGAAAAAGCTGCTTAACATTACCACAAAGTCACAAGAGAACTATCACTCGGTAAGTCAACGTGCGTTCTTACTACTCCTACAAGGAACCAAGCGAGGGGTAAGAGTCAGCCATAAGGTTGTAAGGTTCTTACCATGGGTGATGGCCCACTGCCGGGCGCTCCTCTGGGACCCATGCCACCCCCATAACCTGGTCCCATTTGAGGCTGAGGTCCCATACCCGGACCTCCCATAGGTCGCCAACCCATCGGTGGACCTCGGCCCCCCATCTGTCCGCCCATGGGAGCGGGCGCAGGTCTGTCACAAACACATAATTGCCCTTAAGAACTCTGGGGCAGAGAAACGCATTTAAGACCGGAAATATGTATACACGGAGGACATGGGAGAAAATGCCTGAAATGTACCGGTTTCCAACAGCTCCTGGTCGTGGAGAGAACCCTGGTCCTCCGAAACCAGGACCACCAACCCTGTGTACATGTTTTAATGTTATCCGTCAACACTAAAGTTCTATTCATAATCAGAAATTCCTTCGACTCCCAAAAAAAGACAGATGTAATTATTCAGAATGCATGCCATAGCCTTCCGACCACAGACCCTGCACCCTCGCTGGACGGAGACACACAACACTCACTTTCTTTGCATGCCTAGCCTTGCGACCACAGACCTCGTGCCATACAGAGAGTTCATTCGGAATGAGACGCGAAAATGAGAGAGATGTACGCATCTCTCTCATTTTCGATGCCATACACTTTCGACCATAGACCCCGCGGAGGTGCTATAAACAAGTATCGGTTGTGAAGCAGAAGCTACAGCAACCTGAGGAAGGGGCGACTTTCTCAAGTGGTAATACGACTTACAGTAGAGGACATTCGTCCTTGCCTTTCAAGTTTCAGCCTGAACAGATTTTCTAGATCAATCAACAGAAGAGATTTCGGAGTGAGAGGAAGAGCAACGAACCTTGTATCCCCACCTTTCGGCCTCTTCGGATCCGCAAAGCGCACAGCTAAAGGTTGGTCACAACCCTGAAGTATATACACACACAGACACACACTAACAGTGAAGGACCAGCACACACACGTGTTTCTTCCAGAAGAAGAAAATTCATGATGCGAATTCCAGACCACTTTAGTGAAATAAGGTATGGCGGCAAAAGGTTCCTGGTATAAGTAGATCTAGAAGCCTAAACACTAAGATAACTTTTGAGCTTGACATCGCCTCTTAACGAGTAACTGATACTTCAGCAAGAGATTCTAAAGGGCTTTGGCGAGGAAAATACCGGCATCACATATATTCCGTTCAGGGCACTGATTGCAGCAGTTGCCATCTCTCGTGTAGGATATTTGATGAAAGCACAACCTGAAACCCATGAAGTAAACAAACACACATGACATGAACAAACACCCATGAACAAACGGTGCGATGTTGAAACGACTGACCGAAAATGCCCCTCCATTCACAGAGCTAAACTTCCGCACGTCCAAAAGCAACGACGAAGTTCCAATGACAAAGCGACTTTCGACACCTTACTAGGCACAAATGTCTAGACTGTTAAACGCAAAATCGCCGCCACATGTTAGACAACTGTAAGCACTGCTGACACATGTTACCCCCCACGTACCTCTGCTTTGTTTCTGTTCATCTCGCATGATGTATACATCATCAACACGACCATACGGCGCAAAAAGCTGCAGCATGGGATCAAACTCAGGATCAACAACCACGCTAGAAGATATCAAGAGCTCAATACTGATGTGAACAGCGAATAAGCTTACGGATACGACTTCCAAGTTTATTATGAACTCACTTCTTGAATCTCCTTCTCTGTAGCTTGCTTGTTCAGAGATCCAACAAACAACTTGTGCTCCACAGCACCTACACCAGAAAATAACTTGTTAGGCCTACAAATTACTCCTCTAGCTTCTCTTATTTCAGACGTGACGTACGAATGGATGACTGCGTCAGAAATATACCGAGACGTTCACGCTCTCCGTCAGCATAACGCACTTGGACTGGTGCTGTACCCTGCTCAATCCCAAAACACGGCAAAGTGAGAACCATTGACTGGCTTGCCAAAAGCAGTGAGACGGTGTAATTCGAAGGAATTCATCAATCCTGTGTCCGAGCAAAGGCTTACCCCAGGCAACGTCCGCTGGTTGTTAAGGGCTCTTATTGCTCTCTCAGCCTCTTCAATGGTACCGTACTTGATAAAACAACATCCTACACGAAGTCAAACGTGTTCAGCCCTCTGCTTACACTACTTCAAACAGAGTAGTATCAACGAGAGCTAATATGTATCAACCACAGCTGGTGTGGCTTCGGAATGCTCACCCCCAGTAAAATTGCAATCAATGATGCATCTAAATTAGATCATGATGGCCGAGTATATGTAGAAGTACTGATGGAACCCTAGTTCATGATTAGATGATGTGCATGCAGAACCGTATTCCCCATGGTCAAGCACTTCGCCCAGTAAGAGCTTCACAAAACCAAAAGCCAATACACAAGTGTGGGGGCTCTGGAACTGATGGGCTCTCGAGTCTACAATACCTATCGTCTAGAGTGTACAATAAAAGCATAGGCAGGATCGTAATCTATCGCAGCAGGCATTCACAGGTTGGGATGGAAAACTGAACGGATGAGACATTCATAGCCTGGTAGTTTCAGAACCTAGGATCCGAATTACAACCAACCAACTCCACAGTAAAGTACGGCAAAGATTGTAAGCAGACAACACCATCGTGTGTGCTTTCTACTCACTAAGCTTTCTAACACCCAACGAGACATCCACAGCCTGGTAATTTTAAATCAAAAGGAGACATCCAATTCGAGGTGAACCATGTGCTACAGGATATGATCTGAATCATTCATTCAACTTGAGAAGCACTGTCCTCTCAGCTCGATCCATCTACAGAAATTAGTAGTGTGTATAATTTCACACATCCATGCCACGAGCAGCAATCCACAGGTGAGGAACCACGTGTGAGAGAGCACACCATGGTGCCGCAGAAGACACATGAGCAATACTCACTCACAAGAGCTTCGTGGCCTGGTATGATGAGGCGCGGCACCTGGCACCTTTTCATAGTCTGACCACAAGGCCACGTCTGCACAGTGTGGCTTTCTGCAATTCGTATCTTGTCCATGTGGTGTACCTCCTACCAAGTCAAATGGAAGGGCTAAAGTCTATGCAGCAACAATCGCTGTCAGCACTGAGGGGGCTTGGCCGAGCATTGATCTGTGACACGTCGATTGAGCGAGCATTGACCCTCTCAATTAGCATGGCTGAACCATTGCCATCCATAAGTTACCATGAATAGCATTACCCGACTTCCATCAAAGCATAGACATACATTGACAATAACCTCATTCCCATGTGATGACTAAAAGTACGACAACTTCAAGCTGCATGAGGGCGATGCTTCCACACAGGTCGACCTATACTACATTGCGGCATGCATGAGCAAAGTACTGTAAGAGTTCTTTCATTCCATTCAAAGGAAGGTGGAGAACAACATGACATCCCACAATACTAAACAGGAACTACCTTGCACCAACACTCCCTCTCAGTAAAGACTTTCATAACACCAGTTTCCACTCGCAACAAGAAACCCATAAACACACGTCCGAAACGATTGTATTCTGCGTGGGGCCATGGGTAGATGGGGAGACTGGACGAGAAACACTCCTACGCTTTAATCACTTCATTAAGAGATAAATCACACGATCAACTAGGATCTTGATGTCAAGTTTGCAAAGCTTAGTCAGGGTTAACATGAGCGTCGTATGCTTTGAACCGGGACACTGTCGGCTTCAGCACATCAGTAAAGCTAAAATAGGGATACATTTGAGTCATCGGCGTCCGCTGTAAATCCTCGATAACCGAGGTGAGATATAGAAACGCTCGTAGTGGCTAACGAAACAACTTAAATCTGCCAAATAAAAGCTTGCTGATCAATTCCTAAAGGCGAAACGTAAAATCAAGTAAAACGCCTGGGCTTTTCCATCCGCTCCCATACATACCCAAGCTACGCGCATGGAATGAACTCCCCTACAAACTATCACACTAGTAGCTCAAGAATACATACCTTGCTGCTGTCCCGTTCGTTTGTCCTTTATTAGAGCAACTTCCAGTACATTTCCGTGCTCTGCAAATAAAGGCCGTACCTAAACCCAGATTGTAAAACAGCGATTCGTCAGTAGGCCTAAGAATACCCTAATACGGGGAAAAAGGTCAGTTTAAACCCAACCCGTACAATCGTGCAAGGTGACGAGGAGAAATCAAGGACCGACTTTCCGGTCACAATGGAGAGGCCAGTTCATTGTCAGCGACCTAATCGTGAAACCCTCTGGTAAAAGCCCGCTCGCATCTCGTTTGACCGTTATCAGAAGGCGGAATAGGGGACCGATATAGAGAAGCCACACTGTGTATAATGTAATCGGTAACCTTACTAGAGCGTTAAACGTATTCAGACGTCTTCGAAAAAGAGAAACCAGTTGTCTGCTTGTCCAGGAAGAAACAGCAGTGAATAGACACACAAAACAGAACAGTAGTCCGGTAAGACCGATTTGGAAAAACGACGAATTGAGAAGTAAATATATACCTCCTCCTCACTGATGGTCCTCGGAACCGATCCCACAAAGAGCTTGACGAAATTCCCTCCATCTTGCGATTCTGCAGACAAAAACAGGCTTTAAAAGTCACTATAAATCACCATGTCACCTACAAACAAGACACGTCGTCTTCAGGTGTAATGTACAGATTCGCAGCTCCCCGTTATCTACAAATCATAGACTTTTACGATTGAACTCCCATCAACTGCAAACCACTGATACTGCGCTTTTACACCGCTAGTGGATTTCTCCTTGAAGCTCGAATCGCTTTCACTCACCGAACTAATGTCGCCAATGATTACTGCCTCTCGACGAGTGGGTCAATGAACCGAACCCGACCCTAAGACTCTCATCCCATCCATTTGATTAGAAGTATATCTTGGCACAATATGAGACGGACTTGTAAACAACGTAACAGGCTAACTACCAGCATAACATCACCGCGAGAAATGATCACCAAACCCCGGAGTGACGCCGTCATCAAAGAGTCATACTCTAACCACAACAGTGGACGCAACATCACCGATTTCTCAAATGAGTAGAGAAGCAACTTAAAACACCTTGTCTTACTCTTAATCTAAAGAAAGCTTTGGCACTATCCGAAGTGTCACTAGCAGCTGCTCAGACATGAAAACGTAACCATCGACATTAAACCCTTCCGACATGAGAAACGGAGTACCACAAACCTTGAGAACCCGCACTGATAGGATGGCCGGAGATGTCACGCTTCTGGCCGATGATAGTATTCGACGGGTTATTCATATTTGAAGGAGGCTGCAAAAGAGCACCACCAACCTGGCCTCCACCCTGCTGCTGGTCATAAATACCAGAAGCTTGAGACTGCGACTGTGGTGCTTGCTGCTGAGAAAGATGTTGCGGCTGCTGCATCATAGAGTAAGGGTGTTGCAGCAGAGGAGGCGCCTCCATCTATGGAAACAGCAAGCGGTTGATCGTTGACAACAAAATTTCTTCCCCCGCCGTCCGCAGACGAATTTAAACTACAAGTCGAGATCGTATTTACTTCGTACTCTTTCCTTCTTGCACTTTCCCCTTCTTCCACTCTCTCTCTCTCCCCCCCCACCCACCCTCCCCGCTCCTTACACCGTGCTTCAGCTCTTTCGTGTCCCTTCCCCTCCCCGGCCCTTTCGCCCCACCCTCGGACTTGCCGCACCTTGTTTCCCTTTCCTCCTCTCCTCCTCGCGCCAGTTCTTAGGGCATACTCCCATCACCTGAACCCCTAAAATGGGCCCCTGGTGAAAAGGCACGAGAGAATAGCAAATAGCAAGCTACTTTCTACTTTCGCTATCACAGTATACAGAACTATTAGATCCCACCTTCAACGCTTAAACCCCCAACTGCCCCCAGAAACGAGTGTGTGACCAAATCAATCAGCCATGGATCTCTTCACGAGTGAACTAAATACATACTGTATATGCGAAAGAGGAAGAAGCTGCGGTTGTGAACGATATTCCGAGCTTAAACCCCAAGGGAGGGGAGAACCAAGCGCCTTCTTCCCGTTTAATTCGCGTAACATTCATATCTGACTTTTCCTTGCTGTTCCTATTAGGTGCCGTGAGGTAGTTTGCCAATGAGGAGGATTGATTATCTTGCACAGGTCCCAGATGTGAAGAAAGGGTAACACGAAAATCTTGCTCGTCTACGGACTTCTTCGAGACAAATGACGGTGAGTGACCAATCATGGATCTATTTGTTGCCCTTGTTGAACGCACACATTTGACAAGTATTCCCCACTTCTCATACCTCGAAAGACAAGGTGTTGTGCATGCGATGGAATTGAGGGGTATGCATTTCTACGGAAAAGAAGGTGTTCATTACTAACGGTACGAATAACTGAGGGAGAAGAAAGGAATTTTGAAAATATTGTGAGTATGAGAAGTATGTATCTATCCATGCACTTTTCCTGGCATATTTTACTGCCCCGTAATTTCGAGTGTATTACATTATTATTTTCTGCTCTAGTATTGCGTTCGGGTATTATTCATTTATACATTACGTTGTTCTTGTGTACATTCTTGTGAATGCAGCGGTCCGCCCAACTCTGGGCTACTTTACTCTCCCACTTTCTTAGTTTTTTTTCCCGTCCAAACTCTACAAATATATGCAATAAATCTAGCTTAGCCTAGTCTGCTCATCTTTTGTGCCTTATTTTTGACACAGAAAGCACCTTAGTATATACGGTAATATATCGAACCGTATGTTCATAGAACTTTAGCGTGTAAGATAGAACAAAAAAGTAAAAACTAAATACTACGGTGTGTCTGAGTTTTATTAGGGCGTGTCAAGCTATAACTTTTGAGAAATATTCGCCTCGTGTGGACAAGTGTTACGGCTGTGGCCAAGAGGTAGTGGATGTTTTTTTAAGATTATCTCCAGAAGCAGCCGCAAGGAAACTATCGTGACTGGTTCTAACTCAATTTTTTTCCAAATCATACGTGAATTTTGAATTTTAATAATTTACTAAAATTATTTAAAAATCAAAAGATGAAAAACAAAAAACTTTGAGCGATTCAAAAACACCCCTTGAGCAATACACGGCTCTAGACAAAACTCACTTTGGATAAACTATGGCCATTTTTCTTCTGGTCGTTAGAGAATCTTTCATTTTAGCTTTGACACGCCCTATTGGTATGAAAAAAACATGTTACGTACCAATGAAGCAGTTTAGTGAATTCACTTGCTGCAAACAGGAAGCAGCTTGTTGATAACCCCATTGACTTCTTGTTTGTAGACCCCGCTGGAGCAGCGTGAGATCGAGTCCATCTTCCTGAAGGTCTCACCCTTTGAAAGGGCAGTCGCGCACGGTTTCACAATAGTGAGGGGCTCTACAAAAGAAATTAAGGAAAAATGAATTCACTTGTCAAAATTATTATAATAACTTTAGAACGTAATCAGTTCTGCTACAACAGTATTCTCATATAAATTATGTTATCTTTCTTATATATTATAAGGTTTTACTAGTTCTATATGCCAGACGCATCTATCTTGCTCAATACTGAATTAAATATTTAAACTCTCCATACGGTCAAGAACCACGTCAAATCGGCTCTAATCGTCGAACCTTGAAACGGTTTCAATGGTCATAATTACTTCGTATCGAATATTCAGTCTTACAATATAGTATATACAACTCTTTGGAATAGTACATCCAAAGAGAGTTTGGATGATTTTACTAGTACAACAGAACTGGTTTAGTACTATATGTACGATTCTCTGATTGACTATATCTTTGTTCTCTTCGAGTCAATAACATATTATCGGATCAACTCGACACATGATCTCGTGCCACGAAGTGTTTTCTACATTGAAAATGTTTGTCATTTGTCGTTGAGAAGTAATCAAAGCCGTTGGATAGTTCCACCTTGTGTTAAGTTAGGCCATTGGATAGCAGCACCATACTATAAGCCGGGTCATTAGATAATATGGGTTGTAGTTTAAAAGAGGAAAAACTCAGATCTAAAAAATGAGAGAAAGTCACGTTGTAGGAATAATCAAACTTACCACTAAGACTCGATGAATGGTATGAAACGGATTCAACGAGAAAATTATCTAAATCATGTTTTTTAAGAACGACAAATAGAGAGAAATATGCAAAAATTAAAGTTAATTCTGGAATACATGTTGTTAGCATGAAGAGAACATGAAGGTTGTAGTTACAATGTAGTCATATTCCATCTTATGAGCTTTAAAAATATGATATTCATATTCTCACAACTTTTGAATTTTAGCTTTTGTACATTACAAAGAGAGTATAGTTTAGAATAGAATATTTTGAATTATGCGAAGATATATTATAAGTTGCAAAGTTAAGATCTTCTGAGCAACTGGAAGTTGAAAGTCAGAAGACAAGATGATCTGAAAGATCATCCTTGACATGGAAGTAGATGGTTGTGACATTGTAGACGGAAGTAGAATAGAGAGAGAACTTCTATGATGAGAATGCGACTGAAGAAAGACGGAAGATGAATTTAGATGACGACGGATGTTACTGAGGTCGCTTCAAGGTGAGAGGCAGTATATACGTAGGAGTCAGAGCAGAGGTTGAGGTCGAGATCAAACTTATAAGTGTGAACATGAGCTGAAATGAGTGATTTATACTTTCAGTCTTGTGAAACGTTAAGACAAGAGCTCGTGGCAAGAGAGAAGAAACCTCAAAACCAGAGAAGATGAAAGAAAAGTGTAACATTCTAGAAGATCTTGGGTTTGAGAAGTTGAGAGTGATCAATCTTCCAACCTGAAATTGTTGTTTCATAGCGATGTGTTATAGAAGTTGGGGTTGTCTTTCATACTCTAGAGGTGGGATCGTATGTTTAAACTCATAACCAATGAGATCTGGAAGAACAGCGATTATGACAGATGATGACTTCAAGGTCAACCAAAAAAACTGGAATGTGAAGTTGTGGAGGAAGATTTTCGAGTGAGATTCTGCAGTTGAAGACCAAGGCATCATGATGCAGCTGACAAAGTTGACTGCCAAGGATGAGAAGGTACTCGTCACACTAGTCGTGGAGAGTAAGGTCAGAACAAATGGATACAAGGTAGAAGACTATCAAGATCCAGTTCGAAGTACAGTAGCTTCTAGGCTTATGGGGTTGTTCAAAGCTTGAAAATCGACTTATGTAACGTGTTGAGAGGTAATCTTCATCGAGCACATTTCAAAAAGAGAGAGTTGATTGGAGCGAAGTGTTTTACCAAACCACGCAGCACATGGTGGGGAAGTTGGAAACTGGGAAGGAGACCTACCTCTCAAGATTCCTCTTCCATTTCTCTCGAGAATATGAATTACTGGATGTGAGAGAATTTCGTGGAGCGCATAAGTTCTGGGACAACGAGTCCAAGAAGACCTTCTTGATGTTGGTGAACAAATAAGTGGAGACTACAATTCATGATCAAGTGGTCGAGTTGCTCAAATAGGAAAGTTATCTTTGGCAAGGTAGTGAAAGAATAGACCACAAAAGTTGCGGTACCTTCTCCACACTTGAAGATGAAGTCGAAGATGTGATGCATGTGAAGAGCATGAATTCGTTTGACGAGATCATGTTAACAACTCATGAGGAGTTGGAGGAGATGCATGCATGTCAGCAAACAATGGAAGGGCTTAGCGAAATCTCCAACGAATCAATTCGTGACATGTGTTTGCATTAAATAATGCTACTATTGCATTGTTCAAAGTTTTCAAAGTTTTCATGTAATTCATTATATAAAAATATGTGTAAGATGCAAGTATAGTTTGTTTTATATAAGTAAACATACGTGCAAATTTGAAAATTTTTCAAATCAATTCATGACACTTGTTTACATTAGATGACACAAATCATTTTATAGCTCTCATAAATTTTGTAATTCCTTATATAATAACTTATATAAGTTAGAGATCTTTTTTATAATATATCATATAAGGAAATTTGCATCTAAATTTGAAATTTCATCTGATTTATTTAGATCTGACATATTGCTTTTTTAGTATATATAGTTTTTATAGAATCTATATATGAAATATAATATTATAATTACATTTCATGGAAAATATTACGACGACAACATACATGTCATTTCACATGATAACAACAATATACCATGTCTTTTCATAATCCGTTATATGTACATGTTTTCTCCAAGGAGTACTTTTTGTTCTCTCAGTTTTATCGTTCCAACCGATGTAATAAGTCTTTGCAGAGTACACATTTCACTACCCTCTCAATATTCTCATGTAACAACATTTTTACATAATTAGAGAAAGACTTATGTGTATTTTAATTTTTCGTTGAACCATGTATGCTGAAATTTTGGAGGAGAGTTGGTCTTTGGTCTTGCAACCAAGTAAGACCAACGCAATGATGGTAAACAAATCCATCAACATTAATGGAACAATATCATGCCATCCAATGAAAAAAGAGTCAATAATATAGTTTCTCAGTCATCCAACAGAAAATATATTCTATCAATCTCTACTAAAACTGAGTACTTGCTGCAAACCATAAAAGATTCCACTCATATCTATTGTGAGTACTTGTCATAAACCATAAAACATAAGTTTCACCTCGTCTCTTTTTGTTGCTAACAACTCACTTAGTGTACCATAGGTCTATTTCTTCGTTCATGTCTTCTAGGTTGTATGAATCATGGGAACTGAAGAAAAATCATATTAGATAAAGACAAATGCTCATAACATGCTTCTGGAATTATGAATCCGTACATGAAAACCAAAATCAAGACAATCCTCGTTCTCTAGAAATAGCCTTCTATGAATTGTTCTTGTTTCTTGCAAACATTATATTACATTCAGCAATTTGGTTATTTTCATCCAAGTCTTTTTCGGTGGCAACTGTTGTGATTTTGTTCGTGCTCAAGTCTTTTTTTTTCACAAGCTCGCTTAGAATTAGCAGTAATGACTGATGCAACCAGAAGTTCTATGAAACCGTCATCGGACAAGTGATTATGTTTTATAGCTTGCATGTTGCTGTCTGGACATTGGTTAGAAGTTTTCTGCACAATAATATGTAATCCATGTGTGTTCGATGTCTAAACATTGACTCTTTTTCTTTGATGATTCTCTTCTCTGCACAACTTTCTTGTTCGGCGATTCTTCTCTTGGTCGCTGAATGCTTCGTCTTGTGAACTTAGAGTCTCGGTCTGAAATAATACTTCGAGGTAATCCATGTGAACGCTGTCGTGTCGTGGACCGGCTCCTACCTGAAATTCAGACTTCGATGCTTGTCGCTCCAAAGACACTTAAGGGAAAAGCAAGCTAGGCCCCAGCTTATGGACTTTTGGCACAATTTCGGATCTCCACTTTCATCATATCAGTGGATAGAGCTTTTTGTCAACACTCCATAGGCACTTCGTCTATTTCGTTTAGACGCATAGTGGAGAAGTTACAAGACTCAAAAGATAGGTAAAACAAGCTAAGCCCCAGCTTACGAGCTTTTGGCATGAATTCGAATCTTCACTTTCATCGCATTGATGAGTAGAGCTCATTGTCAGCTTTCCATGGACATCTTGTCTATTTAATTTGAACGCCTAGTGGAGAAGTTATGCGACTCGAAAGAAGAGAAAATCAAGCTAAGCCATAGTTTACTCTGTTGATTGGGTATTTGCGGCTCCAAGCGCTATACTAAGGCCTCATTATTGAAGAAAACTTGTACGTACAGAGACTGACGTAAGGGGGTTGCTTAAAAGACTTGTTTGTTCTTGCGATCTGTCGATGGACATTTTGGAGAATTGAGAAGTCCAATGCATACGCGCAAGGTGTCATTGAGTTCAGATCTGTGCAAGCTACGTGTGGGTTAAGACGGTTTGTGAAGAGACGGATCGGGAGATGTGTGCGAAATTGAGACGCAGGAAGAGGATTTGGGAGCTTCAGTTATCTGTGAAGTTGGACCGTTGGACCGTTCTGGAGTCCAAACTTGTTGTCCTTGGATCCATCGAGATCAGAACAACAAGTTCTTCAGGTAATTGAAGACGATACGAAGTTTCATCAAGCGGTTTGGGAGTTCTGAGTGAAATTGGCTCGTAGGGAAGCGCTTACGTCAGATTTTCGTGCATCTACGACCTGAGATTGGGTTGTTCTTCGCGGTCGGTGAGTCAAGCTCTTTTTTCTTGATGTCTATGCCATCAGGGAGTCTTCATCTACACATAGGAGAAGACCATGTGTGGATTGGATTGTTAGGTTGGGTGTGGTGAGCGATTTTGAGCCGCAGGGAGTTGATTTACGTCAGTTTTGGCAACCTGCGACCAAATTTCTAGCGTGATTCTGCAAGAGGAACTCCAAACGGCTTGTTTGTAGTCTCGTTGGGTTCAGGATAGCTAGATCTACCCACCAGAGAAGACGGATATCAGATCAAGCGATCCGTTTGAGCGGTGTGTGCGGTTTTAAGCCGCAGAGAGGAGTTTTGGAAGGTTTGATCACATGCGACAAAAAATCGGAGATATCTCGGCTGTTGGGAGTCGGATCTGAAGCTTTTCTGGGCCAACGGAGTCAAGGAAGAAGACCCTATCGACATTGAAGACCGTTTGATAAAAGAAGAAAGTTCTCAGATAGATCTTTTTCGGTTTCTTCGCTACGAGTTTTGTCTTTTTGAGTTCGTTAGAGTTCTGGTTGGTCATGTCCAGCTTGTGGTAGCTAGCTTTAGCTAAGAGCTTGTACATGGATGTTGTTTGGACTTGGGTTTGAATCGTGTGATGCTGGTGTAGCTCTTTTTGTTAACAAAGGGAAGTTTCTCTTGCTTTGAGCTACGCATCGATAGTTTTGGGTCTGGGTTGAGATTCAAAGACTCGTTTTAGAGAGTTTTGAAGCAAATTACATACCGCTCTGGTCTGTTTCTTAGTTTTGTGTTCTTAGGGAGAAAGAACCGGCAGTGTATATACGTTGAGAGTTGATATATATAGCGACGTTCATTTTCGTGCGTGTTTGTCTCTTTCTTGTCTTTGTTCAGCACATTACATCTCCACAGCCAAGAACTTCGCATTTTCCCCATCCTCGCGAGGATGGGAGGATGAGATGAGCCATGACTATGGACGGGATGGACGGATCAGAGGGGATACCAGGGACGCAGTTGGATGCAGCAACTACACGGTTGTTTCAAGCATTCACTTTGTTTTTGCGACAAGAGCAAAGGAAACAACAAAAGAAGGCTTCGGGGAGAAAGATGCTTCAAGGATGATCGACAAGCTCGATCTATTTGATGAGAGAGACATCTCAAAGTACTTGAGATGTTACAAAACGAAGATGGATTTGGATCAAGTATCGGAGAAGGAAATGATCGAGACATTCGAACTCGCTATGGTGCTTGAGATAAGAGAGCATGTGAAGGGTCTAACAAATAGTTTTGGGAGGAACTGAGATACATTTTTACATGCGCTGATGGAGGAGTATTTCTTGGGAAACTCAGATCGAGTAACCAAGAAATCATTTTTGGGATGGGTCAACCAATCCAGCAAGGATTTACAGCCTATAGAGATGTTGAGGGAGTTCGAGAGACAATTCTCTCAACTATCTCGGGTGGACAAGCTAACCTTGGAGACCTACAAGACAAAGTTGTTTCTTCAAGCTGCTGATGAACCATGGCAAGAGCGGTTGGAGCTACTTTTGGAGGATGGGGAGGAAGAAGAAGGGTTGACAAGGTTAGTTGTGTATGAAGCGGTTGAGCTTCTTGTATGGAGATATACAAGGGAAAGGGTTACAAGGTCGACACCTGTATCGCTGACTACCACACCAGTTCCGATACTATCTGAGGTTCAACCTCCAGTTGTGATTGTAGAGGAGAAGGATCCAACCATCGAGGAGCTACAACAAAAAATGCAAGATCTACAAGCTAAGGTTACTAGGTTGGAGGATAAGAGATCGTCGATCAAGACGGTGTTTGTACCCAAACCAGCTTGGGTACATCAATGTATGTGATGTGATGGTACTGACTATCAACAAGACGACTGCATCGACTTTGTAGAGTCTTTGCAACCTGAGGTTATTTCTTGGGAGGATGAAAAGATTACATTCAGAAGTACAGATACTCTCTTTCAAACCAACGGTGGTAAAGGAGGGATGAAGAAGTTTGTGGATGATTATCTTATGACACATGTAACTGTAACTATCAAAGCTATAAGTTATGATGCTAGGGTAGAGGAGATTGAGCATGATCTCCATATGGATGATTTGGATGAGCACGTGGATCCACGCGAACTCAAGTTGGATACTGCATCCACGACGTAGAGCGAGAAGAAAGGACACGAAGAAGAGACTTCTTCAGGGAAGCAAGCTGAGGAGAATAAAGTTCAACAAGAAACTATTCTTCCTGAACTGAGAATGGAGGACGATCCTTCACAACCGGAGGAGATGGTTGAGGTGTAGACAATTGACATGATGATCTGGTTGCGGACATACAACAACCAGATATTGTTATGACGATGGATGTGAAGAGAGGTTGGGAAGAGTGCATTCGAGATGTGAAGGTTCGGTTCTTATCACAGGAGGTTTTGGGTGCAACTTCAAGAGAAGTCCATGATGCCGACATTGACATCATTGAGGACGAGCGACCTGTTGAGAATGAAGGAGAATCTTACAAGGGAGAAGTCATTGCTGAAGGTGATTGACGTTGAGAGGATGATGCTTGGGAGGTTGTAAGATTTTCAGAAGAAAAGATCAAGGAGGATGATGGTTGAAGAAGATATCATTGTATAGCGAGATAATGATGATTGCGTTTGAGGATTTTGGTTGCGACAGTGTGGTTCTTTTTTTCAGAAAACAAAAAAGAAGAGATGGATACGTATGATGACATGTACAGACTTGAGATTGAGGATTACAGTCAAGATATACAGTGATGATTGGGATGACAGAGATGTCTACTACGACACTTGGGTCACAAACTTCGACGATGAGGTTCTACAAGACGGATGAAAGACGTTTTTATGATGTGATCGTTTATTGCTTCTATGTCTTCGAACTCATATTGAAAGATGTAGATATTTAGAGAAGGTGATTGGATCAGAGGTTGAAGAAGAGATGCGATGAGCATGGATCTAGAGGGGATCATGGCCGAGTTGCAACTTCAAGATGGCGACCATGTTGTAGACTTGAGGATGAGGTTGACTGAGATGAGAAAGAGGATGACAAGATGAGAACGAGTGTGCGTGCCGGTCCACTCCTTGGTTGGTATCTTTGGTGCATACCGGAGGATGCACATGTTTGGAGGGGGTGGATGTCGTGTCCTCGATCGACTCTTACCTGAAATTCAGACTTTGATGCTTGTCGCTCCAAAGATACTCATGAGAAAAGCAAGTTAGGCGGCACAATTTCGGATCTCCACTTTCATCACATCAGTGGATAGAGCTCTTTGTCAGCACTCCATAGGCACTTCGTCTACTTCATTTGGACGTCTAGTGGAGAAGTTATAAGATTCGAAAGATGGGTAAAACAAGCTAGACCCCAACTTACGGACTTTAGGCACGACTTCGGATCTTCACTTTCATCGCATCGATGAGTAGAGCTCATTGTCAGCTTTCCATTGGCATCTTGTCTACTTCATTCGGACGCTTAGTGGAGAAGTTACGCGACTCGAAAGAAGAGAAAATCAAGCTAAGCCTTAATTTACTCTGCTGACTGGGTATTTGCGGCTCCAAGCGCTATACTAAAGACGTAAGGGGGCTGCTTTCTCAAGAGGAACTCCAAATGGCTTGTTTGGAGCCTCGTTGGGTTCAGGGTAGCTAGATCTACCTAAAGAGAAGACGGATATCAGATCAGGCGATCCGTTTGAGGGGTGTGTGAGATTTTAAGCCACAGGGAGGAGTTTTGAGAAGTTCGATCATCTGCGACCAAAAATCAGAGATATCTCGGCTGTTGGGAGTCAGATGTGAAGGTTATCTGGGCCAACGGAGTCAAGGAAGAAGACCCTATTGACATTTGAAGACCGTTTGACGAAGAAAGAAAGTTCTTAGATAGGTCTTTTTCGATTTCTTCGCTACGGGTTTTGTCTTTTTGAGTTTGTTAGAGTTCTGGTTGGTCGTGTCCAGCTTGTGGTAGCTAGTTTTAGCTAAGAGTTTGTACATGGATGCTGTTTGGACCTGGATTTGAATCGTGTGATGCTGGTGTGCCTCTTTTTGTTAACAAAGGGAAGTTTTTCTTGCTTTGAACTACGCATTGATAGTTTTGGGTCTGAGTTGGGATTCAGGGACTCGTTTTAGGGAGTTTTGAGCATATTACATATCGCTCTGGTCTGTTTCTTAGTTTTGTGTTCTTAGGGAGAAAGAACCGGTAGTGTATATACGTTGAGAGTTGGTATATATAGCGACATTCATTTTCGTGCATGTTTGTCTCTTTCTTGTCTTTGTTCAGCACACTACATCTCCACAACCAAGAACCTCGTATTTTCCTGGACATCCTTCACGCAAAATCTGACACGACAACGTCACCAAGTATCTAGGAACAAGCGAGAAGTCGTGAACGTTGTTGTGGTATCCAAGGTCGGAGCAAACTTCGCTAGTTTGCTAAACCGGTCAACTATCATAAATATTACGTTGTATTCATTTGAGTCAGGCAAAGACGTAATGAAGTCCATGTTAATGCTTTCTCAAGGTCTGGTTGGAATTAACAAAGGATGAAGCAACCCCTGTTTCTTCTCATAAGAAACGCGGTTCACTTGACAAGTTACGCATGTTTTCACAAAGTAGACGACATCGTCTTTCATGTGAGACCAATAAAATTCTTTAGCTATCACTGCTAAAGTGGACTTTTCTCTTTTATGGTCTGATAAGGGCGCATCATGACATTCTTTGAGCAACTTTGTCCTAAGTTTTCCTTGTCCCACATAAACCCGAATTTGCTTGAACATGAGTAAGCCATGTCTCAATTGCATGTTCTGCAACTTCACTCCTCGTTTAAGCTGTTCCAGATAATCCTTCGCTTGGTCATCACGCATGTAACCTTCACGTATTCGTCTCTCCAAGTCTGACTCTTTAGGATACATAGCTCGCAAAATATGTATTGACGATGGAAGATATTCTTCCTTGCGACTCAAGGCATCAAGAACCACATTGTCTTTTCCCGCTTTGTGGATTAACTCCACATTCATGAACGCCAAGGTATCATGTCATCATAGTTGCTTTGGAGTCACCCGATCTTGTGTCTCAAAGTACTTGAGTGAAATATTGTCAGTATACACTTGGGTTTTGTGAAGTCCCAAGTAATACCGCCATTTCCTCAAGCAACGAACCACCGCAAAGAGTTTCTTCTCGTGAGTCAGTCATCGACTCTCCGTCCTAGATAACTTCTTGCTTTTGTACGCTACAGGTTTTTCATCATGTATCAACACTCCGTCAATCGCATAGTCGCTCGCGTCCGTGTGCACCTTGAATGGTTTGTCAAACTCCGGAAGCTTCAAAACTGACATCTTTGACAAAATCGATTTGATTGTTTGAAACGCATCATCCACCTCCTTGGTCCAACTTACTTGTGCGTCTTTTCCCGTCAAATCTGGCAGCAGCTTCGCGATCTTTGAAAACTCCTTCACATACTTGCGGTAGAACTACGCCAATCTTAAGAATCGCCGCATCCCTTTCACTGTAGTCGGAAGCTCTCAAGTTACAATCGCATCCACCTTCTGCATATCCGAAACGACTCCTTCTGCACTAATGACATGTCCCAAGAAGTTAATGCGTTCCAAACCAAACTCACTCTTATCAATGTTGGCAAACAGCTTATGCTCCCGCAACTTCGTCAACACCACCCTTAGCTGCTCCGCATGCGACTCCAAGTTTTTGGAGTAGATCAAGATGTCGACGATGTAAACGATGACAAACTCGTCCATCTTCTTGCAAAAAAATGTGTTCATTAATGTAGTGAACGTCGAAGGAGCGTTACAGTGTCCAAATGACATCACCACGAATTCAAACGATCCGTATCTAATTCGACAAGCGGTCTTCTCAACATCTGGGTCAGCTATCCGGATCTGGTAATACCTTGACTTCAAGTCTATCTTGTTGAAGTACTTTGCATCCGCTAGCTTATCAAACAGATAATCTATCCTTGGCAAGGGATAATTATTCTTCACCATCACCTTATTGAGTGCACGATAATCTACACAGAGTCGTAACTTCCCATCCTTCTTCTTTGCAAAAAGAACAGGAGCTCCATAAGGTGACTTGTTGGTTCGAATATATCTCCACGCTAATAGCTCACCGAGTTGTCTTTTCAACTCAAGGAGTTCTATCTCATTGAGTCGGTAAAGGGCTTTGGAAGGTGGTTCTGACCCTCGCAAGACCTCAATCTTGTGATCCACCACCCGTCTTGGAGATAATTCAGCAGGTAACTCATCCGTCAAGACATCCTCAAACTCCTTAATCACTTTGCGAAGCACCTCCGGAAGTTTAGTCGCGTCTCTTGATGTTTCCTCTTGTCCGTCACCCGTCATCAAATCTGCAACCCGCATCAAACACATGATTCCGTCGTTGAAGTCCATCTGTCTGTCTTTGATCAAATTCACTGCAAAGTCGTCAATTTTCTGTGTTTTTCGGATCAGCCTCACTCCCAGCTTCCGCCTTTTAACTCTAACGTTCAACCTTAAAAGTTTCCGTCTAAGTTCCACTTCAAACCTGTCCAAGAAATTGTTCCTCAAAACTGCATGGATCTCGCACACCGTGAAGTTCTCTGTGAACTCCAACTTCCCACACGCAAATCGTACGTCCAAGACCACTTCAGAAGTTTGGTACGTCTTGTTCTTGGCAAAGCATACATGAATAGGCTTGTCTGTCTTGGAGGTAGACAAGCTCAACTTCTTCACCAACCTCATGTGTCCACAAGAAAAGTAACATCACGGTTAGCAACTTTGGCTTGTAGAAACATCAGACCCGGAGTCTTCTTCGTGGTTCTCAAGGTCATAGTCATCTGGCCCTCCAACAAGTCTTTTGCAACAAATGCATTCATGCTACAGTTACTAATCTTAGGTTTCGTACACCCCTTAGCAATATGATCCGCCTTGCCACAATTGTAGCAAGTAAATTTAGCACTATTGCCTTTCTGAGGTGTTTGCCCCTTAGATTTTGCTCATATTTGTTGCCACTTTGCTGCCGAGGCTGAAAAATCCTTCCGATCCTTCTCACCCCCATCTCATTGTCGCTTGAAGCCCTTATTCTTCTTCTGAAATTGTCTGTGCTGCGTGGTTCAAAAGGTTTCTATTGCTGGACTTCATCGTCCTCAATTCGCTCCGCTAGCTTCAAAAGTTCAGCACTTGTCGCAGGTAGCTCCGACATCCGGAAGAGAGCCTTCTCCAAGCTAGACTTGAGTCTTTCAATAAATATACGTATTTTCGTCTCCTCAGTCCACTTGGAGAACGAATCCAACTTAGCACTGAACTCGCGCACATAAGTACTTAAGGTCCTTGTCTGCTTCAACTTAACTAACTCAACACCGTCCTGAATCTTTTGATACTCCAGTGTGAATTGTCCCGCAAGCAAATCCTTAACCTTGCATGCCCATCTTATACTTGAAAATGAGATCGACAAATTAGTCTTACAAAGCTTTTTGGTAGACAAAGAACTCTCTTGGTCTGTCTCAAGCTCAGCGATATGTTTATCCCTGGAGACATACCCTCATGCATGGTCTTCATCATCTTGACGAGTTCCGCATACAAGGCTCCTTGACTTCTCGCGCTTGAATCGTTGAGCACCGTTGACAAGACTCCAACTTGCTGCACCGGTGTCGCAGCTGGTACTAGACTCTCTTGACGTCGAGGCGAAGGTTGTCGGTTATCATCTCCTGATTGTGTCTCGGGGCTAGCTCAAGTCGATCTGGTCTCGATGTCAGCCATCACTCGTCTCTTGGTCTTCCTCTTAGAACTTTGCCCTACGTCGGTCATCGCTCCAAGTGTTCACTTAGAAACTTTGATCCACTTCGTGTCTCATGTCCCTCCTCAAGCGTCAAGCCTTCAACCGCTATCTCAAGTTCTCGCTCACCGGAGCGTTGGCTCTGATTCCACTTTTCGTGCACCTACCGCCTTGTTGCGTCAGCGGAAGCTCTTGCTTAGTAGGTCATGAAATTCACACCGCTAACATGCAAACCACAATCACAAGTTAGCTTCCATGCACCACTTACCTTAATTCTGTTTGGTTCGGACTGGAGCCGGACCATCTCCTTAATCATCAAGCTCAGCATTCCCTAAGTCCTGACCTAGACCCACCTAGGTCGGTCTCAAAACATGAGCAAGTCACAAGATGACTTGGGACGGACTTCCCATAAAGCCTAGGGTCCTAAACGGTGCCTCCAGCACACCTAGCGGTCCAACCGCCCGTGATGTCCGTCTGGGTATAAGCTCTCAAACGGTGGACTAACCCACTGACTTGATCTCTAGTCTTGCTCCAGTCCTTACATCATTCTTAAGTCCAGACGTCCAAGTCTGGACCGGAACGTGCTGGAACTGACCCAGTCATCATCTCATGCCACCAAGGTTCACCCACCGAATCCTGGGGTTGAAATTTGCTCGCAAGAAGCAAAAAACGGATAAATCGTTCTCCTACGACTCAACTTCACTCACAACGCACAACACAACAATCCAATCTACGTACGATCTTCTCCTATGCGTAGATAAGGACTCCTTGATCGCATATGCATCAAGAACGAAGAGCTTAACTCATCGATCACGAAGAAGAATTCAACTTTAGACCGCACGGAACAAAAATCTGACGTAGATGTCTCCTTGTGAGTCAATTTCTCTAACATCTCTCAAATCGTCAGATGAAATTTTTGTATCGTCTTCAATTTCCTAAAGAACCCGGTGTTCTAATCCCGATGGATCCAAGGACAACAAGTTTGGACTCCGAAATGATCCGAACGGTCCAACCCTCTTTCATAGATCATTGAAGCACTCCAAATCCTCTTCCTTATGTCTCAATTTCTCCCAAAACACACCCCACGATCTGCCTCTTGACAAACCGTCTTAACCATCATGTAGCTTGCACAGATTTGATCTCAATGACACCTTGTGCGCATGCATTTTGACCTCTCAATCCTGTGAAACGTCTGTCGAGAAGTCGCATATACAAACTAGCTCTTTAAGCTGCCCTCATATGTCAGTCCACAGTACATGAATTTTGCACAGATAATGACCAAGTAGCTCTCTTGCGCCTTTAATATAGCACCAAGAACCGCAAATATCCAATTAGCATCGATAAGCTAAGATTTAGCTTGATTTTTTCATCTTTCAAAACTCATATGGTCACCATTAAGCGCCCAAATGAAACAAATGAATTGCCTTTGGGAACCTAACAATGAGCTCTACCACTTGATGCAATGAAAATCAAGATCCAAAATAGATCAAAAAGTCATTATATCTCTTCATGAGCATCTTTGGAGCAAAAATATGATTTTCAAGCAGGAGATGGTCCACAACGTGACATCGTGAAGAACAAAATTTTTTTAGGTCTTATGTGAATGAAAACCGATGAAAAATCTCCCTATGAGTCAATCTCTTTCATATATCTCAAATCGCTCCATGAAACTTTGTAATATCCTCAGTTTTTTAAAGAACTTAGTGTTCTTATCTCAATGGTTCCAAGGACATTAAGTTTAGACTCCTGAACGATTCGAACGATCCAACTATCCCTCGTAGGAAATTGAAGCATCCCTTTTATCCTTCCCTACGTCTCAGTTCTCCCCATAACCAATCTGATCCATCTCTTCATGAACTGTCTTCACCAATGCGTAGTCTGCACAAATTTGAACACAATGACACCTTGTGCATATGCATTAGATCTCTCAATCCCCAAAATGTCTATCTACAAGTAGTAGATGTAAGCTAACTTCTTAAGTTGTCCCCTTATATATCACATTAGAGAAAAAGTGAAATATTATAAGTTGCTTCCTTATTATAGCATCGATGACCACATATCTCATCTAGAAGCTATAAATAGTTTGATTTCACATCTTTCAAACCCTATAACTTGATCATTAAGCATCCAATGAAACAAATGAAGTGTCATTTAGAAGCTTACAATGAGCTCCGCCACTTGATGCAATGAGAGAAGAGATTCATATATTGTGTAAAAAGCTCAATTTTCATCTTATGAGCATTATTGGAGCGATGATGCGTAACCTGACAATTGATTTTCATATAGAAGTTGATCCACAACACGATAATGGAATGTAGAAAAAGAACACATACTTAATTCTATGCTAAATTCATATAAAAATCATGCCATAAGTCGACAATGTTGACTCTATTATAGAACAACTCATGCATATAATAAAAGAATATGCATATTGCATTTAACTTTTGTTCAAAGTGATACATACCTCTGCTTCATTCTTAGTCAATCACGCACTACTTTTTGGAAGTTTTTTTTATTGAGTTTGTAAGTTTTAACATAATGCTCGATTTACTTTTGGTAACACAAGTTTGTAATTAGAGAAATTCAGCGCTACAAAAGTGCAATGTTATTACTCAAAAAGCTATGACTTCCGATTTGACTTTTCCTCTAATGTTTTGTTTAACCTCCTCCATGGAGCGCTATGAAATTTGCAAGATCTGAAATGTATTCTATAATCTCCTCATAATCTACATGGACCATACGGAATTTTATTACTATATCACTTGCAAGAAACTACGATTGGTTGGCATTACATATCATTTTGGGTCTCAAGAGACTCATTGACCTCTTCTATATCTCAAGTCAAGATTTGAGAGAATAAAATTACACATGAGAGGATGAAAGACCTAGAACATTGAATTCCTTAGCTCTATTAGTGATTGATGTTATGATTTACTTGCGAAGTCTCTTCATTTGAATCGACTTTGGTGTCATAACTTGACATCGCAAAATGAAAATATGATGCTTTGACACATCTAGTTCAATGAATATAAACACATCATCCTTCTATTTTGGTTTTGAACAAAGCTATATTTTTTTCATAAATATTTGTAGATACGTGTGATATTCACTTCATGTACACTAGAAGATAAGAGAGCTTCCATTTAATTCATTCCCTAACCGTTTTGACCAGAAGGGTTAAGGAATAAATTAATGTGCGTGTGAAATGATGAATTCTCGTTGGCAAGCTCTTGCACTTATACGTTCTGTAGTGTACAAGTCTACTTTGCTTTACTTATGGGTTATGTTTGGCTCTGCATGCAAATCACTACAGTGTTATCATATAATAACTAGAAATAAATTATATTTTCATTATAAAAAAATATTATTTCAACATAATACTTAACGTCTTTTCTGACATTAGAACAGAAAACACTCAGCAGTCAAGGCCGTGAGGAAGGATATTGCAAGAGAAGGTTACCCAAACTCCAATGTTGATCCAATTTCAGAATTACTACCATTGTTTTGACACTCCTTAATGTCGTAACAGATAGTGGATTGTTGAGAATTTTACCTAAATATAAAAGATGAAATCAAGTATTTGGATGTAAATTATTATGTGAAAAGGCACTCGTTGGAAAACATCACCGAACTGATAGTGAGTCACCCGAAGCCAAGTTATCATATGTGGTTTTGATTGCCACGAACTTGGAGCTATGAGCACGTGGTGCAAACCAACTAGAGGCAAAGGTTGTGGAGAGCTGACTCCAACCAAGCACACTACTGTAGTCCTAAGTATATTCGCGGTAGCTCTATACGCGAATAGTTAGCACATGCTTGAGAAGCTAGTCGCATCTTGAATTTATTAGTGGTATACTTTTCATGAATTCAACAGCAAAATTTATCACATTTTGCGCATCATCCACATCTACCCAATCATGTTTATAATATATAAAATCAAGTTTATATATGTGAAACTAGTATTCAAGATGATGAATAGGTATTCGCATGAAAATCAAACTTTGGTCTTACTATTCTCTGAAAACGAAAATGCCACAAAAAACTTCTCTGAAAATATCAAAGTGAAATTCGCCACAGTGAATATGCATGCAACATGAACAGGGAACTTTTTTTCTCCATTTGTTAACAGAGAATTATATAAATATTAAATAAAATATATGTACTAAGTAGACGTAAATAATTAAAAAGTTCCATAGATATTATTTGTTAACCCATGTCTGCAAACACGAGGAGAGCAAGAAAAAACCAATAAGTCTTGTGTAGATTGTCGCGCTTCAGGAGATACAAGTCCCGGGTACTATACTCAAGAATTCATAATTTAATCAAGCGTTTGATTTAATACTTAACCCTTCCGACCGGAAGGGTTAGATATTAAATTAAACGGCATGCCCCTCTTCCGAACTTGGAAGAGGGTGAATATGCATGCTTGATTCAGAATATACTTGAGAATACGGTATTTCCGGCGCCGACAACAGCAGACAATCGGAGCTTGCCTTTATGCGTTTTCACTCTGGACTCTGTACTTCATCTCACCTGCTATGTTAGTGAGACATATTCCATATAGAGGATGTGATATCACAGACCATTCGATACAAGGAAATGGAACTGAAGGGATGAACAGAAAGAAGGAAGGCGCTCCCAAACTATTTGCATGTGCAATCACGACTCTCTACTTGTTCTTCCCATAACCGTTATATTCGTTAACTGGTATCATTGTGCTCCCCACAGGGAGACAAATAATTCTTTTTCAAGGGTTAAGCTTTTGAGACTGGAAATTCCTTTGGTAAAGTATATTTCTTGTTCTTATAGTGATGTGTCAGCATACTTTGTGATAGACATCGTTACCTTTTATAGTGAATTGAGTAAAAATGTTCAGTTGGATTCGGTGCAATGAAGAAATTTATTATAACTTGCTATTAAAATGCGTTTCTAATGTCCTTTGTCAAGTTTCCATGTGTCAGTTATGTATATACATTTTCTTTTGAATGTTATTTCCTTTACATCGCTATATTCTTTAATTGTTACCGACTCTGGTACTCCATAGGACTGACAATTAGCGAGTGCCGACTGTAGTTAAAAACAAAGCCTACCTGCACCTTGTAGGAAACTGGTACCTTTCGAGTAGCATAATCTCAAAACCAAGTTGATATATAACTGAAGGGAAAAACTGTACGGAGTCCTCCCTCTCCCCAAAACCGTTTCATACATGGCAACTCAAAAGTACACCAAGAGTTTTATTCCACACTTAGAGGTGAGATGGCATCGGGGGTCTCTAACATTCGCCTAATTCGACATGCGTATCAAAATGCGTTAGGTAAAACAAAAGCCACGAGAAGTAGCTGTTCTCAGTATTAAACCATTCTCGAGGTGGAACAGAGGGAGTGGAATGTTTAAGAATGAGAAGGCATGACTACGATTGTGATTTTTGTATTACAAAAAGTTAAAAAAGTATAAAATCTAGACTAGTTTGCGAGAAAATCTAACGATTGAATCATATTTTTAAAATTTTAAATATCATAAAATTTTCAAATTAACATATAAACATAATCGTTTATCACCCAATTATCCATTATGACATGTCTTGTTTGGTAGTCCACTAAGAGGAAATTTACCATACATAAATCCATTCAAAAATATGGCTAGTAAGTATTAACTCTACTCATTTTAATTATCCAACGGGGAATAAAAATAATAAAATATCATTATTTTTCGCTTCATCGGAATGAGGATTCATGCAGACTCGCACGACACCCAGTAATATGAGTAGAGTTAACTCTGAGTCAAAATATGAAGGATAAGAGACTTTATATTTCCAGAATCCTTTATGTACCGGTACAACCATTTTCTTGCCGGAAAGTAAAGTACCAGAGAATGAGAATGAAGGCTTCTACCATAATGAAGCATGTCCCAATACAAGCTTTCTGTCGTCAGAAACGGCATCCGATAAGTCTGGTCTTGCGGAGACTGTCAGAGGCGACACTTGGCTTTTGGCTCGCACATACGGCGCTCAGACACGTCTATCTATAAGACAAACACCCTCAGAATTGCGTACCGATACACTTAACCCAACTGTGCTCTCCAGTTTTTATGCATACTGGTACTGTGGTTACAATGATACTGTGAGGTGCAAGTTCCGCGGAGTGGTGGGAGTCAGGTTCCACGACCTCACTAGGAACAGTCACGAAAAGGTCGTCGCGATATTTTAGTCACTCTCTCGCTTTCCCGGCAAGCTGGTGGGACGGTAACGACGAACTACTTCCTCCTGTGGCTGGCCGGAGAGAATGTGACTCTTTGGATTAGTATTTTGCGACGAGGAAGTTGCTGCTTATGACCGACTCCGGAGTTGAGTGCTGACTGCTCGGGATCGCCACTTGAAACTCGGGACGAAGCGTGACAGGGTCCAGAATCGCCACCGTAAAAAGGAGAGACAGAATGGTGACAACTGAAGACAGCGAAAGAGAGTCGAGTGGGGGACAAAGAGAGACGAGAGGAGTTCATCTGGTGTCGGACTTCGAAGTTCGGGGCCTTCGCGCCTGCCTGCTGAGCTTCCGTTCGTTTCCCCATGGATCACTAATCAGGTCCCAGACCGTCAGTCATTCCTCGACCTGCACGCGCGGGCGGTTTGGTTGGGTTGTAATCCCCACCATTGCACTTCCTTCCACCATTCTTCTCTCGACAAGTTGTCAGTCGTGGTAATTCGGCGGCTCCTTTCCGCTCTGGAACGATCATTTGATCGACTTGCGGGCCTGCGCCAAGAAGAGACTCAAGGAGGTGGAGTAAGAAAAATCATTTAGCTGAGGAGTTCTCTTATCAGGACAGGAGATTAGTGTCGACGAGTGAGTCCGAAGCGAGTGGACATGGAGATGAACAGAAAGGGCCGCTGTCTGGAACTTATCTGCTAGCAAGCGCGCGCTTTGTTGCTGGACCTGCAAGCGAATTATACTATAGAGTTGCGCCATGATCAGTCGTCTTACACGTCAAAGGAGGGAAGAGAGGATAGGCAAGTTCGCGCAAGCTTCTTAAACTTGATGTTTGTCCAGTTGAAACGCTCTAACGAGCGACGAGGGAAGATCATTTAACGTTTAATGCCCGTGGAGAATTTCCAGTGGCTGGAAGGTTTGAAGCGTCTCCGTTGGGAAAGTTTATAAATTCGTTTTAAGATTTTAGCATTGTGATCAGTTGTGCAAATGGCGCCTCGACGATTGTTGCGATGGGTTTTATGGTCGTGCGTAGCGGTGCTCTTCTTGGCCAGCCTTACGTGGGGGGAGAGAATAACATCACCGAAACAGGAAGAGCGAGACGGCATGACTCGATCCAGCAGATTTGTCACTCCGCGGGGAAGGAGTTGGAATCCGAGAATCTCAGTGAGCACGGCCAACAGCAGCTCGATGGAAGCCAAAGATCAAGAAACGGGCTGGTTGGCCGAATTGAAAAGACTTCCTGATCGAATATTTTGTCTGGCAAAAGAGGAATACAATTGGCCGGTACTGAAGCTGAATCAACCGCGCACCATTCTTGGAATCATTTTCGGAGGAATCGGAGCGGGGCTGTCGAGTGCTGGAGGTCTGGGAGGAGGAGGGCTGTTTGTGCCGCTTTTCAACCTCCTGCTTCAGTTCGACACGAAAACCTCGGCTGCTCTGTCGAATTTTATGATTCTGGGAGGAAGTACCGTAAATCTGTGGATAAATATGCAGCAGCATCATCCCGTTCACGTACACGAGCCGGTCATAGATTTCGATGTTCTCCTGCTCATGCAGCCCAACATGCTTCTAGGAATCAGCATCGGTGTCATCCTCAACGTCGTTTTCCCCGCCTGGCTGATCACTGCCTTGCTTGCTGCAGTTCTGGGTTACATGACGCTCCACTCTTTCAAGGGCGGATTCAAGCGCTGGGCGATCGAGACACGGCAGAACATTGCACGCAGAAATGCTCTCGAAGCTCCGCCGATCGTGGTCACTTCTCATTTTTCTTCTTCTTCTTCTTCTTCGTCGTCTTCTTCTTCCGAGGAGGACGATGTTGCACCGAAACTCCCGTCGGTCAAAGAGGAAGAACGGATTGAAACAAATTCGCTGACAGAACCACTACTGAATAATAATGCCGGTAGTATTGGTACGAGTACTCCAGAGCTGGTGCTTTTCCCATGGAACAAAATTGGCGCTCTCATTCTCGTCTGGCTGACTTTCTTCTCCGTCCAAATTCTCCGGGGAGGGAAGAGTGGCCTAAGTGTCTTAGGTATCCAGCAATGCGGACTCGGTTACTGGCTTCTGACCTCGACGCAACTTCCTTTGGCACTGATTATCACCGGGTGGACGGTTTCTCAGTTGCACACGAAGAGGAAAGAGAACGACTCGTATGATATTCACGAAGTTGGTTACACGTTGGGGCCTGAGGGGGGCACTTTGTTTCCGGCCATGGCTTTGGTAGCGGGTGTGCTCGGAGGGATGCTGGGCATCGGAGGCGGAATGATCATAAATCCTTTGCTTTCCGCGGTGGGCATGCTTCCCCAGGTAACGGCAGCGACCTGCGCGTCGATGGTGTTCTTCTCATCTTCTATGTCGGTGATCCAGTACTGGTTGATGGGCCGGATCCCGATAAACTATGCAGTCATCTCGGGCGTGCTGTGCGCAGTCTTTTCCTGGTTCGGGATCAAAATCGTTCACAGGGCAATCGGTAGATACAATCGGGCATCGCTGATCGTGTTCTCGGTCGCTACTGTGATGGGTGTCAGCGCTGTGCTCATGGTCGGCTTCGGTGGATGGGATGTGTGGCAACAGTACAGCGGAGGGGCCTACATGGGCTTCCATTATCCATGCTAGTCATCACCTTTGTTCCAGAGTCTCTCATCCATCCAGTCATCCCCGTTGCTATTCTGAACTGGAGAACTTAAAAATGAGAAACTTATCTCGATCGTTTCGGCCATCCCTCGATGGAACTGGAGAACTTAAAAAGAAAAATGAGAGACTTGTCTCGATCTGTTCGGCCGAATTTTTGTTCTGTTAGACAACGATCTGAAGTAACTACAGCACGTAGCTAGCAAGCACTTTAGAACTCGACCCTTTGTAGATATCTGTACAATTATCGTACCAGATGAGAAAATTAACACGAGAAGAAAAAGAGTTAAGGACAAGGGAGAGGAAAAGCCCCAAAGCTCTTCCCCTTGTCTTCCCAAGCACTTGTCCTTGTCTCTGACGTTTTTCTTCTATTTCTGTCGATAGTCTTCTGTCTGTTTCCTCCAAATCGCTTTGTCCATCCCTCCTCCCTATACCCTCCACGATCAACGAGTCCACTTGTTCCCTCCTGTAGCAGCAAGAACGGCCCACGTGTAACATCCTGGCGAAGTCTAGACGCTGGACCGTCCCCATTTAGAGCTATGAATGCAGTGCGAAGTGCATCCCATCGGAGGATGTGAATACTGTGCATGTGGGGTAAGCTGTCTCTCAGACTTGCATGTACTTAAAAGGTACGATCCATCCACTCAGAAATCTTCTTCCTCAGTCCTCCTCAGTCCGTGTCGATCTTCGGTAGTCCCTTGAAGTTGAAAAAAAGTCTTCCTCGGCCCCCTATCGGCTGGGGGCAGGTAACGACTGTGGTAAGTAAGTAATTACGTATCACTAGATCGAAATAGTGTTACACAGTTTATCTTAACAGGTTGCAATTGTAGATCATTAGGATAGAGTCAAAAGGGTGTGGTCTTCGCGAGACCTAATTGCAATAATTTTGAAACATTTTATCTTGACGCAAGTACGCACGAATAATGATATTTGAAAGCTGTGCTCTCACTAGTGAGAACAGCGGGTTGAAGTTTGAACTAGCTCTGAAGTAGCAATGACAGAAGATGTACAAGAATGGTTCGATAGTAACAAATATGACGATTTTGATTAAATTCGATTTGTTTATGAAGAGGATGACAATTTTAACGTTCCAGTTGACATGCGAGATCAAACAAGTGTCGCAGAGCCTAGTCCGTGACAGAGATGGCGACAGATTATGCTTTCTGTTTGGAAGAGAGATGTATCTCTGATGAAAAAAACTTTCGCCAAGTTGTAATTTCAAGCGACTCGAATCAAGTTGGGTGCATTGTTCGAATCGATGGAAATTTTTAATTTGTCTTTGATTGCTGGTCGGTGTTCAATTCACGCATTAACAAGCACTGAAAAACTCGAGAATTTTGTTGGGTTCGAACGTGTATATACGGTTTTCACTTTAATAAAGATCCTCCGAGCAAGAAGCGATGTGGTATAACCGTACATCATGCATCAGACAAGGAGAATCAAACGTCTAACCTAGAACTTAGAACATTTTCCCAGTTCACACAACGTCAAGCATCTCAATACAATTAGGCACCGAGAAGGTTGGATTTGGAGATGGGAGTTTGAAAGAGAAAGAAACAGAATCCGATGCGGAGTGTGTAGAACGGTGCGAGTGGAGGATTCGATGTGAATGACATTTGAAGTCAAGAGAGTTTCAGATTACTGTATGTAACTTGCAACGCAGTTGTCATGGTCATTTGCATAGTTGACGAGGTCTTTGTCAAAATTCTCAACATCTCGCAATTCTGATGTGTAATCGAGTTGTCATTGATCTCAACGTTCAACGTGGAAAGCTGATGAATGATTTCATCAGATGTTCGAGAAACGCACTACTTATCAAACTGCATTTAGAATGAGAGAAAGAATCTGAGACTCGATTCAAGGCTGTCATACGAGATCATTTCATGCTATTCTTGTTCTATGCCGTCACATGAAGGAAGTAGACCCGAGTGTGCTGTGGAATATTGTACGTGGCATGGTTCTAGAATTTTTTAACGTGTGTGTCCTTTTGCATGTCGAAATGCATTCTAGTTTTCCTAGAAAGTTATCACTCTGGATGCATGTCACACAAAGAATAAGAAATTCTCTGCTCAAATTTTTATTAGCTAGTTGCTCTGATGGGAACAACCAGTCGAATATTCTATGCTTCGCTGTGGCAGCTAGTGAAGACGAGGAGACTTGGTCTTGGTTCTGTTCTCTACTAAGATAAAATATTATAAGAATAGATCAGAAGTATATCGTCATACTTTCATATCGCTGTAATGCTATGAAATGCATATTTCTGGAGTGTCTTCACGGGCATTGTGCGCAACATCTCCGGATGAATGTGAAGGTATGTTACAATAAAGAAGCCGAGAAGGTATTCATGAGCTGCGTGTATGCTCAAAAAAGAAAAAAAGTACCAGATCCATTAATTTGCTTGTTTATGCATTTTCTACTACTTCATTTATTCATTGTCATGGATTGTATTTCGAAGCTGAGGCTATCTCACCTCCTGCAGGTTCAATCTGTTACTGGATAACTTGGTCAGCAATAGCCGTAATGAATTCTTAGCAGCAGAGTACATCCGGAAGATACCTCCACACCTCTGTGCTCGATGTATGTTTTCTCTTCCTTGGTATGAGAAAGTGACGTCAAATGTTGCCGAGTCTCTCAATGCTGCTCTGAAAACGATTAGAGAGTTTGCTCTTTTCCGGGTAGTTTGTGATATGTGAACATGATGGACACATTTTCAAAGCGAAACATGACTGTTCGAACGTATGGAGCACTCACTTCGTTTGCACAGGCCCAGTTCGATGAGAATGAAAAGATGTGTGGTCAGTTTTTTGTCACGTATCGGATGATGACACAACTATGGCTAGAAGACGGATGGGAGGGAGCAGTATGTGATACGTCATGAGAATGTGCGTAAGTGTGAATGTTTGGAACTTCAAGAAATGCGCATTCTTTGGTGTGAGACGATGAGTTCACTAGAGATCTTATGCGTCACATGAATTTTATATGCTTCTCAAAGACGATACAACGAATTTATAAGAAGTCAATTCCGCCTCTCGTGACAACCGACCTTATGTTATTTTCGAGTGTGTTGCTCCTCCAGTTGCAAGAAGAAAGGATAAACATCGGGTTGTTCGGATCTCTACAAGGAGTATGCAAGTAAGGACGGGTGATGGAACTTCATCTATGACTGAGCTGGAATATCAGATCGATGAATATCAAGTGCACTTGAGTCACATGTCATCTACTCTGTCAACTCAGACAGACACTCAAGCAAACATACACATCAGCGTACCTAGTTCACAGTCGGTGAGACCCCTGCATGCAAAGTCTGTTCCAGGTTCCAAACAACAGCGAAGATGTGGAATATGTCATACACTTGGACACAACAAACAGACTTGTCCACAAAGTCAACATTTGAGAGACACAATTGTGGATGACCAGCATGACCGAATGATGGAGACTTTGCAATCCACGGATTAGTTCCAAGAGCTCGAAGTTGTTGATCGCTCCGGAATGTCTAATGGTCCAGTGATGGAGAATATAGAACCTACTTGTCATGGAGGACCATCGATTCGTCATCACTTCGGAATATCTAATCCGAAAAGTCGATTGTGGTACTCTTTATGGTGACGAAGAATTAGACCAAGTACTTGTATCTGAGTATGAGGAGGACTCAAATGATGATTCTGAGACGATAATGGAATATGACATTGGTCTAGAGGCAGATGACTTCTTTTCATTGCAGGATGCAATCCAATTCACAAGGTTCTAAACGGAGATGACGATCGCACCATTCTAGCTTCAATTAATTTGACTGCTTGGGAAAACCAGAAAGGAGACTCTTACTTAGGTTGAGCATTACAGATGCAGACTGTTAGTTTTAGATGTTCTCCTTGTGTGCAGCTTTAGTACTTCTATATCATTTTGGTCGAAGTCGGCTGCATTGGGCTACTTGTTGTAAGAAGAATCATAGTTTCTACTTGAGCAGTATCAAGTGAAGAAGAGTGCATTATGAAGTACCTAGAGTGCAAATACCGATGTAGTGTATCGATTCTTTGAATCCGTTATATTATTAGAACCGCAATTTTAGCACAAATTTTGATCACCAAGAGTAAAGGAGTCTGCACCTCCCGATGTGTCCAGTTGACTCCATACAAATGGTCGAATCTTGCGATGAACTCACTTTGACCTTCTGATTCCAGTGATACGTTTGTGAAAACATCCATGCATCTTTTGGTTCTGATTATGCAAACCTAGTTAGTTAGTAGTATGATCATTTCACTAGCTAGTATACTTGACTCGAGAAATGTCGATCCGTCTCTTTTTTCAAGTGAGATACAGTGCAAGTGCGTATGTATCCTTGGGGAAGTTGTTTTGTGCTTTTTGACAATCCTAATCTTATCATCATGCACTGAGAACGTCAGTCAGTTGTGCTTGATGATGATGACGATGGGTTCCTCCAACCTCATGTAGTACATTTGTTTGGCATTTTCCTTGTAGTCGATTGAGCTTAGTTGCATGATCTTAGTTTTTTGGTGAGGGGAGGTTGAGTGCTAGAGATCTTTTTGTGCTTTCTTGCAGGAGATGGAAGCATACATATGTGGTCTTATTCCTAATTTAGCTCAACTTCGTGACATTCCTGCACCTTTCGTCTATATCTATTGCCGGATTGCCACTCGGAAGTTTTTCGTCTTCTGTGATACGCAAAGGTGAGGTATGTCTCTTATCGTCAATGGTTCCGAGTACCTCTATGATGAAGATGACTTTTGACTCTTGTTCTTTGGAGAGGCAGTGCTGTTGGCTTAAGTTTGATGTCGACATGCCTTGCTTTTGCTACTGCTATACTCATGGATACAAAATATATAGTCGTACTTATGCGTTAACTTGACAAGAAAGCATACTGACCACCTTTCTGTTTGACACTTTCTGTGTACTTCATTCGGTTATTTTACTAGGTCTTACCTCTGTCTGAATATGTGATGCGTATTGCAATAGGTTACGCAATCAAAGATAGTCTACACTTATACCTCCACATCACAGTGGAGTACGTTACTAGGTTGTCTTGGATTGATATGAGCTTGAGATTATAATAGTGAGTCTTATTTTCCTGCGATTGTTATTTTGTTTGCAGTTTTTGACGAACATGTAATATGGGATAGAAGCAAGTCTGGAGCAGGAAAGGCCAGGAGAAAGATAGACCTCAACGAAAAAGAACAACTCATATGTCGCTTGACACCTCCTCTCCTTGCCATGTTATCCGTGATGCCGTAACTTACACTGAGCACGCACGCCGCAAGACTGTGACTGCAATGGACGTGGTCTACGCTCTCAAGAGACAAGAGAGAACTCTTTACAGGTTCGGAGGTTAAGATCCAGCGCGTGACGTTCGTTCTTGGTGTCATTTATTAATCGAAGTGTGTGAGAGAATTGTGACTCTCGAGCCGGAATTCTCTACCACTCGTAGAGATCCGGGCTCTGTTGTAACATAAATTCCATTCAAATGTGAATCAATCTGCATCGGGCTGCCCTATAATGTACAAGGGCATGTATGACATCGTTGCTCACTTTTTGGATTGGTATAGACTCTGCAGTTAGAGCAGTCTCAAGCTGATTTCTTAGTGTACAGCTTATTATGGTCACTTCCTAGATTATTGCAATTTTTATTGTTTGCAGTGTACCTCACAAGCTGGGTTTTGCTGTGAAGGAATAATCAATCATGTCATTTTGAAATTCTGTTGATATTACTTTGTCATGTGTTTTGCATTATACACCATCAGTGTTGTGGATGGAATATATTGATCTATTCGAAGCAGGCTATTTACAAGTTCTTCCTCTTTTAGGTTAATTTCTCTAGGGTCAAAATGGTGTCTCGAGAAGATTTTAGAGATATCTACAGGCATCATCGTTCTTGACCAACCTCCAGAACATATGTGGCCCTTTCGAACGGATTCATCGGAAGCCAAGAAATTGAAATGCCAATGTTCGGGGAATTCTTGAGTTAGCGGAAAATTTCACGAAGTAAAAGATAATAATCGGTTTTAAGGATCTATGACCGGTTTTGGTATCAAAACTAAAAGGTAATTTGTGTAGATATCAAGGTCCAAATTCTCGTGTCTGAAATTTACGGTGCTCACAGTTAGAGCTAAGTCACTTCTGTCAAAATTTCCCGCTAGATTAGGTTTTCTGAAGCAAGTTAGTGAATTGAGAAATCAGAATGTTGTTTGTGAGGACATGGTGGAGTTTCTCAAAACATGGTGATTTATGTAAAAGTCTGCTCTAATTTTGAACTTGTTATTGCTGCTTCCAGCCACAAGAGTAGATGACGTCGTGTATGGAACGCTTATTGGAACGCTGCTTGATCCTGCCACGCTTTACCGCCGATGACTGTCAAAATGTATGCACGTGAGAGAGGTCCAAGGTACCAGACAGTGCTTATGAGTGTTGTGGATGCGACATGGTACTCTCCATGAGCTAACAAATCTCTTAAATCTGAATCATCAACGGAACAAGCAAAACCAGAAGAAGCAAGCTTTCTACTTTTGCAGAGGTGCAAGGTAACAGTGTGATTGGGTTGCCATGTCTCCTTCCGTTTTAGCTTGTTGATGTCCTCTAGGTGGAAAAAAGTTCCATGTAAGAGGTATATAAGAACTAACAGCGAAGTTGGTTTTACTCCGTAATCATCTCCTGTCAAACTAGAGAGGACAACTTAGCACAGTAAAAGCGGGTATATGATATAGGAAAAGGAGAGAGAGGATCGATGTGAGAGAGACCAAGTATGAGTAAGCTTGTTTACTGAAATGAATAATGAGGTAGGAGGTCCAAAGGCCAGGTACTTATACTTTGGTACAAAGGCAGGCAAAGCCTGCGAAAGGGCATGAGCCCAAATAGCCTAAACTAGTTGCTGTACGTATGTTCATATTGTACAATCTATTCTAACACTCCCACTCAGCGACTAGTTGTTGTAGATTTAAACTTTCAATCCTAGTCTTGGTAGAAGGTAATCCTACTTAGGAGCCGGTAGGTCCTTAGTTTAGACATCCGCTATCATCTCCTGAGTAGGGCATTACTTCACTTCAATTGTCTTGGATGTAACTTGATCCTTAATGAAGTGGTACCGAATATCTATGTGTTTCATCCTGTCATGAAAATTGGATGATTCTACGAGTGCTATCACACTCATCACAATACAAAGTAGTAGCCTCATTCTCAGCTAAACCAATATCAGCTAAGAGTTATCGAAGTCACATTGCTTCTGATGAACATGTGCTGAGTGCCATATACTCAACTTCAGTACTTGATAGTGCAACAGACTTCTGTCTCTTCGACGACCAACTGATTGCTCCTTGTGAGTAGATGAAACAATTTCCAGAAGTTGAACGTCGTGACTCGATGTGACCTCCCCAGTCAGCATTAATGTAGCCAAATAGAGAAATTGGTTGAGGCGAGTACTTGTATTCTAAGTACTGGTCTAAAGTACCTTTGATATAGCGAAATGTGCGCTTTATGGCGATGATGTGTTTTAATCTTAGGTTAGCCATGTATTGAGATAATACACTAATGCTAAAGGCTAGACCAAGACGAGTGCAGACGGCAGCCCAGTTGATGGAGCTTGTCGCACTCTGATATGAATAAGAAGCACATTGCGCCTTCTCTTCAGTAGTAGTAGGACAATCTTCAGTTGAGAACTTTTCTCCTGGGGTCAATGATGTACCAGTTGACAGGTTGACAATTCTCCAAGCCAAAGGTACAAGGTTTGACTGAGTCTGATCCATCCTTCTGTTCGATTTCGGTTAATCTCTATACTCAAGCAATGATGGATATTACCGATGTCACTCATCTTGAACCTTACGCTGAGGTTACTCTTGATGTATGTTAGCAATTCTTCGCTGCTGCTTGCTATGATTGTATCATCAACATAGAGTGCTAGGATGGCAAACTGATTATCCTTATGAATGTAATATACGTTACCATCAGCTCTTGACTTACTGAACCCAAGAGAAAGTAAGAACTTATCTATGATCAAATACCATTCTCTAGAAGATTGCTTCAATCCATAAAGTGTATGAAGTAGCCTGCACACTTTACCGGTTCCTGGGGCGTTGATGCCGTTAAGGACTACCATGTAGATTTCTTCACTTAGCGTTTCATTCAGGAAGGCTGTCTTCACATCCATCTGATGGACGTGGAGGTTGTGTTGAGCTGCGATTGCTAGTATCAATCGCACTGATTGCACACGGACCACAGGAGAGAAGGTGTCAGTGTTATCGAGCCCATACACTTGAGTGAATCCTCGGACCACCAGCTGTGTCTTGTATCGGGCGATGGACCCATCTGAATTCAGCTTCAACTTGAAGGTCCACTTGTTGGTTGTGGGCATTCGTCCGTGTGGTAAATCTGTGAGTGTCCATGTACCGTTCTCCTCGTGGGACTTGAGCTCTTCGGTGATGGCCTCGGACCATCGAGCAGCATTTGGAGATGATAGGACCTCCTGATAGGAGTTGGGCTCAATTGGGACTGGTCTCCAAGTCTTCATTAGCGCACGCTTCTTACTTGTTCGTGCCTTTGAGATCAAAGTCGTTGTGTCGTAACCTTCGGCTGGATCGCGGTTAGGAGGGTTGGACTGACGCGTTGATCGTCTGAGTGGTGGTGGTGCTTGGATCTCAATGGGAGGAGACGATGCCATCTCAAAGTCATTTGAGTGTAGTGGTGGAGACTACGGTGGTGAACGATGTAGGTATGGGTGTAGCGTGCTCGTGTTTTCTACATCTGTACTATGTCTGGTTCGGATTTGAGAAGATAAGTTCATGGTAGAATAAGTTGAGAACGGATATCGACTGTGAGATTGTGGGCTACTAGTGGATGAGCTGGCCACAGATTGAGTTGGTGTGTGAAATGTGTCTCTGTTAACTCCTCCTCCATATCCCGCTGAGGGGAGAAGAGGAACGGGATCCGGGACAAGACTACTGCTTGAATGATGATCGGGACCAGGACCAACGGAAGGATCGAAGACGGGAGATGGTGCAAAACGAGGCGGAACAGATGAACTCAGAGGGGGAAGAGTAGCTCCCACTGAAGGACTAGGGGTTGGACCGGAAGTAAGAGGATGGTGATGGAAGAAGTGCACATCATTTCTGAATTTCATCCTCAGTGATAGCAGTGAGAGCAGGGTTGGGAGGGGATGACGTCGATGCAGAGAAAGACTCATCAAAGATAACATGACGAGAAACAAGAGTATGACCATCAGATTTTCGTTGGAGACGGTATGCCTTACTTTGACTGCTGTAGCCGAGAAGAAGGCACTCGTGAGAGTGACTATCTAGCTTGGAGCGGTGAGTCTCTATACTGTTGACAAAAGCTGTGCAGCCAGAAACTCGAAGATGTGAGATGGTGGGCTTGCGGCCATGCCATAGCTCAAAGGGAGTGGTGGCAGGATCGATGGCCTTGGTGGGACAACGATTCAAAACATAAGTGGCGTGGTTGATAACCTCATCCCAAAACTGTTTGTCTAGTCCTGCTGAAAACATCATAGCGTGGACAGAGTTTAAGAGGGTGCGATTTTTATGCTCAGCTACCTCGTTTTGCTGAGGAGTGTCAGGGATGGTCAGCTGACGTTGGATACCGTGTTCCTGACAATAAGCATCAAAGAGGGTGGATCGAAACTCACCACCATTGTCGGAGCGTAGAGTCTTGAGTTTCTTGCCAGTCTAACGCTCTGCAAATGTGTGAAACTCCTTGAATGCTGTGAAGCAGTCGCTCTTGTAGTGCAGTAGGCGGACAACGGTATAACGGGAGTAGTCGTCGATCATGGTCATGAAGTACTCATAGCTGAAAAAAGTGCAAGAGGAAATGCGGCTGCTGATGTCAGAGTGGACAATTTTGAGAATTTTGGTGACGCAGGTAGTGGCAGCACGTGGAAATTTTGTGCGAGCTTGCTTGCCATGCAAGCACGGGGGCAAGTGAAATTGTGAATGGTGGGCAGATTTAGACCAATAACAGATTGATGACGATGAAGTTGGTCAAGCCCGGTAAGACTGATGTGACCAAGCCGCATGTGCCAGAGATCGGCGGTGGGAGTGACAAATGTAAGATAAGCAAAACGCGGACGGGAGATAGATCGGTAAAGAGTGGAAATGACCCTGTTAGACTCATCGACTATGTAAGGTGTAGATGCAGGACATGTAGGAGTGGATGAGTCATCATCATGTATGTGACGGATTGAAAGCAAAGTGCCCACTGTAGAGTCGGAAACTCCTCCTGAAGGACCTGCAAAGGAAGAAAAATTTCTTCTAGCGAAGTATTGCCGGAGGGAATACTCCTGTGGGGGAGTACTTCTCCCATGGGGAGTTCTCTTGCGGGAAGTCAACCTCGTGCGGGTTGACTCCCTTGGGGGGAGCATGTCCCAACTTCGAGGAGCTGGGAGCTCCTCTGAAGAAGGAGGAGGGGGAGGGAGAGTCGCGGCAGTCGTCCTTCCGGAAAGGACGGGGTGGGAGGCGGGGCCCGAGAGAGAACTTCTCCCGGGATCTGTGCCCCAGTCTTGGAGGCCGCCCCGAGAGGTCGAGGAGGCGTGGCCCCTCATGTGAGACCGTGCCCCTTGGCTTGCCGTCCCTCCCGAGACGCGGAGAGGGATTGGTAATGAGGTGCGTCCCCATTGGGAGACGTGCCTCTTGTCTCGAGGCACGAATCGCCCTTATGACGATTCGCGCCCTCTTGTGTTTTAAGGACGTCGTCCCTCCATGGAAGGGCGTGCCGGTTCGCATGCCGAGCCGGGTCAGAGAACGTTGTCGTGATGTGAATCATTTGACATAGTAAATGATTCACTTATCACTGCTGTCGCGTTACTTAGCGCATGTTATTTCTACTCCGACACTTGATGTTTAGTAGTCTTAGAAGTTAGCTCTGTACTGTTCTTAGTCTTTTATGCTTATGGTTGACACCTTTTGCATATGGTGTTAACTCTGTCATATATTTTGGATCCTAGTAGGTTGGTAGTATGACATTTATCTTGTTCAAGCATTCGTACGCTTGTGCAAGTGAATTCATACTTATCTATGTTACTCAATGTACATGACTTAGATTTACCATGTAGATAGGGGTTTGAGCTCATGGGTTGTACTTATTTGTCGCCCATGCACGCTTTCTAGCTGATTTAAGTATTTTTCGGGGCTGCGTGTCGTTTTAGGTAGTTTAAGTTTTACGTTGGCACTCTAGGGAGCTTGACGTGGTAGCCTATGGGTAAAACTAAGTTGCCACGTGGTTTAGGGTACTAAAGGACAACCAAGTGGAGCTATGAACTCCCATTGGTCTGTTTTTGTCTTTTGTTAAACTCTAAATTTAGAACCAGAGCTCTAGAGGGGAGTTCGAGCAATTTGTGAGGGCACTTGGAAATCTGAGAGCACAGGGAGATAGAGCTCGTCATGTCAAGCACTTCCAGTGAAAATTTCGATCGATTTGAGTCAATAAAGACGGAGTTATGAGCAATTGAAGTTCGGATTGTGCTAGAATTGAATCATTTGGGTTGGTTTTAGGGTTTTCAGTGTCACTCGCAGCAGATTTGAGGAAATTGCTTCAAAACTTCGAGGTTGTGTTCTCCGCCAGCAGGGCTACGATTTCACAAAAAGTTTCATATCGATTGAGCAACTGAGTAATTCAGGGCGGCCGCTGAAGCTGAGGGGGTCTGAAAAGCTCTTAATCTAGAGCAGCGACTTCAGAGGAGGAGATCTACAGTTCTGTGTACATTCAGGAGTCCCAACTTCACAGGGATGTTCAGCACCCTGTAGACTGCAAATCCTGTAAGAAACTTCGAAATTGATCGAGCCAAACTCCTGTTATAGGTTGAAATAGCCAGCTAGGTACCAGAAATTGCCGTAGTTTTCTTGCTCAAAACGTTTCTGTTCATATCTCCGTGTCAGAATTTGATCTCAGGCTGAAATTTCGTCTGTGAGTTCAGTAGTACCTCATTTGCATGTAGGGGAAGTTTAGAGGTCTAAACCTTCATAGTTTTCCTCTCTGTAAGTGTCAAAGTTCACCGCCGAATCCTATTACTGCCAGCTAGACCTTAATTTCGCCTTCTGGGTATATTACTAGATCTTACACATCTGTGTGAGTGTTTATAGCCCTATTGTGACCTGAAAGCCAACCTTTTGAGTAAACCAGCCACAACCAGGAGCCCTACGCTTCCCTGAGTAGATTACACACAGTCTTCAAGCTCATATCACAGCCAGAAGGTTCGCCCTTCCCAGGAAGACTCTCAATCCGACATCTGGTGCTTCCACTGAGAGCTCTTGGGGTGATTGATTGAGAAGGTTGAGTTGCTACAAGGAGAAGAGATGGATCGCAAGAGCGGAGCTGCTGCTGCTGCCTCTGGAGCTGGAGCATCAACGTCTACTGCTGCACCGTCAACTGCACCTGCGTCTTCTACAACGACAACTGCATCTGGTCTGGACACGGCTGAGATCTTGAAGACGCTTGCGGCCCTGGTCCAACAACATCCGATCGTTGGAGGGGGTGAGTTAAAATCCACCAAGGCTTTGCAAGCGATAGTGAATAGGTGTGGAAGGTTTGAAGGTAGAGATATTTCTAGATATCTGCGTGAGTATAGAGGAGAGATGGAGCTGGTTAGGGTTACAGATGCTGAGATGATAGCAAGCTTTGAGTTAGCTGTCATTCCTGAGTTGCGGGACCAAGTTAGGGATGTACAGAGAAGAAATCTTGGAGTCTGGATGAGTTTTGAGCGATCTCTTCGAGAGGAGTTTCTTGAGGAGGATTCAGAGAGAGTTACTAGGAGGACGTTCTTAGACTGGGTTGAGCAGCAACCTGGTCGTATGATGAGTCTGAGTGAGTTGCTGAGAGAGTTTGATCGGAAATACCGACAACTTTCAACTCTAGAGCGAATCACCCTAGATGCTAGGAAAACAGAGCTTTTCCTGCAGGCTACCGATGATGCTACGGCAGATCGGTTATGTTTTATGTTGGCCGATCGATCTGCTGAGGGAGGTGTTACTATGGATTGGGGGAGAGTTGAGGATGCTGTGGCTGTACTGACAAGGCAGAGGAGGGGAAGAGTGGCTGTGGGAGGACGTCCGCTTGCAGAAGTGGTCACCCCACCTTATGCTGCTCCTCAAGTACAGCAACCTTTGGCCCCTGCTCCCAGACCTGTTGTCCCAGCTGCAGTTCCTTTGATGCCAGTTGTGCCAGCTCCAGCACAAAGGGCACCTGTTCAGAGACCTGCGGAGAACCATGGTCAACAGAATCAGATTGAAGACCTGATTCGGCAGATGCGAGAGCTGAAGGTAGAGCTAGCTGGATTGCAGAGAGAGCAGCCACCGGCGCCTGCTGCTGCACGTCCAGGAGGTGCTCCTATCCGTAGGTGTATTTGGTGTGACAGTCCTGATCACTTCCGAGGAGACTGTCAAGAGCTCACAGCTGCTTTGCGAGATGGTGTGGTTCGCTATCAGAACGGTAGGCTGCACCTTTCTTCTACTGGAGAGCCGTTGAGCACGCAGTTTGGGCGAGGAGGCATGAGGAGTCTACCTCAGATTGCTGCGGCGGCAACTGTACATGCATTGATGGCACCACCGGTAAATCCTGATGTATATGCTGGACATATTGAGGTTTCTTCTAGTCCTACGTTGCTAGATAGGACTGCTGAGAAGAGTATTGCTCCCGTTCCTTCTGAAGTACTGAAGAGGGGAGCCGAGTCTATTCGTAGGGTCACAGGATGGGGAGATCCTGTAGATGCTGCTTCTATCAGAGCATTCTTGGATGTAGATAGACACGTTCATTGGCAAGATGCTTCTGTGGAGGAGAAGAGGCGGCGAGAAGCCTCTGAACTTGATACTGGAGTTCCTGAGGAGATTGGAGATAGACGGAGAGTCACAAGGAGACGAGCGGCTCTTCCTGAAGACATCCCGTCTACTTCTGCAGCTCCTCCACCTGCGCCAGGTCCTATGGAGGATGTGCAGAGATCCCAGCAGGAGCCAACGACTGCTGGTAGGCGGTTTACTGCCCAAGAGAAGGGGAAGGGACCGGCTTACAAGTTGGCAGCTGATATTGAAACTTCTACTGATCTGAAGAGTATCTTGGAGCAGAGGATACTGGATGCACGAATCGAGTTTTCTCTTCGAGAAGTTCTTGGTATTGCAAAGAGGGAGTTTCACGAACTGATCATCGACATCATCAAGCGCAAGAGACAAGTGATGTCCGAGCAGGTAGAGAGTCAGATGATAGATGTAGTAGGAGCTTCTCTGAATGATGCAGAGTTTGGAAAGGTGCATTTTCAGGAAGCTGATGACAAGAGATACCAGCAAGAAGCGTTGGTTGCTGGTACCGACACTATTGAGTTCAACGATGAGGAAACTGGTGAGGAGAGTCCAGCTAGTGAAAGTGATTTCAGAAAGAGACATTGGGCTCGTGCCACAACTGCTACGCGAGTTCGTCTAGGAAGTTTGGCTGAACCTGTTGCTGCTTTAGTTGATCACGGATCTGAGATCAACATCATGTCACGGGAGGTGTACGAGAGAGGTCAGTGGCCTATCGAGCTAAACCATGGTTGGGTGTTACGTGCTGCAAACAACCAGAAAGGTGAGCTATACGGCGCTTGTCCTAACGTGAAGGTGAAGATAGGTGATGTGGATGTGGATCAACATTTCTTCGTGCAATCTTCTGCTTCATATCCTGTGATTCTTGGTCAGCCTTATATCACTGCGGTTCGAATGGAGACCAAGGTGATGGATGATGGATCTCATTATGCTAGGATCCGTAGTCCAGATGATAGACGTTCTGTGCAGTTTCTGACCGTTCGTACGAACCATGAACGAAATCGTCAAACTTTGAGGGATTCTCCTATCTGTAGGGGTAAGGGTTTTCTGAAACCACTCTCGTAGGACGGGATAGCGAGAGTGATGGATCTACTGCTACTATGATCCCGCTTGAGCAGCCTGAGGGATCACAGGAGGTTGATGGAAAGGCTGCTCAAGATTCAGAAAGTAGTTGCACTGTGCATAGTTGGAAATCTGGGTTGATGGCTTTCAGTTCTGATGATTGGAGTGAGTTCACACGGATGGAGGATTTGACTGAGAAGAGTAGAAGGCAGATGGAGAGGTGTGCAGCAAATCTGCGTTGTACAGGAGTTCTGAAGGAAGATGAGATGATTTCTGGTGTTTATGAGGAGTTTGTAGGTGTGCAGTCTTTTGTTCGTTGGCTGGATGGTGTGGATAAGATGATGGAACAGATGGGAGGTAGGGTGGTGATCCCCATCCATTCTCGTGAAGTCTATGAGGAGATTATCTCATACTTGCGATATCGTCCTCATCCGAGACTGGAGAATGGATGGAAGGATGCAGTCTGTTGGTGTGGCTTACATCAGGAAGCGGAAGTACACGCCAAGTATAAAGCTGTAGCGAGGAAGGTGAGACCTGTGGCGACCCAATTACCTGTTGATTCTCAGCAGCAGATGGAACTAGCGGCTGCTGAGCCTGTGCTTAGAGATCCTACACAGGTAGGACACAAGTTTACTCAAGAGACACTCGAGCAGCTCCAGATAGGAGGGGGTGGCTTCTTGACTGAAGAGGAGAAACGAGCTTTTGAGCAGATGATAGTGAGCCATGGTAAGGTATTTTCTTTCTCAGCTGAGGAGATAGGTTGTGTGGATCCTAGTGTGATAGCTCCGATGGTTATCTTCACTGTTCCTCACGTACCTTGGGACTAGAAGCCGATTCCAGTCCCTCGTGCCTTGCTACCGAAGGTGATTGAGTTACTGAAGGAGAGGATGCAGATGGGTATTCTTGAACCATCTATGGCTCCGTACTCTAGCCGATGGTTCACAGTACCTAAGAAGACAGGAGCTTTGCGCTTCATCCAAGACTTGCAACCTGCCAACAACATCACGATTCGAAACGTTGGAACAGGACCTGTGGTTGATGAAGTAGCTGAGGCGTTTGCTGGAAGGTCAATCTATTCTATTGGAGATCTGTTTTCAGGTTATGATCAATTTCAGCTTGCTTTGGAGAGTAGAGACTTGACTACCATGCGTACACCTTTGGGGTTGATGCGGATGTGTACTCTTCCTCAGGGTGCGACAAACTCAGTAGCCCATATGCAGAATGCGATGCATAAGGTGTTACGAGAGTTTGTACCTGAGGTCACTATCCCATTTCTGGATGATATTCCCATGAAAGGCTGTCCGGTGGAAGACAAAGACGAAACTGTGACTTCTGATGGATGCAGAAAATTCGTTGTAGATCACATTCGAGATGTGGAGAAGATTTTGATGCGTTTGGAGGAGGTACACCTCACTCTATCAGGTACCAAATCTCGTTTTGGTATGTCAGAGATTGTGGTGGTGGGTCATTTGTGTGGTACTTTTGGGAGGCGTCCGAACCCAGAGAAGGTAGATGCTATAGCAAGGATAGCTGACTGCACCAACATCACTGAGGTTCGACGGTTCTTGGGAGCTTGTGTGTTCTTTCGTGTGAGTATTCCTCATTATGCACACATTGCCGAGCCTCTGTATGCACTTCTGAGAAAGGGAAGGAGGTTTACTTGGCGGCAAGAACATCATGAGACGATGGAGCAGCTGAAGGAGATTCTGAAGTCTCCACCTATACTAAGGAGGCTTAGCTACGAGAGCGGGAGACCTGTGGTACTGACTGTTGATACGAGTCCAAAGGCGATTGGATGGGCCGTTGGCCAAGAAGATGCAGAAGGTGTGCGGTTTGTTTCAAGGTTTGGAGCTCGGATCTTAACAGATAGACAGCGTAACTATCCTCAAGTGAAGCGTGAGTTGTGGGGAGCTGTTACTGCTATGAAGGTAGATCGAGAGTTCTTGATAGGAGCTCATGTGATACTAGAAACAGATTGTTTGCCTTTGTTGGGTATGATAGCAAACTGCAATACACCAGACATAGCAATGCTACGATGGATTGCTTATGTCCGGAGTCTAAACCCTGAGCTAAAGCATATAGCAGGGAAAGACAATCCAGTTGCAGATATGTTGTCTAGGGCTCGTTATACAGATGAGGATGAGATGTTTGCAGAGGTGGAAAATGAAGAAAAGAGAGACGTTTGGTGCCAAGTTGGTCAGCAGACTTCAGACTTGGAACCACTGTCGTTCAATGAGGGGTTCTACTCAGAAAAGTTCCGCAATATTGGATTTTATCTGAGTTCGTTATCCAGAAGAGAAGGATGGAGTGATGCAGAGTTCAAGGAGATCAGACGGAAGGCGTATAGTTATCTTCTACGTGAGGGTTATCTGTGGAAACGTCCGAAGAGAAGAGATGGGATGCTTACTAGAGTGGTGGATGATCAACCGACAAAGCTTAATCTGCTGAAGGAGTTTCATGATACCTTGTGGGCTGGACATCGTGGAGTATGGGCTACATACACGAAGCTGAAGGAGCGTTACTGGTGGAAGGGTTTGTATCAAGACGTGGTGGACTTTGTTGGGTCGTGTCTGCACTGCCAGTTCTACTCTAAGGTCCGTTACAGAGATGGGCTTGTACCTACTTATCCACCTAGTATTCATTTTCAGTGGGTTCTTGATCTTGTGATGATGCCACCGGGGTTATGGGGGATGCGTTACTTGGTGTTGGCTCGAGAGGATCTCTCCAACTATGTGGAGGGACGAGCACTACGGACGAAGACTACAGAGAATATCTGCAGGTTCGTGCTTGAAGATATCATCTGTCGCTATGGATCGGTTGGGAGATTACGTGCAGATAGAGGCGAGTTGAGAGGCGCTGAAGTGAAGGAGTTTTTTGCTCGTTATGGAGTAAAGCTTCGGCTTACCACTGCTATGAATCCAGAGGGCATTGGTAAGAGTGAACGGGGACACCCTTCTATTGTTCATGCTTTAGTGAAAGCATGTGATGGTAGGCCTAGAGAATGGTCGAGACTACTTCCATTTGCTTTGTGGGCTGATAGAACTACACACTGTACCACGACTGGTTATATGCCAGTTGAGCTTATGTTGGGGCAGAAACCGATCATGCCTGCTGAGGAGTACTTTCCCACGTGGGCTACACTACCGTGGGAAGATGGTATAGATCGTGCTTCACTCCTTGCTTTACGTATTAGGCAGTTGGAGCGAAGGGAGGAGGATCTTGCTGATGCGCAGGAGAGGCTGAAGGTGGCTCGAGTCAGAAACAAGGAACGTTTTGACAAGACTCACCGACTACGACCGAAGCCAATACATGTTGGTGATTGGGTTCTGGTATATGATAGCACGTTAGAGAATCAGCATTCTACACTCCGTAAGTTCTCTCGAAGATGGTTCGGGCCTTATGTTGTGCTAGAGGTGCATGAGAATGCCACTTATAGTTTGCATGAGTTGGATGGTACTCCTTTGAAGCTACCTGTGGCTGGCAAACGTGTGAAACTGTTCAAGAGACGCGGAGGGTCAGTTGAGTTATTCAACTTTCTGGAGTCAGAGTTGAGGACAACAAGAGACGAAGACGTCCCAATGACTGATGAGGCTGAGACGGAGGAGAGCGATGATGATGAGGATCAAACAGAAGACTGAGGAGATTGGCACATACCGGAGGATGTGCAGGTTCAGAGGGGGTGGATGTCGTGATGTGAATCATTTGACATAGTAAATGATTCACTTATCACTGCTGTCGCGTTACTTAGCGCATGTTATTTCTACTCCGACACTTGATGTTTAGTAGTCTTAGAAGTTAGCTCTGTACTGTTCTTAGTCTTTTATGCTTATGGTTGACACCTTTTGCATATGGTGTTAACTCTGTCATATATTTTGGATCCTAGTAGGTTGGTAGTATGACATTTATCTTGTTCAAGCATTCGTACGCTTGTGCAAGTGAATTCATACTTATCTATGTTACTCAATGTACATGACTTAGATTTACCATGTAGATAGGGGTTTGAGCTCATGGGTTGTACTTATTTGTCGCCCATGCACGCTTTCTAGCTGATTTAAGTATTTTTCGGGGCTGCGTGTCGTTTTAGGTAGTTTAAGTTTTACGTTGGCACTCTAGGGAGCTTGACGTGGTAGCCTATGGGTAAAACTAAGTTGCCACGTGGTTTAGGGTACTAAAGGACAACCAAGTGGAGCTATGAACTCCCATTGGTCTGTTTTTGTCTTTTGTTAAACTCTAAATTTAGAACCAGAGCTCTAGAGGGGAGTTCGAGCAATTTGTGAGGGCACTTGGAAATCTGAGAGCACAGGGAGATAGAGCTCGTCATGTCAAGCACTTCCAGTGAAAATTTCGATCGATTTGAGTCAATAAAGACGGAGTTATGAGCAATTGAAGTTCGGATTGTGCTAGAATTGAATCATTTGGGTTGGTTTTAGGGTTTTCAGTGTCACTCGCAGCAGATTTGAGGAAATTGCTTCAAAACTTCGAGGTTGTGTTCTCCGCCAGCAGGGCTACGATTTCACAAAAAGTTTCATATCGATTGAGCAACTGAGTAATTCAGGGCGGCCGCTGAAGCTGAGGGGGTCTGAAAAGCTCTTAATCTAGAGCAGCGACTTCAGAGGAGGAGATCTACAGTTCTGTGTACATTCAGGAGTCCCAACTTCACAGGGATGTTCAGCACCCTGTAGACTGCAAATCCTGTAAGAAACTTCGAAATTGATCGAGCCAAACTCCTGTTATAGGTTGAAATAGCCAGCTAGGTACCAGAAATTGCCGTAGTTTTCTTGCTCAAAACGTTTCTGTTCATATCTCCGTGTCAGAATTTGATCTCAGGCTGAAATTTCGTCTGTGAGTTCAGTAGTACCTCATTTGCATGTAGGGGAAGTTTAGAGGTCTAAACCTTCATAGTTTTCCTCTCCGTAAGTGTCAAAGTTCACCGCCGAATCCTATTACTGCCAGCTAGACCTTAATTTCGCCTTCTGGGTATATTACTAGATCTTACACATCTGTGTGAGTGTTTATAGCCCTATTGTGACCTGAAAGCCAACCTTTTGAGTAAACCAGCCACAGCCAGGAGCCCTACGCTTCCCTGAGTAGATTACACACAGCCTTCAAGCTCATATCACAGCCAGAAGGTTCGCCCTTCCCAGGAAGACTCTCAATCCGACAACGTGCTATGGTCCTGAGACCACGGATCGCCCTCGTGGCAATCCGTGCCCCTCTGAGAATTTGGTGCGGGAAGGGGTACGACATAAGAAAATGTGCGTGAAGAATTTGCTTGTGTGTTTGTTGTGGACTGTGACTGTGCGAAGGGGTGCAAAGGGAGGATCAGCCGTGGTCGACCACTGTTGGTCGATCTGCCACCACGGCCATCTCTAGGACCCCCCAGGCTTTTCCGAGAGGGAATTTCAAGAGGTATTGTTGGAAGCAGGGATTGGGAGTGCTCTGCCTTCAGCTGGGCATGGTGTGCTTGCGAGAGTGACATGATGTGCACGGGAATTACAGACGAGCCTAGCAAGTAAAGATCATTACTTAACGGGCATGGGACAAATTGGACGTCTGTTCTTGTCCTCTAGATGGCAAGTACCATTACAGATAATGCACCACCCACCCTTGGAGTCAAACATTCGAGCTGAAAACAAGTTCTTTCGTAGTACAGGGACGTGCAAGACGTCCTTAATTAAGACGTTTTTGCCGTTGAGAAGTTTAACTTCAACATCGCCGTGACCTTCAATTTGAACTGTAGTATCCTAAGAGAATATGATCTTGAAGAGCACTTTCTCGGTCAGTGTACTTACAAAATTGGTCGCGGTCGAATGCCATGTGATGGATAGCGTCGGTGTCAACGTATCAATGACGATCCACAGTTCGAGGTGCAAATTCATTGTAGAGCTGGGTCATCAATACTCGCCTAGTGTTGTTGTTGTTGCGCTGGCGATTCTTCTGGTTGCGGTTCTTCTGATTTCCACCTTGTTGCTGAGGTTGATTGAGCGGAGCGCTGCTGCTTGAGACTTGATTTAGACAATTCTGGACACGATGTCCAGTTAAATTGCACCCAAAGCACTGAATGTTGGAATCTGGTGTCCGCTTCTTAGAACGGTTGCCGTTCTTGCTTTGCTTGGGTGGTTGCCTCTTTCCTGCAAACAATGCGGTCGAAGGTTCATGATGCATTCTTCGACGGAAAGTTTCTTCGGTGAGAAGAAACGAGATGAGATCTTGCAACGTCAAGTTGGTGTTGCATCTCATCACTTGTAGGAACATTTGGTAGCTGTCAAGCATGCTACCCTGAGTGTGAGCAGCTGCTCTTGTGCGCCTACTTGTACGCCTGCAGACGCCAGCTGCTCGACAATCGACTTGAAAGTGTTTACATGCGATGTGACTGTGTCGTTCGCCTTCATCTTGAGAGTTCGCAGCTTTTCTTTCAAGTGCATCTGGGTCACTGTGTCTTGCACGGCAAAGTTAGAAGTCAATGTGTTCCAAGCTTCTGTTGTCGAGCGGTAAGAAATAATGTGATCGATAACAGTGTTCTCGCAACACTGATTTATTGCCGTCAGAGCATTCTTGCTCTGACGATCCCACTCCGCAGTGCTACCTGGTCCGGTGGCAGGTAGGGGGTTAGCGACAGTGACGACTGATCAAGATTCACTACCATCGACAATTCCAAAAACGCCTTCAGCGTCTAACAGGAGTTTCATCTTGTGTTTCCAGTATGTGAAATACGTTCCATCGAACTTTGCCCAACCTTTAGTGCTGAACGTGTTCGTCATCGCAGATGTATCGCTGAACTACTGAGGTTCTATTGAGCGCTGCGATCGTCTAAGCGAGAAGCGTCCTTCGCGCTTTAGCAATCAAGGCGTACTCTGATTGCTCCTTCATCTGTGCCTAGGGTCTACCTGAAGCCTACGTTATTGTGTTGGGAAAATAACAACCCGTAGCTCTGATATCATATAAGAAAAAGAGAGAGAGGATCGATGTGAGAGAGACCAAGTATGAGTAAGCTTGTTTACTGAAATGAATAATGAGGTAGGATGTCCAAAGGCCAGGCCCTTATACTTTGGTACAAGGGCAGGCAAAGCCTGCGAAAGGGCATGAGCCCAAATAGCCTAAACTAGTTGCTGTACGTATGTTCATATTGTACAGTCTATTCTAACATATGACTATTCTCCTTCCATCACTATTCTTCTGAAACTCTCGAGAATTTTGTACTTTCAGTTAGGAGCAGACCGACTGTAATTCAAGTTCCGCTGCATGGTTGTAGCGATTTTAGTATATGAGGATATTTGTTGGCTGATCACTGAGGTTTCTCTGCTCTCTTTTATTACAGATGAAAAGAGTGTTGACGGGTTTGTACTGCAATACTCCGTAGTGGCTGGACAGACCTTAGTCTGGATACCAAAAAATGACTTACACGAATCGGTAATATGTTGCTAATCTTGTGTATGAATTCACTTTGCAAGGCAGCTTGTGTTTGGTATCAGGTACTTAGCTGTTAGCAGTTAGGTTGTTTTCTCGGAAGTTCATGTTTTGGATAATTGCCTCGGGACTGTTGTCTGAGCACGAATCATACTTCCTCGGGATTTACTTTGGTAACTTGTACAGCAAAGGTATGTTCAATACTTTGAAGCGTTTTGAATTTGAGTTTGTGAAGATCAAGGTTCTTAAATCTTAGCGTAAAAAACAAGTAGTGTTATTTAAATACTATCTTTAATTGAGTAGTCAAGAAATGTAATACTTTTATTGTGGTAGTGTCGTCTCTTCTCTTCATATGGTGTTTCACATTTTCTACTAATAGACGAGCAGGTGATGGGTGCGTGTAAAGCAGATGCAATATGTCAAGAAGGGTGGTGAGCAAATTGATATCATCGACTAAACAAGCGATCAAGAATGCAGGACCTGCTACTCAAAGTCTTTTGAGAGACTCCGACAGCTCTTTGAACTCGAGATTAAAAGCACTTGAAATTATAGCTCACTCAAATGAGAAAGATTTCAGTGTGTATTAACCGGAAGGGTTAGATATTAAATCAAATTTTTGATTAAATTATTAATTATTGAGTACAATAACCCGCACTTGTACTTCCTGAAGCGCGACAATCCACACTAGTCTTATTGGTTTTTTCCTGCTCTCCCCGTGTTTGCAGGCATGGGTTAACAAATAATATCTATGGAATTTTTTTAATTTTTATATATATTTAGTATATATATTTTATTTAATATTTATATAATTCTCTGTTAACAAAAGGAGAAAAAAAGTTCCAGAAAGTATGCATATTGGCTTAGTCCCAAATATTTCATCCTCTCTCAATATTCACTTTGGATAGAATCTTCACAGAGGAAAGAACCGTATGTAGGATTCCAGGTTCCGTGGGTTCTTTTGCTGGATACGTGAAAGATGTGGGACCTTGCACTCTTGCGAGATGGACTTTGACAACTTCTTGGACTTCGTGGCTCTTGAGAATAGATCCCTTAAAGGAAACTTTTGACCGATACAGTCGCTAACGCAACTTCTAGATTAATCGAGGATCAAGATTGGTGGATACAAATACACCATTGCAGAACTCTCGAGTACAAAACTTTAGCAGAAATCTCTTCTGGATACCTGCATGCTCGAGGTTTGGTTAAATTGCTGGTCCTTGTGTGCAAAATATTTCCACTGAATGACATTACTTATTTATGTTCTGTATGTGCAGGGAGTATTTTGGATGTGGTGTTTGCAAATATAGTGATGTCGTGAAGTAGTATAGAAACTTAATATGCATGCTGGATGAACTCGGGGGAACTTTTGCTTGCTTCATGTTACTGAGAATATATATATGTGTTAAGTAAAAAACATGTACTAAGTAGATGAAAAGAATTAAAATATTTTATAAAAGTTATATGTTACCCATGCATGGAAACCGGGGAAAGTAGAAGATAACCCATAAGTCTCGACCAAGGTGCCGCGCTTCAGAAGGTATAAGACCGGGAGTCCACAGTGGTTTATACATTAATATATACCTTAGTTTAATTTATTACCTAACCCTTCCTGCCGGAAGGATTAGGTACTAAATTAACCACCTGTATTGCCTCCTCCATCGAAAGATGGAGGAGGTGAATATGCAGGTGCTCTGAATAGGAGTGTTGGTTGATCAACTTCGGAGTTTCGGACCTCTTGTGAAGACGAGAAACTGATTCAGCAACTTGCTATCATGAACTTAGACTCTTGCTGTGACGTCATGTCGGACCAAAACATCAAGCAAGGTAAGAATTGAATTAATACTTTGTGTAGTTTGATACATCTTGTCATTATGCAATCTCAAACTAATAGAACATCGGCTCTTTTTTGGTACAGGTCGAGCCACAAGCCCACAAGCGATTCTGTTACACAAAGAGCGATGAACGTTCTTGATTGAGAACGAGAATGACTATATTGTTGAGCGTGATTAGTCAAGGCTAATTTCAAAAAGACCTTTGAAATCACATTGTCTTTAATAGTTACACGATAAATGTCATGAATTGAGTGTGTGGTTGGTTACACTACTAATGTTCATTTTGGAGTTGAAGAATCGCAAATTGTTTCGAGATAAAGAAGATATTGTTTGAAGATCGATACTGAATACGTAGATGAGACTAATTTCATGATGAGAAAGCAATTACAAGACGTTTGTGAATGAGACGAATTATGAATGCAAGGTACAATGTCCAGCTCCACTATCCGTGACTCATCAAGATTGATATTAGGGGTGTCAAAGTTAAAGAACTTCTGAAATATTCGAAATCCGCGAGCGTGAGTTACGACTTCGGCGAGACTGCGGCCAGTGTTCCATGCGGGCACCTCCTGAGGTACTCGCAGGAAAACGCCGCGGGTGTTTTCTTAACGGCTATTCAGTGGTTTCGTCCGCTTTCTTTTGCAATAGATTCTCTGCTGCTCAGAGTCATTATCTTGAGTGTACAAATGAAAATTAATCAGTGATAAAATCTTGATGTTCAATCACAAGCGCGACCTAGAATGAATCGCGGTTATATATAAACTTACCTCTGATAATTTTACGGCCAGTTACCTCTTTGCCGTTGAAGAATCTTTCCTCTGAACTTTGACACCCCCTATTATCTCAAGAACATGTCATCACATTCGCTTCCTCGAACTGAGATTATAAGGTTCAAGCATAAGAAGACATATGAAATTTATCGAGAAAACAAAGCCCACGAGCACAAAGTGGTATTCTTATATATACACATAGTATATAATAATCAGATGCAGTAGTCCAGTAGTCACATAGAGTAAAAACAATAAAAGTTGTGCTCGTATTCCCTCTACAGTAGTTTACAACTGGAAACGTAGTCTAAGAGCAGTCCAATTTGACAGTGATACACTCCACCGACTACGTAATAAAATCTTGCTACTGAGTGCTACATAACGAACTAAGAGCTACACTTTTTTTAGTCTTCGGAGTGACTCCACTAATTCTAGTAAGTCTTCTTTCTGCTGCTTCTGGAGATTTACTACAGCTTCCTGGTCTCGGACGATACTTTCAATCATACAGTCGATCTCTTTTGCTCGTCCCAGTAATGATAGTGCTCTCTGTTGTAGTCTTTCAATCTCTGCAACCTCCGTATTGTCATCTATGAGCGACTTAGAATTATTATGCATCGAGGGATAAAACGTACAAGTGACGAGATCATCCAACGCATCTTGGAACTCGTTTGGATGATCTTCCTCTACCTCCACATAAAAAATGGTGTAACGATTTCTTTTCGCATTCAGCAGAATTTAAAACGTCACTTTCGAGAACATATCGCATTCAATATTCCATCTTGTCTTAAGGATAACATTTCGAACTCATCTGCTATCATTCCAAGTAGCTTCTCCTCGACAATCCAGACTATCGTTATCGGCAATGCAGACTTCAGACGATCACCAACATTATAATCCATGAGTCTTATGTAAAATCTGTACTGTCTTATGCTTCCTCTCTGACCACATGCATGCCAAGTCTTTCAAGAGTATGGACGTGCATGACTGAAATATAACACCTTTTTTCTGAAGACACTGAGCTCGTTGTAAGTTCAAGTTCAACGATCTGTTTGAAACACCCGAGGAAATTACAGGCAATGTAAGAAACAACATCCGATTTGATGTTCTTCATTATCCGTTGTATGGAAGCCTCCACCCACATGCAAGGCACACTATCGATACATTATTCGAATTCTGCAAGAGAGCACATTACAACTACGCTATGATGACAGAATCAATTCAATGAAGGCAACACCAATTCGATGAAGACAGCAGGGTATCTACCACGAGAATTCAACACTGCGTGGAGCCGGACTGCATTTCTACTCTCTAGCCCCTGAACCCAGTCTGTATTCTCGCTTTTTTCCTTTATCAGATTCGTCTTATGCATCGCAGGACCCGTATCCACACCCGCGCAGTCGTCCACAAACTGCGAGTTCTGCATGATCTTCTGAACTGAGACAGATTACCGGCGACCGCTGATGAGAGAACCGAAGAAGACTTTTTCGACTTCAAGGGACTTGCGAAGATCGAAAGTTGCTACAGAGGACTGAGGAAGAAGATTTCTGTCCATCCACTTGATGCAACAAAATCTCTTGGAATATTCTCTCGTGGTTCTTTATTTCTAGTGGTTCTTTATTTGGCGTATTGTCTGTTCCCATTTCTTGTTGCTGGGTCTTGATGTGGATTCAAAGCCTTCATCTTAATGTAGTTATTCTTCACTTTGAGGCCCTTCTAATTCTCCTCCATAAATCACACATGAAGTAATTGCTCTGAAACACCAAGTGGTGTTTTACGACCACCTCTTTTCAAACGTCGTCTGCACGGTGATTGAAACTTTATATTCTCCATAGCTGTTTCGTGATCTGTCTTCTTATCAACCTATCCACGAAGCTCTATGTTCTCCATAGCTGCTTCAGGATCTGTCTTCTTATTCAACCCATCCACTAAGCTTATCACCGTTCTCTCCTTTATGATACTCAGGAAAGATACTAAGTTTTTGCTTGATGATATAGTAGGCACGTTCGGGCGGCATGTTGAAGATTCAATCTTCAAAGATAACAATACATATAGAATGAAATTAGATTTCCTATCCTCTCTACAATTTCTAGTCAATCTCCAAAACTTTCACTTCATTAATATAACCAAACACCATGGTGTTCTGTTCGGGGGAAGACGCTTGTTCTTTGTTCTTTGAGTAAATCGATATATAATCCTTTCTGCCCTCAAACTGTTCTACTGCAGTGGCTGTGTTCAATATGATCTAGCGTCACTTAGAACAGTTAGTGATCCGAAACTCCGTCAGACTGTCGGCGAAGTGTCGAGAGACTACATTAATTATATGCCGGAGCAAATTTGCTCGATGTGAAGATGTAGAAGTCCTGAGTCGCGAGGTTGGAGGAAGGAGAAGATGCTGTTTATGAATTTGCACTGTTAGAGGCGCGGGAGTGGAATTTGCTAATTGATTGATACGACGAGCGATAATGTGGGCTTAGTGAGGTTGAGATTGGCCCGGTTTGGACGTCGGAATTTGCCGTTCTATCGAATCACTGCGGCCGATTCGCGAGCTCCTCGTGATGGCAAGCACCTGGAGGTCGTTGGGCACTACAACCCTATTCCTGGGGAAGACGGACTGAAACGCATTGGTAACATCAACAGCGAGAGAATCAAGTACTGGCTTTTGGTCGGAGCTCAACCCTCCTACCCTGCTTAGAGATTGCTCTATCTCGCCAGATTGATGCCTAAACCTCCCACTTCGCATGTGGCCAAGAAGGGAACCCCTCTTTGTTTCAGCACGTCGGGTCTCCACTGAAGGAAGGAAGAAGTTCACCGATCGATGCTACACTGCAATTCATGGTAGCAGCCCTAGCGCAACAGGAGAGGCAGTCCAGTCCAGAGAGAAGAATACTCAAAAACACTATGACCGGGATGGAAGTAGTTGCTTAAAGTGGACCGTTTTCCCAACCACGAGGCATTTTCATTTCTGTAGTGACGAATATTCTGCTAGCTAGCTTAGCTCCAGTGAGCTCCCGCGAGCTTCCCATGCCAGGCCAGTGCTGCTCATCAGAAATGGCAGGTGACATTTGGATGAATCTACAGTTTATGTTTATGATTGTTCGTTCCTCGTCCTTCTGCACTTCCCCTTCTGTTGAGTTGTGAGTCTTTGCTAGTTGCAGTCTATGCTCATTATGTCGTCGTGAAATCCCCAGAGGTCACAGGACTGACTTCTAGACAAATTTGACAGCGAAGTCTGGGAAGTGACCGTGAGGTCAGCCTTTCGGAGCTAAGGTAAGGCTTGGGACGTTACGCATTTTTCTCTCTTCAGCATCCACCTTGTGGATTCAGGTGAAGGTGAGGAAAAAATCGCTAAGACCTACAGCTACTTCTCGATGGACCGACCGCACTCCAGAGTCCTGAGTGAGTGAGTGAGCGAGCGTGTGATAGAATGAATGGATGAATGGATGAATGGATGAATGGATGCTAAGATGTCCACATGGAGCACGAGAAGAGGGGTCTATCCTGCCAACTTAAAATTAGGGAGCCTCGAGCCCTGTTCTCCAAAACCGTGAAACCTGTTCCGTAAGAGATGCTGGGAAAAGTTTTGACTTGCAGAACAGCTAAATCTGACAGCGGCAGTGACCTGAATCCGGCTTTGATCAAGCGAGCCCTCCACTGCTGCAGTCTTTCATGCCTCTCTGTCCGCTCTCGTCCCTCACAAGCGAGGATGTTGATGATTTCTTGACCCAGCCAAAGTTGCTCTACTTTTGCGCGCTCGGGGCTAATCCTAGAGAAAGTTGCGTCGAGAGAATCGAACATTGCTGAATAGAAGTGCAGTGCCTCAAGAAATCTGGGCAGAAAGTGGGAGACGTTGTGGTTCGCCTCTTGCTCGAGGAGCGAGAAGAGCTTAGGGCGCAGAGAGTGGACGATACTAAGTACTTGGTTGACGGCATTGCACATCTCATGAGAATCCTGCTGGTGCAAGAGAGTGTGCAGCTTGGCCGAGCAATTCACCGCGATCACTTGCCCACTTCCCCTTGCCAGCATCCAGGCCTGGATCTGCTCCAACCTCTCGACGGATATCACCTGACAACTGAAATTTAGATGCAACTTCTCAGCAAACTCCTTGAGCTGCTTTCCTTGCTGATCGTCGTCAGCCAGAGATTCGGTCGAGCGAGGATTGGGTTTCATCTGGACGCCGGTCAGATGAACGACCTTCGGAGGCCCTCCGTTTCTGGTAGCAAGGCCCTGAAGTAAGCGAAGCCATTGAGATCCTCTCGTCATCCCTAAATCAATGAAATGGACATTTTCCTCACCGCTGAATGCCTCCAGAGCTGCTTGAGTGGTGGCCGTCTCGCCGAATTTCATGAACGGGCATACTTCACAGAAGACTTGGCACGCCTCGAAAGTGTCAGCGGCAGAGGGCTCGTTTATCCCCAGAGCTCGATACAGGTTTTGTCCCGAGCCAGTGCCGGCCATGTGGGCTGCAAGGCCGTATGTGAAGTAGGAGGCCACTCTCTGAATAGTGTCCCCATAAGGTGACACCATTACACTCAATTCCCGGAGGATTGAGTTTGCCAGGACGAAGTTGTTGTTTGCGACGCTGTCTGCACATCCTACCAGCAGATTTACGAGCCGAATTCCTGGTTCTTCCTGGTTGATAGGTTGCTGCAACTGTGCTGCCGTGTTGGCAGCTCCTGCTCCTCGCCTCGAGCTGCAATCGCTGCTGGGAGCTGGCCCCAGAGACTCAAAAGATGTCTGCGAGTCTCGTCGACGTCTGCAGTTTGAAGGAGGAGGAGTGGCCGACCTCAGACCTACTGATTCTGTTGTTGTTGAACTGTGTTGTGAGTCCATGATAAGCTGATTGACCATATGTTCACCACCTTGAAGCAGTTGCTGCCTCGGCGAGGCTGCTTTGCTCTTCAAACTCGCAACAAGCTTCGATTCCAAGTCTATCAGCATCCCGGAAACATCCGTGGCTTTGGCTATAGCTGCTAAGCGTTCCTCCTCTCCTGGAAAGTGATTCTGCGGCTGCTGCAGTCTATGATTCGTGGAACGAAAGTTCAACGGCATTGAAGAGTCCACACTGTGACAGCTCATTGAACGACGATGTTGCGCTCTCGTGCTCATCTGTGTGGAAGTGGACATCATGGATATGGCGGGTTGACCGAAGTATGATGCTAACGCAGTATCGGAGTGACTTCGTACGTCTTGGAGGGATTTTGAATGAGTATCATTTGCAATCGGGGCTGCTGAGATTGTGGTCGAGGAGGTGGAATGCCCACTGACGATATGCTGTTTATCGTTATCTGACATGATTGACATCTCCCAGCTCATGTCTAAGGGCTGCTGCTGTTGCTCACTGTGAGTTTCATCGGCCTCCTTTTCCTGTACCAAAGCCCAGCCCGGACTACTGATTGCAGTATTGATTTGCAGCTGAGGATCATGAGAAAGTTTTGGGTTGGACTGTCTGTTGGCAGCTCCATGATAGAACCAGGTATTGAAATCATCGCGATCGACAACTTCCTCCTGAGCTTGCTGCTCTTGCAGTAGTTCCTGCCGGAGTGATTCTGCAAGATGGAGAATGGGAATTTCCTCCGCTAGTTGGAGATGATTCTGTAGTTCGAAGTTGTTGCTGCTCTCATATGTCGGTGCTTGCTGCACACTTATCATTGACTGGAGGTACTGAGAGTCCAAGAAACCGAAGTCGTTGTCGAGTCCAAAGTCGTTCAGTACTTCCGAATTCTCATGTACATTTTGATAAGGCACTGCCATGGTGCTACAGACTTGGACTTCCACCCCAACAGCGGAGTAGCAGCATGAGTTTTAACCAGGCCCTCAACTCATACTCGTACGAACATTGGACGATGAAGATGGATGGATTCAAGTAAAGCCACCACAGACCCGAACTAAACTGCGAGTCAGCACCAATCCGCCCTCGAGTTTGGGCAGTTGTTCACCACCTTGCGGAGGTGATCATGTCAGGTTGACTTCGAGCAACTGTCTGTCATGGATCAGCTGCATGTGCTTATACTAGCAACAATGCAGCTGGTTCGTCCAGTTAGGTGCACATTGTCAGCCTTCTCGGTACCACTGAAGGTTGCTCTCCCTCACGCGAAATCTTCGCCCAGATAACTCGCCAAACGTGGACCTACGAAGAGTATCGATCTATTCGAGTCTGTAGAAAATGGCAGAAGTTGCACCTCGTCAGCAACAGGAAAGAGGATCGGCACTCTTCCTTTTTTCGTCGGGCGGCCTCATTATGATTTCAAACTCGTCTCCCCTAGAATGTCTGATGATAGACAACCAATATGCTAGTACTACGCAATAGACGAAATATTTAGACGCTTCACCTGTATTTTAAACTTAAGTGAAGTACGTAGTGATATCCAGTTAAGAGGATGTACCAGACGCAAACTAAGCACAAGACGCCACCCTGCCAGCCTGCAATGGGCAGATAAAATGACAGGAGTAAGAGCTGTGCTGTTGTTCAACGAGAGCTAAAAATCGTGACAAACAGTTACATGCGTATGATTTAGAGAACAGTTCTGATTTACTGGCTACACGTAGTGGAAATGAATTCATGCACTCTAGCTCAAGCCAGGTGATCTCTGTGCGGAATCTACTCAGAACAAAATTCAGCACTGTAAGAAAGTCCCTGTGGAGGAAGGAAGACGTCTTTTCGAAAAGAAGATTGTGCAAGTTTCCTGTGCACCTGTTCATGGTCGAGCAGAGACATCGTATGTCCCAGCAGTGTCCAAGCAGCGAGCGTCGTGTCACAAGGTCCTCCATGTTGTGACCAAATCGATCTTCTGCTCCATGTAGAGGAAGCCATGGGAACTGAAAGAGAGTCTCAGGGGGTGTCTGACATGTCACAGAAGTGTGTGTGCTTTACGCCATGCAGCTTGGAGGAGGTCAAGATCCTGGCCAAAGGTATCTCAGTTTCCTGTCAACTGATGGGGACTGTCTCTCTCCTACTCTCTTGTCGATCGGAACTAGAATTCATACTTCGAACCTGCCTGCCTGGAGCTTGTCGATGAATTAGGAGGAAGTCCCACTAACTATTAATACTACCTCTCTCCGCCGGTCAAATTCCACCATAATCATGCTCCTGATTTCTGCAGCACATGTTTAGTCGTTTCTTCCTCGACTTTCCTCGCAGCAAGCTCAACCGCTCGCTGGCTAGCTACCTATAAATGTTGAAGGCTTATGAGAAGCATTGCGTAATGGGTGCACCCCCATAATCTGCCAGTGAACTGAGCAGCTCTAGAGAAATAGAGCAAGAACAGCTGCCGCTTTTCTTTACTTGCTAGAAAGTGGGAGAAGAAACCGGAGCTCGAAGAGGACGGCATGCCATCGTAAGAATATACCATCGTAAGAATACACCGGGAATTTCGATTCAATACTCTATACCCTTCAAGGGAAGGGATCCAGTTTGCATGATCCCTCTTTCTCCCTTACAGTTGCTACTCTAATGTTCTGTCCTGACTAGTACCGTCGGAGCACATATCTGAGATTCAACGTAATAATACTCCGACCGCCAGGTTGCTGTCACCCGCCCAAGCCATCCATGCCACTCTCGATCAACCACGTAGAGCTGAGCAAAGTGGATGTACTCCTACATAGCGCATGCCGGCGCTTCTGCTTCGGTTCCTGCGCCCACTACATATTCCTCGAGCAGGTCCAAATCTGAGTGTGCTGCCGCCTGCTTCTTCCTCTCCCGGCAAGTGTTATCTAGCTTCTGATTTCTCACTTTTGTCCATTCTCTTTTACTAGCGCTATTCTTTTGGAGTGTATCAATCCCTCATAAGAATCCAACTTCTCGTCTGGTCTTGGTCAAATCCAGCTCCCCATTTCCACGAATCTACATAATACGTACATCAGGCACTGAATCACAGTCCCCCTTCCATTTCCGAGAAACTACAGTTGTTACAAGATTAGCTTTACTTGTTGACTCAAAGATCATACTGGTAGAAGATATTACACACATTCTGATGTATATAGTACTATACTCTCTAGTTAGTGTATATCACGCAGAAATTTGCTTGATCATACCCCCAGTACGTTCCGTGAGCTTGATCATACTCCTCTTAACGTTTGGTTGCTTGTCATACCCCTGACGGATTATTGAAAGTCGAACCAGTAATCTTATCTTTTCGTTCATCATTTTAGTATTTTCAACCTCGACTAAATATCACTGTAATTCAAAATATTTGACATTAAGGACGCGTTAGATTATTCCACATTCTCATTCCTCTAATATGTGCAGTCTCACATCTGAATAACATCACAAAGTGACTGGTTTTACAGGTAATAGCCAGTCAGGGGTGTGATCAAGCCAGAAAACGTTAAGAGGGGGTATGATCAAGCTCACGGAACCTATTGGGGGTATGATCAAGCAAATTTCTGGTATATCACGATATACACTCCGAGTAAGCCATAAAAGGCGAGACCATCGACAGCTGTGTTGCAGCAGTCCGGTGAGTGTTTGCACTGGAATTTCACATTTCTTGGGCTTCAGATTTGGCATTGGTGTGACCATGTTTTGCTGGCTACTCTGAGGTATATAACCAACAGCCTGCTTCTCCAGCAAGTTGTGGAAGAGGACCTCCTCGAGAGTCGAGAGTCTAGATATACATAAGTGACCAAAGGAACATGTTCGTTGGTTGTCGTTTCCCATGGCCTCTTACTGTCAAGGAGCTTAAAGCTTGATGGAACATTTATCCGGGTTGCATACCTGGCACAGAGACAGCGCGCGTACTTTTCTCGACTTTGTTCCGTTCTGAAAGAATATTTTCGGTGTTCTGAAACCGAAATTTTCCAGTGGACCTCTCCCCTCAAGATTCGTCTCAAGATTCTTTGAGCTCCAAGAGCCAAGCGTACCGTATGTTAGCTACGTTCGTGAGGTACTTTCTCTTGTACAGAAAATGTGCCAGAAGAATGGTTGCATCATAAATATCTTCTTCGAGTTCGCCATGCAACTTCCTATTAGTATTCCCACTTTTAGATATGGCCACTTCCGGATTTGGAAAATTAAGCAAACCCAAAGAGAGAACCTGACCTGGCTCGTAGAGCAACAGGTCTTTCATATCTACGTTCATTTCTCTAGCAGCAGAGAGAGCATGGCAAAAGTTGAAGAGAAGGCAAGGTAAGTAGACATCAACTGTAAAACCTAATTTCCCTAGACTACACACGGCTGCAAGCTAGCAAAGTTCTGTGCTGGATAGATACACACTCACAGACTCGTGGCGTTCGTTACAGGAGACAGATTTCTCTCAAACTGCATCAACCAGCAAGGCACCACCACACTTGTCCGATAGTGTTAATATGACCCTCGCTGGGGGAAAACAGAGCACGAGTAAAGAAACCGCCGAGTGCTTGGAGAATACTATTAGGCTATTCTGCCCCATTGATGATCATGATGATCATGTGGGCTCCTCCTCCTCCTCGTCAAGGAGTCGGGAGTTGTCTGTGTGAAGGTCTTTGGTTTCACAGGGGGGAAGGAGTCGTACCGTTGTAGTACTACTGATCCCAACGCTGGCAGTTCAGTACGATGGTTGGAATCCTGTCCCGATTGAGCTCTCACCATTGAGCGAGCGATCACTTTCTCCTCCTTAGCTCCTCCTCCGCCTCCTCCTGAAGGAAAAGAAGAAGCTCGATCTCGTTCACAAACGATTTGGGTCTCCTACCCGGACAGATGGACTCCTCCGCATGGATGGCTAGCCCTAAGAAACAAGAATCCACATCGGAGGAGGAGCTAACTTTGGACGACGTGCTGCGGATTCTAATTATAAGAATTGTCGCCTTGCTCTTCGAATATGCACAATTCATATCTATCTTCTAGGCCCGCGCGGCTAAACTGCCGTCAGTGCTACGGCATTTAGGCATGGCTCGGTTCAAAAGCACGGCTTGGAGGGATTTATTTGGAAACTTGAGCTTTTCGGGTAGAATTTGCGGTACTTCGCCGGAAAGATCTGACCGTAGGGGACAGTTCAATTGATTTATTTTATATTTTAATAATAAACTGGAACTGCGACAGTAGCGTGTCAGTACGCCACTGAACTTTGTTAAGATGAAAAGAACAAAGTTCAATATGACAGGCGATAGGTTTCCTCGGCATCCTTTTAGAAAATTCATGTTAATTTATTTTTGCGAAAATGATAGATTGAGTCCAAACTTGACCCCTACACTACTTGACTTGGCTAATTATTTCTCCATGCGGAACTTTCCCGCCACCTTGTAATTCTTAAAGAAATATAGACTTTTCCTTTCGAAAATCGGTTGCTTATTTTAACCTCTTCGACTCGGATCCATTACCGTCAACTCCCACCAAAGTTGGAATCTTAAAAAACTCGCCGGAAGTTTCTTAACTAAACGTCGGATCTTCCCTAGCCTTGCTCAAAAGTGGTAAGGAAACGGAAAGAAAGGAGAGGGAAAGAAGGAAAGGAACTTGTACTCAAATATAACTGAAAAATGAGTTGCCAAGTAGGACCGTTATCAGATTCTATCTGCGTGTCCAGTCTGAGATTCTTGATGGGGGTGGATTGGTTCCTTCTCCGAACTCCGGCTAGTGCCTCTGCTTGGCCGTTGTTTCGTCTATCCCACCTCTCGAGCTTTCGTCGTCCATGACGACAGACGGTCAGATCCACCGTGGCTGCAATGCATGCAAGGCAAGAAAGTCGGCATCCAAGTCGATACTGTATGAATTCATGGGATACCTTCACACAATATTCGAGAGTCAAGGTTCGACCGCTGTCGTCTTCGTGGACCGACGAGAACAAGTCTACTGATTTTACATACATGCTCATGGTTTGGTTCGCTTTGTCTTGCCTTCGGGAGGATGAACGAGAGGTTCGGATACTCCTCAGGGTCCTTCACAAAGGCGAAGAGGAGCAGTAGGAAAGCTCTTAGTGTATACATCTTTCTAAAAGTTGATTCGCAGATGCTAATTTAGGTCTCTCGTGTAATTCCAAACAGAAGAAGGCAAAATTGCTACTTAGTCGCAATGCTGTCACTCGTGCTGTTTCTATTTTTTGTCAGAAATATGTATCAAGGCTCACTTCACTGCCGATTATAGGTCTCCTAGTACTGTACCACACTCCTTAGTTCTCAGGATGGAGAGGTTAATGACAAGGAGAAAGAGATTTCAACTCGATGTCCAGGTGCACGCTTGCAGGAGCCTTCGGGTTTGCAGCGGTCTGTCGGCTGGATAGAAAGGGAGGCACTGAGAAGCAAGAGCGGCCAAGGCACTGAAGGCAGGGAGCATGAAACCCTAGCTATTATTCTTCCTCGTTCAGAATTCATGGTGCAGAGTGACAATGCATGAACTCCGGCAATTATGATCAAACGCGAGTCCAGTCAGGATACCGGTTGAACTCGGAAGCTGCAATACTATATAGACAGTGTTTGGGTGTTAATCCTCCAACTTCCAGAACCCACCCCCGAGTAAAGCCGGACTTGTTTATGTTGTGTTGAGTCACAGACCGCGATATTCTGGTTTCGGTAGTTTAAGGTTACCGTCCCACAAACTACTCGGATGCAAAGGAAACCCGATACTTAGCCAAAGCAGAAGTTCAGGACTCTAATGCATGCCTAACGCGTTACAGATGAGTCTCACAATTAACAAAACTTGTAGTACCCATATCTGTATGGGCAGTGCCAGAGGACAGTATCTGTCGTCATGGTGTCAGCTCTCGGCATTCGCGTCTTAAGGGGTAGTATAAACCGAGCGGTTCTGCAGGAACTACTCCTTTGAAAAACCTCCTCTCCTCTCCCATACGAGACTGTGCTGTGGGAAAAGATCCAGGACCATCGAGAGGCTGATGGACAAGAACCAACAAACGACAGCAAGCTGTGAAGGATTAAGCACTCTCCCGGGAATTAAGATACATAGTTCTGAATACGGAAAGTATCACAATTCATAAGTGGCCACCCTGGTGAACCATTAACTCCAGTACGAATGATCGAAGCAATTGCCACTTTGCGTCTTCCCGTTTACGAGGCAGTAGACCTTGTTGACAAATCCTGAAAAGGTTTATTTAAGTGCCAAGAACAGTCTCGAGCTTTTGAAACTCTATGTAAACGACGAGGTTCGCTTTCCGCAGTTCTTCCCATAACCTAAGTTATCGCACAGCTTCAAAATGCCTCTCGTTTGCAAGCATGGATTGGAAATAGGAAAGCAGGTTTCGTGAGTTTTTCCTTTTTGCCCGTTTCATCTGATCATACAAAATGCCAGCTCTTGATACATGCCAATTCCAGTTTATCAATGTAATATACAGCAGTGGCAGGTGGCCAGTGGTCTAAAACTAGTTCTACAAAACCTTCTAATGCTACAAGCGTCCACAACAGCCTTCGAGACTCTATCAGGTATCACCGGCGGGCCTCTGCGTTCTGTGTGTCACACCAAGCTTGTGTCTAAAACCTAGACCTGTATTATCATCACTGTTGTTGAAGAGTGTCCCAGATTGATGATTCATATGGCTCTCAAAAAAGGTGAACCACCATCAGCTGAGACCTAAGAAGAATTTTCGGCTTTGGTATCATCCGCAGAATCCTTGTGATCGTCGCTCAGACGGGAAGTAGTTTTCTCGTCTTTGAGAGCTTCCTGCCTAGAGCCACTACTACCTTCTCCCGCTTTAAGTTTCGACTCCTTGTTCTCCTCGTCCTGTTCGGCGTCGATCTCATCCTTTTTCTTCCAGTAGTCATCGAGGTCCGCATCCAACGACTGCCCTCCGAGCTTTTTATCCTTCATCCGCCACTCATCGAGATCGGCGTCTAAAGCCTCCTTCGTCAAATTAGCTAAATTCTTCTCTTTCCGACCACGACTACCCCACGATCGCCCGCCCTGACCCCGCGAATGACCTCGACCATGCGCCAAAGGACTCTGTGGAGGTCCAGCCGGTCGCTTTAAAATCCCGGCTCCTTGCACTGCAAGGGGAACAAATGCAGCAGGACGAGAAACAGATCCGCGGGAATAACTCCGAGGCACAACGGGCGGCATTGGCATCAAACCGTGGAGGTTGTACGCGTTGAAGCCAAGCCACGGGTTGAAAACGTATCCGGGCATTCCTCCATAAGTCACACCTCCTGCGCTCATTTGGTTTGCCCCTCCGTTCCGGCGTCCAGCGTAACCTTGCCTTCCTCCTCTGCCCTGACCTCCCTGCATCCTTGCTTGCTTCTCCCTCCTCTCTCTCTCTCTCTCTCTCTCTCTCTCTCTCTCTCTCTCTCTCTCTCTCTCTTCGTTCTTTCGTTCGTCCGGCCCTTCGTTACTTTCGTCTCGTGCAAGATTGACCGAACTGGCTGTCACGAGGAAAGGACAGGGAGGGAGGGAAGGCCTGGCCTGGCAAACTGAACGTTCTGGTCTGGCCTCGTCGCTTTTCCTCAAAAGGTACGAAGAAACCGACACAAACCTTCACAAACACACTTCCTCTTCTTGTGCGTGTGCTTCTTCAGCTCGTGCATTCGCTCGCGGCGGAAGCACAAGGCGCCCGCTCCCAGTTCTCCCGCTTCATCGCAAGCCTTCCTTCCTGCCAGCACAAGCGGGCCGAAAAACTAACTCCTGGACGTCGTCACTTTTCCTCTACTGCTCCCCAATTCAAGAGCCAAGCCAAATTTGATCAGTTCCGCCGGGCGAACCTCACGCGCTCAAATTCACTCGTCTGCAAATCCCTCCGTCGTCTCCTACCCTCCTACCCTCCTTCTCTCAACTCCCCTTCCGCTGTCGAGACTCGAGGGGCAGGGCGCGTGAGGTTCGCATGAACATCATTTCGAAGATAATCGCTGTTCGTAAAAGCAAAGCACTTCTCCCTCTTCCTTTACCCGCGGAGTATAAAACCCATTATCCCATTATTTTATTATTTTACCACCTCCCTCGTGGTATATTAGGGACACTCAAACCTGTTCCCATGATGAATTTACAGGGTTCAGACGAAATATGCATCCAAAGTGAACAAACATGAAAATCAAAGAAAAAGAAACGTTTAAACAAACAGAAAATAATCATCGACGATTTGCTTACAGCAGCTTAAAAAAAAGTAAGTGGAAAATGCAGTGAAGGAAAGAAAAAAAAATTAAAGAAAAAATTCCAATTTAATGATAACTGGTAAATATTAACAAAAAACAAAACTGCGGATCCTCCGAACACAACCCATAATGCTAACGTACTGTAAATGTGATTGATGATGATCAAATAAATACTTATTTAATCAATATTTAATATTTTCATATAAAATTAGGTAATAAATCTATGTGCATGCTGGCCTCGTCTATCTTGGAAGAGGCGATGAATATAGAAGAGGAAATAAATATACATGCAACTTGGAGTTAGTTACAATCATACCTCGTTATAGTCACGCACTTGGTAATCTTGTTTCCTGTGAGTATAACGGTTTGTGATTGTAAATTTATATCATTTTATTGAATAAAAATGTATTTTTATGTATATAGTCAGTTCAAAAGTGACTAAAAAAGAGTTAGATAAAAAATATAGAATGTCAATCTTGTCTAGTGTTTCATGAACAATGGGTAACAATCTCTCACGAAATGAGAAAAAAGTATTCGTTGAATGAAGAAAAAAGAACAAGATATTATTTTCTTATGATCACATGTCTTTATAGTTTGTTGCAAAAATATTTCGTGCACAAACCACCTTGTTGCACCGGCGGAAGCTCTTACTCAGTAGGTCACGAAACTCATAACGCTAACTTGCAAACCACAATCACACGTTAGCATTCTTGCGTCACTTATCTTTGTCCCGTTTGATCCAGATCAGAGCCGGACTGTCTCCTTAACTCTCAAGCTCAACATTTCATAAGTTCAACCTAGACATGACTAAGTCGGTCCCAAAACATGAGCAAGTCATAACATGACTTGAAGTGGACTTCTCATAAAGTCCAAGATCTTAAACGGTGCTTCCAGCACACCTAACGGTCCAACCGTCCGTGATGTCCGTCTGGGTTCAAGCTCCCCAACTGTGGTCTAAACCGTCATCTCGTTCCCTAGTCTTGCACCAGCCCTTGGGTTGTAGAGTCCATACGTCCAAGTATGGATCCGAACGCGCCTTGGTTCTGGTCCAACCATCACCTCATACCCCCAGAGTCCACCGGCCAAACCCAAGCATCAAGCCCCCCTCACATATACTTCTGGAGATCGGTAGCCCGGCCCTCCTCTTTGATCTTTGAAAATTATATCACAACCCAATCACGAGATCAATCATAATCAAATGTCAGTCCAAGGAGTTCTACATATCACTCGAAAGCTCTCGTCGAGTCCTTCTTACTCGTCTTGAGATCTTACGTGGAACTCCGTCCACGACCCAAAACGTCGTTGGAGCTCTAATACTTAAGATTTTTTTGAAGAACCGTGGTCAGCGCCAGACTTAGATACTTGTGGTCGGACCAGCATCTGACCAGGATCCTTCTGTGCCGGATCTATGTCTCGGTCTTGCACCTCAAACTCACGTCTCGAATCTATGTTTCGATCATGTGTCTCGGTTCGTTTCTAGACTTGCCCCCTTAAGTCAGCTTTCGTCTGGGTCGTCTTGGGGTAGGCCTTTATGTCATAACTCAATGTTCTAACTTTGGTTCAGAGAATCACTTAGGATTCATCTGTTCTCGACTTCCCGGTCAAGCCGTTAAGTCCTACTCATAACATTCACAACATAGCAAAAGTCACTAAGGTTTTGTTGTTCGTGCTGCGCTCAATCTTAAGACTGAGGGTCGTGACAAATGTGCTTATATGGAGATATGACTATAACGAGGTTAATGTATATGTATTACTAAGCTCAAGTGAGCTAGTGCAATATGAATCCCAAATGAAGGTTGGAGCAAAGAGACAAAAAAAGAACAAACAGAAATATATTCTTAAAATTATTCTAAATGGTTCGCTGTACATCATTACTTTGGGAAAGATATTTTTTTGAAAAAGTAGAAATCATTCTGTGCATAAGCAAACATGCGCAATGTTGATATGCACAACTCTGCTGAAACAGAGCACAGTTGACATAATAAATCTAAATTTAAAATAATAGATTTAAATATTTATTATAAAGAAGTCTAAGGTAAATGTAAGACATGGACTCTACCAAAAACACCTGTAAATACAATGAGTTGAAACGTAAATCTTTTTTTTTTCAAGACAAGTCTCCTCGAAGAATAAAAATAAATAAACTTTAATAAATATTAATTTGTGAAATAACTCTTCCAAGAAGAAAAATTCTGTAATAAATTTATTTGCATGAAATACCTCCTCCATCTGCACGTGGAGGTGATTATGCATGCTTCAGAGATGCATATACAACTAACTACCGTAGGTCTACGGCAACAGAGGAATAAAATGTTCTTGGGGTAGTTATGGTAGTTTACTGAACAACCAACTACGGTAGGTCTACGGCAACAGAGGAAGAAAGTGTCTTTTGGTAGTTATGTTAGTTTACCGAACAATCAGAGAAGATTCTACAAACTTCATTCTTCACAATGCCAAGGTGCTTGAAAGCGAATGGTGTGACTTTTTCATAAGCACCTTCCTGATAGGTGACGGATCGACGAACAGAGAGATGCACTTGTAATTTAGGGTCCACTCAACTTTAAACTAAACCCTCATTTGAGTTGAGTCAAAATTTAGAAGTTCCCGCTTCTAAGCCCGAAACTCTAGTTAAGAAGAATCTGGTTAATTTAGTTGTCCGGAAACTTTCCCGTAGAAAGTGCAAATCAGATAAAGAAATTTCCTTGGTGGACTCACCCCGGTTCTGATGGTTATAAATCCGTCAGAATAATTATCCTGCCAAAGTGTATTCTTGGTAAATCATATGCATGCTCCATGACTGGAGACCTTGGTTTTCCGGGAAGACGTATAGATGTTAATAGGGAATTATCTATTAAGTGGATAAAAAATAAAAAGATTTTATAATATCAACTGTTAGCTAATGCTTAGAAACAAACACGAGAAGACCCAGATATAAACCATAAAGCATGTGTAGACTGCTACGTTACTAAAGATACAAGTCCGTTCACTTATAATTATTTATATATTAATTTATTATGAGTTTAATTTATCATCTATCTGCAGGAAAAGTTAACTAATAAATCAAACCTCCGGATATTCACCTCCTGCATCGAAAGATGGAGGAGGTGGATATTTCTCAATTCATATGAGAAATATGCATCCCCAACGAGGTTGAGAAGTTTGGAGCAAAAAACGACAAGCGGTAAAAGCAAGCAAAAATTGGTCTGTATATTGTCACTAGGTAAGTAAAAAAAAACAAAACGTTTCGTATGAGATAGACTCCGATGTGGACTGTATGCTACATGCTGCTGGGATCTACTATATACGCAATAAGATTTTGTTCTGTTTTTGTTACTTGTAAATATATAATTGTATATAAAAATTTAGAATAATTTAATAAAAAATATAAATGAACCAAATAGAGACAGCTGGAAGCATAACCCATATACCAAGATCCACATACGCGCTTACAGAACTATAAGTGCAAGAGTTTGATACCATATAGATATTAATTAATATAAACATTAATTATTTCTTAACCCTTCCACACATAAGGGTTAGGTAATAAAATTGAGCATGATGCGCTCTTCTATCATGCATGCATTGAAACTGGACGGCTAGGAAGATAGCACATGTTGTGATAAAAAATTCAAGTTATAATTCTAATAGCTACTGTGCAGATAGAGTTAAAACTTAAGAGTTTTTCATTATATGAATTCTGAGCAACTGGTTTTGACAAAATTTATAAAATCATAAAAACGAAGGAATCTATAAATAATGTGTGATGACGGATATGGAAGCTGGAAGATCTGAGTGATGATAGACATGCAGGTTCAAAAGAATTAGCGTGGAGAAAGTAAGTTTGCATCTATGAATTTCTTGAATGATAGTAGAATTGCAAGTGCTGATGAGAAGGAGAGGGATCGTGTAAGGAGAGAAACAAGAGATCAGAGTTTGGCCAAGATCAGAATGGTTGTGCTCGTTTCATCTATTGTTCTCGTGGTAATCTCACATATGGTTGTAGTATCTATTTTGAACTTAAGACATTATATTAATGGAATTGGATTAAAAAATTCGATTAGATGCATTGTTCATTTCACTTGTAAACCAAGATATAAGATATTGTAAACGATTTTTTTCTTTCTCATATAATTTGTTATGTAACAAGCTATGTGAGAAATGATGTATGTGAGCAGTGTACATGGTGGACGAGCAGTGTTGTGTGAAGTCAATCATCTGTACAAAGTATTCAGTAGTGAGTGCGTAATGTTGCAATTTTATCTTCCATAGCTGTGAGCAGATGCAGACACAACCCATATGCACATAGAAGCACTTCGTACACATGTACGCACGCACGTACATAGAAGCACTTCTAGAACTATAAGTGATAGCGTTATCGTGTCGGATATTGCGTGAAGGATGTCGAGGAAACCGCGAGGTTCCTGGCTGTGGAGATGTTGTGTGCTGAACAGGACAAGACAAAGAAAAACAACCACGAAAACGAACGTTGCGATATATACCAACTCCAAATGTATGTACACTGCCGGTTCTTTCTCCTAAGAGCACAGAACTGAAAAACAGACAAGAGCGGTCTGTAACCTGCTTCAAAGCCCTTAAAAACAACCCCTGATTCTCAACCCTGACCCAAAAACACCAAAGCGTAACTCAAAGAAAGAGAAACTTCTCTTTGTTAACAAGCAGAGCCACAACAATATCACGCGATCCAAACCCAAGTCCAAACCACATCCATGTACAAGTTCTTAGCTAAAGCTAGCTACCACAAACTGTATATAGCCAACTAGAACTCTAACGAACGCAAAAGAGCAAAACCCGTAGCGAAAAAACCAAAAAAGACCTATCTGTGGACTTCCTTCTTTCGCTGAGCGGACTTCAGATGTCGATAGGGTCTCCTCCGCTGACTCCGTTAACCCAAAAAACCTTCAGATCCGACTCCCAACAGTCGAGATATCGTTGATTTTCGATCGCAGGTGACCGAATTTTCAAAAATTCCTCCTTGTGGCTTAAAACACCGCACAAACGAATCGTCTAAACTGATATCCGTCTTCTCAGGCAGATAGATCTAGCAACCCTGAACCCAACAAGACTCCAAACAAGCCGTTTGGAGTTCCCCTTGCAAAACCACGCAAGAAATTTGGTCGCAAGTTGCAAAAAACTGACGTAAATCAACTCCCTGCGACTCAAACTTGCTCACCACACCCAAACCAACAATCGAATTCACATACAGTCTTTTCCTATGCGTACATGAAGACACCTTGATCGCGTAGGCACCAAGAACAAAGAGCTTGGCTCACCGATCGCGAAGAACAACCCAATCTCAAGTCGCAGACGAACAAAAATCTGATGTAAGCATTTCCATGATGAAACTTCGTATCGTCTTCAATTTCCTGAAGAACTCGTTGTTTTGATCTCGATGGATCTAAAGACAACAAGTTTGGACTCCGAAACGGTCCGAACGGTCTAACTTTCCTTCACTGCGTCTCAATTTCTCTCAGAACACAACTCCTGATCCGTCTCTTCTCAAACCGTCTTAACCTATTCATAGCCTGCACAGATCTGAACCCGATGACACCTTGCGCGCGTGTACTGGACTTCCCAATTTTCCAAAATGTCCATCAACAGATCCTAGGAACAAGCAAGCCCTTAAGCAGCCCCCTTGTAACAGTCTCTGTAAGTACGAAGTTCTCTCAGTAATAAATGAAGCAGGCCCCTTGCGTCTTTGATATAACGCCTGAAGCCTCAAATACCCAGTCAACAAGTAAACTAGAGCCTAGCTTGATTTTTCTTTCTTTCGAGTCGCATAACTTCTTCACTAGACGTCCAAACGAAGTAAACAAAGTGCCTATGAAAAGCTGACAACAAGCTCTTCCCATTGATGCGATGAAAGTGGAGATCCGAAATTGTACCAAAAGCCCGTAAGCTAAAGCCTAGCTTGTTTTCTCCATCTTTCGAGTCTTGTAACTCCTCCACTAGGCGTCCAAACGAAATAGACGAAGTACCTATGGAGTGCTGACAAAGAGCTCTATCCACTGATGTGATGAAAGTGAAGATCCAAAATTGTGCCAAAAGTCCGTAAGCTGGGACCTAGCTTGTTTTCTCCATCTTTCGGGTCTTGTAACTTCTCCACTAGGTGTCCAAACGAAATAGACGAAGTGCTATGGAAAGCTGACATGGAGCTCTACCCATCTATGCGATGAAATTGGAGATCTGGAATGATGCCAAAAGCCCGTAAGCTAGGGCCTAGCTTGTCTTTCTCATGAGTGTCTTTGGACCGACAAGCATCGAAGTCTGAATTTCAGATAGGAGCCGGTCCATGACACGACAGCGTCTGATATCATAGAGATATTAATTAATATAAACATTAATTTATTACCTAACCCTTCAAGACAGTAGAGTTAGATAAAGTTTGTTAGTATATAAAATTTTGAGCTGCTGCTTCTGTGAAGATGGATATTGAAGCTGACGGATCTGAGTGGTGATAGACATGCAAGTTCAAAAGGATTAGTGCGGAAAAGTGAAAGTGTGTTTGGATCAATGAAGTTATGGAATGATGGTATAATTGCATGTGGTGATGAGAAGGAGAAATAGAGTAATGATGTAAGCAGAGGAGGAGATATCAGAGTTTGACTAAGGGCTCAATGACACATAGTAGTTTATTAGTTTTTTTCTCCAAGTAGATTCTCTGCATCGTGGACTAAAGTCGAGTTGAAACGTAACTATAGAGAATAGTGAAAGAGATGACAAAGAGGACCAATGAATAGTCTAGATTCAATAAACCGAAATGCAACTTGTCTTTCTTTAGAAAAAACAACATAAGAAGATGGTGGATGTCTTCAAAACCATAACTATTGTATTTGTAATGATAGCTCATAACGGAAGAGGTTAAAAGAGATCTTCGAGTATGATAATGTTAGAGATATGAGAAAGTTGGTGATTGTGGTTCTAATTGTTGACATGGACCAAGGAGGATCAAGATATGACCAACTAAAGTTTCTAATGTATAATCCTATAAATAAATAACGATACATTTGGAGATTCTAGAGTATTTTCTCGCTTATATGGAAAGTTTAGTGTCATTTTCATATGAATGTGCTTTGTGGGTGTTTCGAATCATGGACCCAAGTTTCATGTTGATCATGAAACTAATAGGTGAAGATATAACTTGTTAAAGCTACTAGGGTGTTGAAACATAAAAGTTTCACGACAATTCTGTGTGTAGCTTGTAGTTTACAACATGTTCGCAACAGACGATTCAGACTTGTAGTGGATGACATGTGAGTGTAGTCTTTCATTCTATGAAGTTTCAATAAAGAATGAGAAATCAGATCTACATGTGCTGAGTGTCAAAGTTCACCAAAGAAACTGATATGTCCATCCATAACTATAACAATCATTCAATCTGAGAGGTTCCACAACTTTGAGATCCATTACGATCTCTAGACCACATGAAATATCATCAACTATCATTGCTTTTGATTCCCTTACACCTATAATAGATGTCATCGATAAAGTTGATACATCCTTTTTAGGTTGATCATATTTTCTCTTCGCTTGAGATAGTGTGGTGTCAAAACCAAACTAAGATTTGAGTATCATTTATGTGGTCGACCTCGTGCACGTCTTGAATCTTTTGATGGTATGGTCATTGCAATTTCCTTCCGTAATGTTTACTTCTGTAGATTGTCAATCTTAGTATGATGTCTTGACAGTATTGTCACTCTCCTTCGTCAAGTTGAACGACACGACTAACATCATATGTGGACATTTTACATCAAAATATTAGTATTGCTTCTTTTTATTAATTTTGAGGATTGTGATAACTTGTAAGGTACAGTCTTGACCTAATCAGATAGATTTACAACGGTTATGTAACTGCTCTTATGATGATGAGAAATGTATTTTCATCAAATAGCAGTCTCCAAAATATGCGTTGAAAAGCTTATCAATATCTTGATTCAAAGTACTTGATGATTGAACTTAATATTGCACTCACATAAATCCTCCTTTGATATTGAGGTTCCATCTTTGTACTCTGATGCGTAGCTAAATACATATAGATAGTAGATCGATGCGGAGCTGCAAACACATGGACAATACACTCAAATGTCTATAATTGTTGCACATAGGAACAACGACAATGGTTACTTGATTTGATGATTCATAACTGAGAGATCGATCTGATCAATATCCAATCAAAGCGATTGCTCATGCAAATGGATATCCCCATGCACTATCGTCTTTCCTCAAACATAACGTATATATGTTATGTCTATATAGAACTTCCGATAATTGTATTTTCTATTCAAATATTACGCATAATATTTTATATATAAAGTAAAATCTACAAAATATATGTCTATTCAACGTATGTTCAAGTATGATGACCATAAGAATTATAAATAGAATACATGATGAAACAATTATTTCATTATTGATCGGATTCGCTGATATCAAATTCACAATATAATAAGTGTTTAATCTAATCACGTGGATAACATGTTGATTTCTGCATGTATGATATATTGAAACTCAAAGATATAACAATAATTTCATCGATTGTGGTAACTTTTATATTCCAACCAAAGATTTTAGTAGCAGCATATAAGTGTGCGTTGTATTTGATCTACATTGTATTTGGATTGAAAACCTAACTTCTAAAAGTTAAAATATAAATTAGCGAGAAATTGAAATATAAACACATGTATGTTATGTCAAAAGAAGACAGTAGTAGGTAAGTTACACCACATCAAAAAAGTGCGTCACACATGTCATTTTTTTGAAGGATTCTGCTAGATGTTCTTCTCATGCTCACATGATATACTTTATTCGAACTTGATCTCAATCGTGATGCAAAATGCCTGAAATAGTTTTGAGGTGGAGTCATTGGCATTATCCAATCGTATCATCATAACTGAATGATCTTGAAAATGATACTAAAACCTACAGTTCGAAGTTATTACAAGATTTGTATAAAAACACCAAATGTTTGAGCACCGGAGTCTAGAAGTTGTACCCAACTCTTTATGCTACAATCACCAATGATTGGCATAAAATATCACTTTGTCCAAAAAGGTGAAATGTATAGATCCACAACGGTAAGTATGTAACCGATTGAAGAATGAAACATCCCTTGGTTGGATATCACATGAGATATTCAAACCAATATCTCTTTTGCACATGCGACACATAATGATGGATTAATCACAAATAGAGGATGTAAAATAATAGTTTATGTCAATAATAAACCACTAACAACATGTTGAGTTATCATCATCTGTAAAATATCATTGCTTGGGTGACATATCATCTCATGTCAATGTCGAGTGAAATTTGACATCTTGATGTCAAATTCACTTGTAGCATCAAGATGTAAATTCACTCGCAAGTCTTCTCATACTACTGTTGGATTCTCCGTCTTGCAATACCGCTAGTGGAATGTCACTAGAAACTATTTCATGATGATAACTAAGGCTTCAAATGCTTGAGACTAACCTTGGTATCTTATGTAACTACTGTATAATTCTCTTTGATGGTACTGCAAAGTGGTTTGCTAACAAGTACATCGAAGCATTGACTTCCAACTCAAAATTCAGTTTGGCTAGTTCAGTCAACATCGTCATTGTATGTATGAAAACAATTTCGTGATGATAAAGTGAAAGAAAAATAATTTTCAAATTCTTCTTGATGATCTAAGAAGCTGTACAATCTATTTAACAATGGAAGATAACAGCTATATACTTTGAGCAAGAGTAGAAGTTTTACATCAATATTTTAGCTGAGATAAATATAAGCTATAATTTGTTTAGATTGTGTAAAATCTAAATATAATTATCACATTCTCCATAACTTTGAAAACATCCATGGATCTATGTGTATGTTATACCAACTATTGTAGTTGTTATTTTACGTATCAGCGATGTGGAAAGTTCTCATGCAATTCGAGAAGGATATTCAACAAAAACAAAGCCAAAAGGTAAAACAATTGTCTAATTTGTCATATGATGTCATAGCGAGAACCTTTCCTTTGAGAAAGAACGTACATTATAGTTGTGGTTAGCGGTTGATGCACATCGAAACGAGTAGTATCTTATAATTCCTCTAGAACTTCTCGTCAATCTAAGCACTTTCTTTTTATCAGTAAAGGATCAAGATAATCACACGGAAATGTTGAATCATGGGTACGACAAACAGAATAAGTGGACACAATCTCTCGATAGTATTCCTCTCAGAAGTTCCTCACTACTAAGACTTGGTCATAGCTTTGGTCGATAGATGTGTCTTATCTCGCACTCAATGTTAAAGTTTAAAAGTTTCCTTCGTTGATTTAAATCCATCTCTTGTTAAATAAGGATAAAAATAGTAAGATCTCATTCTTGACTGTAGTTGACAACATGTAAGATCACAAGGACAAGTGAGAGCATAACGTTAGCGATGAAATTATGCCCAAAGGATCCTATCAGAAACTATTAGAAATGAACTCGTTCAAGATACATCAGTTTGACCTGAAAGAGATCTCAGAATGAAAACCTTGGTGGTAGATAGAACTATGCATCTATCTCTCACGACATCATTACTCAATCTACACGACAAAGAGATCCATAATATATCGATACTAAAACAGACTCACACATATAAGACCACCATGATGTATATGTACGAGTAATCACTTGAATTCCTTAAGGTCTAATGCCCTCATAGGTGACTCTCATTTGCTTTAAAGTAACAAAACACAAGAACACAAAACAAGAATAAGCACAAGTTAATCAAAAGACACACGGATCAATGAGGTGGCACACATGCACATCAATGTTTGATGTCATATTACTCATCCACATGTAGATTGCTTAAGTCAACGGTTATATCGCATGCACCGTAATACATCTTATAACTAATCACTAGGATAGACAGAGTAGTTGTCTTTAATAGTCAAGAATCACACTTTGTCATGTTGAGTGCGAAAACTGACAATCAAATATGACACGACCACAATGGAAATTGTTATAGTATTTTCTACATCTAGTATACCTCTCAAAACAATATTGATGTCACATCGAATGTTTCTGCAAGTTGTTTCTAACGAGATTCAAGACCTATACTAGATATTGTTGTCGAATACAACTTGATCAAAAAACAGCAAAGTTAAAGCATATTATGTTCAAATCTAAACTCCAGCCTTCTCTCAAACTTGTCACGTACGTATAATATCTAAGATTTCTACTTACAAGTCAAATTTTAGAAAGATCTGACGACTAGATCTCCTCACACAATTAATACAATATCATATAAATTTACACATATTTCTAATTTCATATTCAAAACAGAAGCTACATCGCTTAAATGAACCGTCTACTTTGACTCAAACTTGCTGTGCTGATAAATCATAAGGTAAACTCACTACTCATGAAATTTTAACAGATTTGATCTTGTGGATCACCCTCCATAATCGTCAAACTTGCTGCTCCAGACTAAAATCTTCTACACCCGTCTGTCTTCAATTTGCCATAACGTTTGATCCGCAAAACATCCGGTAAGAGCATCTTCACCGGAGCACTTTAAATGCCTCGACACTCTAAACAGATCCGGTAACCAGTCGTCTTCTTGGCTTGATCGGTGAGAAAAGACGGCAAATGACAAGTTTTCATTGTAAATTATCTCGAGTCCCGTCTTCGTAAACGTCCACGTTAAACTTGAACCGCATGACATTGTATTCTTTCGAACATTTTGGTTTTGAGGAGATTTGGAACTGATACTTCTTAGACCATTTCTAGTGTTTGGATGGAGATGCCTTAATGAAATTTGGATTCAGAGCTTCAACAACTGACAAGCTATGAGCTCATGAAATTTTATTTCAATTTAATGGTGCACTCACTCAATCTCATCAATTTTTCATTATGTATAGAGAGCTATGTAATTCTCTCACTCCATGAACTTCAAATGGTCATAACTCATGACTTCGACCTCCAATTTGAGCGAAATTTAAGCTCAGGTTGCTCCTCCCATCAAGAGCTCTCCGTCCATGTCCTCAAATTTCTCAAATTCTCTTAAAAAGTGCTATGTTCTTCTAGAAATGCTCTCTTAGACAAATGACAACTTATCGTCATTTTTTTGCTGACCAATAGGAATTTAAAGGATTCAACCTTGTCCTTTTGCATTCCTTGGAGACCTCTAGCAAAAATAAGAGTATTCTAAGCTCATATAAGCAAAGCTTTTCACCTCATTATTTTACAAACTACATGAAAATGCACAAAACGTATTTATACACGTCATGTACATACTAAATGTTTGCGCAATAAGACAACGACTAGCACTTTAATACTTCATCCTTTAGTGTTGGTGCATGATTCCTGTAAATAAAGCTATCCGCATCAATGTTATAAAGGAAACAATCTAGTAGTTCAAAGAAAAAAGAGATACGAAAAATGAAGTATGAATAAGAAGAGAGAACGTGCATGCATAGTGCACTTCGGGCCGATGAGAAGATGAAGACAAGCGTTTATACAACTTGAAAAATTGTCATGAACGATTGGTTGATAACTAGCTCCAAAAATATTTTTGGAGAATGATACATTAGGCAACATGGAATAAAGTGCAGTCGTACGGAGAAGATTGATGTTCAATCATTTTGAAAATATATTTTAGAGAATGATAAAGTTATCTAAATTTACTTTACTATTTTTAATTTGAATTATCAAAATTTAGAACCTATAACCTGACTTGGTTAACTTGATTACATATGGTCATAAAAACATTTTAAATTTCAAAACTTTAAATTTTAGTCTAACCCTTCCAAGAAGAAGTGTTAAGACATCAATTAAAGGTTGTGCATATTTATCCTCTTCCAAACTTGAAAGAGGGTGAATATCCTCCTCCATGCCCGTGTGCATCAAATTTCATTTTCTCTTATCAGAAAAAAGTGTAATAGAGTTATATATAAATGTATAATAAACTATTATAAAAATTAAAATTTCTCTATAATTGATATGTGTTAACCAGTCTCAGAGTTGCTAGCACATCCTGACATAATCCATAAGTGAGACAAGGACTGACGTGCTGATGGGAGTATAAGTCCAGAGCATTATTGACAAAAGGCGTCATCTCATGAGCACATTACTTTATGCGGAAGGATTAGAGCATAAATCAATATACACTTAGAAAGCCCGTCGGCTTTCTAAGTGTACACGAGACTAATATATAGTCAAACTGGTGAATATGCATGAGAAAGTGCAGAGATAGATAACTAGATCCACCCTGCAATATTGTAGTAGATGTTTCACATCAGTATCATAGAGCTACACGACTATTTTCCAACTGTGTCTAATTTCATTTGATAATGTGTAGGCGCATGACATATCTTATTCAAGAATTCACTAATGCAAGCTAAGACTCATTCTCACGACTACGATGTGTCAATGCTGGTGGGAAAAATTACTTGATCGATGTCGAGACGAGAGTCTTTCAAGAGAGACGGAACTTTTTAGATGATTTTCTCCTCTGTTAAATTATGTCTCAAATTGAACTCTCAAAGTAAAGTTACACTTAAAAGACGTCAATTTTGATATTTCTTGCATCTCGAATCTCTCTTTCTAACAGTCTCTCTCAACTCAATCGTTAATTCTTGCTGAAATTCACAACGTTTGAAGACCACAAGTTCACAATCACACCCACAAAATCACAAACAAATATAGTCTACGAGATCTCCTGGTATCGCAAGAGGAAGTTGCAATGCATAGTTTGAGAGATTTTCAAACCTCAATCACTTCAGCCCTCAATAACCTGGAGCTAACCATCCACTCTTTCTCAAACTTCAAAAATGCCCCGTCTATTTTGTAGTAAACATGCTCCAAAAGAGATCACTCAGATCCGACTCTTCATCAACCTCCACAGTCAGTACTCAGAAATCAAGAAAATACTTATATGGAAGCAAAATTACATTTATTTCGTTAGTTCGTATAATCACAACTTACTCAGAACAAGTTCAAACTTCAGATTTCTTCAGTCTAACTCTATCTGCTCCTCGAGAGCTCTTTACTCGTAATCTTTGATCTCTATCCTCTTTCACACTGAATGCATAGCTCTCGGTATACCTCTTGTCTCGCGATGATAGGATTTGCATGTATCAACACTAACTACAAAGGTAATAGAATAGGTGTCATCATCTTATTAAACCATTGACAAAATATAGACACCCTCTAACGTCAATATTAAATTATGTAAAAAAATGAATCACTATCTTACAGTTGGATTGCACCATAGCATAGCCATAATAACGGCATATCGGCCTAGTCATCTAGCACCCGACTAATAGATCCAAGTATAGTCATACAACTACTGACACCGCTCCTTAAAAGTACTAATTTATATCCCTATCACAACTCAAATCAAATAGAAGTCTACATTTGGCCTACTAAACCTACAGATTCATTCCTAGTTCTCCATTGTCGTTCATCGCAGCGAAAACCAAAAATATTCAGCAAACACCCATCCGTAAGTAGATTGTTATGGACCCTTGTTTCCCCCTAGTATCCTTGGTAGCTTTCGCTTGTATTTCTCTCACCATCTTTTGCAAGTATTTGCAAGTATCATTTGGTAACCAAAGCTTGAATTTCACTGCATGCAGAAACACCGTCTATTTCAGATTACATATAAAAGAGATATCGTCTCTTACTCCTATGTACGACCGAAGTCACACCCACCGTAATCCTCCAATGATTGACATGCAATTCCACCACAGTTGTATGTTAGCTCGATGATCCAATATATAGAAGCTAAGACGTTCAAAGAAAGTTTGAACCCTAGAACTCATGTTTACCAGAAGGTTGAGCTATCCAACTCTCCTCACTCCATACGTGTTCAGAAAAGAGAAGGAGAAAGATTTTATGATTTACTTTGTTTATTTTTCTCCCTTTATTGCTTCAAAGCTGCATAACAGATCCATTTTTGATAACTAAAGTTCTTGGACTATACTACGCACAAAATCCTAAGCTATGGTATACTAAGATCTCCATTCCAACCAATCCTCCAGTTCACACGTAGTTTTCTCTTTTGCATTTTACATCTAACCCTAAGTCAAATATCTTTGTCATGACAATTTCATTCGCTTCGATTCAAGTCTTGTTCGGCTCAGCTCGACGAGCTCTACAATGTGATATCATCAATTTTCTGCTTCTAGAAAACTTCCTCTTTTAAGCTCTGATCCAACTTACCTAGGCCACATCTTAACCTCAAGCCTAGCCCATGCAAGCTTAACCTCAGACCTAGCTTACCAAGCAAGAGGTTAGCTTGCTCAATATCCTCGTACATAAACTCTTCTCACTACAAAAACCATCCTTAACATGACATCGGGTCGGGTTCCTACTTGGTCAAACTCTCGACTTCCAAAAATCGCTTGGTCAAGCCCATTTTTGACAAGACGATCATCTCTCGATGAACATCTTGCGTGACAATGGCAGCTAAGATAACTTTGTAGAGTGTTAGTCTAACGTGCATACCTCGTTTGAACTAGGACCCGCGAACCTAGGATCTAGAGACATTGTTTAACATCAAGCAACAATGCAGTTTAAAATTCGTCTCAAGAGTAGCCGATCATTGATTCTTATAAAATGCAGTATCTCGTGACAATGGCCTTGGAGGTCGACGATGATGAAGCTGAAATTGTTCCTGGTCAACTTAGATTTTTTACTACTATGCGCGATTATAGCAGCAATGGAAGAAACGCTTGAGACTTTTTGGAGTTCGATCAATGAAGACTGAAGATGGAAGAGAGTACTGCCGATGACCACAATTTATAAGTCTGACCTTAGAACAGATTAGGGAGGTCGCGAGTTGACTGAAACTCGGTGTTGTATGTGAAAATTTTGAGAGATTTGAGTGGAGTGTCGAAAGTTACTTCTTTCTTCACAGTCGGGCATTCTAGTGTGTCGAATCTAAGCTGCATTGTAGAGTTAGAGCATGTTGTTGCGGGACAACATTGAGATGTAGGAAACGACCTAGTGCAGAGTTATGCAATGAAGGAAATTTCTCGCAAACCCAGTCACGAGAAGCATTTCTGCAACCGAAATTGCAGTCATTTCATACAGAGACGTAATGTGAGACGTAAAACAATTCAGGGGGACGAAGAATAGGATCACTTCGATCTAATGCATTCATGCCATTTTTTGTGTGTTTGGTTACTTCAATGCTGTTACAATGCTCTATCATATTCATTTCCACATATGTCTCTTTTTTGTTGCCATGATGGATAGGGACCGGGCAATGATTGCAATGTAGGACAGAGGTCTTGCCAAGCGATTTCTGAAAGTAAAGGACTTGGCCAAGTAGGAAGTCGAACTCAAGGACCCAGCCAAGTAATTCTCCCATGCTGGTGAAGTCCATATGATCTTTTTCCGTTCTCTGCAGTATAAGCTTTGAGATGCTGATACATGGCAGATGTCTGTTACCCTCTCTCGTGGAGTATGTATTTTGTTTGAAGAGCGTGAATAATGCTTACCTAACCTTTACGTTGGAAAAGATTAGGTAATAAATTAATGTCCTCTAAAATTATATTTTTTGAGAACAAAACCCCAATCTTATCTTGTCAGAAGCATTTTTTCTCACTCTGTACTTATAGTTTGTCTCCGGAACCAAACGCACTTTGATTCTCTTAACACTTAATGTTTATAAAAACAATTAATTAAAAATTAATTTATTCTGAAACTCTTACCTTATTTATTCATCTAAAAAATTAATTTATTCTGAGACTCTTACCTTACTTATTCATCTATTTCTGTAACCTAAAAAAATCACGTAGTGGAAAGAAAAATCAAACATCAAACGATATTCCTAGAATAGTCTTTGACTCCATGACACTCGACAGCTAATCCATTTATTGTATTTTGTCTCGTGTCGCTTGTCATCTTCCAACGAAATTCCTAGAATATCTTTGACACCACGTCACTCGAAAGCAAATCCACTTATTGTATTTTGTCCCTCATGCCCCGCTTGTCCTCTTCTGTTCTATTCCCCCGCCAAAGTGCATTTGATGCTCGGGGTTTATTGTACCGAAACTCGGAAATAAACTAATATGAGATTTATCAATCCATGCGAAAGTGCTCATGCGTTACCGTTGAGACGAGAAATCAACCTGGATGATTGGAATTTGTGTGGGCATCGCCTAACTCACTGAGAGGACCACTCAGTGAAATCAATTTCCCTCCGTAGACTGTTAACGATTATAAGACAGCAGATCTTTCGTGGATTCCCAGTAACTCGTTTCAGAAATTATTTTGCTTCAGCAAAATAGCAAAGGAGACGGTTGACCGTCCATCAGCACATGAGACTGCCATAGCCTAAGGCCCTAAACAAGCGTCGTCCTAAAGAAAGATCAGCGACTCATCAGAGTGACTAACAGTTTAGAGCGCCGGTGTGCTCAGCCTGGTCAGCCTTCTCCAGTGCCTTCGAGCTTTGAACTTTCCCAACGACCTGTACAAGCTTGCTGCAGTATTTAGGGACCCTCTTCTAGGTGTTAAGAAGGCACTCTTGGGCGTAAGGACCAGCACTCCACACCGGAAAGAAATGCAAATCCAAGCGAACGTTTTCGCTCTACTTTTACCCCACTAAGAAAGCCATTGTATGTACCTTCTGGTTGTGGTCAAAATGCTGCAGGCAAAGGCCTCCAAGTCGACAAGAAGAGACTTTAGAAAACAATTTCCGCATACCATGAGTTTGACTCCCATAATTTTCATTCTATATCTCATGCAACGCAAGGATCAGATCTTCGGAACAAGGTCACTGAGAGAAAAATCGGTCCTACTTGCATCGAGGACGCCAACATTTACCTGGAATGTTCCTTACATAAAGTAACTCTACCGATGATGGTACCGAGTAGAAACAATTAATGGTGGAAGACCTAGTTTCTTCGAAACTATTCCACTATATGAACAGGAGTTTGGGAGGAGTAAACCTTTCAAAGTGTAAATCATCAAAAACCTTAGTGAGGCTAACCTATGATAACCCGCTCGATCCCCATGACTCTCTACTGTATACCTGACTACCAAAATTTCGTCGCCTCTTCCCAGGCCATACTCTTTTGCTTAACAAACCACCTGCAGGTACTGCTCCCCTGTTTTGTGTACTCACTTTGGTCTGTCCCAAACCGTTTGCCCGCCTCTCATAGGGCCCTCTTGCTTGCTCCAGGACTTGAAAGTAGCCACTACTAAACTCCAGGGCAACCTGAACAAGTTTAAATACACCTTCAGACGTCAGTGTTCATGACGCGTTAGAGCTGTGATCAGCATGAATGACGAGATGGACGGAGAACTTGCTTGCATGCTGTATGCTCCACTTACCTTCAAAGTCAACCATACTTTTAGCGCGGCACTCAGTTGGGTAATTCGTTTGCGTTTCCTTGCTTTTAGGTACTCGCCCATAACTGGGTCCACCCTGAGGAGGAACTGTGGCCATCTCGAGCTGTCCAACGGATCTGCCTGATTTGGTTTTGTGGCCTATCGCATCCATAACATTATTTTCTACTGTCAGCGACACGTTTAATTGGAATCCCAACTGAAATGTAAGCAGGGCAAAAGAAGTAGAGAGTTGCCCTTGGCAGGTGCTTACCAACAACCTTCGTACCGCCCGCTCAATCCTAGACAAGGTTGTTTCATGTGCTTCGACACGACCAACTCCATGACAATCAGGGCACGGTTCACTGATTGTCAGCGTTACACTCGGCCGCACCTGTGCAGTACAATAATCTTTATTAATGTACGCGAACATATCACATAACTCGGATCGTAATGCAAGAGAGCACTGCTGCAATCTCCATGACACAAAGCTTTCTTATGCGCTACATAGGAAGACAATACGAGTTCCCATCTTCTTTTGAACCTATAGCCACTTAAAAGCCCATACTTGTACGCAGCTACACCGGCAAAGAAGCTGAGAAAGGCCAAGTTAAAAGTTTGAGAGTTCATACCCTCTTCCTTGTCATCTCCATTAGCCCGAAATCGGAAATTTCCGACAAGTTAAGAGTTGAACGATCCCGCTGTGTAGCCTTCCGCATTTCCTCATACACGAGCTTGTGATGGCCTGCTTCAGACAGACACACGTGTTACTATGTGATGGGCAGGCTGAAGACCTGGTCATTCTTTGACTTGGCTGGACTAACCAGCATGTAGCATCAACAATTAGCTCCTCAGTTGTTTCAAGCAAACAGGAACTCCATTTTTCCTCAACCTATTTTACAGGCATATCTCTTTGCCTGATTCATCTGAAAGAGATAGCAACAGAAATATGTACGCACTTGGGTCATCCATGTCGATGAAGTCCACAACGATTATGCCACCAATGTCCCTCAGTCGTATCTCTACAGCAATCTGCACGGATGTCGACACGAGCCATGAACTTTATTCCCTCCTTCTAGAGTATGTCTAAAGGTCCAGAACAACTCAAAGCTGACTCTTACACGAGACTAACTTTCACTTGAATTCACCTGTCGAGCAGCTGCAAGATTGACTTCGAGAATGGCCTCTCCTTGTGATATATCTTGGGCAAGCATGCCGGTGCCTCCATTTACATCAATTGATACTAGTGCTTCTGTCTCTTCCAGTATCAAGTAGCCTCCATTGGGAAGATTTACTCTGCACACAAGTAGCTACTTGAGCTCAACGAGCATAATCAACGACCAAACAATCACGATCTGAGACCAGAAACCTATTGTGGTCTCAAAGTCACAGCGATCAAGTAATTGGCACAGTGGATAAAATGACGCACCGCTTGCTGGAGAACTTGTCAATTTCAGTTTCCAAATTGTACGTATCGAAAATTGGCTGCATTCCAGTGTAAAGCTCTACCCTATCACATAGATTCGGCGCAACTTCCTGAAGATAACTTGTAACCTTCCAATCCAAACGGACAAGTTAGTCCCTCTGTGCTTCAATTCATCAGCTGCAGTTGGTAAAGCAACTCACTCAGCGGGTATTCACGTTCAAGTTTTCAGTGACAAGTTAAATAGATTACCTCCTGAAAGCACTGTGGAGAGTCGATTACCATTCGATGTACCTGGTCACAAGAAGCCAACATATATGCTTTCAACTTGTACTGGAGTAAAAAAGCTTCGGCTGCCCAACTCGACGCTGACGTGACTGTTCTATATTCATCTGCTCATTATTCATGCCCTTGGACGTAGACAGCGACAATCATAATTCCCTCACTGAATAATGCGATTTACTACTTGCCTTTGTATTGAAGAAGTCTCGGACGATTGTCAGGGTTTGTCCCATGGCTCGATGCAAAAGTACTGGAACAGGGCCTTCAGCATCGTGCTCGGCTGCGACTGCTGAAGATGCTGCAAGGTCTAGGATTTCCTTCCAGGTCTCCAAGAGTCGGGCCAAATCTCTCTCAAGCTCTTCTCGATCGTGGCCAAGAGCTTCAGTTCTAATAGTCAGCCCAAAGTTTGGAGGTTGAAACTCCATAGCTAGACTTCTCAACCTCCTGCGCTCAGGACCAGTGATTCTCCGAGACACACCAACTGTTCTACCGCGAGGAACAAGAACCTGGAAACATCGGATTATTTTATCAGACTCTATCTGCTACGAGTCTCCAACATTAATGCTACCAGATGCCTTACGAGAAGTCAAAGTCGTCACTTAAAATATTGTGCCGGCACGAGTGAGGCGTAACAAGAATACAATCAGTATTAAACGGTGAACACCCAGGGATCAAACAAGGATCTAGTGCATGACAAGGAGTTCAACCTTCAGTCGAACTGTAAGCTTCTGACCATGTAGCTTGATAGAGAACAATCATTCCAGTGATTCTGGTATACATTCAATAGGAAGATCAATCAACATCACGAGAAACTATCGAGCGGCGTGAAAGTAGTTTCTTACCCAAAAGCGACCTGCTAGACTTGGAAAAGCCGTCAATCGTGGACCCTTCTTGCCTAGTGCTTCCTTCTTAACTTGGACAATAATTTGCATGCCCTCTTCTAGTTTTCGCCACTTCTTGAGTTTCCTCCCAAAATTAACCGTTATGGGCCCTGGACTCTGGGCATCAGATCTTATAACAGGATGAACGCTCGTTCCTTCTCTGAACTCTTCTTTCGAACTCATGTCCTCAATAGTATAATCCCTTTCACTGTCGACTTCATCCCGGAGATTTTCAGCTAGTTCCTCTTCTTCAGCTTGGTTACCCAGTGCTTCCTCCTCCCCGTCAACGATATACTCGCCTTCATCACCGGAACTCACGTCCTCGTCCTCTGATACCTCTTCCTCAAAAGTAACATCGCAGTCGAATGTGATGGGCACCGATCCATTTGACGTGACACCACTACTGAGGTTGGGAAAAGTGTAAGGATATTGATTCCTCGTGATGTCTAGTAGAGCCAGCTGAAATCCACCGATATCCACGAACACTCCAGACATTCCAGGCAGAAGCTGCCTTACAACCCCTAGATACACATTACCCACTTGAACCCTGGTATTGACAGGTTCAAGTAGCAACTCCACGAGTTTACCATCTTCCAGGATTGCCATTCTTTGCATGGTGCATTGTGGAGAGTTGATCAGAATTTCCACCTGAACTGGTGGAAGATCTTTCTTTTGTTCCCCATCACCGCCTTCTAGTGCGTCGACCTTCACTTCCTCTTTCTCTTCAGCCCTTTTCCGTTGAGAATCATTTCTCTGCCCCATAATCATCGATTCGATGAGCCAGGGTTCCTCTCTAGGCAAAGCTTTCTTTCTTATCTTGCGTTTCAACCATTCATCCGCCCCTTTTACCTTTTCATTTCCGCTGACAGAGTCTTCTTCTTCAGTTCTGACCACAGGGCCAGCTCCAACCTCTTGCCTTTCTTCATCCAGTAAATCCGAAGTGTCAGAGAAATCAGAAGGCAATGCCTCCTTTCGCGTTGATGAATCGGAACTGCTTTCATGTCCTACTTCAGCACGTGGGCCAGAGAGGTCAATGTGCTCCCACCATCTAGAGCCCCAAGAAAGGGAGTGAAGCTTCACCGGAAATTCGGGTCTCCATAAATCCTTGATAACCTCAATACTAGTTCCCTGACTCTCCACTTGAGGAATGAAGTGCTGGATTTCGGGCCCGAATTTTCGATCTACAGCGGATTTATCTGCTCCTGCCGCTTCCACAAAGTACTTGTATTCCAACATCATTCCTTGTGGAACCTGTTTCCAACCAATCGAATACATCAAATGGTAATTCATCAAGCACGAAGGGACCAAAGTGTCCAAAGAGTGCAATGCCAATAATCTTTACCTGTGGCAAAGCTAGCCTAGTCCCAAATTTCATTCAGGAAGAAACTTTAACCTGATTACAGTCAAGTAAGCCGGGTTGGTCAAGACGCAGTTGTAACCCCACAATGAAACACTGACGAAGCAGAGTCAGATAAACGCATTTTCACCTTGATAGTGTTTTCCCACAAGTTTGCACTATCTTCTTCTTGACATTTTAGAAGAGGCAAGGCCAAAGATAGATCCCAAGCACCGAGCTCGGGATTGTCTCCTACAATGCACAATCGCTGATTGGTTTTCAAATCTGCCTGCACCTTGAATTGGACCGTACACCAACTAACAGGATAAAAATTGTCTTCATGAAAGGGTAGACCTTCACCAGAATCTGCTTCACTCTCAACTAGCCCCTCTTGACCTCCATCTCCATCTCCTGATTCTTTTCCAAGCCAAGCCTTCTTCTTACGTTGTCTCCTCCTCTTAGCACCTGACTTTCGTATTGGTATGACAGCTACTTCCAGATTCAAGATGTCATCCGCATAGGAGCCTAAAACTGGTCCTAGTCCTAAGCCTGTTCCCGCAGTATCGTCAGGTAACTTACCGTTTCTGATCTTTGGGATACATTCCTCAGATCCATTATTTGAATCCGGATTTTCCTGTTCATAAGTCTCGTCATCCATGGGTATCAAGGTACCCAGGTGACAGCTTTTTGATGAATCCCTCATTGTCGACGAAACGTCAGGATTGGTCTCGATATATTTGCCACTCTTTGGTGATCCACAAGCAGAATTGTCATGACGTCCATCAGAAGGGTCCTCGTTATTTTCAGTATCAGCTGGGGACAATCTATGACTGGATGGTGAACAATTTACTTGTTCAGCCTCACTCCTATCATCCGATACCAAAGCAGAAACCTCGTGCTTACTAGCTTCTGCAGCTTCCTGTGACAAAACGACTCTCTCTCTCCTACCTGGTCTCTTTTTCCGGGAGGAGGGTTTCTGCCTAGCGGAACTATTTGTCTTTGTTTCCTTCTCGTCGTTGCCTTCGACGTCCTCATGGTGCTCTCGTGCAGCATTACTCGCGGAACCACTTCCTTCCTCGAAACTGATTTCTGCGCCGACAAGCTTAGAGTCATGACGAGCGACTGACGAAGGGGTTCTCCCGTTTGACTCAGGCAGCACATTCTCCGCCTTCAGAATCTTCTTTGACCGTGGCTTTCTCTTCGTTTTGGTCTTAACTGCTCCATTATTAGCAGACGTCCCAGATGAATATTCAGTATCCAAGGTTGGAGTTTCTGAAGTAGATCCAGAATCCAAGTTTTCGATCTCAAGACCCTCACCAATTGCATCCAATTCCTTGAAAAAATCTTCAATGGTTTGCAATTTAGCGTGAGCTTCAATCTCAGCTTTCGACCTCCTCCTCCTCCGTCTTTTACCCTCGCCTTCAAGCTCTAGATACTCTCCCCTTGGATCCTCAGTGGCAGCTGAGGATGCGGATAACTTCTGCTCCTGTTCCTCGATTATTTCAGTAACCTCAACCTGACTTTCGCTATCACCCTTCGCACCATTCTTCTCCTTAGCTTCGGACCCAATTTTTCTACTAGCTCGTGTGGTTCTCGACGTTCTGGAAACTGCCCATAAACGACCCGCATTGTGCCGGGGCTTAGGGTTCACTTTGCGGAAATTAATGACAATCGTCCTGCTGCATAATCCGTTTCCTTCTCCAACACTTGACAGAGAAATCGAGGGAATCACATTTGCCAGAGGGCGAGAAAGTGAGCGAGAAAGGGCCATGGAAACAAAAATTCCCAGCTAGGGGCCACCCTTGACGTGAGCTGAATGCCATGCCTACTTTACCCCCGCCAGCCTGCTGAGACTCTCAATCTTTACAATTATTCCGGTAGTGCCCTCCTCAATCTGCCACTTGAAACAACGATTTCCAGCTGCTCAGAATCGCCCAACGACCTTCCCTAAACCCAAGGCAATTTTTAATTGACGATTCAAGTCCACAAAAAGTTATCTGCTCCATTTTTCTGGCTCACGATATCGCAAAGTGTCCATATCATATCGCATTCAAAACACCTCAATTCACTACTCTCACCTACTGCAGCAACAACAGTGCTTGTGAAAAGAGGTACGAGCCGTGATCATTCACGGTGCTCGTTCCTTTCCTCCTTATGAGGCTTCACATTCCTTCAACCGCCACGTCTGCCATGAGAAAGAAACTCTGCTGTGAAGAGCATCAGATGAATTTCACTGTTAAACCCCAAGGGAACCAGAACCCTTCAACTGACTGGCTGCTGTCTGTAAACAAATTCAAACATCGCACCACAACAATTCCCGAGAGCAGCGGAGGCATGCAGCAGCGCTTGAGCAAATTTTCACTTGTCTCTTTCCGCGGGGCCTTATCCGAAAGAATATCGACATATGGATCAACTCATTTCTTGGCCACAAGGTCGCGCGACTGCGGTTCCAGTACTGACGTGGGTACGCGACTCAGTGACTAGGATTGGCAGGACGAAGTTCGAGACCCGCATCAGACCGCATCGCGCGACCGGACGAGATTGTAGTGGACGTCAGAACGAGTTTACGGCAACCCGTGGAGCTGGCAGGCGCATGTACGCAAGTGCGTCTTGTAGGCTTGTAGCCCAAGCTCCGGAGGATCCGACGTTTAGTTACGAGGTTTCCGTAAGTCTTTGGGATTCCGGAAGTTTGTCGGATAGCGGAAACTGATCCGAGATGTATTACGGGATTACGGAAAGCAAATGTAAACGTCAGAAATTTTATTGAACCATTATTGACGTTAAGTTAATTTTGCAACATCATCACTCGCCACATACCATGTTGAACAGAAATTAGACAAGTAGAGGAGTTGCGACATCTTTCGTGCTTGATCGATTATGGATCATCTTGCTAAGCTTATCTACGAAGATAACTATGGATTTTGAACTTGAACTAACCATGGGTATTTTGTTGACACATTGCACAACTCCTAATGCATGCTGCAACATCCTTCGCCATCTTGGACCCATCAAAAACTCGGTGGACTACTTTCAATGTCTTCTCTACTCCCATGTGTCATGTGATTGTTGAATCGTGACATTCAATTAATTTGATGGTACTTAATTTGGATCATCTAGGATCCATAACTTTTTTTCATGGAATGTCAATCCTTGATTGCGACTAGTGATTTTTGAAGTTTTGACTGCTACAATATGTGCATCAGACCTTGTGCCCTCGATCAGTTTTGTCTAGAAGTCAAAATTCACTTGACTTCAAAGATTATGTTATGCACAATAGACATACGAGTTAATGCATCGGTAGTTTACATCTTACTCTCAACATATGTGATGATCATGTTGAATCATTGTCTCTATTTTGTCCAATGGATTTGTCTCTTTGAGAGATCCTTTTACATCTCCAAATAGACTAAAGATTTGTAATCTATCTCGATTTCAAAAGTCTTTTTCTTTAAATAGTGCTTCTAATGACAAGAACTTCACCAACTCTTCTCTTTCGATAGTGCGATAGTTTTGTTCTGCTAGTAGCAACTTTCGTTAGAAGTATGCAATGGGATGTCAACCATTCTCTCATTCTTGCTGCAGCACAACCTCTATCGCCATGCTTGATGCAACAATTGTCAACTTCATAAATCTATTCGAGTTGTACCACTTGATGATCATAGTATGTAGTAGTCTAGTCTTCAATGCTTGAAAACTTATTTCATGTGTCGTTCCTCACATCCATTTTTATCTTTTGTCTATTAAAGCGGTTAAGGGTTGTGCAATCTTGACAAAATTCTTAACAAATTTACAATGGTGTCAATCCCAAGAAGTTCTTAAGTTGAGTCTGAGTTCTTTTGGAGCCTTTCACTATTGAATGACTGCTATTTTATCTGCCATTACTTGTATGTCTTTTGCATTCACTTTGTATCTCAAGTAATCCACCTTTGTCTTGTCAAGTTCGCACTTTGAAATTTTGACATACAATTATTGTTGCGGAGTACTTGGAGGAACTCTCTCAAATGCTATTTATGTTCTCTCATAGTTTTGCTATAGACTAGAATGTCGTAATTAGTAAGTAATTGAATTTATCTAAATAAAGATAGAATATGTCATACATCATACCCATGAAGGTGGCTGATGCATTTGTGAGACTAAATGACATCACTAACTATTCGAAGTGACCATACCTTCTCCACATCTTCATTGGCAATCCGGATCAGTTATAACTGCTTCGTAAGTCTAGCTTGGTGAAGTACTTTGCTCCTTTGAGTTGGTCAAACAGATCATCCGAGATAATAGGTACTTATTCTTTACCGTTTGTGATTGAGCGCTCGATAATTGATGCACATCTGTAGATTGTTATCTTTTTTTTCACAAAAAAGACTAGAGCTCCATATGATGACACACTGCACTATATAAACTCTTTCTGCAACATCTCCTCAATTTGTTCCTTGCAAATCTCCAATGCATGTGGTATCAATCTATAAGGAGCTTTACAATGAGGTATGCTCACTAGAATCACCTCGATTTTGTGATCAATTCGTCATTTTGGTAGTAACCTTGGAGGAAGATTCGAGAAAGACATCCATATATTCTGCTACCACATCTCTTAAGCTTTCTAGAATCTGTCCGCCGAGTTGTGCACTCAAGATCTCTTTTATTAAACCTAGAAAACAAACATCGCTATTGCATATAGCACTCGTACTTATGACATACGAAGGCAAGTTTTGTCTTTGAGATCTCACTCTATCTCCGAAGATTTTTCACTGTTTGGTTTTCACCACTTTTCTTCTCCAATCTACTTCAAAGATTATACTGCTCCATCCACAACATGCCCAGTATGACATCATAACGAGCTAATTTGATTACTCATCATTTAAAATCTTGTTGGTATTCACCTAAAATAAGTTCTATCTTACAAGTTAAAGATTCAATCTTCTCAGTCTATCCATTGGGTAGTTCCACCTCTTCATTCTCATCGCTTTCTAATTCCACATGATAGTCGATCGAGACAAAAAGTTTTTGGTTGCACTATAATCAATCAGTACTCTCACATTGGTCCCTTCCAAGACTCCATCCGTGACAATCAACTACACATTTTTTTTCAATCTCATGTTCTTTCTTTGGTCTTTTTTCTCCCTCCTTGAATCGGTAACACGAGGTGCATTTACTAGTGTTATTCGTTTTCTACTGTTGTCTCGACTTCTTCATTTTCTTCTCTCTCGTTCAGATGATTCAAGGGTCGATAATATGGAGGTCTTGGACCTCTCGAGAAACGGGTTTGGTAGTTTTTAGCTATGTTATCAAATCGTCCACAGTTGTAACATCGACGTTGTTATGGTTGAGGTGTGACATTTCAGACACCTATTTCTCTAGGAGCTCCCTGAAGTCTTTCATCTTGTCGACCTCGATGATCTCCATCTTGAAATTATTGTGGTTGATATCGAATATTGCCCAACTCTATAGGTGTCGGTCCGTTTGCATACTGTGTTTGAGGTCGATTTTGATGATTTGGTGGAATCATTACTTCTCCTTCTCTTAATGTCCAACAACTCTCTGAAACGCAAGCAATGGCTTCAAAAACCATGCTTGGATTTTGCACCATTATTCTTGAGATTCGCTCCTTGAAACCCCTCTTGAAATTATCAGGAGTCTCCGTTGGACTCATATCGCTGATTGGAACTTGCGAGTCGAGGAACACCTCTGCATACTCTTGAAGGCTTCCCTTTTGTTTCAATCTCCACATCTTTGTTCGAGCCATTTGCACAAAATCCACAGATTGAAAATTCTTTAACATATCTTCTTGCATTGCATTCCATGTTACTATTCTCTCTTTCGTCAACACCGATCTCTCTCAGGCATCGTACCACGCATGAGCTTTATCGTTCAAGTATCTCCACGTAAATACTCCCGCTACATGATCAATTATTTAAGTAAAAAAGTTTTAAATAATGATTCATCCGAAAAATCTAGTTCTTGACTACTCTCATGTGTCGTTGATCTTTGTAAGGTTCAATGTACATGTCTTCTTCATCCGTACTAATAGAGTACCTTATCATCGACTAGAGCTCTAACGATAGATGTCACGAATTTCTTTGCTACACTGATACTCCTTGATGCGGTCCTCCATCTCCCACGTCTGTCATTCTTTGATCCTCAAAGCTCAACATCTTGCTTTGTAGTGCTTTGACTCTCATCTTCATCTCTCGAAATATTCCTTGCATCAGGTTGCATTACGTTCGCGGGTTCTAGATCCATGATCTCTCTCTCTTCTCTCTCTCTCTCTCTCTCTCTCTCTCTCTCTCTCTCTCTCTCTACAATAGCACAAAAGTTTTGAGCTTTTCCTAGTATAGAGTTATGACGTGCACCCTAAAATATTCATACATTACATGTACTACAAAAAGGACGGGAGAATGATTATTTCACGATAGAAATCTTCATCGAAATTTCTTATCACAAACTCTATATGTAAACAATTTTGGTCTACAGACATAGCAAATCTCCACCCATATGTTGAAAGAAAAGAGGGCAGGTTGATTTAGATCCATGCTTCAACTAAATTAAGATATAGATGGTCAAATCTCATTTGATCGCGTACTCAGTACTGGAAGAATCACAAGGTCTGGCAAATTCATCACTTGATCCAAGAAATTCTCACTGAAATGGTAGACAAGGTATATTCGAAAATCCTCACAACATAGATACATAAACTTGATGTGAAAAGGATTCAAGAATAGTAATTCCAAGACTAAAAGTCTACTTCCATCCATAACATAGCTCTCTGATACACTTTCTATACTCCAGATTAATCTTCTGACGCACTCAGAGTTCCAGTTACAAGACACCTTGATCAGAGGTTCTTCTCAAAGGGGCAAATTCATGCTCTTAATGTGCTTGCTCTGATATCATTGTAAGACGCAGCTCAAGAGTGAACTCAAACTCGAATGCCTCTAGAGGTACATTCTCATACTTTATATAGTGTTAGAATGCAGTAAAAGATAAAGTTCAATCCATTGCTTATCACCCAAAGTGAGTACACGGATCATTGACGTGGTTTACATGCAACATTAGATTCGAAACCCTAAAACAACATCTAAGGATCTCAGAATGAGATAAACAAGGGCTCGTTGGAAAGCTCACGAAGAGTATGAACTAGCATTTAAAGCATGTTTTAAGCTCTGTCCTTGACGGTCAATTTTGACCCTCAAATTCATCCCAAAAAGTTTTAATGATTTTTTGGTGCTCTCGCATATTAGTAGAAGTACTCTTTTGCTGCATCTATTCTTAGGCCAACTTAAACATTATTGACTATTATACGAAAGACTTTTACCAAACCAATTTTCATCTCTAATCGACAAGTAGAACTCCATTTATTACAAAAACCACCATTGAAGAACAAATCAATCATAAAGAGTTTATACAGACTTGAGATATGAGCTAGGAAGACTATGCATCAGATTTCGTGTACTTTCATTAGACGACAAACAAAGAAAAACAAACCATAGGAATAGCATCGCTAGTCTATGCACCCTTCTGTACTCATTACACACCATCACAAACTCAACTTTTGAGGACTCTCCATCAAGACACATCCATAAAACACACAAGCATCAACTTAGATCAGCTGCACATTGAGTACTCTCTACAATATATTCAACTTTTGAGGGCTCTGCATCACAACATATGCAGAAAAAATACACCCACCAACTCAGATCAGCGGGCACAAATATCAATCCATGGTGATCAACAAGATAAATCATAGTCTTACCAATGTCCACATATCGGTCAAGAAATTAACCACAACATCAAGAGCAATAAAGTACTCTCGAGAAATAGTCTACATAGCACATGGATCATCAATGGCTCTATGATGCTCGTTAGAACAATGAATTCCAACACAAAGAAGGAAAATGTTAACATTGAAAATACACTCGACAACATGGTCGCATCTTCCAAAATCTCTCGATCAAGGAGAGAGTGAGGATGAGCAGTAGCTCGAAAGAACTTTGTTGCTAATGGTAACATACAACGGATGTCACTCACCAAGTGGACTACCCCTTTTTCAAATGAAAATGAACAGATGGAGCGCAAGATATTCATAACAACGAAGGCTGTTGAGAATCAAATGATCTCACTAGAATGAGACTATGTAAAAGAAACTCAACTACAATAATGACCGACCTAGAAATAGTAATTTCAAGAGAAATTCTCGTCATCACACATGGAGATCCTTAACAATTGTCATTTAGTTTATTGTTATGTCATGTGACATATGTTTGTGTTCTTTCTCGTCTACCAATCATGTAACTTCTCTCTGCTTCGAGTTCTCACATTATCTATAGACAATACATGGATTATAGATGGGAACTCCTCTCGTGGTTTTTAAGACAAAAAAAGAGAAAATTTGACAAGTGGGACGGTCCATGACAGCGTTGCTCACTTTGGTGAGCTTTCCAACGTCACATGCTACAAAGATGGAGGACCTGGGCTTGTGTGGGATGCTCAGTTACAATAGTTGGTGGAGTTCAATGCCGATGAGAGAGAACGAGCGATGGGTTTTCCTACGGGTACGATGATAGTAGCTTCGATGTCAAAGGCTTCACTCGTTATGTATTGGATCAAGCAATGGACTTGAATTGCTTGACATGGATTATTAGTCTTGGATTGACCGAGCAGCGTTGGATGCGCTCGACGAGTATTACTGCTCGGATACTTCTACCGGGTTGGTGGAGATAAAGACTGAGGACGAGGCGTGTGGAGTTCGTCATCTTTGGACATCATGAGATGTCGTAGGAGAGAGTGTGGAGCTTGCAGCTAGGATTGCAAGAGGTTTTCGCACAATGGAGGTGGAGGTTGTTGGTGACGAGCAGAAGAAAACTGCTACAAAGGCTGCAAGATAGCAATCAACGACTTTGTCTTCTATCTCTAGCATGGTGACAGAGGATACTTGGGAGTCGAAGATTGGACCCAAGCTTATAGAAGAAGAGAGACGAAGAGTTCAAAGATTCCTGAAGAGCTACATGAATTGTTTTACCTTCAGTATGAAGGATTTGGGTACCTTGAAGGGATCTAGTATACGGATCGACTTGGTTAATGACAAGTCAATGACGTCCTTACAAATACAATCACATGAAGAGAGCCTTGATCTAGAATAGGACTCAAGACTTGTTGGAGGCTGGGTTGGTAGAAATGTCGCATGGAGAGTATGCATCTGCCACAGTTATGCCAACAAAGAAGGATATGTATGCCAACTACACGGATAGACGGATGTGTGAAGTACCGCCAATCAGTCGGCAGACGAAGTCCGATAAGTATGCCATGTCGACACCTGAGGAGATCTTTGATGTAGTGAGGCATGTGAAGGTCTTTAGTACTTTGGACCTTCGAGCAGGATATCATCGGTTGCCGGTGAGAGAAGAAGATAAGTCTAAGATAGCATTCTGGAGAATTGATTCTCACGGCAATGATTGTTTGTATCAGTGGCGGTTCTTATCATTTGGGTTGAAGAACGCTCTTGCTGAGTTCCAAAAGGTGATGGACAGAATCTTAGCATGATTGGATTTTGTCAGATGTTATATTGACGATATCTTAGTCTATAGTGCTACAGTGGAGGAGCACGAGATACACTTACGGGATGTGTTCGAGCGGTTGAGAGCTCATAAGTTATACCTTGGGAAGTGTAAGTTCTTCCAAGAGTTGGTAGAGTATTTGGGCCACACCATCTATCCAGGTGTGTTGGATGTTCAACAGAAGAAAGTTGAGACTATTGCACGTATCTCACGTCTCACAGATGTGTGCGAGTCGAATTTGACATTTGTTAGTTTGACGAACTTCTATCGTCGATACGTGAAAAGGTTTAGTGCAATTGCGAATTCATTGTCTCCACCTTCATTAGTGGACACAGGAGTAGCAGTGGAGAGATGAGCAGGAGCGAGCTTTTGTAGAGTTCAAGGATAGATTGACATCTGCTCTCATCTTGAGGAGATCCATTAGAGGACGTCTTTTCCAACTGCACATTGATTTTCATGTTGGGACTTGGAGCAGTGCTGACTCATCATGATGATGAGAAAAAAGAATTTGTGGTGGCGTATGTCAATCGCTCCAACAATTTGACGAAGGCGAGGTACAATTTGTACGAGGAGGAGTGTTTAGCTGCAATGTGGACTGTTGCACACTTCTGATGTTATCTGTTTGGGAACCTCTTTACTCTCATCACTGATCACCAGCCGCTCAAGTGGTTGATGAAGTCCGACAAGCTTACAGAGAAGCTTGCACGATGAGCTCTTATCTTACAAGAGTATGACTTCCATGTAGTGCATAGACTTGGAGTTGCAAACTAGATTCCGATGAGTTGAATCGCACGAATCAGTAGGATCATACTGAGGCTCGATAGCATGACGAGGTTGATGAGGAGATAGTGCCAAGATGGCATGCATCTACCTTTCTTTGTGTATTGGTCATGAACTATAGTATGGAGGGCCATGTCGTATCTTTCTCATGTCAGAGAGTAGATGACGATTCTCCGGATCCTTAGGGTAGAGATGGTATTTCAAACCAGCGAGATATCTTCTACACTCTCGAAAAGTATGCTCTATCTTTCATATTCCTCATAAAAAACACATGAGCCATCTTGAACTATCTTTGGTCCTCTAGAGTTTCTGAAGAAACTTCCGAGTCCTAGTTACTTCCACAATCAAAGCTTGGATCGATTCGAGATTATGCAACTTCACAGTTGTTTCGATCGTGTGGAGGCACATGACCCTCTTTCCATTCTCCTTCCATCTCCTTCTCAACTGCTCGTCAAATCTGCTTCCTCCAGTAATTCCAATCATATGAAATTACTAGAAATTTATCTTGTCATATAGTCTAGAAGGTTAGTGAGTAAGTCCATCTCTCTCTTTGTACGAATGTACCGTCTGCTTAATACTAATGTCTTAAGTGGGTTTGATATGGTTTTCTCCAATAGCTTGTTTGTTGTTTTGATTTTTCATCTTGTTTAGAAAAGACGCGGAGAGTCAGTTGAGTTATTCAACTTTCTGGAGTCAGAGCAGAGGACAACAAGAGACGTAGATGTCTCAGTGTCTGAAGAGGCTGAGGCGGAGGAGAGCGATGATGATGATGAACAAGCAGAAGACTGAACAAGTTGGCACATGCCGGAGGATGTGCAAGTTTGGAGGGGGTGGATGTCGTGATGTGAATCATTTCACATAGTAAATGATTCACTTCTCTATCAGGCGGTAATTTCTCTGAGTGAAGTTAAGACCTCAGAGAAGCCCATTTTTAGAAGATGTTATATGTTTTGAGTCTTAGTAGGTTGATTACCATGTCGATAGGATTTAAGCTCATGGGTTGTATTTGCGTGTCGCCCATGCACGCTTTCTAGCTGATTTAAGTTATTTTTCGGGGCTGCGTGTCATTTTAGGTAGTTTAAGTTTTACGCTGGCACTCTAGGGGGCTTGACGTGGTAGCCTATGAGTTACCAAGTAGTTTAAGGCACAAAAAGACAGTCAAGTGGAGCTATGAACTCCCATTGGTCCATTTTTGTCTTTTGTAAAACTCTAAGTTTAGAAACAGAGCTCTAGAGTGGATTTCGAGCAATTGGTGAAGGAACTCCGAAATCTGAGAGCATAGGGAGATAGAGATCGTCGAGCCAAGCATTGTCAGTGAAATTTTCGATCGATTTGGATCAATAAACAAGGAGTTATGCCCAATTGAAGTTCGGATTGTGCCAAAACTGCATCACTTTTGTTGATTTTGGAGCTTTGAGTGTCAATTCAAGCAGAATTGAGGAAGTCGCTTCAAACCTCCGTGGTTGCGTTCACTGTCAGCCGGGCTACGACTGTCAAAAAAGTTTCAAGTGATTTGAGTTATTGAGTAATTCAGGGCGACCGCTGAAGCAGAGGGGGTCTGTAAAGCTCGCAATCTAGAGCAGCAACTTCAGAGAACGAAATCTGGAGTTCTGTGTACAATCAGGAGGTCCAACTTCACAAGAGTGTTCAGCAAGCTGTGTACTGCAAATCCTGTAAGAAACTTTGAAGTTGATCGAGCCAATTTCCTGTTAGGGGTCGAAATAGCTATCTGGGTACTAGAAATTGTCGTAATTTCTCTGTTCAGAAAGTTTCTACCCATATCTCGGTGCTCTCAACTGATCTCAAGCTGAAACTTCATATGTGTATCTAGTAGGACCTCATTTACATGTAGGAGGAGTTGTGAAGCCTAAACCATCTTATGTTTCTGATTCTTGATTGTTAAAGTTCGTTTGCGAACCTTATTACTGTTAGTCTGATCTGATTTTCACTTCCTGAACATACTGGAGGATCCATTCGACCTGTGTGAATGTTTATAGTGCTCCTTATGACTTGAAGCCTACCTCTGGATAGTAAACAACCAGAACCTAAAGCCCAGCACTTTCCCAAGTAGTCTTCCCACAACCTTCACGATCATATCACATCCAGAAGGTTCCGCCCTTCCCGAGGAAAACTCTCAACTCTACAACGCGCGAATCGAGTTTTCTCTTCGGGAAGTTCTTGGTATTGCAAAGAGGGAGTTTCAGGAACTGATCATCGACATCATCAAGCGCAAGAGATAGGTGATGTCCGAGCAGGTAGAAAGCCAAATGATAGATGTGGTAGGAGCTTCTGTGAATGATGCAAAGTTTAGAAAGGTGCATTTTCAGGAAGCTGATGACAAGGGATACCAGCAAGAAGCGTTGGTTGCTGGTACCAACACTATTGAGTTCGATGATGAGGAAGCTGGCGGGGAGAGTCCAGCTACTGATAGTGATTTCAGAAGGAGACATTGGGCTCGTGCTACAACTGCTACATGAGTTCGTCTTGGAAGTTTGGCTAAACCTGTTGCTGCTTTAGTTGATCACGGATCTGAGATCAACATCATGTCACGGGAGGTGTACGAGAGAGGTCAATGGTCTATCGAGCTGAACCATGGTTGGGTACTACGAGCTGCAAACAACCAGAAGGGTGAGTTATACGGCGCTTATCCTAACGTGAAGGTGAAGATAGGTGATGTGGATGTGGATCAACATTTCTTCGTGCAATCTTTTGCTTCGTATCCTGTGATTCTTGGCCAGCCTTATATCACTGCAGTTCGAATGGAGACCAAGGTAATGGATGACAGATCTCATTACGCTAGGATCCGTAGTCCAGATGATAGACGTTCTGTGCAGTTTCTGACCGTTTGTACGAACCACGAACGAAACCGGCAGACCTTGAGGGATTCTCCTTTCTGTAGGAGTAAGGGTTTTCAGAAACCACTCTTGTAGGACGGGATAGCGAGAGTGAAGGATCTACTGCTACTATGATCCCGCTTGAGCAGTCTGAGGGATCACAGGAGGCTGATGGAGAGGCTGCTCAAGATTCAGAAAGTAGTTGCACTGTACATAGTTGGAAATCTGGTTTGATGGCTTTCAGTTCCGATGATTGGAGTGAGTTCACGCGGATAGAGGATTTGACTGAGAAGAGTAGAAGGCAGATGGAGAGATGTGCAGCAAATCTGCATTGTACATGAGTTCTGAAGGAAGATGAGATGATTTTTGGTGTTTATGAGGAGTTTGTAGATGTACAGTCTTTTGTTCGTTGGCTGGATGATGTAGATAGGTTGATGGAACAGATGGGAGATAGAGTGGTGATCCTCATCCATTCTCGTGAAGTCTATGTGGAGATTATCTCATACTTGCGATATCGTCCTCATCCGAGACTGGAGAATGGATGGAAGGATGCGGTCTGTTGGTGTGGCTTACATCAGGAAGCGGAAGTACACGTCAAGTATAAAGCTGTAGCGAGGAAGATGAGACCTGTGGCGACCCAATTACCTGTTGATTCTCAGCAGCAGATGGAGTTAGCGGCTACTGAGCCTGTGCTTAGAGATCCTACACAGGTAGGACACAAGTTTACTCAAGAGACACTCGAGCAGCTCCAGATAGGAGGGGGTGGCTTCTTGACTGAAGAGGAGAAATGAGCTTTTGAACATATGATAGTTAGCCATGGTAAGGCATTTTCTTTCTCGGCTGAGGAGATAGGTTGTGTGGATCCTAGTGTGATAGCTCCGATGGTTATCTTCACTGTTCCTCACGTACTTTGGGACTTGAAGCCGATTCCAGTCCCTCGTGCCTTGCTACCGAAGGTGATTGAGTTACTGAAAGAGAGGATGCAGATGGGTATTCTTGAACCATCTATGGCTCCGTACTCTAGCCGATGGTTCACAATACCTAAGAAGACAGGAGCTCTGTGCTTCATCCAAGACTTGCAGCCTGCCAACAACATCACGATTCGAAACGTTGGAACAAGACCTGTGGTTGATGAAGTAGCTGAGGCGTTTGCTGGAAGGTCAATCTATTCTATTGGAGATCTATTTTCAGGTTATGATCAGTTTCAGCTTGCTTTGGAGAGTAGAGACTTGACTACCATGCGTACACCTTTGGGATTGATGCGGATGTGTACTCTTCCTCAGGGTGCGACAAACTCAGTAGCCCATATGCAGAATGCGATGCATAAGGTGTTACGAGAGTTTGTACCTGAGGTCACTATCCCGTTTCTGGATGATATTCCCATGAAAGGCTGTCCGATGGAAGACAAAGACGAAGTTGTGACTTCTGATGGATGCAGAAAGTTTGTTGCAGACCACATTCGAGATGTGGAGAAGATTCTGATGCGTTTGGAGGAGGTACACCTCACTCTATCAAGTACCAAATCTCGTTTTGGTATGTCAGAGATTGTGGTGGTGGATCATTTGTGTGGTATTTTTGGGAGGCGTCCGAACCCAGAGAAGGTAGATGCTATAGCAAGGATAGCTGACTACACCAACATCACTGAAGTTCGACGGTTCTTGGGAGCTTGTGTGTTCTTTCGTGTGAGTATTCCTCATTATGCACATATTGCCGAGCCTATGTATGCACTTCTGAGAAAAGGAAGGAGGTTTACTTGGCGGCAAGAACATCATGAGACGATGGAGCAGCCGAAGGAGATTCTGAAGTCTCCACCTATACTAAGAAGGCTTAGCTACGAGAGCGGGAGACCTGTGGTATTGACTGTTGATACGAGTCCAAAGACGATTGGATGGGCAGTTGGCCAAGAAGATGTAGAAGGTGTGCGGTTTGTTTCAAGGTTTGGAGCTCGGATCTTAACAGATAGAACGTAACTATCCTCAAGTGAAGCGTGAGTTGTGGGGACCTGTTACTGCTATGAAGGTAGATCGAGAGTTCTTGATAGGAGCTCGTGTGATACTAGAAACAGATTGTTTGTCTTTGTTGGGTATGATAGCAAACTGCAATACACCAGACATAGCAATGCTGCGATGGATGGCTTATGTCCGGAGTCTAAACCCTGAGCTACAGCATATAGCAGGGAAGGACAATCCAATTGCAGATATGTTGTCTAGGGCTCGCTATACAGATGAGGATGAGATGTTTGCAGAAGTGGAGAATGAAGAGAGGAGAGAGGTTTGGTGCCAAGTTGGTCAGCAGACTTCAGACTTGGAACCACTGCCGTTCAATGAGGAGTTCTACTCAGAAAGGTTCCGCGATATTGGATTTTATTTGAGTTTGTTATGCAGAAGAGAAGGATGGAGTGATGCAGAGTTCAAGGAGATCAGACGGAAGGCGTACAGTTATCTTCTACGTGAAGGTTATCTGTGGAAACGTCCGAAAAGAAGAGATGGAGTGCTTGCTAGAGTGGTGGATGATCAACCGACGAAGCTGAATCTGCTGAAAGAGTTTCATAACATCTTGTGGGCTGGGCATCATGGAGTATGAGCTACTTACACGAAGATGAAAGAGCGTAACTGGTAGAAGGGTTTGTATCAAGACGTGGTGGACTTTGTTGGGTCGTGTCTGCACTGCCAATTCTACTCTAAAGTCTGTTACAGAGATAGACTTGTACCTACTTATCCACCTAGTATTCATTTTCAGTGGGTTCTTGATCTTGTGATGATGCCACCGGTGTCGCGCTACTTGGCGGCTACATGTTATATTTCTACTCCGACGCTTGAGTTTAGTAGTTCTAGAAGTTAGCTTATATTACTTCTAGTCGTTTATGTATATGTTTGACACCTTTGCATACGGTGTTAACACTATTTTGAGTCTTAGTAGGTTGACTACCATGTTGATAGGGGTTAAGCTCATGGGTTGTATTTGCGTGTCGCCCATGCACGCTTTCTAGCTGATTTAAGTTATTTTTCGGGGCTGCGTGTCGTTTTAAGTAATTTAAGTTTTACGTTGGCACTCTAGGGGGCTTGACGTGGTAACCTATGAGTAAAACTAAGTTGCCACGTGGTTTAGGGTACTAAAGGACAACCAAGTGGAGCTATGAACTCCCATTGGTCCATTTTTGTCTTTTGTTAAACTCTAAATTTAGAAACAGAGCTCTAGAGTGGAGTTCGAGCATTTGGTGTGGGATCTTCGAAATCTGAGAGCACAGGGAGAGGGGGCTCGTCATGCCAAGCACTTCCAGTGAAAATTTCGATCGATTTGAGTCAATAAAGACGGAGTTATGAGCAATTGAAGTTCGGATTGTGCTAGAATTGAATCACTTTTGTTGGATTTAGGGTTTTCAGTGTCACTCGCAGCAGATTTGAGGAAATTGCTTCAAAACTTCGAGGTTGTGTTCTACGCCAGCAGGGCTACGATTTCACAAAAAGTTTCATATCGATTGAGCAACTGAGTAATTCAGGGCGGCCGCTGAAGCTGAGGGGGTCTGAAAAGCTCTTAATCTAGAGCAGCGACTTCAGAGGAGGAGATCTGCAGTTCTGTGTACATTCAGGAGTCCCAACTTCACAGGGATGTTCAGCACCCTGTAGACTGCAAATCCTGTAAGAAACTTCGAAATTGATCGAGCCAAACTCCTGTTATAGGTTGAAATAGCCAGCTAGGTACCAGAAATTGCCGTAGTTTTCTTGCTCAAAACTTTTCTGTTCATATCTCCGTGTCAGAATTTGATCTCAGGTTGAAATTTCGTCTGTGAGTTCAGTAGTAGCTCATTTGCATGCAGGGGAAGTTTAGAGGTCTAAACCTTCATAGTTTTCCTCTCCGTGAATGTCAAAGTTCACCGCCGGATCCTGTTACTACCGGCTAGATCTGAATTTCGCCTTCTGAGTATATTACTAGATCTTACACATCTGTGTGAGTGTTTATAGCCCTTGTTGTAACCTGAAAGCCAACCTCTTGAGTGAACAACCACAGCCAGAAGCCCGGCGCTTTCCTAGATAGACGGATTACACTCCGACACCGGGGTTATGGGGGATGCGTTACTTGGTGTTGGCTCGAGAGGATCTCTCCAACTATGTGGAGGGACGAGCATTACGGACGAAGACTGCAGAGAATATCTGCAGGTTCGTGCTTGAAGATATCATCTATCGCTATGGATCGGTTGAGAGATTACGTGCAGATAGAGGCGAGTTGAGAGGCGCTGAAGTGAAGGAGTTTTTTTGCTCGTTATGGAGTGAAGCTTCGACTTACTACTGCTATGAATCCAGAGGGCATTGGTAAGAGTGAACGAGGACACCCTTCTATTGTTCACGCTGTCGTAGCGAGAGTCTTTCCTTTGAGCAAGGGCGTACCTTCTAGCTGTGGCTAGCGATCAATGCACAGCAGAGCGACAAGTTTCCTGTAGATTTCTCTCTAACTTCCTTGATAACTAAGCGCTTTCTTTCTCTCAGTAAAGGGTCAAGATAACTACACGAAAACTTTGGATGATCATGGACACGACAAACGGGATATGTGATGACATGATCTCTCGGTAGTATTCCTCTCCGAAGTTTCTCACTACTAGGGCTTCGTACATGGCTTTGGGTCGACAGATGTGTCTTATCTCGCACTGGGTGTTAAAGTTTACAGGAGGGAGCTGATTTAGATCCATCCTTCGTTAGATGAAGATAAAGACGGTGAGATCCCATTCTTGGCCGTAAGTGACAACAGGTAAGATCACAGGGACATGCGAGAACATGACTTGCGCGGTAAAGTTATGCCCGAAGGATCCTATCAGAAACTGTTGAAAGTGAACTCGTTTCATATACATCAGTTTAATCGAGAAAGGGTTTCGAAAAGGGAATCAGGGCGGTAAGTAGAGTCCTTCGTCCATCTCTCACAACATGTGCACTCCAACTACAAAGGTATCTCGATCCATAAAACTCTGATACAATCTCATAGGATCCCCCCACGATCTCTCCACGAACAATCTTTTGAATTCCTCCAGGTCGAATGCCCCCCACACAGGTCACTCTCCTTTGCTTAAAAGTTTTGAACACCAAAAACAAGGACAGGTGCAAGCTCCCTAACCGAGCAACCCAAGCCTCACGGACCGATGAGGTGACACACATGCACATCGCATGTTTGGTGCCGTCATACTCATCCATGTGTGGGACTTCTGGGTGATAGGTTCTAATGCATGCACCGTAACGTGTCCCAAAACAAGAGACTAAGCTAGACAGCTAGTCGACTTTACAGGTCAAGGATCGCACTTTGCCACGTTGAGTGCGAACCTGACAACCACATGACGTGGTTACAACGTAGGTCGCAAAAGTGTTATCTACGCCTAGAATACACCCCCAAGCAATACAAACGTCACACTAGATACTTTTCTGCCAGCTGCCGCTAACAAGACTCGGGACCTGGACTAGATACCGTTGCCGATACAACTCGACAGAAAACCAGCGAACTTTCACACATCAGAGGTACAGATCTACATCTCAGTCTCCTCTCAAACTTGCCACGTAGGTAGGATACTAGAATCCTTACTCACAGGTCAAATTTCAGGAAGATCTTACGGCTAGATCTTCTCCCACAATTAACACAAATCCACAGAAACTAACACGCACTTCCAATCTCAGATTCAGGACAGAAGCTTCTTCGCCTAAATGAACCGTCCACTTCCACTCAAACTTCCTGTGCTATCAATTCAGAAGGTAAACTCACTACTTAGGAAATTTGAGCCGATTTGACCGTTCGGATCATCCTCCATAAATCTGCAAAGTTGCTGCTCCAGATTGAGAGCTTTCTGCACCCCGTCGTCTTCAAATCGCCATTGCGCTCAATCCGCAGAACATCCGGTGGTGAAATTTACCCCTTAATCTTACAATCGGAAAAGAAAGCTATGTACTCCCGTCACTCTATGAACTTCAAAATGCCATAACGTATGCCCTGGACCTCCAAATCGAGTGAAATTTGTGGTCAGATTGCTCCTCCCGTCGAGAGCTCTCCGCCCGTGCCCTCTGATCTCCAAAATTCCTCGTCAAAGTGTCTCGATCCTCCCAGAGCGCGCACTTAGGTAGAGGACAAGTTACCTTCACTTTTTTGAGGACCAATGAGAAGTTAAAGGACCCCACCTTGTCCTTTTGCACCCCATGGAGCCCTTCAGCAGATAATAGAGCATTCTAAGCTCATAAGAGCAAAGTTTTAGATCCCATTACACCACAACTTCTACAATGGTGTGCAAAACACACTTATAAGCGTAATTTACATACTAACTGGTCGCACAACATGACAACGCTTTAGTAAAAGCATGTGATGGTAAGCCTAGGGAATGGTCGAGACTTCTTCCGTTTGCTTTGTGGGCTGATAGGACTACACACTGTACTACAACTGGCTATATGCCAGTTGAGCTTATGTTGGGTCAGAAACCGATCATGCCTGCTGAAGAGTACTTTCCTACGTGGGCTACGCTATCGTGGGAAGATGGTATAGATCGTGCTTCACTCCTAAATTTACGTATAAGGCAGTTGGAGCGAAGGGAGGAGGATCTTGCTAATGCGCAGGAGAGGCTGAAGGTGGCTCGAGTCAAAAACAAGGAACATTTTGACAAGACTCACCGACTACGACCGAAGCCAATACATATTGGTGATTGGGTTCTGGTATATGATAGCACGTTGGAGAATCAACATTCTACACTCCGTAAGTTCTCTCGAAGATGGTTCAGACCTTATGTTGTGCTAGATGTGTATGAGAATGTCACTTATAGTTTGCGTGAGTTGGATGGTACTCCTTTGAAGCTATCTGTGGCTGGCAAACGTGTGAAACTGTTCAAGAGACGCGGAGGGTCAATTGAGTTATTCAACTTTCTGGAGTTAGAGCTGAGGACAACAAGAGACGGAGACGTCCTAGTGTCTGATGAGACTGAGGCGGAGGAGAGCGATGATGATGAAAAACAAGCAAAAGACTGAACAGATTGGCACATGCCGGAGGATGTGCAGGTTTGGAGGGGGTGGATGTCGTGATGTGAATCATTTCACATAGTAAATGATTCACTTCTCTGTCAGACGTTAGTCTCTCTGAGTGAAGTTAAGACCTCAGAGAAGTCCATTTTTGGAAGATGTTATATATTTTGAGTCTTAGTAGGTTGATTACCATGTTGATAGGGCTTAAGCTCATGGGTTATATTTGCGTGTCGCCCATGCACGCTTTCTAGCTGATTTAAGTTATTTTTCGGGGCTGCATGTCGTTTTAGGTAGTTTAAGTTTTACGCTGGCACTCTAGGGGGCTTGATGTGGTAGCCTATGAGTGTAGATAAGTTACTAGGTAGTTTAAGACACAAAAGGACAGTCAAGTGGAGCTATTAGAAACAGAGCTCTAGAGTGGATTTCGAGCAATTGGTAAGTGTACTGCGAAATCTGAGAGCACAGGGAGATAGAGCTCGTCGTGCCAAGCACTGTCAATGAAAAGTTTGATCGATTTGGAGCAATAAAGAAGGAGTTATGGCTGATTGAAGTTCGATTTGTGTCAGAATTGCAGCACTTCTGTTGAATTTGGGATTTTGAGTGTCAATTGCAGCAGAATTGAGGAAATCGCTTCAAACCTTCGTGGTTGTGTTCATTGTCAGCCCGGCTGATTCAGTGTTTCAAGTTTCAAGTGATTTGAGTTACTGAGTAATTCAGGACGGCCGCTGAAGCAGAGGGGGTCTGTAAAGCTCGCAATCTAGAGCAGCAACTTCAGAGAACGAAATCTGGAGTTCTGTGTACAATCAGGAGGTCCAACTTCACAGGAGTGTTCAGCAAGCTGTGTACTGCAAATCCTGTAAGAAACTTCGAAATTGATTGAGCCAATCTCCTGTTATAGGTCGAAATAGCTGGCTGGGTACCAGAAATTGTCATAATTTCTCTGCTCAGAAAGTTTCTACTCATATCTTGGTGCTCTGAATTGATCTCAAGCTGAAACTTCGTATGTGTATCCAGTAGGACCTCATTGACATGTAGGAGAAGTTCTGAAGTCTAAACCTTCACATATTTCTCAATCCTGAGTGCCAAAGTTCGCCGTCAAATTTTATCGTTGCTAGTTAAGCCTGAACTTTGCTTCCTGAACATATCAGAAGAGCCAAGAGACTTGTATGAGCGTTTTTCAGTCTCACCCTGTAACCTGAAGCCTATCCTTTGAGCAAACCAGCCACAGCCAAGAGTCTAGTGCTTCCCTAAGTAGACTGAACACAGCCTTCAAGCTCATATCACAACCAGAAGGTTCCGCCCTTCCCGAGAAAAACTCTCAACTCTACACCGTACGTACTAGATTATCTCCGGCTAATTATTCTTTAATTGGAAAAAGTGCCAAGTTGATTGTTGAATTGTTTGGTAGCTATTTCTCTTTTATCCTTTCACATACTTCTGTTTGGAATCGTGTAGCTAAGTGGACTTGGATAAACAGTTGTTGATGAGAATGGTTGTGGTTCTTCTTTTGTTCCTGGTATTGCATTTGTCCGTCATTAACTATTTGAACATAAATGGAACACCCTTGATAATGAAAGTCCCTCCAACAATGACAATAAGTCGAATATCTCTATACACATCATATTTTGCACTCTAGAGATGAAATATCTTTGTACAATACATGACCGGTTCACTCCATCTTTCCTCCTTCACTTGGCATGAAAATAAAGATGATATATCTTGTAATTTGACGAACATGATAACATTAGACTTGTCTTTTTTTGGAACGAATATAAATAATGATTTTCTGGGTTTGAGTTTATGTTTTGTGAAAGATGCACTCAGAAATATGAGAGATATCGGGCTGTAGAAAGTTGATAGCAGTCGATAGTGAAAAGATATGCAACGACACACAAGTACGAACAATGTAAACCTAAAAACTAATGTATTTACACTTATTCTGCTTCCGCAAATGCATAATGTACAGTCAGACTTAAAATAGTCTGTATGGTCTTCAGCGGAGTGCTCTAAACTCTAATCTGACGCTTGGACTCCTTAGCCCTTGAAAAATCCTTTCCAACCATACCCAACATGCACCAAATGAATTTTTCTACAAAGAGTTATTTGTCTTAGAAGTTTTCTTGCACATTATGTATTCTTAAGTACTATCAAATTTATAGCAAAATTTGTTCCCTCATAAGTTCCACATACAAACTCTAAATGCAGTGATTTCAGTTGTGCTAGAAAACTCTTCTCCGCACCTTTTCAGTGATACCCATATTGCTACTAACTGACACTCACAGCGAAAGTTATAAACGTTTGAAATCCATAGTGTTTTTCAGTGTTTACATGTCTTTATCTGAAATTTCTTACAACAACGAGTTCACCTTAGATGTTGGCACTTTCCACTACCCTTGTGTACTACTCCTTTAAACCCTTGACGGTGCACAACATCGAGTCCAATTGAAGGTCCAAAATCTTACTAAGATTCTGAAATTTCTCATCAGAATCTTGCTAGGTGGCAGAATCTTGTCGGAGTATTTAATGAAAAGTCTCAATAAATCCTCCTCATATTTCAGCAGCATGTCGGTGTGCTCAAGAAAAAATCCCCTTGGTGAAAGAATTTCGCCACTTTAAATACTCTACTAAGCATCCCCTTGAATGTCTACATGTCACCTTGGTAGAGAACCATATGGCATGCATGCATCATGCTAGATGGCATGCCTACATGCTGCTACATGACAGCCATGCAGACATCCACTTCAGCTCATCTGCCACCTCATTGCCCAATCAGCTTCCATCGTCACATCAACACTTGACACATCAGAAAAAGTAATGCCATGGCAGTAATTTTTCCATGTTAGTATGTGCCACATCAGTAATTTTTACCACATCAGCAATGTTTTTGCCATGTCAGATTTCGGATGGCTCGTTAGCATCCGTCATTGACTAAATCCTAAAACTTTTGACTTCTTCCTCTTGGTTCTGTTCGCGATGATCAAAATATCAATTTTGATCTCCTCGATGAGACCTACACAATGATGAAATACTTCTAGATCTAATGAGAAAAATGTATTCTTTGATCTTCAATTTCTCTATGGTCCACGACACGACACTAGTACAACTCTTTAAACACAACACTGATTAGCAAAATCAATGTTAGCATTTCATATACCAGCAACATATCGCATAAATAAAAATACTTTTTACATTCTAGACATTGCTTATCCAGATCAGTTGGAGAAATCAATACTAGCATCTTATTATGTGTACAATGTTCAGATAATTCTTTGTAGTGTACTGCACTAAGAGAGGAATAAATATACATTATGAAAAAATAATTACATGATCCACATCGATAAAACAAACCAACATCCAACCAACTGGTAAACCATCAACCGTTCTTGCCATCAAACTTGAACTTCTATCCACATAGATTTTAACATCTCCATCCATCTCCAGATATTAACAGCGAACTGAAGTAAGATTAACACTAACACCACAGATTGGTGTAGATTATTTGTGGAGCTTGTTCTTTCATTTTCTTCCTCTTAGTTGAAAAGAAATATTTGACTCCAAAAGTTATACATCAAGATAAAATTTGATTACGTCACCAATAGTTTATAGAGGATAAGATCATTAGACATTTATAGGAATATCATACAAAAAATACATTATCTACTAGATTGTCTATCTCTCGCCAACTAGTCTTTCTAGTAAGTGGAGAGTTATTACATTAGCTCGTTTTATGATCTACGCCATTAACCACTTCTCACTCGTAAACTAAGATGCTTTGTTTATCTTATTGACTCTTAGTTACCAACTGACGTTTCATAAAGTAATTATCATGTTAGGAAGAAACTAAACAAGATATATATTTCACGATTCAGTTCAAATTTTGCTTTATTTTCACTCTCTGTTTATGAGAACAGTACGACTCCTTCTATTTCATTTTTTCTTTCACTAGTTAAGGTCTCTAGTAACAACACTTCACAATCTTCAGTATGCTTTCGCTACGTTGAGTTCACGATTTCTTTGCTTTTCGATTATTTCCTTTTAGATCCATATCCTCTTTTCTTGATTTCCTTTTGAAATTCTTGTTGTTTTCATTGATTATGTTTGAATTCAGTAATTCCATCAAAACTAAACTTGACTACAAAATCGAGTAAAACAACAGCAAAAATCTCACGGTGAAAACATTTATAACTTAAATATGTCATACAAACAGAACCAAAAGAGTTTTCACCTAGAGTTCAGCCATCAAAATCACCATTACTATGAATATATATACATCCTTCTCTTAAGTAGAATTCTACCTTCATTACCCTTTCTGGAAACAGAACTTAGATCTAAATTTAATGTTAATTTTGGTAAACAATACTGTTAATTTTAGGATAAAAAGACCAAAAGACATATAAAATCGACTATTTAGAACGCAATTAACACATGATACTATTTTCAGTAAAATTAGACCCATACATTTAATATGTTCAATAACTGTTTTCGCCGTGAAGCTTTGTTCTGGTACACAGATTACACTACCCCTACCGTAACCCGCTTGCGAGTACCCCAGTCTCCGATGAGAACCAGCAAGCCCAGGTTCACCACCCGACCGCTCAATCGCCAGCCAACGGCCGGGGTTGAATCCCGGACCTTGACCTGCCAGGCCAAGGGCTAGACCAGCATTCAGAAGCAGTACACAAGCTTTGGAAGAGGTTCACCGTTCTGGTCGCCTTGCAGCATAATCGAAAGGAGAACGAGAAGGCGAAATCATACATGGTCATAAAGTGACATCCAAAACAATGTCAAAGTCAGTTGACGACGAGGAAATGGAGTCCTCAATAACGAAACTGAAAAAGACATCGGAGGAGGAGGTGCCTGATTCCTCTCCAGGCACACTAAAAATGATATCGGAGGACGAGAGGCCAGATTCTTTGGCAAGGAAGCGAATCATGATACCGAAGGAAGAGAGGACCGATGTTCTCGATCCTATTTCTCGTCCTTCGGTGTCGGCATCACGGCCACCAGAGGTCAGGTTTGATAGAGAGCGAAGGGATATGTCAGTATCCCCGGCCCGAAAAACTATCACTGATCATTCAAAGGATAGTGAACCTATTTCACCTTCGGAACGGGCTGACTTATCAGCTACAATAGCCCGCAAAACAGTCAACCTGACCCCACTTGCTCCGCTTTCTATCAAGGAACGCCGAGAGCTGGTTCGGTCAATTTCCATCGTTGTAAAAGAACCGGAAACCCCTTTGTGGTTTTCTGAAGACATGGATACTGAGGGCGAAGAAGAGGAAGCAAAGGAGGAAGCTGAGAAAGTAGAGGAACAACCGTCACAGCGAGCTCCAGAGCTCACTTTAGGTCGAAGTCGATTCGCGACTCCGGTTGCTGCACCTTCAGATGCCAGTACATCTTCACCTCTATACCAGAAGGCTGCCTCCGTTCGACTGACACGGGCTCCAACAAAGCGACTTTTCCCCACACCAAATTTAAAGGACGAGACGGTACTTAATCCATTTTCAAAGAAGGAAAGAAGAGCCCTTGTGAGATCCCTTTCGGTAGCAGTTACATCAGCAGACGCGCCTCTATGGACAACGGATTCAGCTGATGTGAGCGAATCCGAGGATGTTCAACGCAATTATGATCGGATCAAAGCACCACTTCTACCTCCGGAACTTGAAGAAATAAAGAAACCAGAGGTAGCTCCGAGCTTCAGAGCATGCTCGCTGTCTGTAATAGTGATCAACGCACCGAATCTACTCTGATGTAATTAAACACATCACATATACAGAACTCTGCATGTGGCCCAGCACATTCCGCCGTTAATATCTCTGCCTAGGGACCATGTCAGCTATTTCAAGCTGGATGTTTCGCCTTGCAGAAACCAAAACCTACAAAACGACATCGGAAAGTGCGAGTCCATGTCACAGATCTCGCTCGAAGCCATGCAGTTGATAGCCTTGAGTATGTACCAAACGCTCCTTATCTAGCTGCTTAGGTTTGAATGACACCAAGTTTCTTACCACATGTTAGTAGGCACAAAATTCAGTCAGTTGACGTGAATCACCTAAATGTTACTCCTTTAAACAGCGAATACTAGTCCTCATTACCTGTTAAGATTTCTGCGGACCATAATCATAGCCAGACATGTCCATACGAGAGTTGCAGAATTGCTGTGCTCGGTTAATAGGCATGCACAGGATCACTGGAACAGTCTGTGAGTTTGCAAGTCATTCTTTACATATATATGTTTGCAAGTCTTCTCTCAACATCATATATTTGAACTGCATCATGGGTTACATAACAAAGCAATTCTTCCGTTCTTTCTTTCCTTCCTGCTGATGTGCACTGTTTCTGTTTTGAGACAGATTCTGTAGCAACAAGGTGAAATCGGCCAAGTACAGCCTTTCCACTTTCTTACCTATGAATCTGTTCACGCAATGCTGCCGAGCTGCCAACCTGTACTTTATTTTGATCGCAGCTCTTCAGCTGATACCTGGATTTTCTCCAACAAGCTGGGGTACCACAGTTTGCCCTTTGGCGTTTGTGCTGCTTTTGAACGCCACAAAAGAAGCTCTCGATGACTTCAAGCGCAACCTCTCAGACCGAATTGTAGGTAGTGAATCTCCTCCATGATTTTATATGACGGTACGGGCGGCCTAGTCACGGGCTCCTAGTAGGCTTTATGCAGAAGCTGAAGAGCGCAAACTGAATTTTTACTCTGTTCTTACTGCATACGGATTCTGTAGATGATATTGACGGGGGATATCCTTTCTCTCTGACTTAAGGAGAGTATTTGCCTCATCGAACTTCTGTACCAACAGGTCAACAAACAGAAAGTGGATGTGCTGAACGAAGGTCAGTTTCTCCCAATGCCCTGGAGCTCTGTGGTTGTCGGGGACATTGTTCGTGTGAAGCGTGACCATGAGTTTCCAGCAGACCTTGTGTTTTTATCGTCATCGGACGCTAAAGGTAAGTTGAACGTTCTGACTTTCAGGCCAGTCACATAGAGTACCCTCTTCTTCCTGCATGAGTTTGCACCCAACAAATAAACTTACTCAGAAAACTGATCAGAAGAAATGATGCAGGGCTTGCATATATAGAGACATCAAACCTAGATGGTGAGCCAAGCCTGAAGGTCCGAAATGCATTTTATAAGGGTACGCAGTCTTCATTAGAGGAAGAAGATGACACTTCTCTATCCATTTTTTCGGGACTGCTTATTGAGTGTGAGCTTCCCAACAATCGACTTTACAAGTTCGATGGAGCTATCAATCTTCAGGTATCATAAGTGCATTACTACGTGTCACCTTTCGAAGCAGGTGACTAATGGTAGTTGATACAGTTCATTCGCAAAACATCTAGAGTATTGCAGGTACTCTATGCGGTGTTCTACAAATTTATCATATATAACCCTATTTTTGCAGGACTATGGGAAACTGCCACTGGATATCCGACAGATTTTGTTAAGGGGTGCTACCTTACGCAACACAGATTGGATCCTAGGAGTTGTTGTTTACACAGGTGCTGACACGAAGTTTGTGCGGAATATGATCCCTGGTGGACGCAAGGTGCAAACCAATCTCTTTTGCTTACACCGTATACTTTCTTGCCTGTCCTGTAAGTAAAACAAGAGAAAGTACAATGTATCATTTCTCAGGAGAATGGTACCGTTGCATAGGATTACGTCAAGTGGGATTTATTAGCCCGTTATGCGTGTGTATGCTTAAAGTTGCCTTCTCTATGTATGCAGATTACTGAACTTGAAAGAAATATGAACATTCTGGTGGCTTTAGTCTTCCTCTGCCAAGTTGCATTGTGCGTTGGATTGGCTGTGGGCCAAGATAACTGGGCGCGGAAAAATACAAACCTTTTTTATATTCCATTCGATATTTTTGACGTACAAGTTGGTGTAGTTCCATCGGAGATTGGTGCACAGTTTGGCAGGTACTCAGTTCTCATCCTCGAGCATACTGTGTAGGAGATTCAGCCTCGAGCAGGGGACTTTTCATCTGCATGCAAAGATTATTCGCCGGTACTGCCTCTTTTCTTCAATACATTTAAGTAGGTTGAAGATTCATACTTGTAGACCTGTCTCTCAGGTTTCTCATACTGTTGAACCAGCTGATTCCCATATCGCTATATGTTACTCTAGAGTTGGTCAAGGTGGTGCAAAGCTACTACTTGGATCACGACCTTCAGATGTACCACGAACCTACGAATACTTTTGCTAGAGCCCGTACCACCAACTTAAACGAAGAACTTGGCCAGGTTAGAACACTTCTGCAAACTTTAATGTGGATACAACTACCCGATCTAGTGGACGAAGATGACTAAATTACTTAGATTATATTCAACTAGTTTTACACGTTATTAACTTGAAAAACACAAACGAGTAGAAAATGTAGAACCCTGTACGCTGCCTGTAAAAAGTGCTCTTGTGGCCTTCCACGCTGAACCGTATAATTTCAGCATGCTTCTCAATTCCTCCCATCTTCTAAATCTATCTATTTCAGCCTTACTAGTTCTACAATAAATGCAAGTCGAGGGATTAAAGAATCGCAAACACATGATTCAACATGGGTGCTACTTTGAACACTGAGTTTGCACAGTATATATGCATATTTGTCTTCATAGACTGAATTGGTTTCAGGTGCAATACGTGATGACCGACAAGACGGGCACTCTGACGCAGAACTTGATGGCGTTCGTACAATGCTCCGTTAATGGTGTGGTCTATGGGAACCCAGTACATGTAATGAAACTATCCGAGGGTACAAAAAGTCCAGCAATTCACACGGCTGTAGAAGACGGAAGTCTCCAAGGGGTGTTGAAACAGATAAGAGAAGGCTCGAAGGAAGCTGCTGCCATGTCCTGCCATGCCTTCTTCAGTCACCTTGCAATTTGTCATGTTATAGAACCAGTACAAGAGAGCTATGGTAAGCCCGAAGCAGCTCCCACAGAGTCAACTCCCGGACTCGTAGACGAAGGATCTATCAAATATGTAGGACCATCACCGGATGAAGAAGCTCTTGTACAGGTATGTGTGGAGCCCAGACTTGACCGTGAGATTCTGGTTCTTTGTTGACTATGTTTGTACCTTCCCTGTAACATCACCGAAACCTTATCCTGCCAGGTTACACCTGACTCTGCAGCCTGATTTCCGGCATTTCCACTGCTTCGTCGTTTCATAGTAACTCAAGCACTGTAGCGTGATGTAGCGTGAGTTTAATTTCAAAGCAATATCTACTGATACAAACCCTCTCTTCCAACCTTTTCCTCTTCGTGTAGGGTGTTGCTGACTGTGGTTACCGGTTGAAGAAGCGTACAACAGATGAGTTGCAAGTAGAAATGCCGGTGCGAACTTCATTCTGAGTGCATCGCCTGCAGATTCCAGCTTCCTATTGCAACTGTCTGTTACCTTCTGGACAAACTCGATCAACTTGAAAGCAGAGCTATAAAACGCCCTTAACTTTTGTGCCGATCGACCCAATGCTGACATGATTGAAACAGGAGACACGTATTACCCCGAAGGAATCAAGAATTGCCAGTCCCTTGATCATACCGTAACTCGTTGTAGAAGATAAACAAGATATGCGGTTGTTGGTCTCTGAGATTTAATCTTCTGTTGATTAATGTGCTGACAGGGTATGTTCTTCAGGGTTTGGGACTGCAAAAGTTTGCTATTCTGGCGACTTTAGAGTTTACCAGCGAAAGGAAACGAATGAGCATCATATGCAGAGATTCCAAAGGAAGGTTGATTCAGCTTAATCCCATTCTCAGTAGGTCAAGGGATCATCAATTATCAGCTGAGCTTGTGAGTGACAATATGGTTCTGATTAACTGTATCCCGGAGCTACAGGATAAAACTCTACTGCAAAGGTGCAGATACGGTTGTCTTCAAGAGGCTCGGAAGAAACCAGGACGAAATTATAGAGACAACTGTAGAGCAACTCGAGGAGTTTGCAAGATATGGATTTCGAACTCTGTGCATGGCAGAACGTGAGGTACTCCTCTCTCCTGCGGACAAATTGTCGTCAGAACCTGCCCATGTTTATCTATCTTCAGACCTTCTGATCAGAGATGAGGTTTATATTTAAGTAAATGGCTTCACGCAGGGTTCCGCGAGATTCCGCGTTCCAGTCAGTAATATTTTCAAACATGGCTCAAAGCAGTCTGGATTGTTCTAATTCTTGCAGTTATCATATGCTGAGTATGAACAATGGGCAGACCAATTTCGTTCCGCGAGTGTTGCTTTGGATGAGCGAGATGAGAAGGTCGCAGCGGTGGCTGAAGAAATTGAGCGGGACCTGGTTAGCTTTCTGACTCGAATTTATAAGATATGAGGTTTACCCCTCAGTGCCTGGAAGGATGGAATCTACTGTATGTTCATAACAGTAGCTTTTCAAGGCTGAAAGGAAGCAGTTACATATTTACTTCTGATAAAAACATATCCGTGTGTGATATTCCTTCTGAGCAACTGGACGTCTCCAGATACTTCTGGGAGCGACAGCCGTCGAAGACAAGCTGCAAGCTGGAGTACCTGAAACTGTAACAGTTCTCGCATTGGCTGGAATAAAAGTTTGGGTAAGGGTGTGGTACACCTGGTGTTTCTGACTTCACGATATAAATATAGAAGTGAAAGTGCTCCATTGGCTCCAGTGAGTATATCCATTGATTCAGTACTCTTTGTTACTTACCTTGTACTTCCCTTGGTTCAAAACTATTTGGGGAGGACCAAGTGTGTGAAAGAAGTCACTATTTCTCTGGAAACTGCTTTTCCCGCTACCAACATATATCCGTTGATTCAGTACCAGAACCAGTGTAGGCAAAACAGTCGGAAAATTATGTCAGTCACTTCGCACTTTCGAGTTCCATAGGAATGAGGTACTCGTGCTGTAAATACCGTGTAACAATTGCTTGTGTTAGTATTGTTTTCCGCTTGCTTTTTACAGCGCTTCAATTTACTCCCAGGAGGTCCTACCAGGCCCAAGTAATATATCTCAGTATGGTTTCCACTGTAGGTTCTAACTGGCGACAAGTTGGAAACATCAGTCTCGGTGGGGCTCGCTTGCAATCTTTTAGCAGATTCAATGCATTTGTTTCTGATTTCAGATTCGGTGAGAAAGTCGGTTCCTCAAATGCTGCGAAGCATGTTGGATGAGGCAAGGAGACAGCAGCGTTCCAAGCTGAGAAAGGGTAAAGACATACCTGACAAGAATACTCTGATTTTCTCCTCTCTTCTCCACAACCAACAAGATATCAGCACACTGCGCTTTCCAACCCGATCTACTTAAATACTACAAGCTTGTGAAATCATCCGAGCGAGGCACAACGCTATTACGAGCAGCTACTAGACCCCGAGACCTTTAGGCTTGCTTACAGGGTAAAGAAATCGAAATCAGGCGATATGAAACCTGGTGCGGATAAAGAAAGCCGAAATCTGGGGATCAGAATCTTATCTCACTTGTTAGGATAAGTTTCACCTTACCTGAGATTGCAGAATATGACTGAAACCTGAATGACTGCATACTGGTAATTGTATCTGCGTAAGATGTACATGCAATAAGTGACAAAAGGTGACTTTTAAACGCTTGTGATGCTCCAGAGGGTTCCTACCACTCGGACATGGCAACTGTTATTGAAGGTATCTCATTATCTGTGGCCTTGGAGGACAGCAACAAACTGGTGTTTCTGGAGCTTTGTCAACTTTGTCGATCCGTCATATGCTGCCGAGTGTCCCCTATCCAAAAGGCCCAGGTGAAGTAAGTTCTTGTTCGTGGCCTAAACCTTTAAATAACTCTTAAGACAATCGGAACTACTCGTAGTCCTTGAAGGTAAGACGAGGGTAGGTTCATTCTGTTGAGCATATTCATTTATAACAAAACCGTCCTATAGTTGCCTAAACTAGGTCATTCACCTGAAGTTCGATTAAATGTATGAGATCTAATGTGGATGGCTGTATTGATGAGTGATGAGATTGAGCTCAGTGGTAGCAGTCTTTAGATCTGCTGGTAGTAGCCGTCTGTAAGTAACATCATTCAAGAAAAGATTGTAAACGTTGTTACGACTGTGGGGGCATCACTGGAACTCATGTAAAATACATGTATCCGATCCCTAGGTCACTAGGCTGGTCAAAGAGCACGGCCATGGAGTAGTTTTGGCTATTGGGGATGGAGCGAATGATGTGGGCATGCTAAAGGCCGCCCAAATTGGAGTGGGTATTGGAGGGCGCGAAGGGATGGCTGCGGTACTTGCGAGTGATTACGCTATCACAAGATTTCGCCACCTTAGACGTCTTCTGCTCGTTCACGGCCGATGGTGAGCAGACCATCCTTTGAAAATGAACGGAAGCCGAACTTTCTTTGCTACTCTGTTAGTGGAATCGCACTTGATGTAGTTGCAAGTTCTACTGGCAAGCACACGTCTCTCAAGGGTACCTCTATTGTAGTCAGATGTACTTTTACTGCGTTCAACCCTCTAACGTCTGATTCTGTGAACAACATATGAAAGAAGTACGAACCAGAATGTAAAGACAATAAACTTTAACATCAGAGAAATGAAGTGTGTGATTTAGAGCAAGTCCAACTGAATTAGGTGCATCACGGAGCAACAGAACTGGTCGCACTTACTGATGACCACTTTGTCAGCAATTTGTTAGACATGACATCCCTTGACACTCATAGAAGTTGTCTGAGCGTACCACTTTTGTTGGTTGCAGGTCTTACAAACGGAACAGAGAAGTGGTGATGTACGCTTTCTACAAAAACGTCGTATACGTCCTTGGCAACATTTACCTGGCTTTCTACTCGGGATTTTCAGCTCAAAGTCTTCATACTGCTGCTGAGATTTCCACATACAACGTTCTGTGGACATCATTGCCGCCACTGCTGTTCGCGATTCTCGACAAAGACACGAGCGACTGCACAGTAGAAAATAATCCCCAGCTTTACAAGGAAACACAGTCTGAAAGGAGAGGGCAATTTTTCTGGTGTATGCTGGGTTGGTTTGCGGTCGCACTTTGGGATTCCATGGTGTCTTTCTTCTTTCCAATGGCCGCGGCTCTTTGCCTTGAGTACGGCTCTTTGATCATATGCCACCTCTGTTGTCCCACTCCGAACTAGTACTGATAGACAATGTCGAAGGATCTTTCTTGTAGTACTTCAGCAGCATAGTTTGGCATGACTAAACGCAGAAACAAGATCTTGATAACTTACCAATCTAAGTTTCGAAGTTTATAAGCAGACTGACAAGCGAGATCTGGCCTTCTCCTTATATTGGGCATTTCTGCAGAGGATTCGGAGAAACCGCAGGAATGTGGAATTTTGGAGTAACGACATACACCGTTGCTATTTTCACCGTCAACATGAAGCAGTTTTCTCGGATGCACAATATCACGTTGATACATTTTGCCGTCTATGTCTTCTCCACGTGGGTTTGGATTCTCCTCCTGTATGTCATCTCCCTGCTGTACAAAGATATGAAGCACCTATCCGACGTCAGTGGAGTTGGCCAAGCCTTGACACGTTCTGCGACCTTTTGGCTGCTGCTTTTGCTGTGTCCTATCACGGCTAATCTGCCATGTGGAACCCTAGAGATCTTTCGGACTAGATACGCCCCAGAAGATACTGAGGTCATGCGAGAAATTGAGCATGGCTGGATAGATGGGTTCTTCTTCAGCGACGCCCCGGACTTTGTTGAGCACATACATGCTACTGAACCAGAATTGGAACAGCTTCCCACAGAAGCACGACAAAGACCATCTACTTTACAAAAGGAAATTGCGGACAAGAGACAAGCTGCTATAAGAGAGGGTGGAATCGATGGTGAAACTGAAGCAACAGGGGAAGGGGACGAGGAGTACGGTCTAGAGAAGCCAGAAACGGAAGCTGAACCTGAGGAAGACAAGCAGCTGCTGCAGCCCAGGAGGCTCACGTGGAGGGAGGTAACGAACGAGGATGAGTTAGAGGATCTTCACAGGTCTGAAACATTAGGAAGGTATGGGAAAAGGCGAAGTAGTGGCTTCCAAATAGTTACTCGCCATACAGATCGATCAGACGTGCCTGTTCCACTCGTTCAAGGACCCACTCCACCCCAAAGTACGTAACATACTATCTCAACCTCCTTCGTGCCCAGTCCTTAGGCCGCACAAACACAAGGTATGAGTTGGCTACGACTACCACCACCTCTAGCGAGTTCGACAGAGCTACAGTCGTGTTCGAATAATATCTAAGATCGCCTCCAAGGAGAATAGACGTCCACCTACAACCTTAATGGATATGGGATAATATGGTTAGGAGAAACTCGCGAAACCACTAAAACAAGTAGTTTGATTTAATACCTAACTACAGTTTACAAAAATTTCTTCTGACAAGAGTCCGCTGCAGGGAAATCGATACTGTTCCAAGGCGGTGATTCGAAGCCAACTTTAACCCTCCATCAAGCAAGAAGAAAGTCAAGGTTTGTAGATATGCTACCGGGGGTTCAGGCCCCAGGAGCAGAGGCAGTAGAAACTCCGAGAGGAAGAAGGGACAGAGAAAGGAGGAAGAAAAGAGAAAAAGAAAAGATTTTGGACTTGAGCAAACTGGAAGCAAGCCCAGTGGACCGAATCAAGTCACGCACAGAAAGTGCTAGCCCACGGCGCGTTGTGGCCCATGCCCCTCGATCATCCGTGTTACATCCTAGGCCCTCGAGATATGTAGACAAAGCACCTTCTCCATCACACGGTGGTTCCTCCTCCCGGTCCTCCAGCCCAAACTCTAAAGGCGCCTCTCCCCTCAAGAGACCCGCATATGAGACCTCTACCCACTCACCCAGGCAGCCTCCCGGTCGCAAGTCTTTGCCTCGCCCCAGATTGGGCTAGTCATGAGAGCACGTGCATCGAATCTGTTAGTAGCCAGCTTTACAATTTGCTGCAGTGCTCAGATATTAGGATAATCTAAACAGAAGCAGAAAGCGGAGTGCAGAGTTTCGTTCGACTGTCATCAGCATGCTGCCTCGTTCACTGAATCACACCCGCGGATTCAAGCCGAGATAGTGAAATTTTGTATTCCTAGTCTGACAGTCTCCAACTTGGATATTGTTTATTCCAAACCTATATTTAGAAATCAGTTAGCCTCGATGATCATCTGTGCAAGGTCTCCTACGTTTCTTTAATTTTATGATATCCACCACAGCTAGAGGATTGTGCAGCTCTTAAAGAACTCTCGCCTCGACGTCAAACAGAATGGATATTTTGAAATTCTCGCTAGGCTACCCCACCTTATCAGTGCCTCCCAGGCAGCAGATGCATTTGCTCTTGTTTTAACTCCCATAAACTTTCTCTCCATATTCCTTCGCAGTTTCTTCTTTATTGTAAGTGGGTACACCCTCCGTCGGTCTATTATTCTCGTATTCGCAGCATTTCGCTCGTTGTACCAGTTTCTTTATCACAAATTTCAGTTCCCTTCTGGGAGCAAAAAACAACTCGCGTCTAGGTGCTTTTACTTCTAGGTGGTCTTCAAATGTGCTATTTGCACGACACCATGTACCATCACGACTCCATGATTGTACTTTGTGTCATGCAAGTAGCACCCATGCAGACACTCACTGCATGAAAGAGACTCTTTCATCTCCTACTTCAGGATGCAATCCTCTGAAGGGGAGTGTGGATGGAACAAATCTTGTACACCTTTAAGGTCAGGGGTACGTAGAGCAGATGATGTAATAATAACTTCAAAAGAAAACACGTTAAGGTATTGCGGTATGCAATTTGCTCTTGTTTTAACTCCCATAAACTTTCTCTTCATATTCCTTCGCAGTTTCTTCTTTATTGTAAGTGGGTACACCCCTCCGTCGGTCTATTATTCTAGTATTCGCAGCACTTCGCTCGTTGTACCAGTTTCTTTATCACAAATTTCAGTTCCCTTCTGGGAGCAAAAAACAACTCGCGTCTAGGTGCTTTTACTTCTGGGTGGTCTTCATATGTGCTATTTGCACGACACCATGTACCATCACGAGTCCATGATTGTACTTCGTGTCATGCAAGTAGCACCCATGCAGACACTTTCATCTCCTACTTCAGGATGCAATCCTCTGAAGGGGAGTGTGGATGGAACAAATCTTGTACACCTTTAAGGTCAGGGGTACGTAGAGCAGATGATGTAATAATAACTTCAAAAGAAAACACGTTAAGGTATTGCGCCCATTAGACAAGTTAGTCATTAACCCTTCAACCTCAGCAATCGACAACTGTAGGTTTACAATAATTGCAAGAACTAACCCACAGCATTCAGGTCAACTGCAAATATGCATTATAGACAATTCATGCATAGATATTCTCTAATGCATTAGATAGACTGAGGCCTAGAGCCGTGCTAGGATTAAAACTGACTCAAAGCAGTATAGAGTGAATAATAAAAACATATGCACAATGTGCATAACGACTGATATAGTAGCCACCAGAAAAAATAAGAAAGAGAATACTCCCTGTGTCACAAACTATGAACACACATGGCGATAACCAAGAATAGGTCCACGAAACAGGAAAACATCACTGCACTGTTCCACGCAGTTCTTAGTAGGTGCTGGAGAACCTGTTTGGATCTCAATGCGAAGTAATTACGTCAAACAGCTAATAGGTATATAGTTGATCAGAAAGAAACTGCACCAACTGTAGTGTTATCTTCATACGTCGAGAATGGCAGACTCAAGGACCACTCTCTTGTATAGGGGTATCACGCAATTAGTCCAGCCAAGTACAAAGTGAGAATCAATTAGGGCAGAATGTGCGCTAACAATGCCGAGCGGAGTTAGCGAATTGTTATATGACCGGAGGGTGTAAATGTGTAGTGCGAAGCACATTTCCAGAATAGGTTCCCTCGGTATGTCGTCGAATTCAAGTAGACAATGACAGAACGAATGCAGTATGCTTCAAAGGCTAAATGCAAACCCCTTGCCCTAGATTTGTCTACTTCAATGTTGAAAGAAACGAAGGTTGTGAAATCAAAACGTAGATAGCGCTGAACCATAGAATCCATTGCAAGAAACGAAGGTTATCCAAGCAGAATGAAGATACCGATAACGGATTTAGTGAGTGAATAAAGGAGAAGGCAGACAGAGGTAGTAAAAGAGGAGCCTGTATTTGCCCGTCCATCACTGAGGTACTAGTCACGCTCTGACAATCATAATGATTGTCTTGTAAAACATAAGTCTGGAAACGAAGCGATAAAGAGAAAGGGGTCTAGGCTATTTGAAGTGAATTAGGAATTGACTGAAAACTACTGCAAGAGGAAGATACAACCGAATTCATAAAAACAAGTACACAGACTGCACATTTCAAACTCAACAAAAATAGGCATATCGGTGTCAATCATGTAGATCACTTTAGTACATGTATAATTATAAGCAATATACCAGATCTAACTGCTAATTGGGCCCAAATTACATGTACGGCATGCACCATAACTTTGTAACGAAGTGCGATAACCTGAAGTGAAGATAACGGGCTAACTAGTCTCCGACAGTGCACTGTACTTGCCTTGGCTCCATAGAATGCCAGATAGTCTGTACAAGTTTTAGTACCACGTAATCGTTCCTATGTAATAACATCTTTTCCATCTATCTCGCCTTCTTCACAATCTGCTTTGAACTCCTGCAAGATGGATGTGTAGAGAAGACCTTTCCAATGTTTTCCCGTGTCAGTTCCACTCGTCTAAACTACGGAAGAGCACGGGAAAACATAGGAAAAGTCATCTCTCCACATCTAGGCATATGTCTTTGGAACGAGCACCACCAATGCAAGCAGTGATCACATCTATATCCACCCGGTGGCAACTTGAAGCTCTAGCATCTGAAGTTTGAGATACCAGAGATGATATCTAATACATGAGGTAAAATCGAAGTATCACCCCATCAAGAAAACTACATCCCATCAATCCTTGATGGAGCGCTTCGAGCTAGGCAAGGCAGAAGAGCCTTAAAATCAGACTTCTTCCTTATTACCTACATGTCCGAATTCTTCCAAGCAGTGCCTCTTCTGCTGGTTTCATGAGTGTCTCTTCTGTAGCAAACAGGAGCGAATATATCCAAAAATATTGTGCAGTATTCCCTTGTAACTGCTCGATGGTTTGCATTGGTATCAAAGATGCCCCCTGCTATTCACCATCTAGTTCCAATATTGCTCTACTCTACACTTCTCTAAACTCTAAAGTAACTGAACATCAGTCCTCTTCTGTTTGGAGCGCTAAGCCTGCTATATTAGTGCAAGTCTTTAAAGTCAGACGCTCGCTTATCGTGAGTCTACACTTCTCTACACTCTAAAATACTGTACATCAGTCCCCTTCTGTTTGGAGCGTTAAGCCCGCTACATTAATGCAAGTCTTTAAGTCAGACGCTCGCTTATCGTGAGTGAAGCAAGGATGCTGAGAAAACGATAATAAACGTAATTCTGAAGTTACCATACTCGACGATCAAATTCAAGGACATAGCAGAGCACTGCCTCCTCTGTACATATTAACTGGCTTAAGGCAGACTCTTGGATATCACTTCTGAAGAGCGCTAAAAATAGTGCGTAAAGTAGGAAGGGATAAAAGCAGAACTTCTTTCTGCTTCTATCATATTGTTGTGCACACAAATAATTCTGATTGGAGCTTTCAGATGCTCGGGGTAGAACACGGATTGTGGAGACAGTCAAAGATCAATGCAATTAGTTTACAGGACATCACAACACGAGAACTCTGGAAAAGAGAAACGAAGAGGTTCGGCCTGCTGCGGAGAAGTCTCGACTGCACATATGAAACACTTGAAGATGCAGAATGAGTTTCAGGAATCCAAGGAACAGATGTCCGTGGCGGAGGAGGAAAACAAGAGTAACTAACGGAACTTCGAAAAGAAAGAGCTGCCAGCTGATAGATCATCATGCCAGAAATAGCAGCGGACAAGAGAAGCAAGCTCCGTGACATGCACAGATGAGCACAAGATGCAAAGTCTCGAGGGGAACATCGCCAACGAAGCAACTACCACAGGCAGCGGTGCCCAAAACAAACCAAACAGGGCTCTGACCAAATGAGTCAGACGGAGTATCAAAAGAATGTTTGGGGTTCAACGATGCTTACCTAGAGGTCAAAAGCAGCAGCGGAGGCAAGCTCCAATACTGCTACGAAAACATAAGATGGGACTAGCGGATAGATCGACGGATGTAGTGAGCACTTAAAGGACAAGCTGCTCCTCGCCAAGAGGAAGTTGATGACATCGCCGAAGAGAGTTCACAGAAAGATGCAACAATATGAGTTCGCGTCCTGGTGCGAACCCGATTGATACTTTGCCTTCCTTACAGAGCAAGGAATTCTATTATTTCTTCAAACGTGAAACTAACAGAATGTCCAGTTGAAAGTGCAAGTGCGATCGGAAGCGTTACAATCCTATGTACGTGCAAGAGTTTGAAGGGTTACCCACGTGACAATGTGTAACGTTGAAATTAGTTCGGGACAGAGTGGAAGGTCTTCTGATACCAATGCAAACTACGTCCAACTGGACGTACTTGTTCAAATACCCAGAGTCGACGAGTTTCCAACGAGACATTGTGCAATGCTTGGAGTTGCCAAAGGCAGGGTGAAACGCCTTCCCATATACTCGAAATATCTGCAATAGTCCAACGAAAGGGAGCCATTGATTGGTTTACAGTCTCAAAACCTTATCGTGAGCCAACGACTACTATAAGGACTATTGCAAGGGCGATTATAAGGGCGATAGGCGACCTTAGAGCTACTGATAGCGGTGCTTAGCCTCGGTGTTCTTCCCTTCGGGGCGTTAGTTGCTTGGCCCTTCGGGTCCTTCTTTCCTCTGTAAGGCTTGATGGGGTCTTTCCATCCGTTTGCTATTCATTGTGTCGCGTGTTTCCCTATAAGGACCAGACTAGGTTTACGTGCAGAGTCCGCCGGTTTGAACCAAACTTTATCCGGGGTCTGAATCTTCACCGCGCAAAGGTGAAAACGATATTTAGGGATTTACCCTCAAGTGTCTTAGGGTCTCTTCCCACTAGTATTTTAATTCGCTTACCAGCTGTCGTCAAGGAGGCTTGGTAATAAGAGTGCTGAGCTTTTGCTACTATGAGGATATTTGTGAGAATAAAAAAGTCTTTATAATTTTGGAACAAGGGTACTTCCACCCCAGCCTTTCTGATATTTTACCTGTGTAGTCTGGTGCACAGTCCACGTGGTAAAGATCGAGAGGTCATACACCAAACAGGATAAATTCACGGGAGAAAAGAGCGTTTAATTTCTTTTAATTCTCTGGCTTCTCACGACACCCTTCAATCATACGAAGTCACCTTTTCCTCTAAAAAACAGAGGGTTAAAATTATCCAGTGGGAAGCCATCCCTTAAGAATATGTCTACCGAGGAGTCCGTACGCTTTTTCGCTTGGCACGGTTTAGGATCAAGGAAGCATGATTAGTGAAATAGGGCCACCAGTGGACCAAGACCTTTAGTTTGGTTCTGTTCCGAACCGAACCATTTAAAGCTGAGCTGAAAACCAAATTATTTAAACTTACTTGTTCATATTAAAGTAGGAAAGGAATGTTCTCTTTTTCTCAACGTGCACTTCAATTTTGGGAAGAATTTGCTATTTGCTCCAAGAAATTAACAAAACTCCGTCTCAGCATTTTTCAATCAATATCGAACAGCTTGTTTAGAAGTGAATTAAAGAGTGTAAAGTTCATATTGATCTTTCTTCTCGATCACCCCCTCATGCAATACCTGATTTATTTTAGGTTCCACAAGGTTACTTCTCACGGTAGTCTATGACATGGACTGAATAAATAAGCATCCCACTCTGCCTTGTACACTGATGATTAAGGAGATCTGATTTTTTAAAAATGGACGCCTGCGTTAAATTAAGCCGACTGGAAGGCAGTGGAAACTGTATTTTTCCACACGTGCATTAAAAGAAACGGACGTTAAATAGAATAAGGACCGCGGCAGTTAAATTATTGTACCTAACGCAGACGGCGGACGGAGGAGGAGCAGGCTCACACACGGCCTCCATGCTCTTCGAGAAGAATTCGATCGGACGCATGGACGGTGTGCGCGGGGGATAGTTTTACCTGGATCGTTTTCCTTCGCAGATTGTACGCGGGCAGGGACCAGGGCATTGCTTTCTAATGCGAACGAACGTAGAGGAGTGTGAAGCGAGAGAGACCAAGCCTCGATGAATTTTCTTCGTATGCTGGCGGGAGTGTACTGCACGGGCAAGGACCACAGCATTGCTTTAAATTCTTCTCCGACAGTGTGCAGGGAAACACAACATGGGGATCGTTCTCGATCATTTTGCTTTGCAGTGTACTACATGGGACTTGCCACTTGAAGCGAACTGGGAGACGAGAGAGACGAAGTGACGGATTTATCATTTGTCATATGAGACCGATCTGGCAGTTGCACCTAATCATTTTTTATCACGGAGATCGCCCGCATCATATTCTCCAATTCAATCTTCTTGCTTGCTTTCTCTTTTTTTCGTTCGCACAGACATACTACATGGCCAGAGGACGAGGTTTTGCTGTCGGTGATCGCGTGCATCACTGCATCATTAAAGCCGGAAGGGGACTGCCAAAGCGAGAAAGACTTCGTGCCGTGGAAGGCTGCCACATGAAATTTTTTTCCTTAAGATTTAAGAAGTCGGACGGGTGTCACATCTAATCATTTTCATTCGATTCACAAGGAGACGAGACTGTATTGCACGAGCAGGGGACGAGGCTTTGCTCTCAGTGGAAGAGGATCCAAAACTTCTATTTGGAGCGACGATTGTCAAAGTGAGAGATAGGTGGACTCGAGCGGCTCTTTCATTTTCGTTCGCATGGACATACTACGCTGCCAGAGGACGAGGCCTTGCTTTGTGACCGTGGAAGGCTGCCGCAGCAATTACTTGTTTGCTTAGGGTTTAGGAAGTCGGACGCATGTCACAACTAATCATTTTTCTTTGATTCCCTAGCAGGAAGACGGAACTATACTACATGGGCAAGGGACGAGGCTTTGCTCTTGGCGGAAGAGGATTCAAAACTTCCATTTAGAGCGACGACTGCCAAAGTGAGGGATGGCTCGAGTTGAGCAGCACTCGTGATGGTTTATAACTAGAGCGGCAGCTGTTATAAGTCCAGCGGTAGCTGCAATAGCTGCGGTCGCAGCGGCAGTTTGGAAAGCTTGACGACATCTCACGGAAGTCAGGAACTCCAGAGTGAGGAGGCCACAAAGACGAAGCAAAGGATTCTCATTTTTCTTGCCACATAGTCACATTCATTTTCGTTCTTCAAGATCACCTCCAATTGTGTCTTCTTGCTTGATTTTTTTTCTGCGTTTGTAGTTCATTTTCTTTGTAGAGGTATGCATGGCACATCATGGCACGTTCGCAGGAACATATTATGCGGCCAGGGGCTCGGCAAGCTTCACGACTTGTCACGGAAGTCGATAGTCGTAGGACGACTTCGTCCTTTCGATCCTAACCTCAACAAATTTCTATTTGCGCTCTAACGCACACTGCTCGCACCAAGCTATTGCATGCCAATATTTCTACCTCGGCAACATACATGGAAGCTTCAAACTTGTTCAATTCTTATTGTTTTCTCTTCTCTTCTATTCCTATCGTCTCTTTTCTAAATGTCGCAGCTTATAGAATCTAAGTCCATTCCTTTCCAGAAAGAGGACACCAAACAGACTGGATCTATCTTGTCAGATTATCTTCTGAAATTTGTTCATGCAACCCCGCCTGATAACCCCATTGATGATTCCATCCTCGAGGAGAGGTTTCTCTTCGATAGTTTTCAAGCAGCTTGTTCTAATAATCATCATTTTTAGTGTCAAGTATATCACTTTCGTAGACCTCGAACTTCACCACCGTATCAACTTTATTGTGGAACATTTCTTTCTTTGGGAGATGTCGATCTTTATAGGCTTAGATCTTACATCTCTATCGATTTTCAATTCTGCATCCTCTCGTCTGATTTTCTCATTCCAGGCTTAGACTTTGTACTCATCTCTAAATCGTTTTTCATTGTCATTTCTTGTCTGCAAGCTCTGATAGGTCCCTTCCATTACATCGATTCCAAAGAGAACTGGTTGATTCTACGTGACTCCAAGTCTAATTTCTTCTCCTATCTAAAGTTTCTGCAATCTTCGTAGGATTCTCATCTTCTTAAGCCAACTATACATGTTGTGTACCGTCTTAACTGCATCCACTACGTGTATCACGACGTCCAATCGTCTGTTTATTAATTTGGATTACTTTTCTTACCCATCTGATGTTCTTGCGAAGAGCAGCCAGAGCTAAACGTGTCGTCGCAGCACGGCCTGCGACCGGTTCACGAAGAGTCTCAATTCTCAGACTGCTAGAAATGTCGATGATCGTCAATTGCATGAGAGGAGACCTGGACATGTGTTAGTGGTCACCCTCATATCAATTCTTATATAATGAGTGCACAAGTGGCTTGTTATCTATTGAGAGGGGAGGAAGATTACTGCATTTACATGTACATGGTGTTATTTTGCTTCAGGCTACCAGCACTGTGTAGGTAAAACAACGACTGTTAGACATTCTAGGATGGAAAGATATTCAAAGACCAATGGGCGGGGAAGTTTGCTTCAAGCTGCTCAGTAAAAGAGGACTTCATACATTCGTTGACATGATCGGATATTGTATGAAAGACAAAGACTACTGCACCACCAATCGTCATGAAGGACATCTCGAACGTCATGCTGGAGGACTGACAAGATTTGTTTATGTTACAAGGTGCTGCGGACATGAAGAACCGGGTGGAGTTCAACTTTAACAATATTCTTCAACGTGCCTTGCAGTTTAATAAATATCGCAGCAGACATCTGTTGGGTACAACTTTTCGTACATGTCTCAGATCTATGATACGGTCTGGTAAGTACACATTGTCTTGCAAGTGGTTCATGGCTTACGGTATCCAAAAGACGTATAGCGACTCTCTATGGAAAGCTATCATTCGACATGAAATTGTCATCATTGCAGATATAGATAAAGTTTTCTTCTTAGACACGTGCACGGTATTTCATTGTCGAACAAGCGAATGCTGATATTTTGGAAGAGGAGGACTACATAGTTGGCAGCAGTCCGCCAGTTGCACGCAACAAAATAGTACCTAATTTTCAAGACGTGAACGTCCATCCGGAGTATATGTCTATATGCAGCGCCTTGGACAGGAACTTGGCAGCCAATACAATATTTCCATGTAACGTGATAAGTTCTCTTTGTATCTTTTTGCAGTCTGTGATCATACTATGCAAGCGACAATGAACCCTCATGCTTCATGCAAGTACAGCACGAGCGACCACCATGAGCACGGAGGCACTCCAATCGACCACCATCAGCATGGAGGCACTGGTTACAACCAGTCTTGCTATGTAGTAGACAAAACTTTACAGTTGGCTTGCACTTTCTGCTCTTCGTTTTCCACTTTTGTTTAGTACGAATAGCGAGCGTAACGAGCATATCGACTTGCGATACTTATATCGCAGTCTTAAGATACTGTTGGGCCGTCATGAACTCTCGAATGTTCATATTTTTTAAACAATAAAGTTATTACCGGCTCCTTGTAACCTTTCATCTATGCTGACATTTGTTTGCCTTGTTAGCTTTAAAATATTTCGTGTCGTGCACGTTCGTGTTGTCCGTAAGAGAAAACTAAAACCGACAAGCCCAACTTCAGGCCGGTTTTTTCCTCCATACCGTTTTACAGTACTAAAAATTCAAATAATGTTTATTTTACACTACTAAAATATCAAAGCGAATAAAACTCATCATTTTTTCTCCGTACGATTTTACAGTACTAAAAAATCAATAACGTCCAGTTTACACTACTAAAAAACCAAAACAGAAAAGAAATTCTGATAACCCGCAGCGACTGCGAGTATTAAACTATCAAAAATCACGAAGGCAATGAAATATGTTGTACATGAGGTGAATAAGCATCCATAATACATGGACTCTTAAACCCAATTGTAATCTTTAGATTACGAAGAAGATAATTTTATTCCGAAGAAGATATGTCTAACTATTATCCGCATGAAGTAATATTCTGAATGGACCAAAAGTCACGATTGTAACATCGCCTCATCTCAAAGAAACTGTTTGTGAATCAAAACCTAAACATGAAACTTTGAGAAGACAGTTGCAACAACCCTTAAGGTTAAAATGATGCAAGTCTCATACATAAAAGCTAACATCTCAAGTTCTCATTGCTAACATCAAGGAATTTTGTTGCTCCTGACTATACCTCTAGTTTGTTGGTGTGAACGATGTCGTGTCGTAGACTAACAATGGAGTGGAATTCTGAGAAGATTGATTTTGTTTGTTTGATCTATTTGTTTTCCGACACAACTATTATGTACTTCTCACGAGGAGATCAGAATCAGATTTTATCATCGCAGACGTAGCTCAAATGGAAAAGTTATGAGGATAAGAAGCTAAGGTTTTATTAACGACCGATGTTGACATGGCATCCGAATGTTGATGTGATAAAAGTTGACATGGCAAAAAGATTTCTGATGTGATTTGTTATGATAATTTTTTATATGATAGATTGCTGAGATGACACAATTACTGACCTGACATAAAGTTTTTGACGTGTTAGATACTGACGTGGCGGTGGATGTTGATGGAATCTTGTTATTGATCGGACGGTGAGGTGATAGATGGGTCTAACATGGATGTCTACGTGACTATCCAATGGATGTATGTCACCTATTGTTGTTGCATGTGTGTCATATGATAACGTTACATGATGACACGTGGATGTGAAGGGAGATGCTTCAAATGATACTTAAGAGAGAAAAATACTTTGTGAAGGGGGGGTTTTGGATACACATCGTCAGTCTATTGAATTTCAAGGTGAGAATTTGAGATTTGAGAATGAGCTGCCAAAATCAAGATTAATTTCCACGTTGAGGATAGATTTCTAACGAGTTGTGGAATAATATAGCACAACCATCGAGATTGACCTCGATATTTAATTATTAAAAGAATAGTCTAAAGTGCCTAGAAGGTCTTAGTTCTATTACATGAGTTGAAAATCAATTAAATTTATCTTCTAATGAAAGTTTGAGCCAAACCATTATATGTTTATATGAGAAACAATCTTCTCGTACTCAGTTTTTATATCATGTATTGGTTATGACTTGTGTCATCCATGCATTATGTGGAGAACAATCAACAATGCAAAGAAGTTTACATATAACTAGAATCTCACATTATCATACTCGTTTCGATAAAAGTGCCACATATGTGAGCACTTGAAATATGTTGCAAGATTGCTAACATAAGTGTATATCATCTTCAACATCCATAAAATGGTTATGGAAGAGAAAAATACCTCTTTCAATCAGTTGTTTCAAGAATTTTAGAGTTTCTTACACATTTTTTTCTAATATGAAAACATCGTACTATCCGTGTAAACTTTTATAGATCCATTAGGTTACAATCAATAATTATACTGGTTAGTAGTTTACATATTGTAAACCTTAATGTAGTTTGTAGATAATATCACAAACGCTAATGTTATACTATAAATAACAAGCAGAAGAACGTTGTCGTGATTTGTTTGTATTCAGTGTGTAAAACTCTTTAGCAAGGCTTTTCATTGTCCATTGTGTAGAGTTTACAACAGTGTTAATGTACGTCTAAAGAGAACATACAAAAAATCGAATTTGTGGTTGAATGTGAGGAGCTCCAAATGCAGAAAACCTCACATGAGAACAAAGTTCTAGATAAACTTTCCAACAAGTCCAAGACTAGTGCGATATGAAGTGTGAGTTGTGGCTTCATCAAGTTGGCAAGATACAACTTCTCTTCAAAGATAATATCGATGTGAGCATGTCTTAGGTGTTAACATGGCATTCAAGTGTGAGCAAGTCCTCGATGCTAACATGACATTCTTGGTGTAAGTATGTCCTCCTGCTGACGGATCGGACACAGACGGAACAATAGAACCCTAGTGGACTTGCGCTAGGTTGTGAACGCTGCGAGTAGGACTGAACGGCTTCGCCGTGAAGTGAGGATCACATGAACCCTAAGTGGTTCTTTGAACCAAGGTTGGAACATGGGTTAGGACCTAAGGGTTCATCCCAAGACGACCCCATACGAACGCTGTTCTAAGAGGGCAAGTCTGAGAATGGACCGAACATAAATATGAGACATAGGTTCGAGACGTGAGACCGAGACGTGGGTCCGAGACACAGACGGATCGTGGTTCAGGTCTGGGTCTGGACCACATGTTTCAAAAACAACAGCTAAATGTTGGAGCTCCAGTGACGTTTTAGATCGTGGACGGAGCTCCACGTAAGATCTCGAGACGAGTAAGGTATCATCAGAAAAGTCTCGACGAGAGAGTTCTAGTCGAACTCCTCGAACTGATCTCCGAACTGAGAATTATGACCAAACTAAGATCGGGTTGTGGTATAATTTTTAGAGACCAAAGAGGAGGACGGTGCCGCCGATCCCCAGAAGTATATATGAGAGGGGCTCGATGCCTGGGTGGGCCAAGACGAGTCACCAGACCCCAGGGTTCGACGGACGGACTCTAGGGGCATGAGGTGATGGCTGGACCGGTTCCAAGATACGTTCCGGTCCAAACTTGGACGTCTAGATTTAAGAACGATGTAAGGTCTGGAGCAAGAGTAGGGAACGAGTCGACGGGTTAGATCACAATTCGGAAGCCTAGACCCAAATGGACATCACGAGCGATTGGGCCGTTAGGTGTGCTAGCGGCACCATTTAGGACCCTGAACTTTATGGGAAGTCCGCCCCACGTCATCTTGTGACTTGCTGATGTTTAGGATCGACCTAAGCGGGTCTAGTTCGGGACTTAGGGAATGCCGAGCTTGATGATTAGGGAGACGATCCGGCTCTGGTCCGAACCAAACAGAGTTAAGGTAAGTGGTGCATGGACTCTAACTTGTAATTGTGGTTTGTAGGTTAGCGGTGTAAATTTCGTGACCTACTGAGCAAGAGCTTCAAACAAGACGATAGGTGCGCAAAAAGTGATATCGTCGCATGCAAAGTATCATCATCATCATCAATGATCATGTTTAAAGACACCTATGATCTTGAAAGGCTATATCTCAGCAACCAGAGCTCTGTTTGAAGTGATATCTTTTTCTACTTGAAGCCTATGATGCTTACAACCTTTGGAATTAAAATTTAAACTGAAACCAGATGTTTGGTCTTGTCTTATACAGACATTTCAGATTTTTACTAAGAAGTATTAGTTGCATGAGAGGATTTTTTGTGATTCCATGTGAGGAACTCTAAATGAAAATAAACATTAGAGTGGATATGCTTTCCAGTGATCCAAGATGGACTCGGTTTGAATGATGAGAAGGGAGTTATGGCTTTCTGAAATTAGCAGGTATACTTCTCTTCAAAGGTGACTTGAGGACCAAAGTGATATTCTCGTTATAAGCACATCAATGGTGTGGACATAATACTCTTGATGTGAGCAATTTCTTGATGCTAACATGATATTCTCCGTGTGATCATTGTTCCAATTTTTATGTAGCATCTCAAAATGATATCATCATCCTTGATGTATAAAATTCAAATCTCAACAACTAGAGCTTCATTAATTTAGAGCACTTTTTGTTCTTTGTATAACTTATGAGGTGTACTATAATCTTGGAATGTTTCAACTCAAAGTAATTGTCACTCCTATCAGAACCACTTTCCTTATAGAGAAAAAAGGATAAAAGAAAAAACGACAAACTTCATTTACGAGGGTTTAAGCACACAGTAGACATATCATCTCACATCATGAGAATACATCTTGAGACTATAATGTATATAACTACTCATATACGAAGGATTACTTCATGAGAGCAACTATCTGTGACTTAATTGTGGTTGACCTTTCAACATACGAGGTATTCGACTACGGTCATAAAAGAGATAGGGATCACCAAGAAGAGAAGAGAACAAGAGATGAATATGTGTGGCTTTAGGACTGGAGAGGAATAGACCGCTATAGATTTAACTAAGAATAAAATAGAGACTCGTCTCAACGGAATAGCTAGTACCACCCACAACCATCGCTTATGTAAGTGCAGTTAGATAGAATTAATGTTATGATAATCCTGTATATAAATTGGCATCCCTCACTATTCATGGACTAGGGTTAGAAGCAATCATTGCGGAGAAGAGATGCAAACACTTGTAAATCTTGTATAAGTTCAATAATAGAAAATCCTATCGACGTATCATTTTAACTTTTGGTGGTATATTTGTTTCTTTGTGTGTATGAGAGAGAATGAACATTCTCAAGAAGGAATCACGAGTCTTACGAGATTTGTCAAGTCTAATCAAAGTCTCGCCTTGTGAAGTACCAAGTCCAGTAGTTGGAGTCCAGAGTGTTCATGAATGTAGAAAGATGTATATATATATTAGTTGAGAGTTCTAAAGTGGAGAGTAGAGTTATACATAAGTCTCGAGAGGAGAGCCCTAGCTTACGTCCAGAGCGGCTCAAAAGAGAAGAGTCATCCGCTAGCCATTGAGTAGATTTCTATACTATTAAAATTAAAATTTAGAGCAAAAAACTTAGATTTGTGATTTTAGAAATTATATATTTGTTCTCCAAATCCATTCAGTTTTTTAGCTCTAAATTCCAATCACCGAATGTTTACATTTATAATCAATGATTTCGTGGTGAACGCATGAGCTAAATTAAATTTAAAATATTTTAAATTTATGTTCTACTTTATATATTTTTTGGAAAAATATTTATATTATTATTCAATAATTCAACAGCCAATCACTTCTCTCTTTTTTTCTCGTCTCACACCACCTCGCCTTCGTCTACATGTCAATTATTCTTCATTAGGAAGAAAACTGACATCCAAGATTCGGAGGTTGATTTCTTAGAGAGGGTGCTACGAAGAGAGCGTATATGATTCATGCATATGTCTAGGACTTGGTGTGCTTCCTAAGCGCCAAGGGATCTAGCATTGTCCGCCTTCTTAATGTGCCTTTATTTTATCGTAAGGAAGAGATCATGTCAAGGAGATGGAGTCATTGCTAACCAAAGGAGCTTGTTTACCCAAAGTTTACGTTGTGTCATTGGTTGCACCACAAGCGAGGGCCAGATAAATGATAGATGCATTGAGAGATAACGTTGTCGGAGTGTAATCCGTCTACATAGGAAAGCGCCGGGCTTCTGGCTGTGGTTGTTCACTCAAGAGGTTGGCTTTCAGGTTACAACAGGGGCTATAAACACTCACACAGATGTGTAAGATCTAGTAATATACCCAGAAGGCGAAATTCAGGTCTAACCGGCAGTAACAAGATCCGGCGGTGAACTTTGACACTCACGGAGAGGAAAACTATGAAGGTTTAGACCTCTAAACTTTCCCTGCATGCAAATGAGGTACTACTGAACTCACAGACGAAATTTCAGCCTGAGATCAAATTCTGACACGGAGATATGAACAGAAAAGTTTTGAGCAAGAAAACTACGGCAATTTCTGGTACCTAGCTGGCTATTTCAACCTATAACAGGAGTTTGGCTCGATCAATTTTGAAGTTTCTTACAGGATTTGCAGTCTACAGGGTGCTGAACATCCCTGTGAAGTTGGGACTCCTGAATGTACACAGAACTGCAGAACTCCTCCTCTGAAGTCTCTGCTCTAGATTAAGAGCTTTTCAGACCCCCTCAGCTTCAGCGGCCGCCCTGAATTACTCAGTTGCTCAATCGATATGAAACTTTTTGTGAAATCGTAGCCCTGCTGGCAGAGAACACAACCTCGAAGTTTTGAAGCAATTTCCTCAAATCTGCTGCGATTGACACTGAAAACCCTAAATCCAACAAAAGTGATTCAATTCTAGCATAATTCGAACTTCAATTGCTCATAACTCCTTCTTTATTGACTCAAATCGATCAAAATTTTCACTGGAAGTGCTTGGCATGACGAGCCCTCTCTCCCTGTGCTCTCAGATTTCGAAGATCCCTCACCAAATTTCTAAATTTAGAGTTTAACAAAAGACAAAAACGGACCAATGGGAGTTCATAGCTCCACTTGGTTGTCCTTTAGTACCCTAAACCACGTGGCAACTTAGTTTTACTCATAGGCTACCACGTCAAGCCCCCTAGAGTGCCAGCGTAAAACTTAAATTACTTAAAACGACACGCAGCCCCGAAAAATAACTTAAATCAGCTAGAAAGCGTGCATGGGCGACACGCAAATACAACCCATGAGCTTAAGCCCTATCAACATGGTAATCAACCTACTAAGACTCAAAATAGTGTTAACACCGTATGCAAAGGTGTCAAACCTATACATAAACGACTAGAAGTAATATAAGCTAACTTCTAGAACTACTAAACTCAAGCGTCGGAGTAGAAATATAACATGTAGCCGCCAAGTAGCGCGACATCCACCCCCTCTGAACATGCACATCCTCCGGTATGTGCCATCCAGATCAAGACTCTTCAGCTTCGGCTTCAAACTCATCTTCAACCTGCATTGAGTCTTCAGCTTCATCCTCAGTAAGCTCTGCAATGTTATGGTCCTCCCCTCTCCTTCTAAAGAGCTTGATTCTCTTCCCTGCGACTGGTATCTTGAGCACTGCACCATCTAACTCTCTCAAAGAGTATGTGGCATTATCATAAACTTCTAACACCACATAAGGTCCGAACCATCTCTTGTAAAACTTTCTGATAGCGCTATGATGATTATCAAGACTACTATCATAGACTAACACCCAATCACCTTCCTTAACTGGTTTGGGTCGTAATCTATGTGTTCTATCAAATCTGCCTTTGTTTCTGTCTCTAGCAGTCTTCAACCTTTCCACAGCTTTGGCAACATCCTCAGGTCTCTGTTCTAACTGCTGGATCCTTAATGCAAGAAGATCCTCCGTACTTCTACCATCTTCCCATGGCAAAACATTCCAAGTAGGCACAACCTCCTCAATCGGCATCACAGGTTTTTGTCCTAGTAGCAACTCTGCTGGCAAGTAACCTGTAACGGTACTATGAGTTGTACGATCTGCCCATAAAGCAAATGGTAGCAGTCTAGGCCATTCACGGATCTTACCCTTGCAAGCTTTTACCAAAGCTTTGATGATTGGCGGATGACCTCGTTCGCTCTTGCCATTCCCTTCAGGATTGTAAGCAGTGGTTAATGCCAGCTTGATTCCCAATCGCTTGAAGAACTCAACTGCTTCTTGTGAATCCAGCTCACCCCTATCTGCAGTGATCTTTCCCACACACCCATACCTACAAATAACATCTTCAAGTAGAAAGCGGCAGACACTAGCAGTGGTCTTCGTCCTCAGGGCACGACCTTCGACTTGGTTAGATAGATCTTCTCTAGCCAAGACTAGATACCTCATTTGTCCAAGTCCAAATGGCATAGTTACCAAATCAACTACCCATTTGTAATGAATAGCTAAAGGATAAGTAGGATGCAATCCATCACGATGACGTACGTTGGAATACATCTAGCAGGGTATACAGGATGAAACAAACTGTACTACATCCTTATACATACCCTTCCACCAATACCTCTCCTTCATCTTGGCAAATGTTGCCCAAACTCCTCTATGACCGGCCCATAGACTCTCATGAAACTCCTTGATCAGCTGCTGCTGCAATCCCAAGTCACATACCACTCGTTGCGGTATAGCTCCTTGTAGCTTAGGGCGCTTCCATAGATGTCCTCCATGTAAAAAGTAACCATAAGCTATTCTACGGATCCTCTTGAAATCTGCATCAGACCAGCCTTCTTGCCTTTCCAGTGAACTCAAATAGCGCCTAAGATCCAACCACTCGCCATCATACACAGTTTCCTCAAAATACTCCAACGAGGCTGCAAAACAGCTTCTATCCCTTCTAGCAAGAGCACTAGAATAGAATTCTGTTCCCACATCCTCCTGATCATCTATCATTTCTTTCTCATCGTAATATCTAGCCCTTGATAACATATCTGCCACAGGATTATCTTTTCCTGCAATATGTCTGAACTCTGGGTTCAAGGACTTGATATATGCTATCCACCTCAACATAGCAATATCTGGAGTTGTACAACTAGTGATCATTCCCAAGAGAGGTAAGCAATCTGTCTCCACAACCACAGGTGCTCTTATCAAGTATTCCTTATCACTCTTCATCGCAGTAACTACTCCCCATAGCTCTCTCTTGACCTGAGGGTAGTCTCTCTGCCATGAACTTAAGACCTTAGCACCAAAACGCACCACATATCTATTTCCATCCTTATCATCTTGTCCTATAGCCCACCCAATGCCAATAGGACTAGTATCAACAGTAAGGATAACAGGTCTGCCCAACTCATATGTTACCTTCCGTAGAGTTGGTGGTGAAGACAACAGATCCTTCAACTTCTTCATAGACTCGCTTTGCTCCTCTTGCCACTGAAATCTCTGCCCCTTCCTCAGCAACTTGTACAACGGATCTGCTACATGTGCAAAGTGTGGAATCCATATATGATAAAACACACATGCACCTAGAAACCTTCTCACCTCAGTAACCGATCCACATGTCTCCTTCATCCTTCGGATGGCATCAACCTTGTTTGGACAAGGTTTCCGACCATAAGATCCACACAGATGTCCCACTATTAACACCTCATGTTCTCCAAATACAGACTTTGCTCCTGATAAAGTCAAATGAACCTCCTCCAGTCGACTCAATATCTTATCACAATCGGCTATGTGATCTGCAACAAACTTACGGCACCCCCTCTGATCCATTACCTCATTCTTCTCCTCCTCAGCACACCCTTTGATCGGCACATCATCAAGGAATGGCATAGTTTTTTCAGGAATGAAGTCCCTGAAAACTTTGTTCATGCCATTCATCATATGTGCTACAGAATTGGTAGCACCTTGCGGCAAGGTGCACATCCTTAGTAACCCCAAAGGTGTCCTCATTGTAGTCAAGTCTCTACTCTTAGAGGATAACTGAAACTGATCATAACTTGAATATAAGTCTCCCATTGAATAGATAGCACGACCAGCAAAAGCCTCTGCAAACTCGTCTACAATAGGTCCTATACCCATATTCCTGATAGTCACCTTGTTAACTGGCTGCATATCTTGGATAAATCTCAAAGCTCCACTCTTCTTCGGAACAGTAAACCATCTGCTAGAGTAGGGAGCTATAGATGGTTCCAAGATACCCATCCTAATCCTCTCATTGAGCAAGTCTATCAGCTTTGGCAGATGAGCTCTAGGTACAGGGATAGGACGTAGATTCCAAGGCACATGCGGTATAGTAAAGATTACCATAGGTGCAACTATACTTGGATCTACACATCCTACTTCATGTGACTCAAACGCAAACGCCTTACCATGCCTAGATAACATCTCCCTGAAGCTCTTCTTCTCTTGCTCAGTAAGAAATCCATCGCCTCCAATCCTCAGCCCCTTTAGTGTTGTTTCTGTGAAGTGGTGCCCAATTCTTCTCGGTCCTCTGAGCGTCGGTTCTCGTGCAGCTTGCTCCATCTTCTGATTGTAATCGAGTGGTAAAGGCAAAGCCACTGGTTTGACTTTCTTTGCCACTGACTTGTACTTGGTCTCCACATACACCTCTTGCCGATCTATAAACTTATCAATTACATCATAGAGCTCCTTGGAGCTCACTCTCACCACTCTATCTACACCATCTATAGAACTTTCTACTATAGATTTCAACTCCCCTATAGTATCTACCAAATACTGCTCTTCAAACACTCCAGATATGTATTCATCTCTTGCTAACTCTCCACTATCCCACAAAGACTGCTGTACATACTTCACATGTTGCCTCTCAAACCTCTTCAGATTCTCAACCTTCTTATAACACACTGATCCACATGATGTCAGTCCTAAGAAGCTAGTGGATAAAGCTTCCTGCTCTACTGGATCAGGCGAGAATCCTATCTCTACTGTACCGTTGAAGTCTCGCTCTTCAATGGTACTCTGCCAAAACCCCTAGACTCTCTAAACTCATGAGTAATCTTAGGTAGTGGACGGTCTCTCAAGCTGTCACGATTCCTCTCATGTTCTACAGCAACGGTCAAAAACTGAACAGCTCTTTTGCCGTCTCTACTACGTATCTTAGCATAGGCTGAACCATCATCCATAACTCGTGTCTCCATTCTAACAGCAGTAATGTAAGGCTGCCCTAGAATGATAGGATAGGTTGACATGTCTTGCACAAAGAAATTCTGAACATCACTGATGTCACCCACAGTTACCTTGATGTTGGGGCAAGCACCATAGAGTTCTCCCCGCTGGTTGTTGACAGCACGGATAAACCACCCATGGTCGGTGTCTATAGGCCACCTCCCACGCTTATACAGCTCCTTAGACATCAGATTAATCTCTGAGCCGTGATCAATCAATGCTACCACAGGTTCCTCTAGATCTCCCAGCTTCACTAAGGTCTCTGTGGTTGCTCTCGCCCAATGGTTGTGAGAATAATGGCTCTTCTGCGATGCTTCCACCTCATCTTCAAACCTCACGTGCTGATCTGATCTTCCCTCTGATACTTGAGAGCAATAACCAGCAATCTCATCTTCCTCATCTTCCGACAGTTTGGTCCCTAGAGCGTTAAGCGTAGCTGCTTCACCCAAAATCTGACGTTTCCTCTTGATGATATCTATGATAACCTCGTGGAACTCACGCTTTGCAATCCCAAGAATCTCACCCAAGGTAAACTCAACCTTTCCATTCAAGATACGGTTCTCTAACACCTGCTTCAAGTCTGTAGCAATCTCAATGTCTGACTGAAGTTTGTATGCAGGCATCTTACCCTTCTCCTTGCTTCTCTCCTTCTCCTTTGGTGTTGTAGGTGGTAGATCCTCTATAGTCTCCTCCCGAGTAGGTGTTGTCTCCTGCCTTGTCTCTGGTCTAGCCCTTTCACTCCTTGTAGCAGGTCGTTTGGCTGTAGAAGCCTCACCTGCATCCTCCCTTCTGCGTTTTTCTTCTAGTACAGCTTCATGATGACTTCTTGCAACATAAGCATGCACTGACATAGTGTCTACAAGGTCATTCCATCCTGTAGTTTCTCGAATTGAGTTGACAACCCTCCGTAGCACATTCTTGTCTAACTCTGTTCTAGCTACGGACCGCACTACATCAGACCACAACCCAGTAGTCCCTTTCTCTCTCTCCATTTCCACTTTCACTCCACACGTAGCAGCATTCACAAGAGAAACAGCATGTGATGCTGATATCTCATTCACAAGTCTCTTCATACCACCCTTGCCAAAGTTGGTTCCCAGCATCATCCCAATCTCTCTCAAATGGATCTTACCATCTTTGAAAAAGATCAGATCCTTCCTCAATGCATCTGAAAACTCCCCACAATCTCTTCTTACATGGTCTAAGCTATCACACCATATACAACGATGAACAAAGCCTTCTCTCATCTGAGGTCTCTGCATAGCAGGCTGTACATTCTGCTCCTTCTCTTCTAACCTAGTGAGCTTAAGCTTAAGCTCCTTCATACCCTTAATCAACTCATCAAGCGGTGAGTCTTCCTCTCTAGCAACTACCAAAGCGGGTTTAGTAGGCAATTGCTTGACAGGAATTATCAGAGGTGCTGCTTCACTTACCACCACCTTGTCCCTTCTTCTCTGTCTCTTGGTCAGCAAAGAAACAGCCTCTTCAACCTCCTTCCAATCAGTCTTCAATCCTCTCTCCTCACTCTTGTCTTCCAGCAACAGCTCAAGCTTCTCCTGAATAGTCACGTCCGCTGCTTGTAGGAAAAGCTCGGTCTTCTCCACCTCTAATGTAAGCTTCTCTGTCCTAGAAAGCTGAGCATACTGACGATCAAACTCCCTTAACAACTCATTTACAGACAAACCTTTGTTAGGCTTAACCACCCACTCCAAGAACGTTCTCTTGGTCACCCTCTCTGAATCTTCAGTGTAGTACTCCTCCTTCAAAACGCGCATAAAGCTCTCCCAACTCTGTCCTTGCTGCAGCTTGAGCTCCTTCACACGCCCACGAATCTCAGGCACAACAGCAAGTTCAAAGTTCTCCACCATCTCCTTCTCAGGTACCTTGTTCACCTCCATCTCCCTAGCATAGTATCGCACGTACTTGGAAATATCTGTCCCCTTGAACTGGTCCATCTGATGCACCACAGATTGCAACGCCTTGGTTGCTAATACCTCCTTCCTCTCTGTGCTCTGCTGCTGCTGCATAAACATGGAAAAAGCTTGGAACATCTTCATCGTAGCAGCATCCAACTGAACAGGTTGTTGAGCAGCAGCAGCAGCTCCACTTGATGATCATTGGTTGGCCATGATATCTGATCCTGTAACACTCTCAAGAAAACTCCCACCCTAGGTGTTTCACGTCGAGTTCACCAAAAGAGAGTATGTCGGAGTGTAATCCGTCTACCTAGGAAAGCGCCGGGCTTCTGGCTGTGGTTGTTCACTCAAGAGGTTGGCTTTCAGGTTACAACAGGGGCTATAAACACTCACACAGATGTGTAAGATCTAGTAATATACCCAGAAGACGAAATTCAGGTCTAATCGGCAGTAACAGGATCCGGCGGTGAACTTTGACACTCACGGAGAGGAAAACTATGAAGGTTTAGACCTCTAAACTTTCCCTGCATGCAAATGAGGTACTACTGAACTCACAGACGAAATTTCAGCCTGAGATCAAATTCTGACACGGAGATATGAACAGAAAAGTTTTGAGCAAGAAAACTACGGCAATTTCTGGTACCTAGCTGGCTATTTCAACCTATAACAGGAGTTTGGCTCGATCAATTTTGAAGTTTCTTACAGGATTTGCAGTCTACAGGGTGCTGAACATCCCTGTGAAGTTGGGACTCCTGAATGTACACAGAACTGCAGAACTCCTCCTCTGAAGTCTCTGCTCTAGATTAAGAGCTTTTCAGACCCCCTCAGCTTCAGCGGCCGCCCTGAATTACTCAGTTGCTCAATCGATATGAAACTTTTTGTGAAATCGTAGCCCTGCTGGCAGAGAACACAACCTCGAAGTTTTGAAGCAATTTCCTCAAATCTGCTGCGATTGACACTGAAAACCCTAAATCCAACAAAAGTGATTCAATTCTAGCATAATTCGAACTTCAATTGCTCATAACTCCTTCTTTATTGACTCAAATCGATCAAAATTTTCACTGGAAGTGCTTGGCATGACGAGCCCTCTCTCCCTGTGCTCTCAGATTTCGAAGATCCCTCACCAAATTTCTAAATTTAGAGTTTAACAAAAGACAAAAATGGACCAATGGGAGTTCATAGCTCCACTTGGTTGTCCTTTAGTACCCTAAACCACGTGGCAACTTAGTTTTACTCATAGGCTACCACGTCAAGCCCCCTAGAGTGCCAGCGTAAAACTTAAATTACTTAAAATGACACGCAGCCCCGAAAAATAACTTAAATCAGCTAGAAAGCGTGCATGGGCGACACGCAAATACAACCCATGAGCTTAAGCCCTATCAACATGGTAATCAACCTACTAAGACTCTAAATAGTGTTAACACCGTATGCAAAGGTGTCAAACCTATACATAAACGACTAGAAGTAATATAAGCTAACTTCTAGAACTACTAAACTCAAGCGTCGGAGTATAAATATAACATGTAGCCGCCAAGTAGCGCGACAACGTGTTAGAGAGAAAAGAGATACTAAGAGAGGTGAGACGAAGACATCATCATATCTCGTCGTAGTGTCATGATAGAAGAGTGATGAGTCACCTCTTGTTACGTTCAAGATGAATAGTAAACTCAGGTCTAGAGGTCAATCATCATAGAAGATAGCAAAGGAGCAAGAGTGAAGTTGAGACATTGTCTAAGCCATTAGAGACAACCTCTGCTATGTTATCTCTCTCTTTAGGTGATTGATCTAGGTTGAAGGATGATGAAATGTTGAATGAGTTGTAGGAGTTAGCACTCATAGAGGAACGACCAATCGTATCTAGGTTTAAGCTTTGAACGCTTCACCATCTTCAAAATTTTTAGAGTACTCTGGATGAGATTGAGGAGTTAAGGAGTACCCATGCGCTCGACCTAACCCATCTCACTTAATTGGAAATGGTAGCTCAAGAGAGCTAGAGAGAAATGTTGTAGAGAGGGTTAGGGAGCTACAAGTCCAACTTTGGGCTTAAGAAGAACATGTCACATCATGTGGAGGAGGTCCACACGGAGGACAAGAGTAGATCTATCATCTTAGAGATAAAGGTCAAAGAGGAGCATGTTAGGAGCGCAAGATCCTGATTCGTCCTACAATATATCATGGCTGCTTGGATGAAGAGGATCAAGACCTTGAGGTCGAGGTGAACACCATCACCATCTACGCAACTGTAGATTCATGATGCATTACAGCGTTGTCGTAGTGCGTGACGTTCAAGATGATGAAATGGAGCTTCAGAAGATACTCAATATGCATTTGTTCAGGAAGCTACGCCCTAGCTTATCAAGCTGGGTGGGAGCTAAACTGAGGCTATGCTTGGCAAGCTGCCCCCTAGCTTGGATTGAAATATCACCCTGAAGGGGGGCGAAAGTTTCTAGAATGCAGAGCTCGTCGAGGAGAGCGACTTCATACTTCCGATTTTAACAGAAAGTGTTCTAAGTGATAGTTAGTACAGGTTTTAGACTGAGAAATATACGAAAGATCCGTCGATTCCAGCTTGTGGTTCAGACTTATGATCTGACAGCGCAAGTGTGTAGGTGTTCACGAGTACTATAGTTTTGACTCTTTGTTCACTAAAAAATGAAGTTGTATAGAAAAGTTAGTGTAGGAAAAGCTAGTAAAGACTTTACAGAAAAATTTCTTCAGTAATAGACATATGTACAGACTATGTTTGCTTTTATAACGGAAACAGAGGCCATCCCAGTGATAGGGCACCTCTTAGGAGATAAGTGGTCTCAGGATCAATTCCCCCTGGCCTCTAGTTCCTATTCCGGCATGTTGACCTCCAGGAAGGGAGTCTATGTTGGATATGCAGCCACGTCTTATATATCTAAGGGCGGGAGACCAGTATCTCTCTTACTCGTGGGCTTCCTTAGCTAAGCCTCCGCATACCACCGTGAATATATCATGAGAGATACCTGATGTGCATATGAGGGGGCTGTAAGCCTTGTGGGGTAGCCCCATAAGTGTAGAGGCTTCGGTCTACATTAGATGGCTTGTGGTATATTAAGGGTGGCATCAAGAGCACGGGAAACTTTTGTTAAATCAAGCCATGTAATCAAGCCAAGTAAAAGTTTCCCAAATCAAGCCAAGTAATCAAGGAGTCAGCTTAGCAGAGGAAGCTGTGAAAGCTTTATTAAAAAAGGGGCCAGCTTAGCAATAAGACTGTATGCAAAAGACAGTAGGGGGCAGCTTAGCTAGGGGGCTGCTTCTGATAAGTAGTTGTGCTTATAAAGACATTAGGGGGGCAGCTTAGTTGGGGATTTACCTTTTAGGTTAATCAACCTACGACGTTCTTGAGGGGACACTTTTTATAGAGAAAAACCATCGGGACACGCAAGAGAAGCTTAAGGAATGAGGAGATCAAATTTTTGAGAGAACTGAGTGAGGAGATCGACGCAAAGAGAGAGACAAGTGTTTAGGAGCAAAAACTTTATCTATTATACAGTTTGGAGGCAGAACTACCTTCTGAATAGACAAGAGGCAACCTTATTGAGGGAGATCGATTTGATAATCTGCGGAGGACTTTTGATTGTCACTGGATCAAATTTCTGAAGATTTTCAGTTGGGAGGTTGACGCAGAGAGAGGATTAAGAGTTAGAGGAGATGAATTTACCTACTAGGCTGTTTGGAGGTGAATCTTGTGAGCAAGGAGCATCTATTTGAGCGGAGGAGAAGATAAGGATTGAGAAGGTCATGTTTTCTGAAGGATTTCAGTGCTGAAGCTGTTACAAGAAGGAATACAAGGCGTTGGGGTTTCAGATCTTCATCAGTCGTAAGCTTGAGGAGTAATCTGCTATTTGAAGAGCGAGAGAAGATTAGTTGAGTGGGAATTGACTGTTTGGAAGTGATCTGGGTGATCAGCGTAAGGAGGTCTTGTTGAGTAAGAATCCTTTGTAAAATTGAGTATCTTTGGAGGAGAAACAAAGCATCTTGAGTTCAGATTTCTTCTACATGTTGTGTCCGGAGGTGGACCTGTCTCCTGATGGCTGAGACTTGATCTGTTAAGTAGTAAGCGACCTATAGTCAGAATATAGTCTCTGTGAGTGACTTCAGTCGTTGTGGACTACCAGCTTGGCTCTTGTCTTGGTATTCAATCTCTACTTCTACCTCGCGATCTATCACAGCCAGAAGGCTCGCCCTTCATGAGAAGGACTCTCCTCGACATAAATCTGGTGCTTCCACTGAGAGTCATCTTGGGGTGATTAATCACGGAAGTTGAGATTTTCATACAAAAAAGAGATGGATCGTAAGAGCGGGAGTGGTGCTACTGTCTCTACGGCTGGATCATCGACGTCTACTGCTGCACCTTTAGCTGCATCAACGTCTTCTGCAGCAACTGCAGCATCAGGTCTGGATACTGCGGAGATACTGAAGACGCTTGCAGTCTTGGTTCAGCAACATCCAATCATCGGAGGGGGTGAGTTGAAATCTACAAAAGCTTTGCAGGTGATTGTAAATATGTGTGCGAGATTTGAAGAGAGAGATATTTTCAGATATCTTCGTGAGTATAGAGGAGAGATGGAGCTTGTGAGGGTGATCGATGCGGAGATGATCGATAGTTTTGAATTGGATGTGATTCCTGAGTTGAGAGATCAAGTCAAAGACATACAAAGGAGAAATCTTGGTGTTTGGCCGAGTTTTGAGCGAGCTCTTCGAGAGAAATTTCTTGAAGAGGATTCTGAGAGAGTTACTAGGAGGACGTTTTTGGATTGGATTGAGCAACAACTTGGTCGTAGGATGGGACTGAATGAGTTGCTAAGAGAGTTCGATCGAAAATACCGACAGCTTTCGACGCTCGAACGGATAACCTTGGATGCTAGAAGGACAAAGCTCTTCTTGCAAGCCACCGATGAAGCTACAACAGATCGATTGTGCTTCATGTTAGCAGATCGATCAGCTAAAGGGGGTGTTACTATGGATTGGAGGAGAGTGGAAGACGTTGTGGCTGTTCTAACAAGGCAGAGGCGAGGGAGAGTGACTATAGGAGGACGGGAAGACGGCGGAAGGCATCCATCTTCCGGAAGACAACGACCGCGAAGCCCTAACCACGGCTTTTTCAGTAAAGGAGTAGTTGTACCTACTGGGTCGCACCGAACAGGTAGGTAGGTTAGGTAAGTCACCTAGGGTCGAAAGCCCTAATCTGCGGGGAAGACGCGCAGGAAGCGCATTAGCGCATTCCAACTTCCTGCAGCAAGCACGCTCTCCAGAAGATCAGAATTAGCGAGGTGAGCTTCGAGTGAGGAAATCAGCAAGGAGAAATTGAGTGAGGACATAGCGATTAGAAGCTAGCAAGAAGGCGAGGTCGAGTTGCTAAAGCGCAGGAAGCATACTGAGTGAAACGCGTTTCCTGAGAGTCTCTCGGAAGTTGACATTGGAAGTAGCTGAGTGAAATCGGAGGTGGGTGGCTCAATCGATTGAGGCGTAGACTGGAGCTGACGACGGAGGCAGCTCAGTGGGGTCGCATTGGAGTTGGGACCAGAGCCAGAAGCGCGTAGAAGGTCGAAGATAACTCGGGAAGCAGAAGAAGACTGTAGAGGTTCTTCTCCACATTCTTTCTCCTTCCCACTTCTTCTCGCCTTTGATTGGTATCCCCCGCGCTTCCCCGGTTGGTTGCAGGCAGCCTGATCGATAAGAAAGGCTTGGTACGAATGCTGAGTGGTGTGGTGAGTTGTTTTGTTATTTCGAGAAGTTGGAAGTCGGGAACTAGGCCTGTGCCTCCTGGTCTTCCAAGCTTCTCAACTCCACATCTTCCTAGAGAGACTAGAAGACTAAAAGGCTGGCAAAATGAGCGAGAAGACGTGAGGGTCCATTTCGGGTCTCTTCTGTCCGACCCATAGCAGCCATTCCTTCTTCTTCCCAAACTTAGGAGAGAGTCGTGAGAAGACTTGCTGGCAGAATCTGGAGAGAATGGTCGAGGATCATGTCTTCCCACCAAGCAGCAAGCTTCTTCTGAGTGCGTATGAGAGGTGGGAAGTCAGAAGAACATAGTGCAATTGTCTTGAGTCTGTTGTGAGGATAGATTACGCGTAGGAAGACGAAGACAAGTGAGACCAGTGAAGGGAAGCCTGACTTCGGGAGGTCTTCCGATAAAGACATTGAATTGGAATCTGTCTCGGGTGTCTTCCCAGAGGCCACTGTCACCGCAGGAGCCTGCAACCATCTTCTGAACCTGTTATGCACTTTATGCTTCACGAATCTTGTATTTTCTGATAGGAAGTAGGATGTAATGCAAGGTGGGTTGTCTTCTTGGTAATCCATGCGAGGCCTTGCTTAGATAGGGTTGTTTAGATATAGCTCGGAAGACGAGAGCTATCTAGGAAGTACTGTTAGAATCCCAGAAGACGGAGTGGCTGTCTTCTGGAAGACTAGTTTCGTCTTCTGAGAAGTAGAAGCTAGACTGTGGGCACTTGGGAAGGACTGAGCCTTCAGCTCATAGTAGGTGCTTGCGGCTTAGTGCAACAGATCTTCTAGTATGACGATGCATCCGCGGGGCTTGGTGTTACCAGCGACAGAATTGACCGAGGCCACTCCTTTCCTCAAGGAGTTGGGTCTCGACTTCTTCTTGTGGGATTGGAACCTCGCAGACCAGGGACTTCTGGAGGAGGTGTGGGCAGTGTTACCACCTCGCAACCGTGTATCTGCGAAGGCAGGAGTAGCTCGAGGAAGACCATCTTCATGGACTGAAGATTGGTGGCGCAGGGCTTTCCACAGGCCAGACTCCGAGGACCGAGGGTACTGGTTTGAGAAGAAGATTTTGCCCAAGGTCATGAGTACGTGGCATGTGCCTGGGAGCACCACTTGTCTTTTCGTGGAAGACATGCAAGGTAGGAATGGGTGGAAGATTGAATCTTATCGGGAGTCGAAGAAGCGACTTCTGGCGAAGTTGTTTCTGCTTCCCCAAGGAGAAAGCGCAGAAGACGAGGTACCTGGGAGATCAGGATATAGAGTTCCTGGAAGCAATGTGGGATACCAGAGTACCCCTCTACTGGGGCGCATACATCCACAACTATGTACAGACGGAGCTAGCGTACTTGGGTACCCCGACGGGAGGACACTTGACACCTTTCCTCTGCTACTTGTACGTAGTCATGGGGGATCTTAGGAGAGATCAGTTAGCATAGTATGGGCCAACAAGGCAACAGGAGGAGAAGGAAGAGACCTCAGAAGACGATGACCGAGCAGCAGCCGCAACTCCCCCTCCCACTCTGATGCCACAGCTGAGGCCCGGCTCTCACCAGAAGACGCTTCTGGTGAGGGAAGACGAGTCTAGTGGGTCGGAAGACGCCACGCCACCGAGGAAGATGGGTCCTAGAAGTGTACCTAGGAAGCCTACCTCCCTCATTCATTCAGGATCGGAGTCCGACTCGGAAGAAGAACTGCTGAGTACTCGATCGGAACAGAAGACCGCTTCTGCAACACCTGGGAGTCTTTCGAAGACTCCAGAAGACGAAGGATGGATGGGCGCTCTTGCTGCGATGCGTGGAAGCGCAACGAAGAGAGCCGCTCCTGCCATGAGAAATCTTCCATCCCGGAAGATGAGAAGAGTAGCTTCTTCTCGTGCGCAGAAGATGAAGGCCATTGTGGTGGAAGAGGCATCCTTGTCTTCCGCAGGAAGAAGACTGGAAGAGTTCAGCGCCTTCTTCCACAAAGAGATCCAGCCAGCTATGGAGTTGCTGGAGAAGAGAGCGAAGGCACAGTAGAGGCCCTTGCAACCTGGATTTGGCCTGCGCACCTTGCTGCGACATGAAGAAGACCAGAAGAAGACGGAGTCGCTGGAAGCTAGTCTCCGCACCATGGAGAAGCTCGCAGCCAGATACAAGGCGGAAGCAGCCGTTTCTGCCAAGGAGTTGGTGCAACTTCGGAAGAGCAACCAGGAGATGCAGGCGCGGGTACATCAGTGCGATCAGGAAGTATCCGAGTGCGGGAGAAGATCACCGCCCTCGCCGAAGAGAAGATCACATGGGAGACGCAGCGAGAAGCCGCAGAAGCACGAGTTGCAGTTGAGAAGACGCAGCGGGAAGCAGCGGAGGCTCGTGCACAAGGGATGCTAGCACAGTCGGTGGAAGCGCTTCGGAAGAAGTTTAACTTCACCGCAGGTAGGAAGTTACTTACCTTAGCTAGAGGATGGGACAGCGAGTCCAAGGCAATGTTGGTGGAATGCCGGGAGAGCATGTTCAGGTACTTGGATCGGCAGATAGAGGGAGTGAAGACACTTTATGGTCTTCCCTCGCTTCCGACACCTGCAACTGCATCTTCTCAAGCTCCAGCACCATCGACTGGATCCGGAATAGAGAAGGAGGAGTTCGACCTCGCTGTGCACTTGGTAGTGACAGCGTTGGAAGCCGAGAAGACTCCAGAAGACGCCCCGAAAGACAAGAAGACGAGCCATCTTCTCAGGTATTCCGCGTGGAGGAAACGACTTCCCCGGACCCCTATGAGGTCGCCATGGTCCCTAGTCCTGCACCAGTGCCTCAGAAGATGGAAGGAGCACCGGTCGACTCCGCTTCCCAGAAGACGCTTCTGTCTTCCGAAGCAGAGGCCGAAGCCGAGGAAGACGCAGCAGCAGCGACAGCAGGGCCAGCAAAGAACGATGAGGAGAAGCCACCTCAATGACACCCGAGGTAACTGCAGGGCTTTCTAGCTTATCAGAAGCCGCGTTAGGAGCTCCGATAAGAGCAGATCAGGTAGAGGTTGCCTCCGAGCAATCAGAGTAGATAGTAACCCAATTGACTATTCCAGATTTAGTAGGACCAAAACATGCTATCTTAAGGGTGGTGGTTTTCAGTGTAAAATTAGTTAGGAATACCATGTGGCAGCATAGGTAGCGTAGGAGTAGCACGGTGGATGGCTAATTAGGAAGGGGAACCGCTTGCATGTGGGGTGACAACCTCCTGTCAGCGCCTCTCTCTCCCTGGTGGTCGTCTCCCCTGGTTCTCATGGCAGCGACATAAGTAGGATCGAAGAGTAGGAGATAGAGTTCTATAGCTACTGCACACACATACCGATTCGATGGTGCAGGCAGACGAGACACATTTGAGAAGAGACACAGGATAGACAGTTCTTCGCACATTACACCCGTTGTTGGAAACATACGAATAGTCTGAGAATACACAGGAGGGGTCTGCATGCTCGTACCAGCAGTGGTTCGAAGATGTAGATAGAGGTAGTGGACAGTCTAGGAACAAAGAACAGCATCCTCGTGCAGTCCTGTTGACTAGACTAGTGTGTCGAGGAGTAGACGCAGGAAGTAGAGGGAGTGAGCTTCCCAATGCCATTGTGACTTCTTCTCGGGGAATGGATTGTGGATTTGAGTGCAGAAGCTTTGTTCATGTCTTCTGGGTGGTGGGTTTCCTTGAATTCGCTCCCAATTGTGCATAGGAAGTGTTCTTCTTGAGTGGCGGTGAATGTCACTCAAGAAGAGTTGTGGAAGTGTAGCTTGGCTCGTCCAGTAGAGCACTTGAGATCTGCGTACGGACGATCTTATGGGTAAGGGATCCCAGAAGACAGAGTAGTCAGAGCAGCGAAGTGAAGAAGAAAGAAGCCTTCTTCTCGCAACAGAAGACAGTGCAACGTACACATGTTTGTTGTCTTCCTCCCCAAACTATTACAAGCAGGGATGGCTTGTTAGTCAGGAACCGGACTAGAAGCATGTCGGAATCTTAATTTCCTCTTTTCATCTTGTTTTCTCTTGTTTGGATTTTCTCTTCTTCCCCATCTTCTCTCATCTTCCCCATCTTCTTACCTTCTTCTAGTGAGCTTCTGAGACTTCTATTGAGCTTCCGTGAAGATGAATGTCGTTGTAGTGCTGCATGAAGACCATTTTTGTAGGCAGAAGCCTGGGAAGGCTACAGGGGGCATACACCCTGTGATTGATCTAACCCGTTGAAATGTGAGTGTGAGAGTAAGGTGTAACAGTCGTGCTAGTCGACTTCTGCGAAGCAGGACAATCTTCTGGAGGTGTGAGAAGACGAGCTGAACCCCCAGAAGACGAGAATCGCTTCGGGAAGACGATATCGAGAAGACCGAAAGAAGCAACCTGGAAGCAGGAAGATCGTCTTCCCGCGATTCTCTGTGAATAGTTGTGTGATATTTTAGTTAGTAGTTGTTTATTTAGATCTAGAGTATATTTTGGCGTACCTGGAAGACGTGTGGTTTTGTGAGAAGACGAGATTCCTGGACAAAACCCGTGTGTTTGTGTGTTTAAACAGATCTTAGAACTTAGAGCGGCGTTACTTGTGCAAATCCTCTGTGGGAACGATATCTTGTATACTAAATGGGCAAAAGGAGTAATCCTGCGTCACTACATGATGTGTATCAAGAGTTTGTCGATGTACAGTCTTTTGTTCGTTGACTAGATGAAGTAGATAGGATGGAAGAACAGTCGGGAGGTAGGGTGGTGAACCCCATCCATTCTCTTGAAGTCTATGAGGAGATTGTCTCGTACTTGCGATATCGTCCTCATCCGAGACTAGAGAATGAATAGAAAGAGGCAGTCTACTGGGGTGGCTCTCGTCAGGAAGCAGAAGTACACGTCAAATATAAAGTTGTAGCGAGGAAGGTGAAGCCCTGTGACGATCTAATTACTTGAGGAAGGTGAAGCCTGCACGAATAAGGCATCAGTTTACTTAAGAAGCACTCAAACAACTCCAGATAGGAAGGGGTGGTTTCTTGACTGAAGTAGAGAAGAAGACTTTTGAGCAGATGATTGTCAGCCATGGTAGAGCATTTTCTTTTTCAGCTAAAGAGATTGGTTGTGTGGATCTCAGTGTGATAGCTCCGATGGTTATCTTCATTGTTCCTCATGTACCTTGGGACTTGAAGCCGATTCCAATCCCTCGTGCCTTGCTACCAAAGCTCATTGAGCTATTCAAGAAGAAGATGCAGATGGGTATCTTTGAGTCATCCATGGCTCCGTACTCTAGCCGATGGTTCACGGTGTCTAAGAAGTCAGTGGCTTTGCGCTTTATCCAAGACGCATCCTGCCAACAACATCACGATTCGAAATGTGAGGACAGGACCTACGGTTGATGAGGTAGCTGAGGCATTTGCTAGGAGGTCGGTCTATTCTATCGGAGATATGTTTTCAGGTTATGATCAGTTTCAATTTGCCTTGGAGAGTAGAGACTTGACTACCATGCGCACACCTTTGAGATTGATGCGGATGTGCACTCTTCTTCAGGAGACGACAAACTCAGTAGCATATATACAAAACACAATGCATAAGGTGTTAAGGGAATTTGTACCTGATGTCACAATTCCATTTTAGGATGATATTCATATGAAAGGTTGTCCGGTGGAAGACAGGGACGAGATTATGACTTCTGGCGGTTGCAGAAAGCTTATTACAGATCACATTTGAGACATGGGCTGAGTCTTGACACGTCTGGAGGAAGTGCACCTCACTCTATCAGGTACTAAGTCTCGTTTTGGAATGTCAGAGATTACGGTGGTTGGTCATTTGTGTGGCATATTTGGAAGAAGATCAAATCTAGAAAAGGTAGATGCTATAGCAAGGATAGCAGACTGTACCAATATCACTAAGGTTCGACGTTTCTTGGGAGCTTGTGTGTTCTTTCACGTGAGTATTCCTCATTATGCACACATTGTCGAGTCTTTATATGCGCTTCTGAGAAAAAAGAAGAGGTTTACTTGGCGGCAAGAACATCATGAGACGATGGAACAACTGAAGAAGATTCTGAAGTCTCCACCCATACTAAAGAGACTTAGCTATCAGAGAGAGAGACTTGTGATACTAACTGTGGACATGAGTCCAAAGGCGATTGGATGGGCAGTTGGTCAGGAAAATGTAGATGGTGTGCGGTTTGTTTCTAGATTTGGAGCTCGAATCTTGACAGACATACAACGTAACTATCTTCAAGTAAAGCGTGAACTATGGGGAGCCGTTACTGCTATGAAGGTAGATCGGGAGTTCTTGATTGGTGCTCATGTGGTTTTAGAAACAGATTGTTTGTCTTTGCTTGGTATGGTAGCAAACTGCAATACGCCGGACATGTTGATATAGTCCCAAGCTCTAGTAGAGCGACGGCTAACATTAGCCGGAGTGGTTAGGATTGTTAGAGTTAGTTAGAGGGCTAACCTACCATTAGGTTTTCTTTTGTACTCACCTCCACTATATATACAGAGAGAGGCAAAGCCTCTCTCATCTCATTCCTATTTTACTTTCCTTGTCTACTCGCTCTCTCTTCTTGGAGTGTCCTCGAAGTATCGATCTTTCTACATGATATCAGAGCTGTAGAGAGCGTGTGTCCCTTGCTGATGAGCAAGATGGAGTTCGTGCATGGAGAAGTACAGGAGAGAGCAGCTGGAGGTGTGCTTGATGTCGAGCACTATCCTACTAATGCGTTCGGGTGAGGCGAAATCGTTTCTTTCGCCACCTGAAACTTTGAACGCGATTCCGTAGACCTAGACGATCTTTTTCTCGCTGAAATTTGTCGATCAATCTTTTTAAGGCTGTCTTGTTCAGAAGGTGCGAATTGTGTGCTCGGTCAAGTTTTAGTCGATTTGGAGGTTTCCAGCGGCAGATTTTCAATTGGATCTTTTTTGACCAAAACGAAAGTTTTAGGACTTGAGTCTAAAACAAATCCTGTTCCGAATATGGGTGGTTTGGCGATTTGGAAAATTTGGAAAATTTTGAGGGGTCGCATACTCATTTCTGATCTCGTTTGGTCTAGTTTCGATCTTTCTTCATGCGTTCTTTCGACGTGTTTTGTACACCTACAGTTCGTGGACAATTTCTTTCTTCATTCTCGCTGCAGGAGGAATTCACGGAGTCGACTTCTTGTGAGCGGGCAAAACATCCAGTGAGTAGGTATATGCATGAAGGTTTTCTTGCTGCGCACCATGCATATATGACCAATGTTCTTCAGGAACAGGAACCGAGTTCGCTTGAGGAGGCGATGCACAAGGTCCAATGTATAAGTGCTATGGAAGCTGAACTTGCTGCGCTTCATCACCAACAGACTTGGGAGTTGATAGACTTACCTCAAGGTAAGAAAGCGATTGGTTGCAGGTGGGTTTTCAAGGTCAAGCGCAACTCGGATGGTACCGTGTGTCGATACAAGGTCAGATTGGTAGCTAAGGACTACGCACAACAACATGGAGTGGATTTTGAGGAGACTTTTGCTCCAGATGCGAAGATGGTGACTATTCGAACCGCAGTTGCAGTTGCAACTCAGAAAAGTTGGAAGATGCACCAGATGGAGTTCAAGAACGCCTTCCTCAACGGCAATCTTGAAGAGGAGGTCTACATGCAGCAACCTCCTGGTTATGAGGATCCTAAGTTTCCTTTCCGTGTATGTAAGTTACGGAAGGCCTTCTATGGTCTGAAACATGCACCAAGAGCATGATATGCAAAGATCAATTCTTACTTGCAATCTCTTGGTTTCCACCTTTGTAGTTCAGACTCTATCTTGTATTCATTGAGAATACGGGACCGGATTGTTGTGATCACCATCTATGTTGATGACTTGATCATTACCGATAACTATGAGGAGCTTATTTCTCATATCAAGGATCACTTGAAATCCGAGTTCGAGATGATGGACTTAGGAGAACTCAAGTACTTCTTTGCTGTGGAGTTTATTAGAGATGGGAAAGATGTTTGGCTTGTACAGCGACAATATGCTCTCAGTATGCTTGAGAGATTTGGTATGCTTGACTGCAAACCCATTGCTACACCATTAGAGCAAGGAGTAAAGCTAGGAGCAGAGGATGGTGAGTTACTTGATGATCCACGCATGTACAGACAGATGGTTGGGAGTCTTATCTACCTGACGATCACTAGACTAGACTTGAGCTATGCCGTCAGTCTGATTAGTCAATTCATGCAGTCATCACGGAGACCACATTTTGAGGTTGTCAAGCGGATCCTCCGCTACGTGAAGTTCTCAATGTAGTACGGACTTCACTGTCGATACGATGGACCATTGCTGTTACATGGCTACATAGATGCTGATTGGGCAAGAAGTGCCGACAGGAGATCCACGTCAAGTTACGCTTTTGGACTTGGAAGCGCTGCTATAAGCTAGGCTTCTAAGAAGCAACCCACATTTGCTTTGTCATCCACAGAAGCAGAGTACCAAGGAGCAACGAATGCAACATGTGAATCAATTTTGCTTCCATGTCTACTATCTGATATTCGTGTGGAGTGTACAGATCCTGTTGTTGTATATACAGACAACATTAGCAGCTTGAAGTTAGCTAGTAATCTTGTTTTCCATGCTAGGACGAAGCACATTGAGGTGCACTATCACTTTATTAGAGAGAAGGTCCTTGCAGGAGAGATTGAGCTCAGTTATGTGAGCACAGGAGACCAGGTTGCCGATATTTTCACTAAGGCATTGCCTAGAGATAAGTTTGATGCTTTCATACATTGTCTAGGAATACAGGATGTAGAGACGAGCTTGAAAGGGAGTGTTGATATAGTCCCAAGCTCTAGTAGATCGACGGCTAACATTAACCGGAGTGGTTAGGGTTGTTAGAGTTAGAGGGCTAACCTACCATTAAGGTTTCTCTTGTACTCACCTCCACTATATATACAGAGAGATGCAAAGTCTCTCTCATCTCATTCCTATTTTACTTTCCTTGTCTACTCGCTCTCTCTTCTTGGAGTGTCCTCGAAGTATCGATCTTTCTACAAGACATAGCAATGTTGAGATGGATCGCTTACATCCGGAGTTTGAACCTTGAGCTGAAACACATTGCCGGGAAAGAGAATCCACTAGCAAACATGTTGTCTAGGACTCGCTACGCAGATGAGGGTGAGATGGTAATAGAAGTTGAGGACGAAGAGAAGAGAGATGTTTGGTGCACGTTTACCATTTATCCACGTTCAAACAGGTAGTCGGGGGCTACACCCGAAGAAAAAAATTGAAACAGGGCTATGTCCGCGGAAATCTTATGGTAGTTGGTAACGCCCGCTTATTGGCGCTTCCTCCACCGGCTTGAGCCGAAGGCTCTTCAACTACACAGCGGACCGGATAGTCCCGGTTTCCCTGTAAACTCCTGGTGGAGGTTGTGCGGGGCCGGGATATCAAACTGGACACGGCAAATGTCTCCGGCGGCAATATACTAAAATTTCTAGAGCGGCTGTGACCCTCCGCGAGTTAGTCAGCAGACCACGGATTTGGAACCACTGTCGTTTAAAGAGGAGTTCTACACTGGAAGGTTATGCGACATTGGGTTCTATCTGAGTTCCTTAAATAGATCAGAGGGTTTGAGTGATGCAGAGTTCAGAGAGATAAGGAGGAAGGCATATGATTACTTGTTGCGAGATGGGTATCTTTGGAAACGTCCAAAGAGAAGAGAAGGAGCACTTCTATGAGTTCAGGATGATCTGCAGACCAAGCAATGATTGATGAAGGAGTTTCATGACACCTTGTGGGCCGGACATCGAGGAGCTTGGGCTACCTACACAAAATTGAAGAAGAGATACTGGTGGAGAGGACTTTATCAAGATGTAGTGAACTTTGTGAGTTCATGCTTGCACTGTCAATTTTATTCAAATATACGTTACTGGGATGGTCTGGTACCAACCTATCCGCATAGTATCCATTTTCAATGGGTTCTTGATTTGCTAGCGATGCCTCCCGAGTTATGGCGTATGAGGTACTTGGTGTTGGCTCGAGAAGACCTCTCCATCATTGTGGAAGGACGAGCTCTGAGGACGAAGACCACAGAAAGGATATGTAGGTTTGTTCTTGAAAATATTATTTGTAGATACGGATCTATAGAGAGATTGCGTGTAGACAGATGAGAGTTGCGTGGTACAGAAGTGAAGGAGTTCTTCGTCAAACACGAGTGAAACTCAAACTCAATACTGCCATGAATCCGGAAGGGATTGGTAAGCGAGAGAGGGCATTGTTCAAGCTCTGGTAAAAGCATGCGATGGTAGACATAGACAGTGGCCTAGGTTGCTCTCTTTTGCTCTGTGGGCTGACAGGTCGACTCATTGCACTACTACTAGGTACATGCTCATTGAACTGATGCTGGGTCAAAAATCGATTATGCCGGCAGAGGAGGACTTTCCTACATGGACTACATTACCGTAGGAAGACAAAATGAATCGTGTACAACTTCTTGCACTTCGGATCAGGCAGTTGGAACTTATGAAGGAGGATCTTATAGAGACACAACAGAAATTGAGAGAGGCCCGTCTCAAAAACAATGACAGGTTTGACAAGACTCACATGCCCCGACTGAAGTCCATACATGTTGGAGATTGGGTTTTGGTGTATGACAGTACGTTAGAAAATCAACACTCTACGGTTCGAAAATTTTCTATGAGGTGGTTTGATCCGTATGTTGTCTTAGAAGTGCATCGGAATGCTACTTACTCTTTACAGGAGCTTGATGGTACACCTCCAAGGCTTCCTGTTGTTGACAAACGTATCAAGTTGTTTAGAAAAAGGAGAGAATCCATTGAGCTAGACGAATTTCGGAGTTAGATCAGATGATGGATGCCGATGCAGGTCTGCTATCTGACGCACGGGACGTTGAAGAGGATGATGGCAATTTAGAGAACCTTGGAGGCTAGTGGAAAGGTTGGCACATACCGGAGGATGTGCAGGTTTGGAGAGGATGAATGTCGTAGTGCGTGGCGTTCAAGGTGATGAAACGGAGCTTCAGAAGACACTCAACCGGCATTTGTTCAAGAAGCTGCACCCTAGCTTATGGATGGGTTAGTCGTCTTGTACTAGTTGGATGATGAGATGCGAGAGAGTGTCCATCATGGATGCTATTTATCTCTGGAGGAGCCGTTGGAGGACTTGATGTCTTAGGAGCAAGAGGAGCAGCAATATGACATACGTTTGTTGTTAGTCGGGCCGTCTATAACATATTCTGAGATAGAGCCGGTGAGCCATATGATAATGTCTAGTGCGTAATACCTCCACTGACGTCATAGGAGTAGCGCAGCCGAGTGATGATCCCATCCGTGAGATAGATAGTTAATCTTTATTACAGATCCTCAATGAAAGATCATATGTAATGAAAACGTATTAGCAATCACTGCATGTAGTTAGAGAATTAAAAACCTCTTAAGAGCTTTGTCTTATTGACTATTTGGTCGTACGTTGGCTTATCATCTATTTCTACTCAACCCTCACGACCGCAACATACCTTGGTGATCGAGTCTCCCATGTGATTTAAAAATTAAAAAGTTCGTTGGTGATCTTTTCTCTATGTGGTGTGTGCTTAGTGGATTTTGGAGTTTAGATCAAGATCTATTGAGTAGAGATTTTGTCTATAATTCTATCTCTTCCTCGGTCGTCCATATATGTAGTAGCTCAGATGTGAATCGTCTATCTAGTTATGTTTGTTGTGCTTCATAAATAACTCGTACTTGTTCCTTGATTTTAGTGTCTGTCGTGAGCATCAACAAGACCGAGGTTTGGAAGTGAAGAGTTTGTGAGACTATGATATATGTACGTTGAGTGGTTACAATCTGACAGACCGTTGACTCAAATATCAGAGTAAATCAAGGACCAATATTGTGTGTGTGACACCATGTCACTTGGGATGTGCCAGACATTCAGAAATGTGCTTTTGGCCAAACGGAGCGAGATCTCATAAGAAGGAGAGTACGAGAAACTAAAGATACAACTAGTCTGTCGATCAAACTGTCACAAATGAGACAATACAAAGAAACAACGAGAACCACTCATAACATCTGAAACTCCAAGTAGTTGTGCTTGAGTTGCTCTAACATGTGCGAGAATACGTGAATGAGCTACCACTATCACAAAACGGTCCTTCATGCATCAATTCATCGAACACACTGATAGTTACAGTACGCAGTTGTGAACTTGGAGAGATCAATGAGTGTACCCTTAAGACTTATATATAAAAAACGTACATATTTTGACGTTCGAGTCGTTTGGACGACTCGTTCTGACATACGGATCGAGCAAAACATCCGTCGTAGGAGGCTGATGATCTACAATAAGTCAAGCATAATTGGTTATTTGAGAGACAACCCTTTGTGCTTGAGCACACACTAGTGTTTGAGATGTTATTAGACCAAAATATGTTTCATCAGAAGTGATGAAAACAATAAGACGTCATGTCATCTTCCGAGATGGATGTAGTCAGAGGTTTTTTTTGAGTTTCAAAAAGAAATTCAAGAATTTTTTGTAGACAAGACTATAAGTAAGAAGATTATAATGAGATATATTTATGAGCTTAAGACCTGGTGACATAAGGTTGGTCGTAAGTGAAGAGGAAGTAGTCATTTTGGGGGTGAATTGACTACTTGTCAAGATTATTTTTCAGTTATGACGTAGATTCAATCAAGTCAACCCTAATCCTCTAGGGAAATGATATTCTTTTATGCTAACACATGTAAAAGAAAAACCTTGTCGATTATCATCGCTCTGTTATAAAACAACAACAATAAATATTTGTTCAAAACTGTATTTGTTATAAGATGAGCGTGGCTACATGCACATCACTTATAGTCTTCTCTAGTTTTCAACGACCAAATGTATCATTAGGAATGCACTTCGTAAGTTTAAAATATACTCATTTAATCTATAAATCGGAATTTAAAAATATAACTTTTAGATTAAGTCTTATGTCCGATCTTCTCGTTATCCTCTTTTGTCCCTCTCCGTGGTAAACCAATGGTTGTCATGTCTGGCCAATAACTTCCTCAAACTTATGACATGCATTTCTCAAAAAATGAAAACAATCTTTTCAAAGCCAAGTGTGACACTGAGCCAATTGTTAGTGATGATTTTATTATTATATCAAACGCTTGTCCTCTTCTTTCATATATTTTGTTATAGAGTTTTTGCAAATAAAACAGATCTTCAACAAACACACATGGGTGTTTGTTGAAGATGAAGTTAATGTTAATGAGACAGTGTTAATGAAGGGATCTCATGACCAATGCTACTTATATTTCTGCAAATGTTAAATCGACTATCTATGGTTAATAACCATGCTCGATCAACTTCAGAAACTATTTTTCTCTATATTATCGAGAATATTATAAATATTATATGAAAAATATAAAATAAACTTCAACAAAAATCAAAATTAAACTTAACTAGTTAAATGTTAGTGATTATGTGAACAACGGCGAGATGAATAACCATGAGTACCACCAATACATATGTATTCATGTTTTTGAGGATGGAGGATATGGGCCTCATGTACACTTCAGTGTACATGAGGATCCACATATTAATGTTCTAACCCTCCCGACGGGAAGAGTTAGAACATTAATTAATGTCTTTCATTAAACGGCGCCATTAGAAATCTAGGTCTCCGGCCTTATACCCCAGGAGCGCAGCAGTCTCCTCTTCACTTATGGGTTCTTTTCGGATGAGTTGGCTACTCCAGGAGTAACTAACATATAACAATTATAAATTAATTTAATTTTCTATATCATTTAGTATAATAAATTTTAATAACACTTAGACATTTTCCGATAAGAGAAAACGATTTTCACTGTACAAGGCCGTGGGGAAGGATATTCACTATCAATTCTTTGAAAACCTCTCTTCTCTAATCCATACTATACTTCTCATCATTCATGAGAAGCTAAGCTAGCATTCGCCCGGTGGTTTCCCGAACCAAACCGTTTAGTATCAGAAAGCTTGAAAAGGAATTACCACTAAATCACAAAGTAAAACTCTACCATATCGAATTGAACAATCGACTTGACCGAATACAATACATACGAGGACTAAAGCGTACTAATTCGATCTTCTTCCATGTGTGCTCAGTAAGTCTGTGAAAGGGCAGCAGCTACCAGGGCAGAAAGCTTCACAGCGAACGAAGACAGTCCCGTGTCTGGGCTATGCCTCCTTCGCTGTGAGAAGGCATAGATAGTCCCGAATAAAAACATGAGATAAATAAAATGGAAATAAATGAAAAGATTCACAAAAATAAACATAATAAGTACTGAAAAAGGGGGCACGCGTGCGAGAAAAAAGGAAGAATTTCAAGATTGTTCAAACGCGATCGAATTCGAATTTCGAGCTCCTGGCAGAGAAGGAACGGAGTCAAGTCTCTGGCTGGATGGTAGAACAATATTGCGTGCAGATGGGGAGAGGGAGAGGAAAATGCATGCAGCTGAGTTGTGTTTGAATGCTGGAAGGCTCTGTTCTTACTTTGCTGTAGATCTGAATAGTTTGTTGAGACTCGCGTGACTGACGTTCTCAGTTTTATCTTGTCGAATAATTGAGTGAGTCGCGCAGCAGCAGCAGCAGATTGAAATGAGAGGGGTGCAAAGAAAGCAGCAGCTAGAGCTGTTGCGGCAGTTCTTGAGCGCCGTCACAGCAGGTACCTATATTTCCTCTGGTGCTGCTGCTTCTACTGCTTATTCTACTATTACTGCTACTCGGCATGTTACTACGTTTTCTCCTCGCTCGTTATGGAGTTGGAGCGGGCCTGGTTGCCTCGAGAACTGGGATTTTGCGAAGCCGCAGGGGTTTCTGTGGGATGGGTCACTGAAACGATCTGGTGGAGGCCCTGGAAGTTCCTCTTCACTACGACAAACTCGCGGAGCTAAGATTAGTGGATCAGAGGTGATATTTGTTAGATCTTTTCTGGTGTACCAGTCCATTCGTGGATTCCTGTTTTCCTTTTATGGTGAGCGTCCTGGATCTTGCTATGCTGCTGTGGTGCTGAAAATTGAGCGGATGACTTCCATTTATGGTCTACAGTTGGTGATTTTCGTGTAAATCCTCCTTGTACGAGCATGGACTCGTTCCAAGTTTGACAGTCTTTTTTCAGTGAGTAAGCGTGTGTGCTTTGCAATTTGAGTTTGTAGAATCCAACTCTACAGTCCTGTTTTCGAAGCTGGAACCTGATATATACTTATCTGTATCTATCTAATTACATATTTGTAATTTAGATGTAAGCTATTTTACCTTTGCTCTCTACTCCTGCGGCCCCGAATTTCCTTCTAGTACTCTTGGTTTTTGACCGTACTACCGATTCCTTTGAGCTGATCTCACATAATTACCCATCTCAAACAGGTTCTCTCCCACCTTTTACCATTGTCTCCCGTGTATAAAACATTATTGTCTTTGTTCTGCTTCCACTTTTGCTGCTTGCTTTGTACTGTCTTCGTTCTGCTTTGTTCTGCTGCTTACTGTATCACTCGTAAGTAAGCGTGGGATCCTTACATATATTTGCTGATACGCAATCTTCTGCCAAGCTCACTGTCTGCCACTAGACAAGGACGGGGGTTCACCCAGAGATAATCCGGATTGAATAAAAGCTCCTCGGCCGATAAGGCCCTGCTTAGCTGGAAATGTCCTCAACTTCGGGTTGTCATCTTTCCTTCTTATATATAAACTGACCCTCTCCGCTGATGGTGTCCTCATATCGGGGCATGATTTCTTGTCTGGAGCGTTACAATGGTGCTGATGATTTCGGAGTACGGTTGAGGTGCATGCCAGGGAAGTGTGAATACCAGCATGCTCTGCGTATATGGTGGTTAGGTATCGAGCGCACACCTACTCGTTACCTACAGTCTTGTCAGTGACTTGTGTGCAGAAGTGTGATCGAATGTTTTATGGATGTCGATCTCTGCTTCTTGATAGCTCTGTGAACTGATAGTTTCATATCATAACTAAGGCGCACCCTCTCCTCTCTTTCTTGTAAGGTTACTATATCACTCGCTTGATGTATGCTTCCTGTTGAGTGCACATTCTCATCTTACATGTTTTAACTAGATATGTATTTACCTTTACTACGCAATTCATTACTAAACCCCCTGCTTCATTGTGTTAGTTGCACATGCATTCCGGACGTTTCATTCTAACTAATTGCTACCTCCTTGTGCACTTTAGGAGCAATCTCTGGAAATGGGCTCTGTGCTACATTTTCCTGTATGTCTGTCTGCTGTTTAGAAATAATTCGCTGACTTGATGCTTAAAGTTAGCGAACATTCACACCCATCTATGTACGGATCTTAATTTAGGTTTCAGAATTCACGAGTTCGTTCATGAGTTAAACATGGAAAGAAATTTAACTCTATTGAATGCGTACTCGGTTACAAGTAGGTCACAGGCGATCAGATTACTCAGAGACTCTGAGTATTATGTCTCTTCTGCCCTGTGATGTTGGGCCGTTGGTTAGGGTGATGTTTCTGGTCCGGTGGTCCCCCCATCTGCCCATCACTTTCCGCGCTGTCACTACCAAGTGCGAGTTTTTGATCGCTGGTCCTTGTTGTTGTCTGCAGGTGAAGACTGGGTTTATAATCATGCGGAAAGGTCAATGCTTGGCTATCTCCTTATCCGAACTTGATTAAGTTAATTAAAAACGTCCAGTTTATGCTTGCCTCTGTTTTTTAGCATTGTAAGTTTCAGGTCTGAACAGTTGCTAGTCAAATAGTTGCAACCTGGAAGTTTTTTTATTGCTGTAACTTGCCGTCCCAGAGACTGACAGACACTGCTATATTTTATGCTTTCTGGTGGCAAGGCAGGGCGCATAAACCAGGTGAGAATAACTGTACTGATAGGTGGTGCTGCTTTGGTTCCTGTGTACTGTTAGCAGCTTTGATGTATGCTTAACATTTAATGATTGCCTTGCATCATAGTCACTCGAGGGAAGTAGTTATTACTAACCTATTTGGGAGCTGCATGAACTTTCTTTAATCGTTGGGGCCTGTACATGCTACTGATTCCTTAACATTTCTACCTACCTGAATGTTGTCATATTACATGTAATGTTCGCTGCCATCTGTCGAACAAGGATCTTCATTCTCCCCTGCTTGGCGGATGGATCAATCTGGAAAGCATCCTCACTTCTTTGTCTTTCCGCTACCAAAGGACATGCAGTACGCAGTACAACATTAATATCTTGTACGTTCATTCTGATTTTAGGTTTTGAAGATGCAACACACTCAACAAGGACGAGGAGGAGCAACGATTCAGGTATAATCTGGTCGTGAGCAAAAGTAAGTTATCACGAGTGTATGTATGTCTCAGAAATCTGTTCCCGTTCCCTTCCGTTTGTGCATGAACTGACCTTTGTGTTGTGAACGCCGAAGCAATGACTGGCCGTGTCAACTACATGCTTAGGATTAGTACTCATGTTATGGTACCTCCAGAGTGGAAATTTCCGTGAATATAAGGCTAGTTTTTGATAAATCCCAAATGTATTGTAACCAGGTTGAGCTTCGGGATGTTCAAAGTGGCTTAAAATGCAGTGAAAGACTTCGGACTGGAGAGCCGATTGAAAGTACGTTGACGAGCCGGAACTTGTGTGAGTCTTGGATGTTCGCTTTGATCAGACATCCTCCATGGATTTCTTTCCACAAGAATAGGAAAATAGCAACGCCTCAAATGTATTCTCGTATAGTTTTCTTCCTTTTTGTAGAATTCCTCCTCTGTACTTTTCCTTGAGGAAATTTGTCGCTGTGAAACGTTTTCCACGATAGTGTTGAACTTCTAGAACTTCGTCTTGAACTGCGTATTCGGTGCCTGAGTACCTATACTGTATCTATTGTTGAAAATGTCCAGAAGTTTTTGTAGATGACAGGACCTACTCTTTCTTGTATGAGGAAGGCGATACAGTATACCTGATGGAGTAGGTTTCACTTTGCGCAACCCTTTCCTTGGGGAAGAATGAATTCAGTTTGTTTCAGTGTCACGTTTGAGCATGCAAAACGACCTAGGAATGATCTATTTCATTGGTTGCAAAAGCTTGTTACTTATGGCATTACAGTTACTAGCACCTGACCCTAAAGGGAAATTTCGTCTGAATTTGAGTCATGGTATGCTCTCTTGTCCACGTGGCTCACAAATTACAGTATGAACGCTTTCTCATCTTGTAGGCCTAATACTTTTGAGCAACTAGACATTCCCAAGTCATTTTTTGGGCCAGCAGCTGCTTATCTTACTGGTACGTCCAGCACGTGGATATCCTTTCGTCATTTTCTCACACTTGTTTTACTCGCACAATAGGTCTCTCATTGAGTATATGAAAGCTTTCGTATCGTTTATGTTCGTCGTTGATATCCCACTGTCCTTTCACAAGGTTCATCCCGTTTTCGAGTGTCAGCGTTAAAAGGTTCTGCTGTGGATTTGCTTTGAGAGTGTTTCCCGTTTAGCAGATGGGATGGAGGTTAAAGTACAGTATTTCGACGGGAAGCCTCTGTGCGCAACGGTCCCAGATCGAGTGACGTGCACGGTGGTTGAAGCTGAGCCTTATTTCAAAGGACAGGCAGCAACTCCACAGTACGTTCAAGACTCACGTTTTGCGAGGATGTAACACAGCCTTGTCCGCTTCTAACCTGGACATCGTTATCTGTATCTGACGGTCACGTTCACTTTTGAATTCGGTCATTATCTAGAGACTTTGAGTATCTGATCATGTCATTAACAGGTACAAGAAAGTTGTGCTGGACAATGGACAAAAAATCATGGTAAGTGCCGAAGTACTTGCCTTGTGCCTTGAGCGGGAAAATAGCTAGAAATTACAAATGATATTTTCACTTGCTCAGCTTTCATTTGCTCTGGTCTCTGTTAGCACCCTCCAGCCAGGGCGCCGGGTCTCTGCTCGAAAGGACACGGTATGCAATTCTTAATGCATCTCTCTCTTTCTCACAACACAGACATATCTTGCAGGCACCTTCGTTTGTTATTGCCGGAGATCGTGTAGTTGTGAGTACTGCGGAAAATTTGTACATGACAAGGTGTGCTAGCAAAGACTCCTACATCGTTTAGCATGCCGTTCAGTTGTATACATGTATGATGATGTTTGCATGTCCGTTCCGGGTTGAATGTAATGAACCTCTCTTGGTAAGGTTTGCTAGGGTGTCGACAAACTCCCGTGGGTAGATTTGGGTGATTGTGAATTCAGTCATTGACCTTACGACCTTTCTGATACAGTAGCAAATGTGAGGGCTAGGCTGGGCCTAGCCCCAACATTTGGCTCACCATAAGGTTCACGTGCACTCTAGCCATTGGAGACCAAGATAAAGGTTGCAGTTATCTGATCGGGAATAAGTTATTGTGATGTCCAGCACGGCTTTGTTCCATATGATCTAGAAGTACGTAGTATGAAAGAGACACATATCTTGTTCCCCGCATTTTGCTTTCTAAGACGGTTCTTCTGGATCATGCAGAGCGAAGGAGTAGCCCAAACAATAGAGAGCTATCAATTAAAGTGAAGAAAACTACGTTGTGTTGCTTTTCTTCTTCTTCATTTCCGGTACCCCATTCCGGTATAATTAGTCGTCTGTATCAAGTAAATGAAGGGGTTACTGGCAAATGCTCTGCGGCATAGTCGTTTCTTGCGCACTAGTGTGACAGAAGACTGGAACGAAGCGTATGCTGGTTCACTATTTGGTTTCCTTGCGGAGCATGCCGAGCAGGCGAAGTGGTGTTACCAGGTTAGCTGGCGATAGAGTATGGAATTTTATTGGACAGATCTCAGGACTCATGTATGCACGGCACGCAGTTCTCTCAGTACGGAACTAGGTCAAGTTGGATGCAGGTGCTCCGGCACCTTCCTCCATCAAAGGAGTCCCTTCGTTTGTAGCCTTCGTCTTTCATTCACCTCCGCGTAACTCTCCTCTATCTAGTTAAAAGCACGGAGGTATCATTCGGTGGAACGGCAAGTAATCAATTTCAATCACCACTACTATCACCATTATTGTTCCAATCAAATATTTTTTTTCAGTTTTCATGATTGAAACAACATTTCATAATTCTTTCTTCATTTGTAGGTAAACATGTTGTCTAGCATTTAACATCTTCGTTCCTAATTTAATTGCAAACCTGTTTTCATCTTCATCATCCTGTTTTATTATTCACTCGATTGAAACTGGATTTGTATTTCTAATAAGAACCATCGGCTTAACACCTTTGTAATCAATTTTTTTCAAAATTGAAAGAAATAATAATAAAAATTTCAGTTTTCGAATCGCATCAGTATACTCTTCTTCTCATCTGAATTTATGATTTTTACGCAATATTCATATAATAAATCCGTCACATGCGCATAATGAAAAATCTGAATGTGATAGAATACACAAGCACCAAATTTTTTTTTTATTCTGTCAACGAGTTGTAAATCTCTTTCATTTTCTCAATTACATCCACTTTGTTCGGGTCTGGTTTCCGATTCACACAAATGACCAATGATCAAGATTTCTCTAACTCCAAATATAGATTTTACACTTGACAGCGTGAAATGAATTTCCTCAAGTCGAAATAGGTTCTTTTCACCGTGTGATCGATAACATATCATCGACATCATCTCTGATTTTATGCTTCATCCTTTTCATCCTCTACACATCTTTTGATGAGAATGTCATCCAAAAACGACATCGTCTTTTTAAGAATGAAGTTTCTTAGAACTCGATTCATCTCATTCATCATGTGTGCTATTGAGTTGGTAGCTCTCAGTGATAAGGTACACATCTTAACCAACCTCAAAAGTGTCCTCATTGTCGTGAAGCTTTTGCTCTCCTCCGTTAATTGAAATTGATCATACTTTGAGTAAAGATATCTCATTGAGTAAATTACTCTTCTTGCAAACGCTTCAACAAACTCATCCATAATCGATCTCACCTCAGCAATTCTGCATTCACTTGTTGCATGTCTTGGATGAACCGCAGCAGCGACCCATTCTTCTTATGCACTGTAAACCATCTGCTTGAATACGATGCGAACGACGACTCCAAGATCTTCATTCGCATCTTTTCCTTCAGCAACTCCACTAGTTTAGGCAAGTGAGTCTACGATACTAGAATTGGTCTCAAGTTCCATGACACATGCGATATCGTGAAGATAACCATCGGGGTAACAACGTACGAGTCTACACACCCAATCTCATGTGGTTCAAAAGCAAATGCTTTCTCATGTCATGAAAGCATCTCCTTCAAAGCACATCCTCTCTTCTGATAGAAGAGACTCATCATATCCAATCTTCAGTTCTTCAAGGGTCTCCCCCGTGAACTTCTGTCATATCATTGCAAGATCTCTTGTAGTGTCGCAAGATTTCTCTTTTAACCCATTTAGCATAAAAGATATTGTTCCCACAGAAGATTTACACAAATATCGTTGCTCTAAGTTCTAAGATCTGTTCAAACACACGAGTTTTATCTAGAAATCCTATCTTCTCACAAAACCACACGGCTTCCAGATCTTTCAGAAGGTGCCTTGGACTCAAACAAACAACTACAACTTAAAATATCACACAAATATCAACTGGGAAACTCGGGAAGACGTTTTCTGCTTCCAGGTCACGGCTTCCAGTCTTTTCACGACAGTCTTCCGGAAGCAATTCTCGGCTTCTGGGGGTCCAACTCGGCTTCTCGTACCTTTAGAAAATTGCTCCTACTTCGTAGACGTCAAATTATCATTGTCTATCACGCATTGTTCTTCCAATTTCCAACGGGGTTAGATCAATCACAAGGTGTATACCCCTGTAGCCTTCCCAAACTTCTGCATGCTTCTTACTGCAGCACCACAATGACATTCACCTTCACGGAAGCTCAATAGAAGTCTCGAAAGCTCAATGGAAAAAGATAGGAAGATGAGAAGATGAGGGAAGATGGAGAAGAAGAGAAAATCTAAACAAGAAAAAACAAGATGAAAACGAGAAATTAAGACTTCGACAGACTTCTAGTCCGGATCCTAACTAACAAGTCATCCTTGCTTGTAGTAATTTGAGAAAGAAGACCACAAATTTGCTTACAGTTATACAGTCTTCTACTCGAAGATGTCATTTTTTGTTGTGAAAAGAAGACTTCTTTCTTCTTTTGTCGTTGCTCTGACTACTCTGTCGTCTGGGATCGCTTACTCATAGGACTGTCTGTACGTGGATCCTAAATGCTCCACTGGATGAGATAAGCTTCGATTTTGCACAGCTTCTAACAATCATCGCCAATCAAGAAGAAGGCTTCTCATGCACAATTGTGTATGAATTCGAGGAAACCCATTGCCCATAAGAACAAACAAAGCTTCTGCACTCAAATCTGAAATCAATTCTTCGAGAAGAAGGAACATTGGTTTCGGGAAGCTCACTCTCTCCACTTCTTACTCCTCCTCCTCGACACACCAGCTTAGATACAAGACTGCACGATGATGCCGTTCTCTGCTCTAGGCTATCCATTAGCTCTATCTACATCTTTGATCTACTGCTGGAAGCGAGAATGCAGATCCCTCTTGTGTAACCAATTCTATTCGTATGTCTCTACAAATGAGCTTAATGTGTGTATAATGTGTTTCTCACATGTGTCTCTGAAATCTTACTCTGTGTCATATTTTATATTTTTGTACTCGAGTCGCAAGAGGGAGTTCCCCTCCAATCCTCACTCGCAGCCAAGGGAAATGAGGCGATGTCAGAAGATCACCACCTCAATGCAGTCGACTCTCTTCTTAGTTTGGAAACTTACTTTCGGTAAGTTTTTGATAATTTATTGATAGCGGGGCTTAGTCTCGTTGTTCTTCCCTTCGGGGTAGTTGTTGCTTGGCCCTTCGAGTCCTTCTTTCCCTTGTAAGGCTTGATGGGGTCTTCCCATCCGTTTGCTATTCATTGGTTTGCGATTTTCTAGAAACTTACTTTCTACTCCTAACGTTGTCTACCTTACCACCTAGACAATCATCTAAAATTACAAAGGGAGTTGTCTCTCCCAAGATAGTAAACTTCGCTTCCTACCAAAATTAGCAAGTCAAATGTCCTCCTAACTTGCTGCTTACTCTAATTCGCTGGTGCGATCTCCTCCTGATCGGTTCCTACATGAACTCCTAAATCGACCTCTGATAAAGTGAGAAGCGCTGCTGGTACCTCGGGTGTGACTGAGGTGGCTTCTTCCTTGATGTTCGTGGCTTGCTCTTCTGGGACGACTTCGGAAGACGAGAGCGTCTTCTGGGAAGTTGAGTCCACTTGCGCTTCCTCGCTCTTCTGTGCCACAAGTTCGACGCTGGGAGCTGGGGTGACTTCGCAGTGATCAGAAGAAGTCACCTCCTCCACTCGAAACACTTGGGAAGACAACTCTACTTCTCGTCTTCCAGAAGACACCTTGTCTTCTGGGGCTTCTTCTGGGATCTTCCAGCGTTGTCACTACCAAGTGGACAGCGAGGTCGAACTCCTCCTTCTCCAAATCTGTCCCCATTGCTGATCCTAGAGCATGGAAAGATGTAGCTGCTGGTCGCGGGATCGAGAGAAGATCGTAAAGCGTCTTCAAGTCCTCAATCTGCCGATCCAAGTAGCGAAACATGTTGTCCTTGCACTTGTCGCGCCTCTCATTCTCAAGATCGGGCGCAGACGCGAACAACAGAACTCTAGCGGACTTGCGCTAGGTTGTGAACGCTGCGAGTAGGACTTAACGGCTTGGCCGGCAAGTCGGGATCAAATGAATCCTAAGTGGTTCTCTGAACCAAGGTTGGAACCTTGGGTTAGGACATAAGAGCCTATCCCAAGAGGGCCCCAGACGAACGCTGACCTAAGGGGGCGAGTCTGGGAACGGGCTGAAACATGAGTCTTAGACATAGGTCCGAGACGTGGGTCCGAGACGCATACGAACCACAGGGTTCGATCCTGGGTCTGGACCACAGGTTTCGGAAAAACTGCTAAGTGTTGGAGCTCCAGGGACGTTTTAGGTCGTGGACGGAGCTCCACGTAAGATCTCGAGGCGAGTGAGGTATCATTGGAAAGATCTCGTCGAGAGCTTTCCAGTGATATATAACACTCCTCGATCTGACCTCCGAGCTGGAAGTTATGGCCGAACCACAATCGGGTTGTGGTATAATTTTCAGGGACCAAAGAGGAGGGCGGGGTCGCCGATCCCCAGAAGTATATATGAGGGGGGCTCGATGCCTGGGTGAGCCAGGACGAGTCACCCGACCCCAGGGTTCGGCGGGTGGACTCTGGGGGCATGAGGTGATGACTGGGCCGGTTCCAAGGGACGTTCCGATCCAGACTTGGATGTCTGGACTTAGGAACAATGTAAGGATTGGGGCAAGACTAGAGAACGAGTCGACGGGTTAGACCACCGTTCGGGAGCCTAGACCCAGACGGACATCATGGGCGGTTGGGCCGCTAGGTGTGTTGGAGGCACCGTTTAGGACCCTGGACTTTATGGGAAGTCCGCCCCAAGTCATCTTGTGACTTGCTCATGTTTGGGACCGACCTAGGCGGGTCTAGGTCAGGACTTAGGAACTGCTGAGCTTGATGAATAGGGAGACGGTCCGGCTCCGGTCCGGATCAAACAGAACTAAGGTAAGTGGTGCATGGACGCTAACTAGTGATTGTGTTTGTAGGTTAGTGGTTTGAATTTCGGGACCTACTGAGCAAGAGCTTCCGCTGGCGCAACAAGACGGTAGGTGCGCGAAAAGTGGTATCAGAGCCGACGCTTCGGTGAGCGAGAACTTGAGGTAGCAGCTGAAGGCTGGACGCTTGAGGAGGGACGCGAGACACGAAGCAGATTAGCGTTTCTAGATGAACACTTGGAGCGATGGCTGACATCGGACAGAGTTCCAGGAGGAAGATCAAGAAACGTGGAGCGGCTGACACCGGGACCAGATCGACTCGAGCTAACCCCGAGGCATAGTCAGGGGACGACAACCGACAACCTTCGCCCCAACGTCAAGGAAACTCAGTTCCAGCTGTGGCACCGCTGCAGCAAGATGGAGTCTTGCCAACGGTGCCCAACGATGCAGGCGCGGGAAGTCAAGGAGCCTTGTATGCGAAACTCATCAAGATGATGAAGACCATGCAGGAAGGTATGGCCTCCAGGGATAAACGTATCGCTGAGCTTGAGGCAGGCCAAGGAAGTTCCTCGTCTACCAGGAAGCTTTGTAAGACGAATTTGCCGACCCCGTTTACAGGTATAGGACGGGCTCGCAAGGTTAAGGATTTCTTAACTGAGTTGGACCTATACTTTGAAGCGCATCAGGCTCAGGAGTCAGACAAAGTGAGAGCGGCGGTTACGTTCTTGAAGGACCATGCGCTTCTCTGGTGGATCGCATACCGGGATGAGCATGCTTTGACCGTCTCGGCGCTTGGTTGGAAAGAGTTCAAGGAGTTGCTCGCAAGACGATTCACTCCAGAGTATCAAAGGATTTGAGATGGTGTTGAGTTAGTTCGGCTGAAGCAGACCGGGACCTTAAGCGCTTATGTGCGGGAGTTCAGTGCCAAGCTGGACTCGTTCTCCAAAATATGTATATTTATCGGGGGACTCAAGTCAAGCTCGGAGAAGGCTCTCTTTCGGATGCCGGAGCTACCTGCGACAAGTGCCAAACTTTTGAAGCTAGCGGAGCGAATTGGGGACGATGAAGTCCAGCAACAGAAACCTTTTGAACCTCGCAGCACGGACAAGTTCCAGAAGAAGAACAAGAGCTTCAAGCGGCAGTGGGATGGGGGTGAGAAGGATCGGAAGGATACTTCTGCCCCGACAGCAAAGCGGCAGCAAACAAGAGTAAAACCTAAGGGGCAAACACCTCAGAAGGGCAATGGTGCTAAGTTCACTTGCTACAACTGTGGCGAGGCGGGCCACATTGCTAAGGGGTGCACGAAACCTAAGGTAGTAACTGTAGCATGAATGCGTTTGTTGCAAAGGACTTGTTGGAGGGCCAGATGACTGTGACCTTGAGAACCACGAAGAAGACGCCGGGACTGATGTATCTACAAGCCAAGGTTGCTAACCGTGATGTTACTTTTCTTGTAGACACAAGAGCGACTCACTCCTTCATAAGTCCAAAGTTGGTGAAGAAGTTGGGCTTGTCTACCTCCAAGGCAGACAAGCCTATTCAGGTGCGCTTTGCCAAGGGCAAGACGTATCAAACTTCTGAAGTAAACTTGGACGTACGATTTGTGTGTGGGAAGTTGGAGTTCACAGAGAACTTCACGGTGTGCGAGATGGATGATATTCATGCGGTTTTGGGGAACACTTTTTTGGACAGGTTTGAAGTGGAACTTAGGCGGAAACCTTTAAGGTTAAACGTTGGAGTTAAAGGGCGGAAGTTGGGAGTGAGGCTGATCCAGAAGGCGCGGAAAATTGACGACTTTGCAGTGAATTTGATCAAAGGCAAACAGATGGACTTCAACGACGGGGTCATGTGTTTGATGCGGGTTGCAGATATGATGGCGGGTGGCGGACAAGAGGAAACATCAAGAGACGCGACTAAACTTCCGGAGGTGCTTCGTGAAGTGATTAAGGAGTTTGAGGATGTCTTGACAGATGAGTTACCTGCTGAGTTACCTCCAAGGCGGGTGGTGGATCACAAGATCGAGGTCTTGCCAGGATCAGAACCATCTTCTAAAGCCCCTTACAGACTCAATCAGGTGGAACTCCTCGAGTTGAAAAGACAACTCGGTGAGCTATTAGCGCGAGGGTATATTCGAACCAGCAAGTCACCTTATGGAGCCCCAGTTCTCTTCGCAAAGAAGAAGGATGGGAAGTTACGACTCTGCGTAGTTTATCGTGCACTCAATAAGATGACGATGAAGAATAATTATCCCTTGTCAAGGATAGACGACCTCTTTGATAGGTTAGCGGGCGCCAAGTACTTCAGCAGGATAGACTTGAAGTCAGGATATTACCAGATCCGGATAGCTAACCCAGATGTTGAGAAGACCGCTTGTCGAACCAGATACGGATCGTTTGAATTCGTGGTGATGCCATTTGGACTCTGCAACATCCCTTCGACGTTCACTACATTGATGAACACAATTTTTCGCGAGGAGATGGATGAGTTTGTCATCGTTTACATCGACGACATCTTGATCTACTCCAAAACCTTGGAGTCGCACGCGGAGCAGCTAAGGGTGGTGTTGATGAAGCTGCGGGAGCATAAGCTGTTTGCCAACATTGACAAGAGTGAGTTTGGTTTGGAGCGCATTAACTTCTTGGGACATGTCATTAGTGCAGAAGGAGTCGGCCCGGATATGCAGAAGGTGGACGCGATTGTGACTTGGGAGCCTCCGACTACAGTGAAGGGGATGCGGCGATTCTTAGGATTGGCGTAGTTCTACCGCAAGTATGTGAAGGGGTTTTCAAAGATCGCGAAGTCGCTGACAGACTGGACGGGCAAAGACGCACAGGTAAGTTGGACCAAGGAGGTGGATGATGCGTTTCAGACGATCAAAACTATTTTGTCAAAGGCGCCAGTTTTGAAGCTGTCCGAGTTCGACAAACCATTCGAGGTGCACACGGACGCGAGCGACTATGCGATTGGCGGAGTGTTGGTGCAGGATGGAAAACATGTAGCGTACGAAAGCAAGAAGCTATCTGGGACAGAGACTAGATGGCCGACTCACGAGAAGGAACTGTTTGCAGTGGTTCATTGCTTGAGGAAATGACGGCATTACTTGAGACTTCACAAAACCCAAGTGTATACTGATAACATTTCGCTCAAGTACTTTGAGACACAAGATAGGGTGACGCCAAAGCAACTACGATGGCATGATACCTTGGCGCTCATGAACGTGGAATTAATCCACAAAGCGGGAAAGGACAATGTGGTCCCTGACGCCTTGAGTTGCAAGGAGGAATATCTTCCATCGTCAACACAGATTTTGCGAGCTATGTATCATAAGGAGTCAGACTTGGAAAGGCGAATACGTGAAGGTTACATGGGCGATGACCAAGCGAAGGAGTACCTGGAACATCTAGCGAGGAGTGAAGTTGCAGAATATGCAGCTAAGACATGGTTTACTCATGTTCAAGCAAAGTCGGGTTTATGTGGGACAAGGAAAACTTCGGACTAAGTTACTCAAAGAATGTCATGATGCGCCCTTATCAGGACATAAAAGAGAAAAGTCCACTTTAGCAGTGATAGCTAAAAAGTTTTATTGGTCCCACATGAAAGACGATGTCGCCCACTTTGTGAAAACATGTGTAACATGTCAAGCGAACCGCGTTTCTTATGAGAAGAAACAAGGGTTGCTTCATCCTCTGCCGATTCCAGCCAGACCTTGGGAAAGCATTAGCATGGACTTCATTACCTCTCTGCCTGACTCGAATGGATATAACGCGATTTTTGTGATAGTTGATCGGTTTAGCAAACTAGCGAAGTTTGCTCCGACCTTGGATACTACAACAGCGTTCACGACTTCTTCATGACTTCTCGATTGTTCCTAGATACTTGGTGGCGTTCACATGGATTACCTCGGAGTATTATTTCAGATAGAGACTCCAAGTTCACAAGTGCCATTTGGAAACACTTGTTCCAAAAATTGAGGACTAAATTAAAATTTAGTACCGCCTTTCATCCGGAAACAGATGGGCAAACGGAACGAGTTAACTCGGTTCTGAATCAATACTTGAGGAATTATGTGAGCACGGACCAAAGTGATTGGGCGGAGTGGCTCAGTCTTGCGGAGTATTGCTACAATTCCACGAAGCATTCGGCAACCGGTGAATCGCCTTTCTTGCTGGCTTACGGACGTGAGCCAGAAGGGCCTCTTGACTTGACTCTTGCACGGAGTTCTACATCGGCACGACCAAGAACACGGCAAACATAAGCTGAAGAGTTGGTGGCGGCAATGCAGCGGCGCGAGGACCAAGTAAAGAAGAACCTCGAGAAGGCGCAGCAACGATACACGAAGCAGGTAAACAAGCATCGGCGGCAAGTGAAGTTTCAAGTGGGCGAAGAAGTATGATTAAGTACGAAAAACTTCACACTTCCGAAGGAAATATCGGTGAAGTTTTCATCGAAGTTTGCGGGACCTTTTGTCATTGTCAAGAATCCGCATGAAGATGTCTATACATTAGACCTTCCTCGCGAGTGGCAGTTGCATCCGACTTTCCATGTTTCTTTATTAAAGAAATACTTCAAGGATGATTTGCGGCCGGAGCGCAAACAAGTACTCAGGCCTCAACTTGATGTCGTGCAAGGCGAAGCAGAATATGAGGTGGAGTCCATTTTGTGGTCTCGGCGCAAATCAAACCGGATGGAGTACTTGGTCAAATGGCGTGGTTACCATTTGAAGGAAGCAACTTGGGTGCCAGAGGAAGATCTCGCACATGCGAGCGACGTATTAGACCTCTTCAAACGGCGACAAGGACAACAAGGGCGTTAGTAAGATGAGGACATCTCCTTCCAGCGAGGAGTGAAGGAACGTCGAATCATACGAGTAGCAACTTGAGCCGATTTGGGCCGATGGACTTTGTAGCTTTGACTTGTGTTTGGAAATAAAGATTTTGTTTCTTGAAAAAATGGCTAAGTGTATTGGTAGTGCATGGCTATGACTAGTTCTGATCATATGTTTAGGATGTTGTCAAGAGGAGGAACGAAGCACACTCAAAGGAAGCGAGCTGGTTTGGATAAGCATCTAAATCAAGACTAAGTCTTGATGTCAAGACTTAGGTTTGCCGTAGCGTTGGCAAAGCAAGTGTGAAGTTTCATACTTGTCTTGGGGCTTGGGGTGATCTTGCTTTGCGGTTTTCTAACTGCAAAGTAAACTTAGTCGCGCGTCTAAGTCAAATCAGATTGCGACCGGAAAGTGAGTTTCGGCGGACCTTGTAAGTAGGTGTGAATACTTATAGTTAGCAAGTTAGAGTCTTAAGTAGAATGTTTAGAAGTTGCCAACTAGTTTTGTTTAGGGTAAGCCAAAAAGGTAAGGCTTTTCCCGAGACTAGTTGGAATTTTCTAAGTGTTCTAGCGACAACTTAAGACTCAAGCCAAGAAGAGAATTGCGGGTTAGCTACCAGAACGCACTTCTGACGCCAAGGGGTTGGCTACCCATTTTGAACTTGGTGTTAACTTAAAGGATCATTGTTGATGAGGGCATCAACCTCCAAAGTGGGGGTGAGTGTCGCGCCCCTCATTCTCAAGATCGGGCGCAGACGCGAACAACAGAACCCTAGCGGACTTGCGCTAGGTTGTGAACGCTGCGAGTAGGACTTAACGGCTTGGCCGGCAAGTCGGGATCAGATGAACCCTAAGTGGTTCTCTGAACCAAGGTTGGAACCTTGGGTTAGGACATAAGAGCCTACCCCAAGAGGGCCCCAGACGAACGCTGACCTAAAGGGGCGAGTCTGGGAACGGGCTGAAACATGAGTCTCAGACATAGGTCTGAGACGTGGGTCCGAGACGCAGACGAACCACAGGGTTCGACCTTGGGTCTAGACCACAGGTTTCGGAAAAACTGCTAAGTGTTGGAGCTCCAGGGACGTTTTAGGTCGTGGACGGAGCTCCACGTAAGATCTCGAAGCGAGTGAGGTATCATTGGAAAGATCTCGTCGAGAGCTTTCTAGTGATATATAACACTCCTCGATCTGACCTCCGAGCTGGAAGTTATGGTCGAACCACAATCGGGTTGTGGTATAATTTTCAAGGACCAAAGAGGAGGGCGGGACCGCCGATCCCCAGAAGTATATATGAGGGGGGCTCGATGCCTGGGTGGGCCAGGACGGGTCACCCGACCCCAGGGTTCGGCGGGCGGACTTTGGGGGCATGAGGTGATGACTGGGCCGGTTCCAAGGGACGTTCCGATCCAGACTTGGATGTCTGGACTTAGGAACAATGTAAGGACTGGGGCAAGACTAGGGAACGAGTCGGCGGGTTAGACCACCGTTCGGGAGCCTAGACCCAGACGGACATCACGGGCGGTTGGGCCGCTAGGTGTGCTGGAGGCACCGTTTAGGACCCTGGACTTTATGGGAAGTCCGCCCCAAGTCATCTTGTGACTTGCTCATGTTTGGGACCGACCTAGGCGGGTCTAGGTCAGGACTTAGGAACTGCTGAGCTTGATGAATAGGGAGACGGTCCGGCTCCGGTCCGGACCAAACAGAACTAAGGTAAATGGTGCATGGACACTAACTAGTGATTGTGTTTGCAGGTTAGCGGTTTGAATTTTGGGACCTACTGAGCAAGAGCTTCCGCTGGCGCAACAAGGCGGTAGGTGCGCGAAACAGTCCACTAACATCGTCTTGGAATCATCATCTCACTCCCTAGCTAGGGTGAGAAGCTTCCTACCCGCAGTGAAGTTCAACTTCTTGTGAAGTGCTTCCACCGTCTAGTCATAAGTCTCTTTGCTCGAGCTTTTGTTTCTTCCCGTTGCGTCTTCTCTGCTGCAGCTTGTGCTTCTGCGACTTCCTGCAGTACCTTCCATGTTGTCTTCTCTTCTACGAGAGAGATGATCTTATCTCTGACCCGCAGAACCTCCTGGTCAAGCTGCTGTAGACGTGCTTGCAGCTCCTGGTTGCTCTTCCTCAATTGCGTTGACTCCTTGGCAGAAGTGGCTGCTTCCGTCTTGTACTTTGCTGCAAGCTTCTCCGTGATGCGGAGGTTGGCTTCCAGCGCGTCCACCTTCTTTTGGACATCTTCCTGCTACATCAGGGTGCGCAAACCGAATCCAAGCCGCAATGGCTTCTCCTGAGCCATCGTGCGTTTCTCCATCAACTCCATAGTTGACTGGATCTTCGAATGAAAGAAGGCGCTGAATTCCTCCAACCTTCTTCTCGCAAAAGACAAGTTCATCTCCACAATCTGATCGGAGGTGTCTTCTCTGTCTTCTAGAGGTAAAGATGCCTCTTCCATCAATGTGATCTTCTACTTTTGCGCGCGGGAAGACACTACTCTTCTCATCTTTCGGGATGGAAGATCTCTTCCCACTGCAGGAGCGGTTGTCACGTCAATTTGGCATCTCTGTTAGGTTGACCAAGTGCGAAGTGACGAATCCCGGTAAGGCCGTTAGTGCCGTTAGGACGAGTTGGTGGGAAAGCCCACTAGGGGTATACTTCGCAAGTAGGGCTTGGAGGTCTTAGTTCTTCGAGTTGAGCCTTCAAGCTCCTGGCTATGGTGGGTAGTCTTGTGAGTGAGATCTGGATTTTCTACGAGCACATAGTGGATTTGACTCGACTGTAGTGATTGTCTAGTGCCGGTTGGCATGGTCGAGTGAGTACATATCTTGTTATCACTCAAAGAACTCAGATTGCGAGGTCTGATTGAGAGCTTTCAGGTCGCAGATTTCAACCGGTGGTATCTCTAGAGTGAGCAGATCATTGGTAGCTTCGATTTGCGGGTGCGCGCGTGCGCGGAGTGGTTCTTTTTGGTTGCATGATCGATCGCTGTGAAGATTGCTGTCATTTGAACCTATTCTTGGTCGATTTGGTGGTGAGGTAGTGCGGAAGCCCTGCTGGAATTTTTTGTGACAGGTTTTAGTGATCAATTTGTGTCAATTTGAGGTCGACAGAAGTGCGTCGACGGATGTGGAGTTGTCGTGGATGGACAATTTCTGGTGCTGAAGAGTGCAGTAGGTGCACATCGGGAAGACGATTCCAACGCACCAGAAATCGTTCGATTTGGTGAAAGATCAAAGAAGTTACAAGCCGAGAAAGGTCACAGGTGATCCAAAATCTGACGTAAACCCGCCTGCGAGTGTCAATTTGGCAGAGTTCGACCTTTTGGAGTGTAATTTTGACCTCCGAGTTGCTGTTTTGGGTGTGTCCTCTTCATACACGTCCTTCTTGTGGTGTTTGGCTGGAGTTTCTTCTCCTATCTAAGCAGAGCGAAGCGGAGAGTGAGCGGGAGTGTCGAGGTGTGGAGTGCGTGTTAGGAGGCTTCGAGGAGCAGAGGCGCGTGAGTGCAGAGGAGAGCGGAGCCCGAGCCCGCCGCAAGCCAGCTTGCTGACGTGAGTGAGAGAGGTATGTAAGTTTCAGTTGTGTGGGAAGTGTAAAACCAACTGGTCACTCATCCCAACATTATTTCTGGACTTGGACACTTAACTATGTAGTCTTAGCTTTGGCTTTACCACTAGACCAATAGCTCTTGGTGTCTTCTAGGGATGCGTGCAAGTACTTATGGACTTGTTTAAGGTAGTAGGAGACCTTCTCGCACGTTCTTAGATAAGTGGTAGGGCAACCTCACAGTATTAAGGGGAAGCTATAGTTGTGATAGTGTTTGTCTATATCGTAGAGATGCGTATGGAGGCAGTTGATGGCAGTTGTCTTGGGTGAGCTAGTAGAGCTACCACGTATATATTTTTAGAACTACTAGAGATGTGGACATCTAGTTAGTGACCTTAAGTATCAAGTACGACGGTTGGTGATCATATATTGTGCATGTGATCACCGAAGAGAAGACGTCAGTCCGGGTGGGGCTGGGTTTCTCTTTATGTGAATGTTTGAGTGTGGAAGGTTATCGTTTGGACTTCTTGTGGTTGGAACCTCTCCATATTCTGATTCCTGTTTGTGTGCCGTGTTTGCTTGGGTTGGCGCTTGATTTTTGGAGTGAGTTCACTCCACTGTGCTGTCGATAGTGAGATTGGAGTTGCGGACCAGTCAGACTATCTTTGTTTTTCTCACGGTGTGGTTGGAGTGACGACCAACAGACCGTGAGAGGCGGCATGTGGTGATGGTAGGTACAGGTTACTCTTACCTTGACCGTCATAGTAAGAGATAAGTGAGCTGAGTAGGAGCGGAGTTAGGCAAGTGGTGGTTACGGTGGTGACGGAGATTTCGACATTCTGGTTGGAGAGTGTGTTACCGGGATTTTCTCATCACGGAGTTCTCGGGAGGTTCTGGTGGAGACTTCTCGGACAGTGAGTATACGTGGAGTGGGGTGAGGTACTGACTACTTACACCATTGCCGTCGGTTGTTTCAGAGAACGAGTCAGACGCAAACAACGCGTTTTTTTATGGTGAGTCTAGTGTCGCCACACCGTTGTTGCGAGACATGGACGAGATCTATAAGACCACAAAGGGACCTCGACGTTATTCGGGTACAGTTGGTATCATTGAGCTGGATGACTTCATCTAGGAGTTTGACAGTTGGTGCTGCAGCAGATGCGGAACCCACAACTGTTTACACCCTTCATGATGTGGAAGGGTTTGTTTCAACACTTGGAGGGACCACCGATGGACGATTATCATGAGTTCAAGTGAGATTACAATGTTGAGATCGAGTTGTGGTGACAACATTGGTCTCCAAACTACGTTTCTATCACTACTGGCGTAATTTCAGGAGGCGTAGCACCTACGAGTTCGGGTGTCAGTAGTAATGGGATCCACGGATGACGGAGTACTTACTACCAGCGGTGCGTCTATTAGTAGTGGAGCAGGTGGTAGTGCGAGCGGGATACCACCAGGGTTTAACCCTTCCACTATTTGAGGAAGAACTATCAAGGTGTGCGGACCGACAAGTTGAGGAGTCTGCAAGAGTTCTAGTGGAAGACTGGAGAGAGTCTACGCGAGGCGTTTACTCGCATGAGACGGTTGATCAGCGTTACTCAAGGGGTGACAGAAGCACAAGCAGTCCAGTTCTGTAAATCCTCCGTGGTCCTATCGATCAACTACCCCTCGATCTCTCAACCTCCACGATTGTCATCGATGAATCTGCAAATGTCGAGTCTGTCTCTCACTCAGGGGTCACCTCTGATGGCTTTGATGGAAGCACACCATGAATCTTTAAGAGAAAAATGCTAAGTTCAATCATTCATACACCCACAAACTTATCAACTAAAAATCTCCATAAACTCATCAACTAAAATCCTCCATTTTAACGACGTCTCTCAAGTTCTCACATGCTAAAAATATCCCACTCTTTCTATATTACTCAAGTTGTCATTACGACGATGTGAAAACAAGGATGAGGAGCTCTTCTCTATTCCTCTATTTATACATTCTAGGTTTTTACTTTGGTACCTCCGGTAACTCAGCCGTAACTACTTTTACCGGATTTTACTAAGATATTACTTAAGGTAAAAGCATTAATCACATGGGCTTCTTATCTTTTCACATGGGCTTATTTCTTCAAAGTCAACAACTTCTAGAAGGATTCTGGAATATTCTTAAGAAATCTCGAATTTCCATCCCCTTCTACACTAAAACCCACTAAAAAAGAAACATGTGGAATCTCTTCTTGTTTTTAATGCCCACAAAGTCCACAACTTTAATCTAACCATTAATATCAAGTCAAAAAGGAGATAAGGGATACTTTCCACCTCATTTCTACCTTTTAGACAAGATGACAAGATAGTAGTGCTCACTCTTTAGGAAATATCTGAATTCTGCCAAAAATACAGCTAAGTTTAACCATAACTAATTTTTAGCTAGTCATGACTAACTTGATACCTCCTTAAAGTACTTGGGCAGCAAATAAACATTCTCAACACTTAGTTATAACTAAATACTTTACTAATAGATAAACTTCCTATGTGTAACATAGGTCTGTAACAACCCAGAGAAACACAAAGTATCAGAAATAGTAAATTAAGGATCGTTCCCACGAAGATACAGTTAACAATTACACAAAACACAGTATTACAACGACACACAGGTAATTCAAATAGTTTTCTGTTATTCTCACGGAATGGAATGATATCCGGATGAGAGTTTAAGTCTGATAAGAAACCAAACCCAAGCAAAACCTGATGAATCGAATACAAACAACAATGAAATAGTTCTTTGATCAGGGACCCTTCCAACAATACAAATAGAAGATTCGAGAAGATAGATGTATGAATAAATGAGATAGCAAAATACTGCTGAAATGTTACTAGTCTTCTTCTGAAAAGACAGAAGAATACAGACTTCACATCAAGGTTCAAAGAATAAGCCCCTACTCTTCCTAAGAAATGTTCTTCCAACTAAATCCTCACTCTTAAGAATCCCACTTATTTGAAGAAGGCAGACTTAAGACGAAGCCACCATCATCCGATCTCTTCTTACAATTTAACTTATACTTCTCCTCTTCACAATAACTAATATGCTCAGATTCTCAAAATGTCCTTCGCTCAAATAGCCCGAAGGTTCTCTTCGCCGAAGGCCAACTTCGTTCATCTGCATCAATCAGATTTACACCTACGACAGCAAACTACGTCATTCGTAGGTAAATCACCTTCGCCCACTTTATTCACACTCTCTCTCCGCAATCTTGCGCAATCGAAAATTAAGTAACAAAAATTGAAAACATGAAAAAGGTAAAAATGACAATGAGTCGCATCGCTTATATAACCCTTCGTCCTAAGATGGCGGATCTCATTTCCTGCAAAAGATGATCACATCTGAACCGTATGATCATGACCCCCCAGTTGGCAGAACCGTAGTATCTACTCTACCTAACTGTAAAGTGTGTCCTATACTGGCTAACGTAAACTTAACCGTCTCTCTAAGCTCCTTGAAATCTCGAATGATCCTCTCCGCTAGCCTAACTATCCTACTCTTCGCCGAAGGATCTAACGCTACTGTTAACTCTGTTCGAAGCCGCTGGAGAAGCTCTAGCTCTGTCCCGTTAAGCTCGGTGGCGAAGTATGTCGTCGCGACCTCGTCTACCTTCGTCCGAAGCTCTTCGGTCCTCACTTCAACAATCTCCTTCGCTTTCTCTGTCTTGGCTAGCTCCTCATCTTTGGTAGCCAACTGCTACAGTACAGCATCCCTCTCTGACTTCATATCGTGGAATCTCAAAGTCATCAGGTTTAACTTCGCTTGTCAGTCTTGTATCTCCTTCGAAGCCTTCACCTGATCCTCTGATCTCGCAACTACGGAAGCGTCTCGCTCAGCGATCAACTTCGCTACATCGGCCGAAGAGTCGTCGAGCTTCTTCATCAACTTGTCCTTCTCCGTAAGCCATCCTTGCCTTCCGAAATGTACTGCACTGAGAAGGTCACTTAGGGATAAAGGTACCTTCGACTCATTTTCGTACTCCTGACGCTGCATGTCCAACTCTACCAAAATAGGTAGTGCCGTGCCACTTAGAAACTCCAGCGTCTTCTCGAACATCTGCAACTCCTTCCTTATGCTTGGATCTTTTGGTGCCGAAGTCGTGGCATCGTTAGGACAGGATGAAGGTCGAGGGGCTTCTGAAGAAGTCTCTCGAAGTGTAGCACCCGAAGGTACTCTTCGTATAACAAACTCCTCCTGGTCTCTACTCGGCTGACTCGCTCTTGGACCCATCTCTCTTAAAATCTCCACTGAAGACGATCGCTCCGTAGTCTGCACATCTTCGGCTCCTTCGTCCGAAGTCGTGGTTATCCTTTTCGCCTTCTTCTTCTGTCAAAAAGTCGCTCCTCTTGAAGTCCCCGCCTCTGTCATCTTCCTCTTCGTCCGAGTGCTAGATCCCGCCGAAGTTACCGGAGTTGCCATTTCTTCTCTTCGAGGAGTTGGCTTCATCACACGCTCATCTTCCGATATCGTTCTTCGGTCGAACTTCTCCTCTTCTTCTGGAGACAACAATCTCATTCCTCGATAGAAGAACACTGCAAACGCTGCGAAGTAGGTAGATCCACCATCCTCGAAGTTGGCATACATCTTCTGAACGTGGTCGTGGAAGATCTTCGTCCAATACGCTTTCCTTCCTTCGAAGATCTGTTCGATGAAGTTAATCTGCCAATTGGCCAGATAAGAAGTACGTTGTGGTTTGAAGATAGTGTTAAGGACGATTGCGACATCCCTCTTGAAAGGATCGATATAACTGTGCACCTTGAACCCATTCGATCCTATCGGTGACATTGAGAAAAGTTCTCCGTACTTCGCTACTTCGTCTGAAGACGGCTTGCAGGTGCTGTCGTACATCAAGTCGCCTGGCTTTCCTGAATCATCGATTCCTAAGGCGTAATTCCAATGATCCAAAGTCCAGTTGTTCGGTCTCGCCCGAAGTTTGTCAGAGGGGTGTCCCTTACAAATGAGTATCTCCTGTAACAGCTCCGAAGAGATCACTCCTCAGTTTTCGAGCAAGAATGCCATCCCCATCTCTTCGAGTCGTTCTCGATACGGACTGAAGTCCGGCCACTTCGTCGCAATGGTCTTCAACTTCAGCTTCTTTGCTGTCTGCATTCCTCTCATCTTCGCCGAAGATCAAAAGTTCCTTCGCCTGCCTATGATCACAACACTTCTCACTCGGCACTTAATCGACAACTTCTGACTTCGACAAATTGAACTCGCCTTCCGCTGCCCAAAACCCTAGAAGAGACTCTTCGCCGAAGTCCGTCTTCGTCCACTATCGATCGACCGATGCGGAGCGCTATAGTGAATTCGCGAGCGGAAATAGTAAAGTGATTTACTTTTTGACCCTTCTTATAGTTTTCTACTTCTCGTCTCCTCACGTGTAAGGTTCCGACCGCGAAGGACTGCTTCTTTCCTGTTTTGGTCCTTCTTCTTCTTTGAGCCATAACTTCGTCGTCCGATGTCCGTTCCCAACAAATGAGGTATCCTTGGAAAGCTCTTCGTCTGGAGAATGCAGCTAGGTTATTAATCCAAAGAAATACACTTCACAGGTTCCGTATTCTGGTTCAGCATCATCCTTCGGCTAAGAAAGCTCTATACTACACTAAACTTATCTTCTCTATCATTTATATTAACTAATCTACTGTTTTGTCTAACAAAAACAAAAATTTTCTAGCAAACTGGAAATCCAAGGCTTCACATACTCCCCCTCTCAATTGTGAAGCGTCCTCGCGAACACATCAGCTGTAGTACCGCTTGATTCTTCCCCCATTTACTCAGGTAGTAAAGAGGTTTCCTTCCAGGTCTTTGAGTTGGACTGAACCATTGCCATAACATTGTGAGACTATGTATGGTCCCATCCATCGCAACTGTAACTTCCCTGGAAACTTAATATGTCTACTATCATATAACAAGACTAAGTCTCCGTCGTTCACATCCACTTTTCTCAACCTCTTATCATATACCTCCTTCCGCTTCTCTTGTATGTCCTTAGTTAACTCCAGAGATGCTTCGCGATCTTCTTCTAGTGCCATCAAACTTTGCAATCTGATGACCTGACTATCTTCAGCAGATAATCTATCTTGTGACAGAATCCTGTAAGTAGGAGTTTTAAATTCAATAGGCATAATGGGGTGCATTTCATAGGCTAAGAAGAATGGCGTCTGCCGCGTTGTTATCTTCTCTGTATTTCTGAATGCCCACAACACTGCATCCAACTTGGTGTCCCAATCATAAGCATGATTGACAGTCACTTTGTTCAGAATTTTACACAGTAATCCGTTGCTTTTCTCAGTAAGACCATTCGCCTTAGGATTATACGGAGTAGTCTTTCGATGCTTGATCTGAAAGTACTCTGTCAATGTCTCTATGGTATTGTTCAAAAAATGTGTACCCCTATCACTCACCAGTTCCAATGGACATCCAAACCTGGTGATGATATTCTTGTGTAGAAAGGCTGCCACTGTAACCGCATCATCTTTCTTTGTTGCTTCCGCTTCCACCCACTTGGTTGCATAATCTGTAGCCACCAAGATGTATCTTCTGCGTGTCTTCTTCGTTGCTGGCTGAATAGGTCCCACAAAGCCAATTCCCCACTTCTCGAATGGTGCAAGAGGTAAGATAGGATGAAGTGGCCACTAAGTAGTTCGAGTAGCCTTACCCACACGCTGGCAACTGTCACATCTCTTAATGATCGCGTGTACATCCTTGTACATGGTGGGCCACCAGTATCCTGCATCCAAAATCTTCTTCACTGTGTTGCGAAGAGCGTAGTGTCCTCCTGCTGGTTCCGAATGCATGGCATTCGGAACCAGCAGGAGGACACTACGCTTCCACCACTCTTCCTACTTCTTCCTCCTCCAAACATCTTCGTAGTTCATCATCGGTCCCCTTTTTGAATAAAATGTCACTCTTCATCTCATACGGCCCGACTTTGTGTATGAATACCGTACGCTGTTCCACATCCATTCCTTCCGGGCACTGCAATGTATACAGATATCTATATATCTCATGATACTTGCTCGTGGGGGTTACTGTCAGCTGAAAAAGTTCTTCGTCTGGAAAGTCATTTGCTACATTGTCTTGTCGCTCTCCCGTCCTCAGTCGAGACAAGTAGTCTGCGTTCTCATGATGCTTCCCTGCTCGAGTTTGAACTGTGAATTTGAACTCCTGCAATAACAACATCCACCTTGCTATTCTTCCCGACAAATCAGACTTCTGCACCAGATGTTTTAAAGCATAAAGATCCACGTAGAATACAAACTCGCATCCCAACAAGTTGTGTCCAAATTTTATGACAGAATACACCATCCCTAGTGCTTCCCGCTCTGTAGTAGAATAGTTCTTCTCTGCAACAGATAACTATCTACTCGCATAGTAAATCGGGTGGTCTCTCTTTTCGCTGTCCTTCTGACTCAGTACCACTCCAATAGCGAATGGTGAAGTATCCACATACACTTGAAAGAGCAGATTCCAATCTGGTGCCTTCATGACGGGAGCCTCAATCAACTTTGTCTTTAGTGTTTCAAAAGCTTTCTGTCTCGGTTCTTGCCAAACATACTCAGTAGTCTTCTTCATCAATTCGGTTAGTGGTGCTGCCAATGTTGCATAGTCCTTGATAAATCTCCGATAGTAGCCCACATGTCCCAAAAATCCCTGCAACTCACTAACATTTGAGGGAGGATCCAAAGCTATTATGACTTGAACTTTGTCTACATCTACTTCAATGCCTCGCTCCGAGACTCTATGTCCTAATAAGAGGCCCTCTGACATGGCGAAGAAACACTTTTCTGGATGCAATGCCAACTGAGCATCTCTACAACGCTGAAAAACTACAGCCAAGGAATTTACATGTTCTTCTCTTGGACCAAAAACACAAAAGTCATCTATAAATATTTCTAAGAACTTCCTAAGATACTCCTGGAAAATGTTCGTCATCATTCTCTGAAATGTAGCAGGAGCATTACACAAACCAAAGGGCATCTTATGATTTGCAAAAGTACCCCAGTCAGTGGTAAAAGTAGTCTTGTCTTTATCTTCTTCTCTGATGGATACCTGATTATATCCTGAAAATCCATCAAGAAAACGATAGCACTCATGACCAGCTACCCTATCCAGAATAGAATCTGTAAAAGGTAAGGGGTGATGGTCTTTCCTAGTTGCTGCATTCAGTTTTCAAAAATCTTGACATACTCTGATTTTACCAGTTTTCTTCTTAAGTACTATCACTATGGGTGATACCCATTCACTGCTAAGGACAGGAAAAATAATACCAGCACTTAAGTACTTATCAGTCTCATCCTTGACTAAGAGAGAGTACTTCGGGTTTAACCGATACTGTCTTTGTCGCACAGGAACAAAGTTCTCTAGTAGGTCAATTCGGTGTTGACCCCACTTCGCAGGAATACCCTTCATGTCTTCAATTTTCCAGGCGAAGACATCTTGGTAGTAAGTTAACATGTCATGGTACACCTCCAATTCTGCTCCTTGTAACTTCGCTGTGATCTTCAAGACCTTCCCTTCGTCGAGGACCAAATCCACTGTCGCTGACTTCAGTACCATTCCTTCTGTGTGGCTTACCTCTGAACTTCCCTGTCCCAGTTGTGATTGCTATTCTTCCTCATTCCCCTTCGCACTCTTCTTCATCTTCTATCTCATAGCATTGCAAGTAGTTCACAACTATGTAAGGTCCTGATTTCTCATTTTCCGAGCTAGTACTCGAAGATGAAGAGTCTTCGTCCGAAGTGTACCCTGAATTTGTCGAAGATGTTTCGCCCTGATGTGACATCTTCTTCCAGGTTACTGAGACACTTTTCTCCTTGGGTTTCATCGGATCATTAAAGGACAACTTCTGCTTATACGAATCAGTGATTACCTTAGCACCGTAAAGCCAAGGTCTCCCTATAAGCACTCCATAGCCAGACTTAACCAATGGCCTTAGTACAATATATGTAAGTTTGAAAATTATCCCACCAATTGTTGTAGGAATATCTCGCAGTACCCCCAAAGGTCTTCGCCGACTCTGATCCGCCATCCTCAACACCCTTGGTGTCGATTTGAACTGTCTGTAACCCAAACCATGCGCTGTATCCTCTGTAATGATATTCACGCTAGAACCAAAGTCTATAGGCACATGTTTTATTAGACATCCATCTATCTCGATGTCTACTTCTGGAGATCCTAAGTCCTCCAATCCAACTTGAAACAATGAAGGTAGATTCTTCGACTTAGTCTTCGCTGGTTTTCTCAAGGCTCCAATAACAGTTTCCTGTACAACCTATTGTCTTCGACCAACTGCTTGATAGTTATGTTGGCTTGTTGGTTCAGCAAATCTTCTACTACATTGTAATGAGGGCTCACCACTGGAAC